>OZ023240.1:8565605-9193187 GCA_964006365.1 Trididemnum miniatum | reverse complement strand
CAGTGGTTCCCAACCAGGGGTCCATGGACCCCCAAGGGGTTCGTGAAAAGCTTGCTGGGGGTCCGCGAGTGCATTGGCATTTGACAAAATTAATCTACAACATAGAAATTTCTTGGTAATGTAGGCACAAGGCAGCAAGTTTCACGTACGAAAATAATATAGAACAGTAGGCTGAATTGTTTCCGTATTTGGTTAAATATTGTGTGATCACTAACTACCCAACCACAGTTCAGTGTTTTTGTGCGAAAAAGACAAGAACAGACTTCTCTTTAAATTGCACCAGGGCACCTGTATTCTTTTTGAATGGTTTTTGAATGTAACATGTTATGATTTGAGCAACTCGTACCAGTAATTTAATTTTGTCTGCAATACATAGGCCTACATTTTAAGTTCGCTAGCATTTGTAAAAGTGAGCGTAGCTCACCAAATTATTTGTGTAGGGTTGGTCATAAATATGTATGGGTCTGTAAGTTTAAGAATAATTGAAAGGGGTCCGTGACTAAAGAAAAGTTAGAAACCACTGCTCTAGAAAATAAACACGGCAATCGAGAAACAATCAAAAAAATATACACAGAAAAAAAGCGCGGCAATCAAAAATAAGCACGATATGGCAGTTCTGCTTATAAGACTATCAAGGTTCTAAATCGGAGGTTTTCAACCTATAGGCCATGGCCCGAATGTGGACCACTGTTTTCAATGGCCACAGAGCTTGACTAGAAAGCAACATCAGCTTTCCCTATCATGCTGTTGCGCTCATTTTACGTTTTTTAATCAATCTAGATGGACCACCCCCATGTTTTATCATTTTATTGGGCCATGAACAAAAGAGATTGAAAAACCCTGTTCTTGAAAAACCCTGTTCTAAATGAATACACCCCAACGTATCCTAACTACCCTAACTATTTATCATCAATAAAGCAAATCTAATTTTCTTCCAATTTCAAATAACCCAGGTTTGAATGCACTTAAAAATTGCAAAACTTGAGGCTGCTTGAGCTTGTGACTCAATCTCCTGAACTTTTAAGTCCTTTAGCCTTATTACTCTCTTAAAAATAGACTGGAAAGATTGTGATATTTATCTTGTATTTTTTTTTAAACATCAGTTAACACTAGAGATAGAAAATCAGCAAGAAATCGACTCTTGGTGCTGCATGCGCAGAAGAAAAAAGGTTCACAGCGCCGCACTATTTCAATGCAGAAGCTGATTAGGATTACGTACAGTTTTCTCATTAAATTTTGGAAAACACGCACTTCAAAAATAATTGTTAAAACACGCGATTGACAATTTTATGCGGAGTTGTTTTTACCGTAAATTAGAGATTTTGCGAGGTTTTTGTGTCACATTAATAACATGCATTTAGTTGTATATTTATCCTCCTATCTCGAAAAAGCGATCAAAGCACTATAACGAGCTCGCTTAGGAGTTGCCGGCCATCTGTCTACCACACCAACATGGCGGAATCTCCTTAAGTGCCTTTACCAACGGCAAAACAAGTAGGCCTAAACTTGCCGGCTTGCTCTCCATACTGTCCCTTTAAAGTCATGACGACTTCCCGTCCGGTAGGCCAGGAAGGACATTGCTTTTTAGTTGTTTGCTCTTCACCCTGGCCACGTAAAGAGTTTGACTGGAATGGTGACGTAGCCACACGAGTGGATATGCGTACCACAAAGGTTAAATTCTTTAAGAAATATTTATCCGAAGGGATGAGTTATCATGGCATGATCATTTGTCCTAAAAGATGAATGTTTTTTACCTGAGGGCGGCTGAAGATGGCAAATAGCCAGAAACAGCGCTGTCTCGCTCTACGGTACGATATACTGGAGTGCTTTGCACTGTTGGTGATGGAGTGCTGTTATAGCCTCTGACCCAACAAGAGGAAGTCGTCATGACTTCCCGTCCGGTAGGCCACGAAGGACATTTTTAACGTTTATAATAATTTTTCATCAAACAGGACGGTTATAGCGTAGTGTTACAGATGTCGTTATCGATGCGGAAGATTTGGGGTTCAATTCCCCGGCCGGTCAAATCAGACACAGTGTAGCCAACGGCTCCCATCGCTGCGACGTTTCTTCGGACCTGTGTTGCCCAAGCGCTAAGACGCGGGGTCGGACCCCGCTACTACGCTTCGGTACTGCAGCGAGTTTCATGAAAGGAGTACAGTAAAGATTTGATTTGATTTTCAAAAAAAATTTGTGTGCAGCCATAGCTACTGCAGAGACACCGTATTTAAGGAAACTCCCACTAACCAGCTGCTTCACAGCAGCATCAATGACAAAAATGCAGGTCAAGCAAAACACATCAGAAAAGCTGGACTACCAGTATTGTTGCATATCGCATCGTGATGAAAGTTTTGCGAGATTAAATTAGAAAGTTGGCCCGAACAGAAAAAACATGATAGCACTTTCGGCAAGCTCTGCTCGAAAAAAAGTCGGTTTGTTTCAAAATTAAGTAAGAATTAATTTTTTCTGCAATTGTCAAGGGGGGATGACTCCCGACCCCCTCCCTTGCTTATGCCACTAGGGGTCATCTCTGCGACTTAGCGACTGAGGAACACAGAAACGTCGCAGCATTGGCGAGCTGTTGGCGACACTGTGCCGATTTGACCGGACCAGGAATCAAGCCCCAGATCTTCCGCACCGATAGTCTGTGCGCTTGAGCACTAAGCTAACGGCCGGTACCGGCCTAGAAATTGAGCCGAAAACCTCCCGAGCCGATAGCGATGTCTTTGGTTAACCCCAACTGGCTGGTTTGATTAACTCAAAGTTATGACATCGCAAGCGGAACATCCGCCAACGTTGCAACCATTCTCTTCCAAGAATATCTTCTGCGCTGGAACGTTGTGTTGTCCAGCCTTGATAGCCGTGGAAAACAATCGCTTCATGACATCACAAAACGACTCCAGCTTTAACAATGCCCATTGACTTTGTACTGGCTTGCATTTTGTGTTAGTCGTTGGTTCAAGCGCAACCCACCAGAAAAGTTTGACTACCGGAATTATTGCATCACATTGAAAGTTTTTCGAGATTAATAAGCAAGTTAGTTTGCACAAAAAAACATGATAGCAATTTCGGGAAACTCTGTATGAAAAAAGGCGGATCGTTTCAAAAAGAGAGGTTTTTATTTTTTTTTAAATCGTCGAAGGGGGGGGGTTTGACCATCAAACCCCCGTGCGTACGCCACTGCTTATATGCCATTAAAGGCAATTCCTATTTATTTATTGCTTCACAGCAACAGAAATGACAAAAATGCGGTTCAAGCGACACATCTCAAAAGTTAATCTAGGCCTACCACTACTGTTACATCACAATCAAAGTATCTCGAGATTAAATAAGAAAGTTGGATGGAACAGACGAAACGTTGGAAATTTTTGCAAGCTCGAAGGAAGTGCGAACAAAAGACGTATCATTTGAAAAAAAAAAGAAGTTTTCACTGTATCTCTAATCGACAAGGGGGGAAGTTGACCCCCGAACCTCCTCCCCCCCCTTTGTGTACGCCACTGCAAGAAAATACTGTAATTCCAAAACTGGCAGAAGAATGGTTCTAACGTGAAAAATATCTGAATTTGGAAATTTTGATTCAGCTCGACAAAAATTATTTATCAATTTGAATCCAGACCTTCGTGAAAGTGCTGCTGTAAACGATGTGGCTGCCGAAAGTCAAGTAGAGTGTGTTAATTACAAACTGAAAAATACAAGCAACCAAAGTCTTGACTGTGTGTCTTCATCGAAATTCAAAGCTCAGAAGCTTCTATTTAGCAAAGCAATCACAGTTAAGATCAAGGCAAGGTTTCTACCACGACAAGTGCATTGATGAAGATTTGGAATGAGTTTCGGCGTCAGTTTGAACAAGACGGAATCTCGGAGAAAGCTGATGAGAACTGACCAACGTCGTAATGAGGATCTAACTCGTCTGAAAAGCATTGGTGGACTCTTTGTTTGTGCTGCAGATTAGCATATATTATGTATACACGTGGCTCGCACTGATATTGACTTTGATGAAGTTCATCCAAATTTACTACGAAGTTTGGTATGCGCGTGACACTCGCCTTTCAACGCCCAATTGTAGCGAAATTTTTCAACAAAAGCTTTCGTTTGAGTTGTAATTGTTTCTTTGCTGCTCTACTTTCTGCTAAGTCTCGTGATTACGCAGTTGTTTCGTGTGGCAGCAATATCCCTTTTCAATCTAGAGTTCATTTTTTTGCTATATTTGATCCACCAATGTTCAAATTGCGTGATATTGAATTTCCCTGCAGCTTTAGAAAAAAGTGTTAAAAATTTTTTTACATAATATATCATATTAAGAAGCATAATCATCTTTCTGATAAAAAATGATTAAAAATGAATGGTCACACCAGGTATTTTGGTAATAAAATAAGCAAGATATGTTAATTTTGCTGCTTGGGGGAACTCACAAACTTCAAGGGGTATGTACAAGGGGGTTAGCAACACAGATGATTAATAACTTTTTTTGCACCATCATTCTGTCATAGGATATCAAATTTTAAGGAGGGGTTTATAAGCGATATCCAAATTTTTTTCATTTATCCCCCCCCCCCCTTAAAGCCTGCTGATTTACGCTTAGGCCTGCCAAACAATCATAATAGCAAACGCGTCCCGCGCTTATTTTTGAATTTTTAGCGGAAAAAGAGAATTCCGCGGACGTGAAGACTATTTTTTGGGCCTCCCGATTGATAGCAGAAAAACAAGACTCTGTGGACGTGAAGACCTTTTTTTTCTTCACCTTTCTCAATAAAGAGCAGGGAGTCGAACCGTTTAAAATATCGCTCCGGTTCAGGTTCAAGAAATTTATTTTTTAACGGTTCAGTTCCGGTTCAGGTTTAAGACTTTTCAAAAATTTGGGTTCAGGTTCGGTTCGAGTTCACTTGCACCAAAATTTAAAGGTTCGGGTTCGGTTCAGGTTCAATGATCTCAAATTTATACGGTTCAGGTTCGGTTCGGGTTCACCGAAAAAAAAGCGGTTTTTACCGGTTTGCGGTTTAGGTTCGGGTTCGGTTCGACTCCCTGAAATAAACTTTCAGACTCATTAAATTTTAAAAAGCAGAAAGAATGTAACGTATCGCAGCACATGTCTAGGAAGATTTTTATTAATATTTTTTAAGAATCAGCTCAGGCTCAAACATTGTTGCTAAGCGATTTCTGTTCAGGTTTATGTACACAAAATATTATAAGTTCGGGTTCGGTTCGGGTTCACTTGCATAAAATTTTAATAATTCGGGTTCGGTTCAGGTTCACAGATTTGAAATATTAAAGGTTCGAGTTCGGTTCAGGTTCAATGATCTCAAATTTAAACGGTTCAGGTTCGGTTCGGGTTCACCAAAAAAAGCGGTTTTTACCGGTTCGCGATTCAGGTTCGGGTTCGGTTTGACTCCCTGATAAAGAGCTTTTGACTTTTTGCTAACCTAACTGCAACGTGCTTATTTTTTAGTGTGGTCCGGTGGTAACCCTGAGCATGACACACACGATATTCGTTAATGCTAGGTCTCATGGTGGTTTCAATGCTTCTTAGGCTGGAACAATATTTGGTTTGATCCATTGATCGCCGTTAACGGTGAAAACGCCAGCTTGCAGGGATACGTTAAGACAAGAGACAACAATTTGGCTGGCTTAGTTAACTTAAAACTCTCACTTGCCAGCACTTCATTGTAAATTGAACGGTGGTCACTGATCAGTGCTTTCCGCAATAAGTTTTTCTAGTTGAACATGAGCATACTGCGTCAGCCTGAATGACGCTATATACTGCTGTCAGTGCGGCGTCTGCCTTTACTGCATCATCATCAGTAAATCCAGTTGGATTAGTTTACACCTTCCATGGTTGTATTTTTTTGCAAAACTCAGATAACCGTAAGTTAATAGCGTGGTCTAGTGGTTCGGAGCATCGTTTTTGCGATGGCCATGATCGCAAAGTTGATGGTTCAACTCTTGCCCAAGCCTAGTTGTAGCGTCCGTGGATAACATGCTTATCCAAGCATAGTGGAATCTGACCAGCAGTGAATTAAACAAGTCAGAAGCAAAATTCAACCAGAAAACTCGCAAAGAAAGGCAACTCCTAAGCGAGCCTAGATTCATCGTGTGCATTATCAAATTAATCAATCAAGCCTTTCCTCTAAACTGAGCTAATTCACTGATTTCTCTCGTCTGCAGAATTCTATGGGCATCATAAATCGCAGTGGCAAAAACAAAGATTTTGTCCATTCCAGCTGTGTCGCGTAATAGAAATAGAAACGTTTATGCACTGTCAAGTAATCCATTTCTAGAATTTGGTAGTGCACCAAAGTTTTTCAAGAATGATGGTTTGCGCAATTGCAACAGTTTGAACCATCTGAGAAGATAATTAGTGCAACATTACTGATTATGGACCTATTCTGTGCAACCTTCAGTTTGGGAGCCAGCGTCCAGCATATAATTTTTTGAGTAAATGTAGAGATTGCAATAATAAACTGATTGTTTATTCACAATTTCTTTTGGGGTGGGACAGTTTCGAAACTTTGTCGTATTTTCTGGCCGTCCTGGTTTTGCCTTATAGTTACAGATTACTTTAACATATTACGAGTGGCTAAATGGTCATTTACTGAGAAGTTGCACTCCTAGAAGATTGTGACTGCCGATATCCAACTAAGGTAGCACAAACACTAGCAGTTATCCTGCATTTCAAAAATGATAAGATATGACGAAGCTATTTTACTAGAATGTTTCAAGCGGTAATGCACATGAATAATTCACAAACTGCGGCTTCACAACTCAATTAAAATTTTTTAAAACATTTTTTTACCTCAAAATCTGAAGGATGAAAAAGCTCGAATTTTTCTGAAGTTGTTTAATAACAACACTAAACAAACCGAGTAGTTTAAACTCACCGGCTTCTTACAATAGGCCTAGAATTTAATTATGTTTCAAAGGCTTCAACCTTGAGTAGGAGTTAGTTATTGAGCAAGTGAGTTTCCTCATTTTCGCTCTCATTGTTTATTAAGTCCAGCCCTGCTTCCAAACGTCTGTATCTCGGCTTGAGCCATAGACTGATAAAGAACGCAACAAACACAATAGCACAATGATACACTAGAACACCCAATCCACCAAATTTGTCGAAAATGAACCGAAATGTTAAACTGATTATTATTGAACCCGGAGTTGCCATGAATCTAGTTAACAAATCCACAAAACCGGGCTTAGTAGGATACAAATGCTGATAAGTTAGTTCTCTCAGAGGGATTAAATAAAAACTTTGAAAAAATCCAAACAAAGCGCTAAAAACAAATACACCAGCAATGCTGCGAAAGAAGTAACTTACAGTTTTGCCAACTGTTGAAGCTATCCAAACTAAAAGAAAAGTAGATGATAGTGTTTTATAGTTCTTGTTGTAATTAACTAATTGCCCTGATGCAGCCTCCCCTAATATCGATCCAATGTCCAGCACCACAAAAACATAACCGGACATAATATTAGCTGTACCTACGTAACCCAATTCAATAAAAAACTCACGCAAAACTTGACCTATTAGAAATTTTTGGATCACGTAGCAGCTGATGGAAATAGTTCTTATCATCAAAGTTTGCAGAAACAAAATATTTTGTAAGTTCAGTTTGAACTTATCGAAAAAACTTTTGACGACGGCTCCTATATTTTTATCGTTTGTGAAATTACTATGCTCTGGTACTAATACTGCTTGTGCGTTGGTTGGAGGAGTGGGAGGCCTATCAGCGTAAAACAGCACAAAAAATGTTAATGTCACAACAGAAACAAACAGTAATGTCGATGAAATGGCGATGAATCTTATTTCGTTTGCATGAAACCAATCTTCAGTTGCTTGATTTTTGGTTGAATTGATGCGATTTTCACTTGTCCCATTCATTGACTGAGGAGGGGGAGATATCAGTATGTTGCTTGGAATTAGATATCCAAGAAGGGAACCCAATTGAAAGCCAATTCCATGAGCACTTAAAGCTGTTCCAACCTGTTGCTCTGGAAACCAGCTGATAGAAAAAGATGAAGATACAGCTTCTAATATTACGTAAGCAAATCCGAATATGAATTTGGTTACGAAAATCATTGGGTAAATTTTGGGAAAAATGTACAATGCCAGAAAAAACGATGTTGTGAAGACTATGCAAGCAGCCATTGCAATTGTTAGTTGTCGAATGGAAACTCTGCTAGTTGACATAGCTACCAAGAGACTAGCTAGTACAATTCCTGGCAATTGTATCAATGTAATCCAATCAACTGATACATAAGTTGTTTGGAAATAGGCAACATAAACATCATTGACAATTCCTACCATTCCTCCAACTATTCTGGAAATTACTGCTGAAATTGCGAGAAAGGAAAGAATATACCATCTTATACTATACAGTTTATGTTCTTCGACAGAATCGACGTTAATATTCATGCTGGCAATGCTTGCTCGTCCTTAAGAGCTTGCTAAACCATTCACGATTTACAGAGAAAACAGATCGTTTTATACAAGAAATTTACAGGCCTATTTCATTTTTCGTGAAATGTCACTCACGGAAAATTTGAATAATTACCCACCGATGCCTCGCTCTGCGGTACCCTGTTACTGCAAAACTACGCATCACGCAAATTTACGCTTTGGTAATCGAAATGTCACGAAAGCCAGAACTTTAATATTTTGCGGCATGCTAAATGCACCAAGTGCTAATGACCACTTCTCTAAAGCTTGATTTATCCCCGTCCTTTTTTATTACTATAATAAAGAAATAAAAAATATCTTGAACTGGGTAGGGTATATAACTATATATTCAAGCAAGAAAGAGAAATTGTTCTGGTGAGCTCACACTTTTCTTCGCAACAGTATAACAAAAAATGAGCAAATGGGATGTTTAGTGGGAATTTCGTCCCCCAAAAGCACCTCGATGACATTTACAAACGGTTTTCTCCAATCGAAATATTGTGGAATCACTTACAAAGCAATCGACGGATTGGAGAAACTCAACACGAGAAATCATGCGGACGTTGAGTTCGTGACATATTGCAAAATGGCGTAATTCGTCCTCAACTGCAGACCACTGACCAAATTTTGATCATATCATGGTTTGCATTCATTGATTTAATGGTTGGAGCACTCTAAGCTCTTCACGTGAATGCAGCTATCCCAAACCATCTTCAGCAAGCGATAAATTACAGTATGTAAACTGAAGACGCAGATTCAATAACCAACTCGTCAAAAAAACATGGGAGGATCGATGAATCAAATGGCACTTGTCAAGGATTGAAAGAATTGGATGTAGGAAGTGCCACGAAGATGTTCACATTGGACTCTTGATTATCCTCTGCGATCAGCCTGGCCCCAAGTTTCCTAAGATTCATTATGAAGTAATCGTAAACTTAATGAGTGGCTTGGATAGAAAAGTGCGCTTGAAGACCGCTCTATGAGTGACTAGTGACACCGCAGCAAGATGTTACCAAAACTGAACAGACGATGCTCAGACTGCTTTGTGTGTGTGTAATGGTGTGCTGTACGAGATATGTTTTAGTGCAAAAGAAGCGTAAGCAGATCAGGGATAGCCTGTGAAAATGACGGTTTTGCATAAAAATCCAAATAAGTTTTAGTGATTGCTATAATAAAACATCATTTTAAAATTATACCGCAAACATTTTGTTAAACCGATTCCACAAAAGAATTATCATCAACTACAGCTGATTCTTATGTATTCTATTTCAGCATTATTTTTGTATTTTAGTAACTTATGACTAACCGTATAATCAAATTAAATTTGTGCTGGTGCCTTTTTGTTTGAAAGTTTAGTTTTTTTGCCGATAGATTTAAGTGTGCTTGTTTGGGCAATTGAGCGAGATTAAGCCGAGTCTTGATGAACCAAAAGCGTGCTTTGAAACGTGACTACTGACGTCACGATGCTTGCTGATAATAAATTCAGTGCAGGCCCGCAGCCAGAAGAAAATGCTTAAAGAAGCAAAATTTCTTAAGAATATCTATATCTATTTGATGAAATCCACTGTAATTTACTTACTTTTGTGATTTTTTGTAATAATTGCAATGCCACAGCATAACGTTTTACTGTCTTTGCCACACAAGTTTAAAAAATACGGTCGGTAGTGTTCGCAGCTTCCTTGCCGGGATCTTTGTACAAACGGGAAGTTAAAAGGGCTGAGTTTATCAAGCGCGGATCCAGGGGGTCCAAACGGTCCGGACCTCCAAGGAGCTAGGTTGAAAAGGCGATACACGAGCAACTATTAACTTTCACCTTGTGGCGTAGCGAGAAATTTTAAAGTGTGGGGGGGTCGCTAAAAGACCAAGTAAAAATAAAGGGCATGGCACAGTGCCTTCGTCCCCCCGTAAATACGCTACTGCTGTCTTTTTTACTGTCACTGTGCCTAGTGTGCTGTGATGGCTTTCTATGCACCATCCACCATAAGCAGTAATTGCTGCATGGCATGTGACATGAAATTACTGTAGTGCAAGTATGTAGTGCATCGTGTGATTTACTGTAGAATGGGCTCTTTCATTCAACAAAAGCCTATGCGACAGATGCAATGCAGGTTACCTAATCCTCCGTTTTCTGCGTTGCCGAAACACAAACTATGTTGAGCTTCAAACAATAAGGGATGACACAGGCGCGGATTAAACAGTTTTTGTCGGGGGGAGCCCAGAAAATTCAATATGTTACGGCTTTTTAAGGGAGCTGAAGGAAAAATTCTATGATTAAAATACGCCATCTAGTAGTGGCGTACGCAGGATTTTTTGATGGAAGGGGTTTCATTGAAATCACATCGTTATGACGTAAAGATACTACAATTACGGGAGTTCAGAGGTATTAAAGAGCATCGGATTGTAATGTTTCTAATCTAAATTATTGCGCAATTGCAGTAAACCATGATTAAGCTACATAATGCCATAACTAAGGAAACAATCAAGATATTTATTTCATTCACACTTTTGCTTGCTTAATTCACACGCAAAGCTTGACGCTTTGCGCTTCACTTAAGGGGAGAAAAGGTTTTACAGAAACTTGAGCTGTTCAGCCGTGGTGAAAAATTTACTGAAAAAATTTTAGTTTACCTCATTTTTGGGCCATAAAAAGGTTAACTGACTAAAGTAGGCCAGCTTTCGCAACGTCACAAACAGGGTGTAGCCAGGGGGTAAAACAGATAACTGCTTCCCTCCAAATTTTTTTTCAAGAACCAATATTGATATAAACAACGCATAAATATTATAAACCTTGACATAAATATTTTATATGCACTTATTTTGAAGGGGGTAGTTTCGATCATGACTCCTCCGGAAAAGTGAAGATAGTGGAGCATGAGAAAACACTGCCCTCCCTACTGAAACATTTTTAAGCTAAAATGAATTGCTTGAGAGAAGAATTCCTGATCATGCGATTAAGTTCAAAAACAGCGTCGATATTGTCTAAGTATTTTTTACCCATATCACAGCGTCGATATCATCAGATACTCTCAAACACAAGATCGGGATGTCTGAAAAACGGAGCGCTCCAGCTCCTGAGACAGTTACGGTACGTAAAAACAATTTTGCCTGCCCCCTTCCCCGTTCTGCCCCTGGGCCTCTTTAAATCCTTTGTAGGTTTGGTCTTCCTTGACAGTATTTTTATTTTATTTTGAGCACTTACGGCTGGGTCAGTTATAGTTTTTTAGATTTTAATAATTTCTCAAGAAACCGGCCGGTTTTAGCGCAGTGTTAAAGATGTCGCTATCGATGCAGAAGGTTTGGGGTTCCATTCCCCACGCCGGTCAAATTGGACACACTACAGCCAACGGCTCGCCGCCGCTGCGACGTTTCTTTGGAGCTGCGTTGCCCAGACGGCAAGCCGCAGGGTCGGGCCCCGGCACTCGTTACCGCCCTTCGGTACTACAGCGAGTGTAATGAAACGAGTATAATGAAGATTTGATTCAATTTTTTTTTATATTTGCGTACAGCCATAGCCCCTAATTATTGCAGATTCACCGCATTTAATGAAACTCCTACTTATTAAGTGCTTCATCACAGTAGCATCAATGACAAAAATGCAGTTCTTGCAAAACACATCGGAAAAGTTGGATTTTCGGTATTGTTACATCTCATCGAAGTTTCTCGAGATTAAATTAGAAAGTTGGACAAAACAGAAAAAATATGATAGCAATTGCGGCAAGCTCCGCACAAAGAAAAGTCGGTTTGTTTCAAAAAAGAATGGTTTCTTTTTTCTGCAATCGTCAAGGGGGTGGGTGTTGACTGTTGGTGCTGCTGTTGTGTTGACAGCAAGTGTAGTCCATGCCAACAGTTTAATTTCATTAGTTTGTTTTTATATCTTGGGCTAATTTTCGCCCTAGGAAAGAGGTAACTGCCCTCTTTTGGTTAACGCATGCTAGTTAAAGAAAATAAGGTAGGACTTTGACTGGCAGAAATGCGGCTTGTCGGCGCCAAACACTCGACTTACTGTATCGTATTACAATTAGGCTACTGAGCTAAACTACAGTTCCTTGATATCCACAGCACAATGGCATATCAGTAGGCTACTTCAATACCTTACACAGAGCCGGCGGCAGAGCAGTCGACTTAGTGGGGCCAAGCGTTTATTAGGGGGGGGGGGGGGCAAAAGTTTGAAATTAAACACAACAGCCATTGTCTTTAAAAGAGTAAGCTTGTTGATTGTGGAGGCAAGTATGTCAATTGGAGGGGGCCAGGCCCTCTTTGGCGCCGGCCCTGACCTTAAAACTAAAATAAGCGAACTATCTGTATTATGCTTTTCCGCAATAGTGATTCACCGAATAGGTAGTCCAAGCAACCTTTTTATCATAAATTTATTTCTGACTTTAATGTGGATTATCATGTAGGCGTAACAAGTAGGCATGCAATAGCAGCCTAGCCGTTAATAAGAAAGGACTTTGATCGCAGAAAACGCTGCCTATTTAAGCGACCTATCTGAATCTTAGTTCAAAGCATTTCAGATTTTGATGCTAATTATGACATTTGCTAACGAGTAAAAATTTATAAGAATTTTGGAAATTTCGGGTGGGGCTCCATAAATCCGCGCATGTGATGACATATGGTTCTGTGTCTACGCAACGCAGAAAACGAAGCCATGCTGCCACTGAAATAAAAGGTTTTGTCAGCGTCATTTAAAAAAAACTTTCGTTCAGCCTCATGTAAAATGCTGACGATCATGTCCACGTGGTCTACTTGACAGGCAACGGTTTATACAAAACACATTAAAACTGTTTTTCTTTTGCATTCCTGTTTTCCCTAATGCCTTTATAAATCGGAATTCAACAGATTTTGGGGAACTTTGAAGAAATGCGTCACAAATATCTGCCGTTTGTGAAATAACACGACCTGATGAAATTTTTGATTTTAAAAGTATTAATTTCATGTTTGAACTTCGTTTATCTTGTAAGCAAATATCAAGCACACATACCCCACGCAATTTTCAAGTTTTTTTGTGGTATTTCCTTTTTTCGAATTTGTTTTTTACAAATCGCGGGAATAAAATTAGTGAAAAGAATGAAATGGAAAACGCAACGGGCTTGTCAAAAGTTATTCAGTTCTGTAAAAGTCTTGGTACACAATTGAAAATGTGGCGTGCCAAATTTGTATATTTTTCAACTCCTGCTCAAATTTTTATTAGTCGCACTTCAGGTTTGCAACAAGGAGCTATTTTCAAGTTTATTCATTTTGTTGCAAATACTGCAGCATGCGTTATACTGGTGACTAGTTGTGAAACAGAAAAATTGTTTTTTGCTGTCCGGAGACATACAAGACCGCTATGAGGTCAACCATGGTGAATGACAGACTGACCTCTTCTGTGCTTCAGAATATGTAGGGGAAGTGTGACACCTATCGGACAAATTTTACTTAATTTTATTTTTTGTCCAACTGGTTGGACAATCTTAAATGCTTTTTAGTTTAAGTTGGACTTTGGTTTGTGGTAAATATATACCGCACTCAAACGGAAAGATTCGAAATGCTATGGGTAGTTTTATTTGTGATTGAAAAGTGTCACTCAAACGTCCGAACGGTCCTCACCCATGGTGACCTTTCTTCCATAGGGTTGGGACCTTTCTGACAGCTGCAAATGTGACCTAAAGTAAGAGAAAACGTCTCATAAAGATCGTTGCTACAATTAGATAACTAACGAATATGTATCAACACGAAACAAGTACGTACAATAAGCGGTAATTACGGCAACATAATCTACACACTGTCTGTGGCTAAGAAGATCGGCTTTAAACGTAAAAATTCCGCTCAACCGCTTCGTTGTTGCGACTGAGACGGGTTGTGGCAAGATTATTACAATATCATTCAATGCCTTTCCGACAGCGTCTGAGTAATTGAACATGTCCGATAGGACCCGTCCGAAAGGTCCCCTGGCAGCCATTTTGAATTTCCTTCCCAAAATATTCTGGTTTAGAAATGTCACCTACTACCTTCAGTAAGCACAAGACTCACTTGGCTGCCAGTGCAAACGAGATCTTAACACTGTGTGCAAGCTTCCTAAAATCTCAAAATTATCCTGCCTAATTTTTTTTACTTTGAACCAGGAAAACCAGTTTTTTTGTTGTAGCCACCACGCTTCTTGCTCCATCCTTACACAAACATGTGATTTTATTACTAGTGAAACTTCACTGCCTTCACTAAAATGAAACCGCAAATTGATCACGTGATCACGGAAATATGCTGCTGTCCAACAAGTCCAATCGTCCGATAGGTCCCACATTTCCTGTTTTCTCTACCAATCTACCCATGTTTGCGTAAAAAATAAATTTGTAGCTGTGCTCTATAGCTGCTTTTATTCAAAAGGGTCCGCGACGTTTATTTCTTGCGATACGTGAAAAATAATCATTGTTCGGCAAAGTGTGAGAGTGAAACAGGATGAGGTAAAGGCCGGCTGCGGCGTTTTACCTATGCGACGTACTGACGAAGAGATATAGGATATTAGACAAATTCTGACCGGCTTAGAACTTAAGGTCAAAAATCAAACCATTTTTCATTATTAATACTGGCGGTATTGCGCCAAAGCGTTTAGCCAGTGGCGGACGCATATCCGCGGCTTGGCATGTGGCACCTCAGCTTTGACTTCGGGCGCCGATAGCGATGTCGTTAATTCGAGATTAAGATTTTCGACGAAGTTTATACTTCTAACTCTTCTTCAATTGAAACATAGCCTATCAGTTATCACCAATCGTCAGTGTGAGGTATCTATGCTGTTAAACAATTTTTCGTTTCGCACACCAATCGAGAGCATTACTTACAACAAATCATGACAATGCGTTGATAACAACGGCACCTCAAAGCACTTCGCTAAACACTGCTTATTCACGCATCACCGCAAAGCTTCTCAACTTCTTTCAAATACCACTAGTCAATCGCTTCGTTGAAAATCCGATTCCACCATATCATACAAGCATTCCTTTTTTCAAGCCCGCAACTCGATCAAACATCAACTTATGCCCTCCCACTCCGAAAACTCCGTCCAATGTCCACCATACTATGCAGCCCCTAATCCATTTCCACCCAAATATGTTACGTTACAATACACTACACCAGCGCTTCGATACACTACACCAGCGCTTCTCAAACTATGGGTCGCGACCCCAAATGGGGTCGCCTAATGAAATTTTGGGGTCGCAAAACACTGCTACTACAAAGTTGCTACATGGCAAATATGTTTGAGATATCGGATGACAAAAAATAACCAATCACAACAAGTGATGCATTCTTTTTCAAGATTTACGTACTTTCTGGCTTAATGAATGTAAGAACGACATTCATAGGAAGACTTGCAAGCAGGGCTGGATTTAGACTTAGTGAGGCCTCTAAGCTAAAAATTTCGATGAGGCCCCTTTTATGGGTACTGGCCTTCCCTTTCGGACCTTCCCTTTAGGCAACCTATTGACAGAGTGGAAACAAATTAATCATGGATCATTTGTTTTATTTTAACTTTGCCTAGGATTAGGATACCTAAACTTATATTTCGAAAATATTAACGAATTAACCTAAATATCAAGATCATCCTCATCTATCAGTTGCATAATTACGTGAATGCATGCAGCTTAGGCAGGCGCATCAACGACATTCAGTTGAAAATTCATTCATAACCAATAACCACTGTGCGCGAGGCTCCCTTTTCCGCAAGGCCCTAAGCTGTAGCTTGGTAAGCTTAATGGTGAATCTGGCACTGGTTACAAGAACAGCAGCCACTTCAATCAGCATCCTATGGATTACCGGTCCATTGCTTCACCAACCGAGCTCACCTAATAATCATAATCACTCTTATAACGCAACACGTGATGCATTGTTGCGCCATCAATTAATGCTGTAACGAGCAGCTGACCAAAAGTGCCTTTATTGCTTGCATTCCGATTTTAGAGAAATTACAGAACAAACCTTTTTATTGTGTCTCTCTGGGAGTCTAGGTTTAAGCTAACTCCTCTGAGGCATTGAGCAGTTTTGGACTAAAGTTCAAAGCAGTTATAGGCCTTACCACTGATTTCACTATGGACTAGTGGTTAGGTTTACATTCATGTGGTATAGCATTGACAGCAAGGGAACAAAAAGATAATAAGTCAAAAAGAAAATATGATAACATTGATAACGCATTTTTGCAATATGGATTTGCCAGTGGTTATGACAATGGAATAGAAAAATCTCTTTGTTTGATTTGTAATGAAACTTTGTCTGCGAAAAGCATGAAACCCTCCAAATTAATAAGGCATTTTGAAAGTACCCACAATGGGGTCGCGTAGAAATATTTTTTTCTAAACTAAACGCTTCGAGTCGCAATCACTCCTGCCGCTTGAGCGGCAAAAAATTATCAAGCAACTAGAACAAGATATAAAACGAAAGACGAAAATAACATAAAAATAAAACGAAGTCATAAACCATAGACAAAGTTACAAATATAATAGAAGGTTAATCAGTTTGTTATATAGAAATTTTACGAAGTTAATTGGTTAGATGCAAGTAGTTTCCTCAATTCTCTTTTGAACTTTTTAAAATTGTACTTCCGGATTAAGGGAGGAATGACGTTTCATAATTTTATACCTTTGCAAACAAATGATGATTGTAATTTGGAGGAAGAATTGCAAGCCAGGGACAAGTTGCAGAAATTTCTAGTTGAGTAAGAGCGGCGTAGTTGCACTTGTGAGAAAAGATGAGATATAGAGAGCCAGAAGCAGAGGTTTCATATTTCCCGAAGCTTTTCGTCTGACACTTGTCAAGGGAATCGTCAGAATATAGAATGTAGAGCTGAGACCGCTTATAAAAGCGAGAGAGAGAAAAAAAGAAGTCGTTTCTGATTGGACGAAAAGTGTCGACCAATCAAAAACAGAAGCGCTAGTGAGAGATTTTCAGCGTGTAGACAAACTCCTTTTGCCGGCACAGGATTGGTCGAGAAACTTTGATGTAAGTGGCTTCTAAGGCAGATAGATGGAAAGCCGAGCGACCTTTTGAAAGGATCGAGAATCTGTCATCGCTGTAGTGTAAGGCACAAGATTGATTGGTCAGCAGATGTTGTCCAATTGCCGAGTCGCAAATAGGTTCGTGATTGGTCAATTTGCACGAGCGATTGAAGGCCTTGCGATCTTGAGAAACTTGACCAGTTCTCACAGATTTGGGAACGTGTTGCTTAATTCTGTCCTGCAGCCGTTGAGATGTGCGACCCACGTACCGACTGTCGCAGTGGCACGAAAATTCATAAACGATATTGCTCTGTTGAGAAGCAGGAAGCACATCTTTTTTTGCTTGTGGGCAGAAGTTTTCTAGTCGTAAAAACGACGCGAGGCTCCACAGAGAAGTAACAGCGTTGAACTGCTGAAGCGACTTGCTTTTCGAACCTCGTCGAAATAGCACCCAACCATGGAAGATGTAGATAAACAGGACATTTCTTCGGTCCGTATGACGGTGGTCTGCGGAAGTTTCGTATCTTCTTGGTAATGGAAGAGTTGACCACGTGGTCGGGATAGCCATTTTCAGCCATGATGGAACGGATGTTGTCTAATTCGCTCGAGAGTTTACCTTTGGAGCAGATCATCAGAGCACGATGGACTAGAGTGTTAATGAGGCTGATTTTCTGCTTCCTCGGGTTAAAAGAATTCCAACGTAGGTATTGTCCTGTAAATGTAGGCTTTCTGTAGACGGAAGTGATGAATTCAGTATCATGTTTCTCAACGAGAACATCAAGAAACGAAAGACAATTGTCACACTCTTTTTCAAACGTGAAGCGTAGAGAAGGATGAAGAGAGTTAAGGTGACAGAAAAACTCTTCACAATCCGCTTCATTGTTAAACGCTACAAAGGTATCATCAACGTAGCGATGGTAAAGAAGAGGTTTCTTCACGTTTTTAAACAGCTTAGATTCACAAAAACCTACAAAGATGTTGGCAAGAGCTGGTCCCAAAGGCGATCCCATAGCTACGCCGTCAATTTGCTTGTGCATAATATTGTTAAAACTGAATTCAACTGAGCACGTGGCAGTTTGCATCAATTCAACAAAAATATTACGCGGGAAGGGAGGAGGTGTGAGAACACTGTTGTACAGAGCGTCTGCGCAGATTTCAATAGTCTCTGCGAGGGGGACATTACTAAAAAGGCTGGAAACGTCAAAAGAACAGAGAAAGACAGACGGAGGTGAGAGGCCAGAGTTACGGAGGGTGTCAACGAAAGTAAAAGAATCGCTGAATAAAAGAAAAGTAAAAGAATCGCTAAAGCTATTCTATACTCACTACAAAACTTTACATCGGAACAATTAAGTATATTTCCGTGCACTGAACTCAAAATTCACTTGTTAAACAACAACGTGTAAGCTAGAATGGCGCAAACAGCAAAGTTAACACAAAATATCAAAAACTTAAAATAGCGATTGTTACGTCATAAGTCCAACGAGCGTGGCTCCTGCATGCAGCGAGCGTGATAAACAATGTCCGTTCCAATGTTGTAGCCACTGCTACACCCTTGTCAATTTAGCTTCAATGTAGGTTAAGTGTTTTCTAAAATCAAGGTGTTCATCAATAAAATAGTCCTAGGTATTTGAGGTTTGAACAGCAGCTGATTTTTTCTTGATTTATCATGACATTAAAGTGAGGAGTATTGTCTGAAGACTTGGGAGACAAGACAATTGCTTGAGATTTTAAAGCATTAACAGTTAGTTTTTTGTTAACTTTCATCCCAACTAATACATGTTTAAGTGCCTTGTTACAATTTAATTCAAGATTCTGCTAACTATCTCCATGCAAAATTAAACAGGTATCATCGGCATATAATCGAGGTGGATCAATGGAACAATTAGGAAGGGATTGATATAAACTAAGAACAAGAGAGGGCCTAGGACTGAGCCTTGTGAACTCCGTAAGTGACTTCTTTAAGGGAAAACGTGACATTACTAAAAGACACATATTGATTTCTATTAGGCCTACACAGAAAATTTTTATGAGGTCAGATGCAACTCCTCTGATGCCATACCATTGCAATTTTTGGAGAAGAGTTTTGTGATTAACCACGTCAAAGGCCTTTTCAAGATCCAATATTAGAAGAGCTATAAAGGTTTTACTCTCCAATGCATTATAGCAAGTGGATAGGGTCAGACAGTGACCAATATGTCTTAACGTATTTAATACAACCTAGTTTAGGTTTTACATCGCTGCAAAACACAACAAGTAAAATAGCATAGCGCAGGAGTCGGCAACCTTTTGACCGAGCGTGCCATTTTTGACAGTGTCAAAATAGAAACTTCTTTGCGTGCCAAACGGTTTGGTTTCCTTACTTGATGTAGATATCAGTGAAGAGCAAAAAAAGGTCTGCACCTCTGTAGATGTACCCATGTCCTCACTTTCTTCTGAAAATATCAATGCAGACCAAGAAAAAAAGATCTTCGCGTTGGTAGATGTCCTATTTGCCAAGAAATACCTTAAATAAGCGACTTTTGAGCCCGCAGCACTGAAAATGGTCATCAGCGTGGCCGAGTGGTTCGGAGCGTCGTTTTTACGACGGCCATAATCGCAAGGTTGATGGTTCAACTCCAACCCAAACCTCGTTGTTGCGTCCTTGGATAAGATGCTTTACGCCAATTATCTCTGCTTGGTGCAATCTAACAAGCAGCAAATTGAGGAAGCCAGAAGCAAAATTCAAGCGGAAAACTCGGAAACAAGGGCAACTCCTAAGCGAATCTGGATTCGTCCTATGCATGGCGCCTCCGTCGCTTTCCCGTGACAGGAAGATAAAAATGAAAAAGAAGAAAATCACTCATAGATTTAAAAGTAAATTTGTCTTCAGAGCTTAAAATTTGCTTGCGCATGGAATCGCTTTGTGTGCCATGCAAAATCTTCTGGCGTGCCACTTTTGGCACGCGTGCCAGGGGTTGCCGACCTCTGGCATAGCATACACAAAAATCACAACATTCTCCCGCGCAGATAAAAGAATTGCTGGCGTGTAACTACTACAGTCAATTCGCAAAAAAAGAAAATCGACTGGGAGGTCATATTATTCGACCAGATCTAGTCATGACCATTTCTACACCATTTGTAGCATTGGGGGCTTCCTCCAGATCGGACCCTAGCGCTTCATCGGCAACAGTTTCGTCATCTACTTTATTGCTACCACTTTCACATGAGTCGTTTTCCTTAACGGCTGAAAATAAATTACTATGACTGCTTACACAATCATTCACAATAGCATCATCACTGGTATTTGAGTTTTCAAAGTTGGGCATAGCAACATCATTACCATACGGTACTAAATCAAGCAATGAAACAGTAGATTCTCAGCCACTGGAATATCTAATGTGAGCATAGTTTGGATAGGCCATAAGGAGATCCACTTTTTCTACCATTGGCTCAAATTTAGAATTACGTACAAATATCCTAAGGAACACTGGTCCAGGTGTTGCTAACCATGTCGGAAGAGAGCTGCCGTTACTAGCACTTCTTGAAAAGTTGAATATCCAATCATGAGGCGCATCATTTGTACTAGTTGATATTAACGATCTAATGCTGTGTAGAGCAATCCCTACAACACTTTCCCAGTGAGTAACAGGTAAATTTTTACTACGTAAGGCAAGAATATCGTTTTCCACACGACCCCGTTATACCGCTCCCACTGTGAATTACCTCTCGGATTGTATGGAGTTGTGCGACTAGATGCAACACCGAGGCTGAATAAATACGATTGAAATTTGGTACTCATGAAAGCACTACCTCGGTCCGAATGAACATAGGCTGGTAAACCAAACAATGAAAACAAAGTAGACAAACACGAAATAGCAGTATCGGCGTCAACTGACGAACACGGGAACACGAAGGGGAACCTTGAGTACTCGTCTACGATTGTTAGTATGAACTTGTTATTGCTAATCGAGGGAAGGGGGCCCTTGAAATCGATACTAAGCCTCTCAAATGGCTTGGTGGCTTTTATTAACTCGTGTCCGACAGGTTTAAAAAATCGAGGCTTAATTTCATTGCAAATGCTGCAAGATGAAGTTACTTTTCTTATGTCTTCTACTGAGAAGGGTAAGTTTTTGGATATAACATAGGCATTCAATCTAGTTACACGTGGGTGACAGAGCGCATCATGGATCTCGTACAACGAAAATTCCGACGTAACATTACAGTTAATATGTGAACAAAACATTCTTGTCAAGGTGTCCGCTACAATGTTTTCTTTTCCGGGCTTGTGCATAATATCAAAGTGATAGCATGATTGTTCTAACCTCCATCGATGAATTTTATCGTTTTTAATTTTGTTTTTATGGTTTTTCAGAAACATAAATTTGACAGAAGCTTGATCAGTTTTTATCACAAAATGTCTGTTCATGAGACAGTGTTGCCAATGTCTCACTGCTTCAATAATGGCACGAGCTTACTATTTTTCAATGGAAGGGTGTCTTCTTTCTGTTGAAGTCAGCATTCTGGAAAAAAAGGCCACCGGTTTACCTTCTTGATTAAGAACTGCAGATATTGCTATATCACTTGCATCAGCTTCTACCTCGAATGACAAGGATTCATCTATAGAAGTTACTACGGAGTTTGCAATTTCTGATCTCAATGTCTCCAAAGCTCGTAGAGCATTAGGTGACAATGGAAATTCTTGAGGTCCCAGTAGAGGTGCAATTTTATCAGAAAAATTTCTGATCCACTGGGCATAATAGGAAAATAATCCTAAACAACGTTGCAATGCTTTTGACGATTCTGGTGCAGGCATTCTCAACAAAGGTTCAATCCGCTCAGGGTCTGGTTTCTTAGTGCCGTTTTCAATTACATAACCCAAGGTGCACCGTTTAGTTGTAGACACTACACTTTTGACAGGATTTAAAGTAAGATTAATAGATGCTGCAGCTTTGTTGAATGCTTGTAAATTTTCATCATGGTCAACCTGATCATGACCACACACATGCAAATTATCCATATATGCATACACTCCCTTCAGATTATATTTCTTTATAAAATGATTGATTACTCCCTGAAATGTTGGACCTCCATTAGTAATTCCAAATGGCATATGGGTAAACTGATATAGCTCCCCGTCAGCTTCGAAAGCTGTATAATGCCTTTCAGTTTCTCGTAATGGAATTTGCAAGTGGGCTGACCTGAGGTCGAAAGTGCTAAACACTTTGTATTTGGCTAACTCGTCGGTAAGAGTGTCAATTCGAGGCAAAGGATAGGCATCTGGCAAGTGAATTTATTTATTGTCTGGGAAAAATCCACCACTAGTCTTTTTCTGTGTCGATCACCCCCAACTACCAAAGGTTGGGCATGGGCACGCCAAGGTGATTAAGATGGCTCGATTTTACCCGCTTTTAGCCATTCTTGAACGATTTCGGATATGAATTCCTTGTTTGCGTTGGAGTATTTTTGAGATTTACAAGCAATCGGCCTTACACTATCACTTAAATTTAAAAAAACACTTGAAGGATCGATTCTTAACGAAGTATTTGAATATCGATGAGATGGTGATTGAGCTTTCTTAATGGCATTTAAGTACAAGGTAGGCAATGTGCCATTTAAAGGCAAATGAACACCATGATGCATGTCTAGAAATTCGAGCCCCAAAATGATATCAACACATAGTCCTTCCATAACCTTAAAGTTCACATTTTCGTAGACCTGGTCATGCAGACACAAAGATGCACCACAGCCTTTTTTGATTGATATTTGACAGTTACCTGAAGCCATAGTCACTTGCTGATCCTCTAAAATCTGCTTCAATTTGATATTGCACAGTTTTGCAATTTGAGGATTGATGTAATTATCAGTACTACCAGTATCACTGAGAGCTTTAACTGGTGTATTATTTATAGTAATTATAATTAAACGATTTTGTAGGCCAGAGCCACCATCAAATGAACAGCAAAACTTACTTGGTTCAGCAGTTGCAATTGAGAATGCTGCAGCACTAATTGATTGATTTTGCGATTTTCTGCACTCTCCCGAAATGACCTTTACTGTTGCACATAAAACAAGTAGCATTTCTCGCAGGACACATGCTTCTGATGTGATAGCCATAACCACAGTAACTGCATGAATGACTGTTTGGTTTTGAGTAACTGACCGGCTTTTTTTTGACATAATTGGCAAACTCTTTTGTTGAATTGAAATTTGATTCCTGACTGGTTGAAGTTGAGTCCACGATGGGTGCATCAAACACTTGTTCTGCTTTTACTTTGCATACAACAGGATTACTTGAATGGTCTAAATTGCTAGACAAAGTTGAACAACTATCAGTACCGGTATGGGTCAAAAACTTACTGGCATTGACACTTGCTATTTCTAGTGATCTGGCGAGTTGTACCAAGAAGTCTAGGTCTGTTTGTTCATTTTCTAGAAGCCTTTGCCTAACATTAGCGGATGAGAGTCCAGCAATAAAGGCACCTCTTATAGCTTCATTTTTGTGGGTGTTGGCATCCACTCGTGAATATTGACAATCATGACTTAAAAACTTCAAAGCTTGAAGATATGCATCGACTGACTCATTTTCATGTTGATGTCTCAGAGTTAACAAATGTCTAGCAAACACTACATTAGGTACTTCGAGATATTGTGATTTCAGTGT
The DNA here is from genome assembly GCA_964006365.1 of Trididemnum miniatum. Classification (NCBI taxonomy): domain Eukaryota; kingdom Metazoa; phylum Chordata; class Ascidiacea; order Aplousobranchia; family Didemnidae; genus Trididemnum; species Trididemnum miniatum. The sequence continues at coordinate 9,169,159 of OZ023240.1, read as the reverse complement.
TTGCAAAGAATCATCGTATGTTTCTGCCTCTCGAAATAATTCATAGACTTCAGCACTGACTTAATTGATGAGGATCATTTTTTTGGTTTTGTCAGACACTGGATGCTCTGGGTTTGTAGTTAATATTTCAACGTAATTGGTAAATCTGTTGATCCAATGCCTAAACAGTTGATCTACTCTGCGTGCACCTGGAGGATGATTCAATATTGATGGGGTTAGAGCCTTTTCTATGACTGGATTGAGAAATCTAAAACCAGTGTCAGTAGGCCTACTGCTGGTAGATTCAGAATTTCCATCTACACCCGAATGTTCCATATTAATTGTTGATAAGCGATGTAAATTGTCAGACAATGACCAACATGTTTTACAGAGTTGCGAGATTGGGCTACTTATTGCCAATTGGGCTACTTTTAATCATGATTGGCGACTGAAATTTTAGATTGGCGACTTGCGACTTTTTGGGCTACTTACGAGCAAGTTTTGGCGATTTTTTTAATTATTGGCTACTTTAAAAAAATGTTTTTAAAAGAAAACTGCGATGAATGGTTAGAGAAGTGTTTAATTTTGCAATACTGCGTCTGCGTATGAGGTGTTCGTACCACTAGTTCGTTATTAGGTGACGATGGGACGGAATAATTGGATGCTTTTGCGCAAGCTGCTGAGGTCACGTGAGGTTTTTGAGCCAATCAGCCTACTCTTGCCAGCGCATTAGATGATTAGAAATGATTCTTGGTTGTTATACGGTATTAAAGTGTACCGGTAGACAATAGTTAGTTATACCGCAATAACGATAGGGGCTTTTCAGTCTGTTGTAATTGCCTACAGTACAAAACTTTTTTATGGGTAGCAAATTGGAAAATTAGTTTAATAGTGAATCTTTAATTTTTTTTTTGCTTAAGCTGTGGCACTAGTTGATTAGAGCAAATTAAAGAGAAACACAATTTAAAATATTTTGTATTTAACAGGTTAAACTTAGACTAGATTAATACAAAAAAAATGCTGTTTTATTTTTAACTTACATGAGTAAACAGTGTGCTGCATAGGCTACCGGTACCCAGTTACACATCCTTTTGCTTATTTTATTTAGTTGCATATTTATCCTCCTATCATGAGAAAGCGATCAATGCGCTATACGAGCTCGCTTAGGAGTTGCCAGCCATCTATCTACCACACCAAGATGGGGGAATCCCGCTAAGTGCTTTTCCCAACGGCACAACAAGTAAACTTGCCGGCTTGTTCTCCACACTGTCCCTTTGATGCTGAGCGTCAACCAGGGAAGCTGTGAATACCAATTTTCAAGTCATTGGTTTGACCCGACTCGGAATCAAACCCGAGTCTACAGCTCAAGAGACAGACGCTCCATACCACTCGGCCATCTGAGCTGTTCATAATCATCTTTGACCAGTTTCTCATTGTTACTCCCAGTGGCGTAGCCACAAGGGGGGGTTGGGTGTTACAACCCCCCATTGAGCCTCAAATGACGTCATACTTACTTCTTTTTCTGGTATTTATTTCGAAGTGCTACAAGATAAGACCTGAGCCATTTTGAAGTGCTAGATACTTTGTCATTGATAATCTGGTTTTGTAATTGTCATAATAACAAAAATTACGTAGCGTTGTTTCCTGAATTTTGTTTTTTGCGGTAATGCTTATGAAGCAGTGACGCAATTTTATGAGCAGGACAGTGTCGCTCCTGTACACGCAACTGCCCTCGGCCCCTCAGACCTTCCGCAGAAAAAAGGCTAAACGGTTTCAAACAAAAATGATCGACGTAGCTCAAAAAAGAACTATATCGTTAACATTTGAATATCGTTTTACCAGTTCCACAAGAAAGCATCCCTTTGACTTCCTTACAACAATCGTGCCTTAACTGCCTTCGGTATTTTTAGTTCAAAACATCTCTCTTACATTTGAGGCCATCTTTCGTTATTATACAACTAGTGGCGGATCCAGGGGGGATGTGGCGTAGGCTTATGCTGCGTATGCATCCCCTCCTCACTAGCCATTTTCAAAAATGTTTTGGATGAATAAAATTTTTCCATAATTTTGAACTTCTTCGTAAAATATGCCTGAGTCGCCTTATGCACGCATAATCGAAACTCAGCGAACAAAATGCATCATTGGTGAAGCATTCAAAGTTAGGGGTCAAAAACATAACAACCTTTCCGTAGAAATTGTTTAAAAAGCACTAAAATGGCCATTACAGTATGCAAATTTTTAAAGATGTTGCGGGGGAGCATGCTATCGGACCCTCCTGGAGTCGTTTTTGGTACTTAAGTTGCTTAAAATTAAATTTGCCGAAAAAACTACGCTTGAAAAAGTGACGAAAATTGGTGCCCTCTTTCCGAAAAAATGCTGAATAGGCCCTTGACATGAAATATTTTCAAATGGTTTATTTACGCCCGTTTCCGTGTCTGAACGTCTTTGCATTTTGTTAACATTCAACCTAATTCAACATTACATCCCCCCACCAAAACTTTTTGGATCCGCTGCTGTATACAGCTTATGGTCAAATGTGACGTCATTCTCAACCTCTCCCATTGCAAAATCCTGGCTACGCTAGTGGCTACTCCATAGCCAGTCAGTTCTGTGCTGCTTTCAACAAATCATGCTAGACCTTACTCATCTTGTTGATGTGCCGTTTATTGTTATTTTAATGGGAAAATGGGCCCGGTATTACAAATAATATACGCAAATTGGACAAGGGATCCACGACCACAATTTAAAAACTGGATAGCAAAAAAGAAACGAAAAAACACTTTGTACAATGTGTAAAGTTGATCTAAGAGCTCACAAATCAGATCTACTAAAGCATGCAAGTACATCTGAGCATAAAGCAGCTGTGAGAGCGGCAGCTGCAAGAAAAAAATTCAACATCTCAAGTTTTTTTGAGCCAAATTGTAGTCACGTGGCTGAACTAGAATTAATTAACTTGGCATGAATTTTTGTTTTCAAGACAAATAACAAGACTGAGAACATTTTAATGCCTTTCAAAAAGCTTGGCTTACAATTTATTTGCATGATTTGCAAAAATGTTAAATGTTACCAAAAATTATGTAGTTTTTCTGAACTTTGTGGTTACTAAAAATTTTGGGCTACTTTTAAATGGAGTTGGCTACTTTTTGGCTACTTGAAGTAAAAATAATCTGGCAACCCTGATGTCTTAACGAATTTAATACAACCTAGTTTAGGTTTTACATCGCTGCAAAGCACAACAAGTAAAATAGCATAGCATACACAAAAATCACAACAGATAGTATACGGCAGGGGTGGGGAACCGGTAAAGCACAGCGGGCCACATTGATTGCATTATATTTTCAGCGGGCCACATTTACTTTCAATTGTTAAATTTCGCTTTAAAAAGGCACAATATTTCGTCGCAAATTGAACAACATTCATGCTGAGCTGTTTTTTACCGTAAAGTCAGAGACTTTTGCGCGTTTTGTAGGCTATAATATAGCATGTAGTCGAATGTGACGTAGTTTTTAAAAAATCTTTATGTTTTATATTCCACCAGTTTGTTGTACACTTAACAATTAAAGTTCTGACGCGGGCCACATTCAAAATTTATGCGGGCCGCAAGCGGACCGCAGATTCCCCACCCCTGGTATACGGTATCTAATATTGCATGTTCAGTTGCATGTTTATCTCTAAAACCGTATTGATATAAGTGGGGTACCTTGCGTTTATCAAAGAAATTCATTAGTCGTTTTAAGATTAATTTTTCTAAAATTTTAGAGAAAGAACGCAGGAGTTAATGTGGAAGCTGCTGCCCTTATAAAGATATTGGATATGTCATCAAAACCACAAGATTTTTTTGGTTTGAGTGACATGATAATATCAAATACCTCGGTATAAGAAGGTAAATCGAGGAGGATACTTTATTTTTCACAAATTTCATATAGTTACTTTCAGAAAATTTTGGGAAAGAAGAAGCAAGGTTCGGTCCGAAAGAGGCAAAGAAATTGTTAAAAGCCTCAGCAACTTTAATTGGAGTATTAGTTATTTCATCATTTTCCAATAAACATTTGGGGGAATTTTTATTTAAGTTGCTTTTATTAATTACAGATTAGATGCATTATTAATGACATATTTGATGAAAGGGAAACACAGTTGCACTCGTCCCATCACCGAGTCTCTAAATTCACGCAATGCTTGATGATTGTGTCTAGGCATCACGTCACAGGAGGCCTACGCGGTGAGATGCAACACCTCTACACTATTCCTTTTAAAATAATAGTAAATTCGATAAAGTCAGCAAAGCGTGAAATATTGCACAATCCACAATGACTAGAAGCGCCAAGTTTGTTATTCAAAACTTCAGGCTAGGCTAGCTAATAGGGTCTACCGTTACATGGATATGGCTGGACACACCTTTGGACTGGGAGTGGAAGAAGGGTGAAACAGTTAAGCTTGTTACAACTGAAAGATAAGTACCGGTGCTTTGTAAGCTACTGAGAAATAATTTTTCACACCTCTATAAAAAGATTTAAAGGCATGATTCTCTGGATCACCAATCTGCTGATTGCCAAACTTTATCTGTTTATGGGTTCAAAGTTTAGCCTCACTAACCATTAAACCACCCCCCATATTCTACATTAGCAACTTTGGTTGCCTAAGGAGCAACTTAGTAGCTTAGGTCGCCAAAAGCTTAATAGGCCTAACACCTTTGACAGTTTGATGTGTTCAAATTGTAGTCATCATCTCAGCCAGTCAGCTGATGTGATTGATGCTTATGGTAGCACGGTAGTACCTGTAGGTCTATTACATTGACATCAGCAGATCAGTGATGTTCAGACTGTCAGATGTTAATATAGTCTGTGTCAGTAGTTTTTGTAAGTTGCTAGACTATGCGGTTGCCAGAGGATTCACCACATGGAAGATTCGCCACACAACAGGTGAGACATACAAATGTGACTGAGAATTTGAGCGTAAGCGTGGGACAAACGTTTGCAACAGTGCTGATGCGGAAGATTCGCCACACTATGGTGATACAGTAGGTTGGGGTTGGGTCGGGAGGGTTGGGGTTAGGGGGGTTAAAGTCGGGGGGGTTGGGCTGGGGGAGTTGGGGTCGAGGGGGGGTTGGGGAGACTTGGGAACCCCCCAACCCCAATCCCCCGACCTAACACCCCCAACCTCAACTCCCCCGACCCCAAACCGCCGACCCCAACCTCCCGACCCCAACCCCCCCGACTTCAACCCCCCTAACCCCAACCCCCACCCCAATCTATCACCGTTGTGGGGCGAATTTTCCACATTGGCACTGTTGCAAACGTTAGTCCGACGGTTACGCTCAAATTCTCGGTCACATTCGTTGTGTGGCGAATCTTCCATGTGGCGAATCCTCTGGCAACCGACTAGACTATGCTAAATTGAAGAAATAGCTTAGTCTAGTCAATTGTTATAACTGTTTAACTTAGGCTATAAACTGCTGATAGTCACTAGCAGACTAGACTAACCTACCTTGTCAGGCTTAGTCCATCTGCATCACACTGCATAAGTCTATGGTAGCTAGATTTGCACAGTATCGTTCATTTTTTAGGCCAATAAGTTAGGCCTACAAATTGAAAATAGAAGACAAGTTTGTGTTTACTGGGTCTGACATATTCAGATTCAAATGTTCTATCGATGCAAGTTTCTTTATTTTTGACATTTTGCCTTCCATTCGGAAGGCTTCTTCACTGCTCAGGAATAACAAGTGCACACTATAAACATTTTTGGAAATGGAAAGAAACTTACATTTAAATATAGTACTTGAGTTTGTCAATTTTTCTTGCAGAAAGTGCTCTATGATGACAAAGCCAGAGCTATAGTTTAGTTTAATTTATTGCTTTAAAACTAACAGCATTAGCCACAACACAATGTTTCACGCAAAAAACGATCATCAAGTGGCTGAAAAAGTGTAAATAAGTTAAATAAAATTAGAGAGTTCGTTACTTACGGTTTTTTCTTGGGTTAAGGAAAAGGAGGAAATATAAGCAGCTGGTTTTAAAACTGATACGCTCATCTGGGGTTTGTTATAGAAAGTTTTAAGGGATAGAGGGGTAATTGTTATGAAAAAAAGGGGGAATTGTAATATGTCATAGTGTAGATAAAGCTATATAAAAGAAAATAAGAAAAGACAAGGAGGTGGGAAGGAACGCATCAAAAACAAGGATAATCTGATAATACAAAAAATTCACAAAAATCAGTAAATATGAATTAATAACATATCATGGCCTATTGGATTTTTTTCAGTTTAAATTTGGCAGAGGCTAAGGTTACGTGACCGTAACATTTGTCTCTTTGGTTTATTTTATTATCCCTTCACGCTTCCCTGATTGTACGCAGAGCGTGACGAAGTAATAATATAAACTAAAGAGGCAAATGTTACGGTCACGTAACTTCAGCCACTTCCTTTAAATTTATTGCGATGGCGGCATTTGTTAAGTATTTCTCCTTGGGTGTGGAGTGCATTTGATGGGGTCTTCCTTGATTATAAAAGCCTTTTCCATGAGACATAGATGACAAGTTTTTTCTTTGCAAAAATTCTTTGAGACTGATGAAACTATGCTCCAAGATAAAGTAAAGTCCGTATTTGCTTCCTTGAGTTTCCATATAAATTTTGATAGCGCAGTGTCATTGCGATGATTGATACGTTTGAAAGATTATTTATGATTGTTGTATCTGGTTTTGAAAGTAGTTGCACAACTACCAATGTATGACTTAGATTGGAGGCTTGTCTGGACAGTTCCTTCCCACCTCCTTGTCTTTTCTTATTTCTTTGATATAGCTTTATCTACACTATGACATATTACAATTCCCCTTTTTGTTCCTTAAAACTTTCTATGACAAACCCCAGATGAGCGTATCAGTTTTAAAACCAGCTGCTTATATTTCCTCCTTTTCCTTAACCCAAGAAAAAACCGTAACGAACTCTCTAATTTATTTAACTTTTTCAGCCACTTGATGATCGTTTTTTGTGTGAAACACTGTGCTGTGGCTAATGCTGTTAGTTTTAAAGCAATAAATCATACATTTAAATATATATGAAGAAATTTGCATTCTGCATTGGTCGAACGTTTGAATCGGAATAAGTTACAAATTACTGCATATTGCGTACCTATTCATGATTCTGACTTAACATGACAGTGAGGTTGGACATCACAATGTTGCAGGTAGACTATCGGCAGTGTTCCCTCTAGAGTGAGAAATTTGAGAAAAATGCAAAATTTTTGGGAAAATTTTACTGATTTTGAACCAGAAATAAATATTATAAAATGCAAAACTGAAAAACTTAAACAAAAAACTTGAATATTTTCATGGAAGACTGTAGCTTGTATCTTGGAAAAGCAAATTTAATGCAAAAAATTTGTAGAAGGTGTCCTCAAAGTAGTGAAATCTTTGGGCTAAAATTTTAATAAATTCATCATTTGGGCAAATTCGCACGAGTCAAAATCCTAGAGGGAGCAATGCGGGAAAATCAGGTTTGCGAGTGAGTTTCGTAACTTTGCTATTATTTCGTCACAGAAGACTAAAATCGAACGTTCTTTTGTGCAGTAGGTGTAGTTTAAGATGCATTAGATTGTGATCAAGTTTGGAAAAAGTCCAATGTAGTTTCTTCCAGATATTCTACAAAGTGTGCATTCAACCCGCAATTTGAAGAAAAGCAAAACTGCGCGTTGTGGCCAGAAAATGCAGGATTGGGGTTTGGGGGAGTTGGGGTGGGGTCGGGGGAGTTGGGGTGGGGGGAGTTAGGGTCAGGGGAGTTGAAGTTGGGGTCGGGGGGGTTGGGGTCAGGGGGTTTGGGTCAGGAGAGTTGGGGTCCCAGATCGTGACACCACGCTTGCCCGCTCCTTCGGATTGTCTCACATTTCTCCCAACACTTCCCTGCACCCCCACCCCCCTCACTTTGCCCCCACCCCAACACCCTTTTGACACCTCTACCCACACCTCAAACACATTTCCCCACACCCCAAACACACTTCCACACACCTACTCCCCATCCCCTACACCTTCCCATACTTTCCCACACCCCAACACACTTCCCACATCTCCCCACACCCCCAACACATCTTTCCACACCTTCCCCAATGTACCCCCACACCCCAACACATTTCCCCACTCCTTCCATATTTCTCCCATACTTGACCCAACTTTCCTACCATTAAAAATTCCGTCATTACCCCACCACCCATACTCCCCCAAATTCTCTATACTCCCCCCCCCATTCTTTCCCATTAGTGCTATTATGCCTATTAGTCTTATCATTCATTTGCGGACTAAAACCTGCATGTAAACAAGTAGTCGCAGCAAATTGAAAAGCAATTAAAATTGGCCTACGTCACAAAGCGCTTTATAACAGACATTGTAAATGGGCTTATTAACACATAACACGCCTTGAAATGCACGCACCATCATTGCAATGTGCTTGCTGCGGTTTAGCCAAAAAGCATCAAATGCGCGGATTGTGCATGTAATTGCCGTGTAAGTAACTGTAGGGAGTTAGTGATCCAATTTTTTTTTGGAAAAGGAGGTCTATGCAATGATGTATTTGTAGGTGCGTTTTCGTTTTTTTTTCTCCCTTGTAGGTGTAGCTACACTGTTGTTTTTTTCAGAAAAAGTCCGCACATTACCTCAATTGATCAAAAATCAACAATGTTTTTTATATTGCACCGCTATGGGCTTAGGGGGGCTCTTCGTTTTCAAGCAGCCTCGTACTACAATAAATGGTTTACTTTAAAGCTGACGGGAAGTCCCCAAAACATCATGCGCAATGCAGACATGCTGATAACCCTAACCCATCATGTGTCTGGGTTACGCAATGGCATATAGGGGAATAGAAGCTTGTTTGAATTAAGTCGCAACTTATAACAGGCGGATATGTCACGAGCACAAGGACTGCTAGGGGCGCTAGTGAGTTTATTAGTAGGGGTTAGAGCCTAACCACAAACCACGACTTAATTCAAACAAGCCTTGGGGAATTCCGGCCTTCGTTTTTGAAGTGAACCATCCATTGTAATATAAGGTGGCTTAAAACTATCAGCCCCGTCCCTTGGCTCAACGTTACTTGCCATTTATTGCTTTTTTTTATTGAAATGTGATTTTTACAGAGTGTATATATAGCTACAATTTATAGACTTTTTATCAGATTTTATAAACATTTTTACTTCCTTGTGCATGAAGAAGCTTTTAACTTCAAAATGCCTTCAGAGCTAGACAATTTCACTCAGGTAAATTTAGTTTAATTAGCTGAGGATATGTATAAAAAATTGGATATAAGCTAATGGATCTATTTCACCAGAGATGATTCAATCACTATCTGCATTATTACACATATCGATATATTTTTCTTGTACCTGTGTTATTCTGAGGCCAATAATACCATGCGCACTGCTTACAAGCTTTTTCTAGTTAAATTTATCACTGGAATCGGAAAAGAGAAAACTGTGGTTTCTGTTGGCACTGCTTTTGTTTTCAAGTAACAGCAGTACTTAACTTTGTAGGTTGGGTAGCTCATCTATGTGAACCTTTGTTCAAAAATATTATTTGGCTTGTGGGTTGTTGGTTTTCAAAAAATTGCTGGAACTACCTTTTTTTTTTTAAGAAGTATCAATAAACTCCCATTTGTGTTCAAAAGTTGAAAACGGAGTATATACTTTAAAAGACTTTTTAGAAAAGTGCTTGTCATAGCAATGTGATAGGTAACATGTAGAAGTTTGTGTTGCTTGGTAAAGTATGGTATCATGCCATCTCTTAGTCGTAGAAATTAGCTCATATAAATTCTAGTCTACAATAAATTTATGTCTCTCAAATGTTATGCACAGTACGTAGTTTCTGCTTAACTTTTCTCTAAAAACTATTGAACTTTCCACAATGTGGGAATAACCACTTAAATAGTTATCATTATCAAAAAAAAAGGTAATTTGTGTATTGTTTGTGATCTTTCAAAAAATATTGCATGCGGTACTTGGTAATGAATGGAGTACAAAATTCCCATTTTTGGATCTATGTGCTGCATTTGTTTGCCATTGACGTGGCTTAGTAGTACCGGTTGTGGGTTGCTGATCCTTCTTGACATGTTTTTTGCAAGACTGTTGATGCAATGAGCAGTCTATTTCAATGCACCTTTCCATGCTCAAAATGTCCTTTATTATTTACTTCTCCACACCATAAGGCGAATCTTGAAAAAATAAATGTATGATAACTGCACGTATTTATTTAAGGTGTCGATGTATAGAGTTGGTATTATTTGCAAATCATAATGCCCTTAGTACAAGCAACACCTCTGAATTCACAGTTCAATGGTTTTTTATGTTCTGATGTCGTTTTGTCATACATTCATTATTATTTAAGCCTGTTCAAAAGTATAAGTCCGAGTTGTGTCAAACGTGCTTGCCTCCGATGAGTTCCCCACTTACGAGACTGATTGTGGTTGTGGATTTGCTGCAGATTCAAGAACCTTGATTAATAAGTATTGTAAATACAAGCAGGAGTTGCTTTTCAAACCAATTAAAAACACGTTATTGATAAAAGCTTTTAGTCCAAATTTTCTTGTCATTTTTACAATTTCTTGAACGTGCATTGCTTTTGTTGCAGAAACTTCTTGACAGGACAAGAGCCCGTAATGAGGCTCTTCAGTTGAAAATGCAAGAACATGCATTTCAAACTCGCAAACGAAGACCTTTAGAAACACAAGAAAACATTGCAGACCATACTGCAGATGCTGGCCGGGCTGTCAAAATGGATGAAGAATGTAGCAGTGGCAATGGTATTGCACTTGCAGTTATTTTCTGTGAACAAAATTATGTTTCCTTTATCATAAGTATCAGTTGATTTGAATACAGAGAAGAAATCAGATGCCATCCTTTCATGTATTTAAATCAACTTATGTTTTATGATACTAAAAGCATCGGGGCAAGACTTTTCGGCGTGACCGATTCGACGTGAGACGTTTCGCCGTGACCGACTCGTTGTTGAGACGACTCGACGTTGAGGCGTTGAGACGATTTGGCGTGGAAAGGTGTGATTTGCGAGCGGACGTGATTATCACGTTTCGCGCTGGAATGTGCGAAAAGACGTAATCATCACGTTATAGAATTGCTAAAAGTAAACAACAAACGACTTTATATCAACGGCTTTTATAAAAGTTTCGCGACACATTATTTTAAAGAAGTTCAAAATTGCTTGACGTAAGTTTAACCAAAAAGTGGTGAGAAAATGTTTTACAGCTTTCAGTATTTACTATTTGGTTTCGTTTTATATAACATGAAATACGATTGCGCGTTTAGCAAGCAATTAATAAGCGCTGCGACTGCATTTGATTTTCATTTTTTGATCAATATGCAGCAAAATATGTGCATTAACTGAACGTAAAAAAGATTAAATAAACACAAGAAATTTTGTTGACGAAAAATATCCCCGCGTAAAGGTCAAGGCTCGGCTTGGTCAGCAGTAGCTTACTAAAGTAAACTAAGTCGGAGGTAAAATGCTTGATTATTATGCGAGCAGCCCCACACGGCATTTCATTTTAATTGTCAACTCATAGTTTCTCTCCTACCAATCTTAAGAGTACCGGTAATAGAGCTGCACCTATGGATCAACTGATGTTCAAATCTTCTTTCACCACGTTTCATAAAAAATTCAAAAATCGACATTTTATGATTGCAAACAATGTTTCCATCTAAACCAAGCCATTATTTTTTGACTACATCTTAAAGAGCTTTTCAACCTTAAAAGAGTTCTACCGTTTTTATTTCAGCAGTGGCTTTTTTGAAAGTTGCTGTGATCTGGGTTTATTTTTTTTGCTCTAAAATTTCGGACAAATATCCGAATTTGCTCAAAAAATTTCGGCCATTTAAAAATTTTTTCTGCAAGATTCATAAACGAACGATTTTGCAGGTTTACTAAATCAAATGTTACTAATTACTGCATTTCACTAAAACACTTTTAAAAATCTGTTTTAGCTCAATATTTCACAACCACACTCAAAATATTAAAAGCAGCAAATTGTTTCAGACCTGTTTTTATTAAAGTCTCGAGAAAGTCCAAATCACAAAGCCCGTGCACGATATCGCAGTAGCCACAATCGTTTTGAACGTCTTGGCATAACGTGTAGGGCTGCTAGCATAATAATCAAGTATTTTACTTCCGATTTACTTTACTTCAGTAAGCCACAGCCGACCAAAGCCGAGGCCTTGACCTTTACACGGGTATGTTTTTTGTCAACAAAATTTCTTGTGTTTATTTAATCTTTTTTTACATTCAGTTAATACACATTTTTTGCTGCATGTTGATCAAAAGATGAAAATCAAATGCAGTCGCAGCGCTTATTAATTGTTTGTTAAACGCGCAATTGTATTTCATGCTATAAACGAAACCAAATAGTAAATACTGAAAGCTGTAAAACATTTTCTCACCACTTTTTGGTTAAACTTACGTCAAATAATTTTGAACTTCTTTAAAATAATGTGTCGCGAAACTTTTATAAAGCCGTTGATATAAAGTCGTTTGTTGTTTACTTTTAGCACTTCTATAACGTGATGATTATGTCTTTTCGCACATTCCAGCGCGAAACGCGATAATCACGTCCGCTCACAAATCACACCTTTCCACGCCAAATCGTCTCAACGTCAAGACGTCCCAACGTCGAGACGTCTCGCGTCGAATCGGTCATGCCGAAAAGTCGCGTACTGTAAAAGCATAGTATGCAAGAACTTGCATTATAATGAATTGTGTTGGTTTTCAGCTGGATGACCAGAATAAACACTGTGTTTTTGTAAGAGGCTGTGAAAAGCTTATAACTTGGTGGAATTTTTCTCCTTTTTTTTTTGCAAGAATGTGATGGGAGGCGGTGTGTGCATAAGTAATCCAGACTCGTTTTTAGCTAATTGTCGACGTTTGTCGTCATAACAGTATGTTTAATCTTTTACTTCTTGAGTTTATTGTGTGTTAGAAATTGGTTTCACGATTCTAATCATCTTAAAAGTCGAATATCCCATTTATATAAGAACGCTACAGCAAAGCTTCAGAGAACATATCGCCTGCTCTTTTGTTAATTTGTGTGAATGACTGTGTATTTTTTATGTATATATATTGTATACATCCGGCCTATGCCGTTTGTCGAAGTTTCGTACATATACTCTTGAAGTTCGTACTTGCGGCTTACTGTAGCCTAGTAGGTCTACGGTTTATAATATTTTTGTTTTGTAGCTGTTGCCACAGAATCCCCAAACAAACGCTCTCGTTTGGAACCTGAAAATCATCCCAGAATGTTCACATCGTGCTCTTCAAAGTCAACAGCTGGTCCCAAAGGTGGTGGGTAGTAGTTTTTGTACTATGCCCACTGTCATTTAAATTGTTTGACAGAGAAAATGACATTTTATAGTTGGTTGTTTAGGTGAAAAGTCTGTGGGTGAACGCATGCAGCGATTGTTAAATCAGAGAAAGCAATGGGAAGCAGCTGGTAAGTAGAGCAAAAATTGTCTTATGATGTGATACTGGATCGTAAGGTCCTTAATGCCTTTAAGCTTGATTTGCGTCAACTTTTTGCCCTTATATATAAATTGCGTTGGTAACATCGCTAAAGACTATGTTCTGACTCTCGACGAATTTGTTAAACACTCCAACATCTAATCCAATTTTTCGGGTGCTTTTTAGACAAACTGTTGGAAACTCGCTTTTTGGTTAAATAATTAATTTTATTTTAATTTGCTCCATCGCCAAAGTAGTGCGGCATTGTTGTGATTTGATCACTTTCGGACTGTAAAAAAATAAATGCAATTGCGGTTGTAATAGATTTTTAATGAAATGCAATCATGGGTTTAAATAATGTCTACATGTTGCTTTGAGTGTTGATTTAAATATGTGTGTAAGGTAGTAGCAGATATGCTTGAGGTAGGGAAAATTAGAATAGACATAATGTGAGATACAAATTTAATTGCTGCGGAGTTGATGAAGTGGTGAACTTTGAAGTGCGACTAAAATTTTCGACTTTTTCCCACAACCCGTTTCTTCCACATGCTGGAAGTGTTGGTGGTAAGCTATTTGCACTGACCTTTTTGGTATCGATAAATTTTCCTTTTCACTTTTTATGCTTTAGTTAAGTTTGCCAGTGAGCCACTGCAGTAGTTAATTTTTTTACGTGAGTAATCTTTTTAGAACATGGTGAAGAAGTTGATTTTGAGAGTGTCCAATCACCCATTCATCATGATCATCAATCACCTGTGGCTGCAGTGCAACCACGGCGCAAGGTTGACATTGAAAGAAAAGCACGATTTGCTGCTTTGGCTCAAGAACTAAAAGACCGGGAAGACGATATGAGCCATCCTACTTTGTCCAGGTAGCGTATAAAGATTTTACAGTTAAGCCGTTTTAACTAGACATATGTAATTGTGTTTATTATATGACTTAATCAAGGCTAAGAGATCACTTAGTACAAAATAGCATGATGAAACGTTGTCTAGCAGTCATCCATCGCCTATGCTTATTGCTTAGTTTGATTGGCCTAAGTTTATACTAAAACCTTGATCGCGTATTTTACAGTGGTAGTCCTGAACCCCTGCTAGAGAAACCTCCTTCTGGTGCTGGTCGTAAAACACCTATGAGTGATGTTTACAGAAGTGAAACATTGGCCAAAAGTGATGCTGTAAGTGCAGTAACTGGTGTGATATTCAGAACAAAATGATACTACCTATGGTAAGTTCTCTGAGCGATTTCAGAAAGAAAAGTACTTGGATGAAGAAGATATTATTTAGGATCGCTTTGAAATAGGCATTTTTTTGATGAATGATGTAGTGAAACTTTTTTTTTTTTCTTTATTTTGCTAACATTTCATTTGTGTTTTATGTAATAATTTTCTAGTTGATGTTAGCTTGCTGCAGCATAGGCTCGGCATTAAAAACAAGCATTCATGGGAGTGCTGTAGCTGCTTAGTTTTACCCTCGGTGTGTATCGAAGTTTGTTATTCTTTTTTCAGGACGAGCCTGATGCGAGACCTAAAGCAAACGAAAGCAGCCGTTCAGTGAAAGCTGTTTCGCAGAGAGTATCACTCTCTATTGAAACACTTGCACAATTTGCAAACCCAGAGAAGCCGAGCACCAGCCGCACTCCGTCCAGGTAGGTGCTGTGACCTTAGCAAGCATCTTTCGATCTTAGTTTTTATAATTTTGCCATGAAGAATTGATCTTCAAAAATCCGTATATTGCAGTGGTCAGCAACCTGTGGGCCTTTTAGCAATTGTTCGTGGGCCGCGGGCTATTCGGTTTTACAAAGTCTTTGTGGGCCGCATGCTAGCTGCAAATAAAAAGTAAGCCCAAATCAAAATCAAATCTTCATTATACTCGCGGTATTACGCCGCAGCGTGTAACGAGTGGGGGGGCCCAACTCCGCGACTTAGCGCCTGAGCTACACAGCTCCGAAGAAACGTCGCAGTGGTGGCGAGCCGATGACGACACTCTGTCGATTTGACCGACCCGGGAATCGAATCCCACACCTCCCTCACCGATAGCCTGTGCGCTTAGCAACTGAGCTAACGATCGGTCGAAAGTAAGCCCATACAAATAATAATAGAAACCTTCTCTTTGATGCTTTGCGCGTAAAACAATCCAATTCTTTTTCTTCCGGCAGTACAACTACATGGCTGCAAAAGCAAAACTCGTAGTACCATGCACAAAAACGGGTGCCGTATGTCTCTATCTCTTTCACGCAATGCTCGCTTTTGTTCTATCGATGCAAGCAAGTGGGTAGAAAAAAAAGTACGCGCTTTGCATTTTCTCTGCTTTTGAAACAACGCACCGTTTTTTCATTTTGTAGTTTGTAGTCGTGTTGTATATTCGTTTTGTAGTGGTGGTTTTAAATGTAGTGAGTCTTCAATAGCTATTGAAAGGGTGATCTGGGCCGCGTTAAAAAAAGGTTGCCGACCACTGGTCTATTGTAATGTCGTGCGTGTTGGTGCTACACTTACTTTTCCTAATCCATTTTACCTTCAACTCTGGTCGTGTCCTCGAGATATTGCTCATTACGTGGTTAGTGATCGGTTTCACACATTGTTCCGCTACCAATATTCTCCCCTCTTTCCTTTAAAACGTCTTCAACAACATACAAAAAAATGATGCTATCATACTAAAAAAGCAAAATTTAACATGATGGACTAGCTTTAACTTTATGTTTGTTAGATTCCAGTTCCATATTTTGATAATTTTAGAACCAAATTACTGTATTTACAAAAAGGCCGTGTTTTTGTTTGTTTATAGAGTAGGGTGCAGTGAAAAAATAAAATTTTGGAATTTTGAAAAGTGGTATTTATATTTGTCCTCAAATATGGAGCAACTAACATTGGAACGTATTTTAGGCTGGTGCATCCTCTAGTGGCCGTGCACATCTGTCAAACGATAAAAAAATTGCCAATTTGGCCATATCTTAAAAACGAGTTGAGCTAGCAAGTTGGTTTTGGGCTCAAAAGATGCAGAACTAGCACTTTCCTATCTGCTCTAAGAAAAACTTTCTTTCTAAACTGACCAGAAAAAAGTTGTAGACAAAAAACAGTTTTTTTGATGAAAATCATGCATTTGCGCATATGTAGCGTACATCTTTGCAGTTTGTAAGACTAAGAGTTAAAATAATTATTAAGTTAGTTGTAGTTGGTTTAATTTATAACCTAGTTCTAGTAATACTTGCATGCAGCTGTGCATATGTAGAATGTGGATGTGGCATTTGACAAGTATTATCCACGCAATACATGTACCGAAATGAAAGTAGACAGATGTAAGCACATAAGCAGTACTCTGAATAATATCAAAATATATATTTCTCTTTATAGCCAACCTACAACCCTGGGTTGTCCATGCTGATGTCAAATGCCATTGGTATATCAGTATAGTTTATATCCCTAGATTTATACAAGCACTGGTAAGCCTGGTTTGGTTGTAGCATTAGCAGATTGGTATTCGAGTCCTGGCAGCAGTAGGCTTACCACATACTGCCTACCGGTACCATTAGACAGGGTTTATACGGTCAGGGAAAATCAGGGGAAAACATATCTTTTTCGAGATGGTCAGGGAATGTCAGGGAATTCAACGAAAAAGTCAGGGAAAACTTGGAAAAAGTCAGGGAGATTTTTTTGGAAAGTTCTTACCTCCTATGAATCAAGATCCATTGTTTATTTTAGCAATTGTATGTCAAACAAGCTTGACTTCATACTTTCTCTTTATTTAGATATTTTCTTACTATAAGAGTAGCCTGGAATGTCTAAAAAATCGAAACACACTTATTTCCAAGATGGTTGGTTATCGTCTGAAGAATTCAAGGCATGGTTTTGTAAAGCTTCTACCAAAGTTGAAGCAAGATGTCGACTGTGTCTGATAAATATGGCATTGAGCAACATGGAAATCAGGGCATTGAGGAGTCATGCTGGCAACAAATCCCACGTGAAAAAAGTCAAGGAACTGGCCGAAATTAAAAATTTCTTTGCTAAAAGAAGTGATATTAGACCTGCTAACTTTTCTTCTGAAGAAAAGCAGCTGCAATCTTCCCTAGATACAGAAAATGTGGTTGAAATTCAATCATCCTGCAGTGGAAATAGTCAAAGTACGATTCTACTGGGCTTTCAAGCAGTGTTGCCAGATCTCCATTTACTCAAGTAATCTAGAGAGTAACTAGATTTTTGATTAAACCACACCTAAACAACGAAAGTATTTAGATCAGTATCTAACTACAAAAGTGGGTTAATACGACAAAAAACAAGCGATATTGCGGAGTCTGATATGAAGTAACTTATATACAGCATCTAATAATAGCACACATTCAGTTTTTCGAGAAATATTCTGCCTAATGAAGGCACATTTTAGTCGCAGTGACATCGAAACACCTTTAAACACATCATACGTGAGTTGAATTATGCATAGACGTGAATTATGCATACCGTACTCAAAATTATTCCAAGCTAGGCAACTATTCTATGCTGCGTATATATCTACAGGTCTACAAAGTACAAACAGGCAAAATAATGTACCGGTACTGAATTGGTCAAATGTTTAGGTTGATATTAACACTAGGCAGCTAGACCTAAGCCGTACAGTAGTAGCCTGCTTCGCTACTTAAACTGCCCTCACCATATCGTTAGCAGATTAGTCTTACAGTCTTAGCAGCCTACTGGTACTCGTGATTAACTTTACCTTCTTATCATTCTAATGATTTAAAACCATAAAATTTGAAGCTCCATTGCATCAGAGAATTGGGCCATGTTCATCTCCTCATAACACAAATTGTCATTTTGCTGCAACTTGCCTTAGACGAGACAAATACTTGAAATCCTTGCAGGCCTACCGGTACTGAGCTGAACACGCGGAAGAAGGGCTCACAAAATTAAAGCAATAATTCTGGCATTCTTCCGCGAAGGGATAAAACAATAAACAAACTGGATAGCTATAGATTAGTAGCTGGAATCTAGACGAAAAAATTGGTATTTAAGGGAACTAAAAAGTATCTAGATACTAAGTAGCTAAGTTGGCAAAACTGCTTTCAAGATGGAGGTAAATTGAATGCCGAAATACGGTGGGTTCTGAAGCATGTTGTTGGTGGATATAGTGATAATTCTGTTACTGATTCTGTGGACCTATTTCAATCAATGTTTCCTGATAGCAAGATTGCTAGTATACTGGAACTTGGCAAAGACAAATTGAAATGTTGTGAATTATGGTATTGCACCTTACTTCACACAATTACTGAGAGAGCAAGTCTCTTTATCGAAATGGTTTGTAATTTTAGTGTTTTTATTGCTGTGATTTTCTTAGATTTTTTACTTGAAGTAGTGCACACAATTACTGAGAGAGCAAGTCTCTTTATCGAAATGGTTTGTAATTTTAGTGTTTTTATTGCTGTGATTTTCTTAGATTTTTTACTTGAAGTAGTGCAGAGTGCTGTGAACTGCGAAGCCAGACACTTGTGAAACATGTCACTTTTCTTATTTTTGGTATTCAAGCCAAGCTTCTTGCGATTTTCTAAGATAAAATTACGATAGGTCACCTGTGAAATCTTTATTTCTGCTGCTGAATTGATGTTTCTGTGTATGTAGGCATTAGGTATACATAGTTATTTTTGCTGCTGGTTGGTATTATACTGTTCGTTTATATTCTCTAAGTCAGGGAAAAAGTATGTTTTGCAGGATTGGGTCAGGGAAAAACATAGGGATTTTTAAACGAAAGTCAGGGAAAACAGGTGCGATTTTGAGGAAAGTCTGGGGAATATGTCAGAAAAATTCCGTATAAACCCTGTTAGAGTATTGGTATGCATAGCTGTTACAGTGTTATGTGTGGCAGAATTCGGGCAGTGCTGTTCAATGTTCATTCTTCCCTACTGTCAACCTGATTATTAATCAGCATGCCTTTTCGGGGCTCTTTGTTTTAAGCCGCTTCAAATTACAATGGATGGTTTACTTAAAGCTTACCGGAATTCCTCAAAACATCATGCTCTTACCCTAACCCAGGGGTTCCCTACCGTGGCCCTCGGCCCCTCAAGGGGGCGACAAGTGTAGGAATAAATACATTTTTATCTCAAGACCGAGACTTCTAACATTAAACTAAATGGGCCACGGTGTCACAGCCAAGAGGGCCACAATGAAGAAAAGGTTTAGAATCACTGCTCTAAACCAATGCATGTCTGGGTTGTGCGGTGAGGTATTGGGGGAATTTCCACCCGCTACCGTTTTAATATAAGGCTGCTAAAAACGATTAGCCCCCCCTTTTCTTAATGGTTGGTGCTCTCAGCTTATCATATATGTGGCCAGATAAGGGTGCTGATTATAAATGAGCTTGACTGACATAAAAATGTTGTTGATCAGTTTTTATGCTTTCTCGATTACTTGAGATTTGATGAGGTGTACTACATCGTGAGATTTATACTAATATTATTCAAACAGAGTGCTGTTTGCTTACATACTGCATGTCTACTTTCATTTCGGTACATGTATTGCGTGGATAATATTTGTCAAATGCCACATCCACATTCTACATATGCACAGCTACCCGTAAGTATTACTAAAACTTGGTTATAAATTAAACCAAGTAAAACTAACCTGATATATAATTATTTTAATCCTTAGAAGTCTTACAAACTGTAAAGATGGACTACTGCATATGCGCAAATGCATGATTTTCATCAAAAAAGCTGTTTTTTGTCAACAACTTTTTTTCTGGTCAGTTTAGAAAGAAAGTTTTCTTAGAGCAGATAGGAAAGTGCTAGTTCTGCATTTTTTGAGTCCAAAACCAACTTGCTAGCTCAACTCGTTTTTAAGATATGGCCAAATTGGCAATTTTTTTATCGTTTGACAGATGTGCACGGCCACTAGAGGATGCACCAGCCTAAAATACGTTCCAATGTTAGTTGCTCCATATTCGGGGACAAATACAATGCCACTTTCCAAAATTCCAAAATTTTATTTTTTCTCTGCACCCTATTTTAGAGCTCCTGTCCAGTCCAAGCTTGCTGCTGATCGAGTGACTGTCGGATCGTTTCTCAAAACTCTGAATCCAGTTGAAAGTCATCAAGTTACTCCAGCATCGAAAACCTTGCAGGAGAGATTGGTAGAACTACAAGTACGGACTAAGATAAATATGCCTTTTTCTTTCATGCAATTATTATTATCAAAAACTACTCTAAGGTTTAAGATGTAGCTGTGAGAGTTTTAGAGGTAAACAAACGACTTAATCTCGGTGTTTTTGGTTATATTGTATGCCATTGCCCTAGCAGTATTATACTTACAAAAGAGCAGTGAAGCTATTTTGTTGGCAAGTAAGTTTTTAGCTTTGCTGAAATAGTCATATCTGTTTCATGGTTTTAGGTTTAACTTTTATAATGATTTTTCCCGTTGAAGGAAATATGGGAAGTGGTAATTTTTTGTTTTGGTTTTACTTATTCCTGAAGCTGCAGTTTATGGTGTAAAATATTAAATTTTACGCTACTATATTTTTTATTACACCAATTATTTCATTTTTGCGAGTTTTTGAAGTAAAAGTCTTGTGACGTCACTGCATTATTGCGCCACAAATCTGGCTTGAAAAAATTGGCGTTTCTGAAAGATGGAAGCTGGAGGATATGTTTTTCACTCAAATGTGCAAAATGAATTTAAGTTGATGCTATAAAGCTTTCTGTTTTCATGTTCCTCATATTCAGACGTTGCTCACCAGCTGCTATATTTGATTGTGATTGGTTCAGTCAATACTTGCTCAGTTACAGAACGTTGTTATTTTGTGTATTGCAAATGCACATGCATGGCTGAAGTTCTATATACCTGTAACAATTCTCTACGTGCTCTACTACCTACTTAATTTAGAGTTTTTAAACCCTCCGCACTTCGCAGTGATGAGCCCAAGTCCCAATATTCTAGTCCGACGCCACAGTTGCGTAATGTTTTGACGTAGCAAGCCAGTTCGTTTCGGGTACATAACTGCATGACGTTTCCAATCTACTTAAGTTCGCGCACAGCTTTTCGACGAGAAATCGCTGCTTTAGCCTGCATATGTGCTTAAGCATCAGTGCATATTAACTTCGGTAAGCATTAGCAGATCCTAGGAGGGACTAATGGGGTTTAGGTGCTTCCGTTATGTTTGGTTGTGTATATTATTCGAGTTCGATATTTGCAGTCTGCAGTTGCACGATGAGAATGTTTTGGACTTAAAGGCGGGGAAAGGCAACCTGAAAAAGGGTCTGACCTCAAACAAATTGCAACAGAAACAAAAGATGCTGGGTTTACTTATATGTTCGTCAGACAACATCATACTGAAATTCGGCCGAAATCGACCCGCGCGAAATGCTTTAATTATCCGATTTTGAATGTGGGGATTCCCCGAAACTGTTGAGAGCACTGCATCGTAATCAGTGCGTATTATTACCATTAATGCATTTTCAACCTACAGAAGAGTAAAGCCGAAGAATTTACTAATAACATTTTACTCATGCATGACGTCATAGAGACGTCAAATTGCTGAGATGACGTCACCACCGAATTTCAGAACTAAAGCATTAAGAGTTTGCCGCTTTCTGCCAGATTTATAAACTAATTCTTGCTCATTATTGATTACTTATTGCAGGGGCGCACCCAGCAAATTTCAAAGGGGGAGGGGGTTCTAAAAAAACTCGATCCTGCACTCGGGAGCAGATCCAGAAAATTTTGGTGGGGGGATGAAATTTTAAATTAGGTTGAATGTTAACTAAATACAAAGACGTTAGACCCAAAAAAGACGTAAAAGGCCCTTGGAAAAATGTTTTCATGCCTGCGGCATATTCTGAATTTTTTTCAGTAAGAAGGCACCAAATTTTCACATATTTTCAAGCGTATTTTTTCCGGATGAATTATTCTGAAGCATATTGAGTATAAAAAAGGCTGTGGGGGGGGGTTCGGGGGCGTGCTCCCCCGGAAATTTTTGAAAATTTACATAGCTTTGAAAAAAGCTGTTTTCGCGTTAGGCTTCAAGAAACCCTCTGTCATAACTCTTTGAGAGCTGAGAAAAGCTGTTGTCCCAGAAGCTTTTCGTGACGCAATCGTCAGTGGGTAATCACGTCAAAGTGGAAACGAGAAAGCGAAATCCGGCGATTCATAACTATCAGTTTACATAAAATTTGCGTACTGTAGTGGTCATTTTAGTACTTTTTGAACAATTTTTACGCAAATTTTGTTTAATTTTTTTGCCCCTAAATCTGAGTGTTTCACCAAATATAATGCATTTTGTTCGCATATTTTCGATTGTGCGTGCTTTGGGCGTGAGGCTTATTGTTATTGAAAAGGTTCGAAATTATGGAGAAATTGTATTCATCAAAAACATGTTTCAAAATGGCTGGTGGGGGATGCATCCCCCACCCCTCTCCTGGATCCGCCCCTGTCCGCACTGATAACAATGTCTCTTACCACTACTCCAACCGGCCGGTTTGGCTTCAGTATGATGTGAGGCAAATTCTGTCACAGCTGTTTTGAAATAACAGCACGTACTGCACTTGCACAGTTTGGACACTTCAATTTAAAAACAAGGGTTCAGTTTCAAAAGGGGGGAATTCGACCTCCGACCCCCCCCCCTGGGTGCGCCACTGATTTATTGGTTCACCTATGAGTGAATCAACTGGTAAAAAGGTATCGGTATATTGGGGCAAGGCAGGCGGAAGACCTTTTGCACTATTCTAGAGATGAGCGTTGTAGACTAGTTTTTTATTTTTGATGAAAGAAGTTGTACGACTGGAGCACAGGTTGACAACATTCACAAAAAAACTTTGGAAAGAAAATTTAGGGAGCAATACTCCAGAATGCCCCTTCCCTTTTTTAATTGCTGATTTATCGATTCACTATATCCTAAAAGCCTAGCCGAAAGTTAATTGACCAAGTATGCCTAACATAATTTTCAAGCCAGCTGGGCTCCTGCTGGCCTGCAGTGGTAGGCTACCTATTCACCTGGCTCGTAGTAGACTTCGTAATAGCCATAATTTTTTTCAATGTTTTTTGATTTATAACGGCTACGTTGGAATTTTTGACTTAAGGTAGTTTTTTTTTTTCGGGTTTTACGAATTTGATTTGGACTATTACCGAAATTTTACCGAAAAAAAAAAAAAAAAAAAGAACTGATCGCGGCTGAGCGGGCTAACCAAGAGTTCAATACTTAAGTGTTTCTGTTATCGAAATAAATGGTGCTTTGGCAAGTAGGAAATCGCTCTAAAGATTTTGTACTGAAAATGGAAAGCATAATCAGCGAATTGATGTAGTTGCAGTACACTCCGTTTATTGACTGCCTTGGGACCAGATCATTTTGGTTATGATGTTTGAAGTAATATAGCATATTACCAATAAATATACCAAGATTGCCATAGTGATGCACAAAATGACCTCTAGGAAGTAACAGTAAATAAAATTTCTCCTTGCACAAAGACGATTCAAGTATATACATCACATTGAGGCAAGTGAAACGGATTAGTGACAGAGCGTTATTCTGTTTCTAGTCTAATTGACGTTCAAGCATTAAGGTGTACTCACGCTGAATGAAACGTTTCAATATCACCGAGACATTTTTTTCTTTGTTTTGTTGTTACATTATTATGCTGCAGGATCGATGATAACTGATTATTATTATATCGTTTGCTAAAAGTGATAATTCTTTTTTTTTTTTTTTTTGAAGTGATAATTCTTTTTTTTAAGTTTTTTATTTCAAGCCACTTAATTGCAGCTTAGGATTTTTGTGGAAGTGATGTACATGCATCATAGAGATGACCTAGTTGAGCATCGAAGCCAGCTTCGGAGCCATATTGGGCAAATTCGAAACGCTTTTTGCTTATCAACCCACAGCGTTAAAATATTACTATTTTTGTAACCGTTAGTTGGCGTTCGTGCATAAAACAAGCAGCTCGTATGTTGCTAATTCACGCATTTTGACAAATATTTTCTGTTTTTCTCATTCAAGTGGTACATTGTTTAATGATAATTAATGCATTGTGGTTGCCTATTATCCATACTTTTCTTCGTTAAACTAGCGTCATACGCGTAAGCGCTAATGCAATCATTTTTAACTTTTGTTGCACATTTTAGTTTTTTTGATTAGGTCGCTATTAGTAGACCTGTAGGTGTTTTATTTACCCCCGTCCACTAAGAAGATTACTTTAGATTAAGAAAAGCTGCTTAAATGTATGTCACGAGTTCGAGATTCTCACTTTTACCATTTGGTCTCCGTCACCCTTGCTAAGCATCTAGTTTTATTGCGATTCTTTCTAGTTCTTGACAGTGCCGCACCCAGGATTTGGCAAAGAGGGGTGCCACAACCGGGGGTCTGAGGGTGAAACGCCCCTGCAGCCGCCTACGAGTTTTTGCGGTTTTCACATAAAAAACACTCATTTTAGCACACTTTTTTATCGAAAAAGGGCATGCAGTGAGTGCAGTCACTTATATGAACGATGCAAAAATATTTCTGCAGCTTATGTCTAAAAGCAGAGGTTTGGCTAAAATATGTGAAAGGAGGCTGCAACCATTATTATATGAGAAATTATCGACTGAAAGTTAGGGTTTTGCAACTTATTACAGGGCCAAAGGGGGGGTATGGCGCCGTGCCCCCCCTGCGTACGCGTATGGTGCTTGCTGTGGCCCATTGAGTTTATCTTAATATTAGGCCCACTCATGAAGCTATCCGAAAAAGCTTGAAGATCGCTCAATTTTAAGGCGTTATTGCAATTGTAGACTTTATGGCCGAAAATGTGCATTATGACTTAAGTCGTAAAATTGACTTTACAACTCCTTTAATCTGACTCCATTCGAAAGTTAAGATTTGATTTTCATAGTTTTGATTCAAAGTCCATTAAAGTAGGCATTGCACAAAATATAACTTTATTGACCAAAAATCGTCCTAGTTATCAATCATCCTATCCCGATGAACCCATCTTACGTCGTTGAAATGCATTAAGACTTGGTTAGCTCCTCAACAATTGCTTTTGTTTACGCAGTTGTTTTTTAGAAACATGGATGTAAGGCAGAGCAGTCGACCGGGAGGATTCATAGTGAAAAAGAGGAAGAATTGAAGCGAATGCGAGATGATGACATTGGCAAAGATGCTGACTTAAGCATGGAGGGTGATGATCCAGCTGAGGTACCATGTCATCTACCACCCGCATATTAAACAAAAGCTTGTAGGACTGGTTGATTTTTGTTTTGGTTTTGTTACAGCTCACGTTGTTGCTTATTTTCTAATTTCACTTCGTGTGAATTTCACCATTGCTAGACTAGATAAATAGATATAACATTATAGTTGATGTGCATATAGGACTGAACTAAAACAATTAACTGGCTTAACAAAAAAATAACATGATCCATTTTTCCTATACTACATATTAGTGAATAGTGACTAGCCCTTCTCATAGAGCAATTAGTTCATCGTAAGTGTGACGGAAGAAGGGAATTGAATTGTTGTCGCTTTTTAATTATCAAAAAACATCTGCTTGAGTGGACGTGACCACCAAGTTGCATCAAGATTGTTGATACTTGGTTAACAATCGACCCATTCACCTATTGTAGTCAACTACCGACTTTCATTTGTTTTTTTGTTTTCATAATTAAATATTAGATTGTTTCTAGCGCTGTGTTAAAAAGCTAAGATTTTGTAGTCTTATGTTACCCCACCTGGTATCGGTTCCAGTTTCCAAACTTTGAACCGACCGCTTGAATCGGTCTGCCAAGCAGAAAGTACAGTCTTTATTTTCTCGTTATAACATTTGATAAATAGTTTCGACTCAAATTTCCTACTTTTCTTTCCCACTATCTTGTTTTGCGGCTTTAGCGATATTGTCCAGGGAATTCAAATCGTTTCTTCCTTTGATAAAATACAACTAGATGCTTTGGTTGTTGTATAATAAGTATTCTTAAGACTAAATGGCCTTAATAAAACCCGGTCTGAGATAGCTGTTTGAAAATTGCAACTTCATTGCTATATTATAGGGTGAGTTGGCTGCTATTTTTTTCCCATCTTTGCTTCCACTTTATAATGAGGGAAAAGTGGGATTAGTACCAGTCGGAGTGGAATAGTAAACGTTTTTGCAATCTCTGCCGCATGTACAGTGTTAGTTAAGCGGTAAATGTTGCATCCTTAACCACTTTTAGGTGGAAGAAATCTTTTAAAAATTGTTATTAATACCCTTTGTATTTGTCGTACACATGGCAATTTGTAAGTGCAGTATTGGTGGGTCCCGATTAAAATTTACATGAGTTTACCATTGAGCGATGGCCTTGCTTTACAAAATATAATGCTATCAGAAACTACGCAAATCTAGAAAGTGGTATGTACCAGGTATCCTTTGTGCAAGAAAACTTGTTTAATCCGACAAATTGATTGAGTTTGGTTGCATTTTTACTAGGTGAAATACAAGCATTGATAATTTAGCTTCATGCTATATGACGCCATCGATTTGTATTGGAAAATTTTGATCGGCTTCAGGAAATGAATTTCTGCGCAATTTCCTACTATTGCTAACACTTTTGCAGACAGTCGTAGAAGAAAGTTTACTAAGATGAATGGCTATAGTTTGGCAAAGGTTGCAAATTTATAGCAGTTTGTAAATATCTAATTACTTTCGCAAGCAGCTACTGTAGTTCAGTGAACCTTGCAGAAGTAGGTCTAAGGAAGCTTTGAATGCAAATAGCTGCTGATCGAAGCATTACTTGTTGTGCAGTAAGACAAAAGTGCTAACACATTAGATTACGCTTTCCTGTTCAATACTACACGCCTGCTCTAGCTTCAAGGGATGATGCCCAGCGTTCGTAAAGCGTAACTTCAGCTTAGCTAAAGAAATGAAGTTTGTTTTTTAGATTGGTCAGCGTAGAAATATCATATTGAACGTACTTCATTTACAGTAGAACTTATGTGAGTTGCAGTCAGAAGAGTTAAGTGTGTAGTGCAAAATTTTTTAATCTGCGTTGGATTGTAGTTGCTAACATGATATTGGCAATACGCGAAAACACACGAGAAGAAAAAATTCAAATATTTTGTCATTAGTAAATATTCAGACCGTAGTACTAAGTTTTTACTTGTTGTGGTATACTTGAGTAGTTTAAAGCGTTGGGCAATTAAAGTAGCATTTTCGCTTTCTGAACAATAATTTTTGTTGATGATGTTTATTAAAGTAATGATGGTACATCTCCGAAATACACAGAAGCATGTTTAATGCGCTAAGAATTTGTTTCAAGTGTTAAAATGTGCGAACGATTTAACTGTTCGTCAATGTAATTCACTTTTATGTGACTTTTGAAATAGGCGTGGTGTATACGTTCTATTCAGCCATGCAGTTTCTAATTTCAGTATTTAAGTTTCAAACGGCTGTTTCTACAGAAGTTTTCTAGTTTCATCATGTTCGGCAAACCACAACTAGTTGTAGAGTGAATATGTGCAGTGTAATTAAGCTCATTGAAATTTGCTACATGCTACAGAAATTAAACTAAAACAATAGCATTAAATATATAAGTAATGCAAATAATCATTGTTTTTAAGTTCTATGCGAAAGATTTCAAAAGAAGCAGGTAAAAAGTCGCTGATCTCGAGTGATCGTAAACTATTTTGCTGCAGCCCTGGAACTACATGTCCCAGTGTAGGTCTTTTTAGCAATTCCTGTAAAAACTGACAATAAAAACTCTTGCCTCCTGTGAATGTATTAAAAAGAGAAAAAGAGAGGGCTTTAGCCTTAGAGACACCGAAGAGAATTTGGCTGTGAAAAAAACAATTGGGAAAAGGTGACCTAATGTGGTTAAAACACTATTCGGTTGTAACCTTGTCATTGAATGTATGTGATTAAGCTGAGTATGAAATTGAAAGAATATTGCTCCGAGCAAAACCTTAAATCCAGACCAAATAGAGTGGTATGGAATCACAATGTTCTAAAAGCTTGGCCTGTAAAAGCCAACTCGTTTTATGAGCTTGGGTAACTGAATCCCCTGACATGAAGAAACTTCTATCCTATTTAAATAAAGGTGGTTTGTGGTCAGTCAGTACAGAAAGCTTTCAGAGATAAAGTTAAAATTTGAATTGGACCACGCTATGAAGTTGTGTAATTCGAAAACTCCTACGACTCGTTGTTCGAATCGTCGTGGGATTGCTAAAAGTTAAAACAGGCCACGGCAAATCATTTATGGGGCGCCGTTTGGAAAAAAACGATACGTTCTGTGAACCATGTTTTTTGTTGAGCTTATTTAGACCATGATTTGTCGGATATGTACCGGTATATCAAAAATATTCGACTTATATATCGGACAAATTGTGCTCACAATCGGACCAAAAAGCACCCGCAGAATAAGTCGGATATTCCCTACATATATATCGGACAAATTATAGACTAAATAAGCTCAATAAACATGGTTCACAAAACGTATAGTTATTTTATGCGTGTGTTTTTTTGGTCCGACTTAAGAGTACAGTTTGTCTGACAAGCTCGAAAACATGCTTCACAAAACGTATGTTTTTTTTCAAACGGCGTCCCATAATCACTTGTTGGCAGCGTGGCCGAGTGGTTCGGAGCGTCGTTTGAACGACAACCATGATCGCAAGGTTGATGGTTAAACTCCCACCCTAGCCTCGTTGTTTGCGTCCTTGGATAAGATGCTTCACGATATTTATCTCTGCTTGGTGGAATCGAACAAGCAGCAAATCAAAGAATCTGAAGCAAAACTCCTACGGAAAACCCAGAAACAATGCAACTCCTAAGCGAGTCTGGATCCCAGATATAGCGCCTCCGTCGCTTTCTCGTAACAGGAGCGTAAAATTGAGGATATCATCAAAAACAAAGGAGTTGTAAGTTTAGCGTTGTTAGGTTGAAAAACGAACAGGCTGTTGCAGTTCTTAGTGGTATCATTAGAGCTGTCTGCTTTACAATATTAAAGTGTAAACGACGTTTCCGTTGTGGAATTCCGGGTAGCATTTTGGAAATAGTTGTTTCGAAAAAGACCAGGCTCTGGCGAGATGATGATATTTAGAAAAAAAATGCACTCAAGCCAGGCAGCAGCGGCCTGGTATGATGTGCAGCATGCTGGGCTGCTTTGGTTCTAAGTTTGATGTTGCTCTGGGCTTGTGGTTTTGTTGTAGCACGCACTTCCGTGGACTTTTTTCCGAAAAATTGAACAGGTTTTGCTGTTTTCACATGTGCTGTCCTAGAGCTGTAATACCTCTTAGAAGCACAGCTTTGAGTAACGCCTTCACTTTAAACTAGTTCTCAATAATCGACAAGGATCAACTATGCATCTTCTAACCCAGCTGAATTTTCTGCTCAATATCAATGATTGAATTTTCTGCTTTTCTAGTAAATATGAAAAAAATCTCTAAATGGGTGATAGTCTTGTTAGGATTAAGTTTCTCACGAACGTGGAAACGTGTTTTGCATTATGTACCAATCTTCGTGTATGACTCAGATAATCCTCGTACTTGTTACAATTCATATCGTTCACCTTTTGCTTCCTTTGTTTTTGAGTATTCAAACCGATGGCACTTTTCAAAGATACTGGCTGGGTATTCCTGGTCTGCGCATTGCACAAATTAGGTGTATAATGAATGCGGTTGGGAAATCCTTCGGAGAATCGGCGTATATTTGTGTGGGTACCTTGTTTAGAGCCACTATTCTAGTTGTTGTTTGCTCGACTAACTTTGTATCACTGTCGTTGAGCACGATTTGAAATTTTTTATTCGTGGAAAGTGCTTAAAGCTGAATCTCTTTCAAGGCCAGACCTAAGTCTATCTTTTAACGCTCCGAAGTGAATAGTATTGTTAATCGTGTATATTTGATATAGTATGTCAGGGCCAACTACTTAATAGCTGAGAAAAATGGGATGTTTCATATTTAAACTTGATTTTATAATTTAATGTCTAGTTCATCTCTATTGATTTTCTAACAATAGGAAAAACCAGATGATGTGGTCAATGTGAGTGAAAATAGTCCCGCTGATTCTTCCATGGTGGATACTGTTTTCGAAAGCGAAAATAAAAACAAGGGCGAAGTCAATGATGAGTCATCAGCAAGCATTGAAAAACTAGGTAGGTTTGGAAGTATGTGCTAATTTTTTTCTTTACTTCGAACTTTAGAACTAAGGCTAACTAAAGTTTTAGCCTTAGTGGTTGCTGCTTGCTTTCCAAGCTTTTGGGTTTGAGCATTAAAGTTTTTTGACGTAAAAACAGTTTACTTTTCTTCACCGCGTTAAATTCTAATTGGTGCTTAGTTTTTGCGGTCACTATGGTACAGAATTGTGATCCAACTTACACAGCCATATTTTTTGCCCCTTTCGATAAAATGCTTTTGTAAAATTGTCCCTGCTTGGCTGATATTCTGCTATTATCGATAACAAAATAACCGGAAGCAACGGCAACTCTTAAAACTGCAACGCCTTATTTATGAGAGTAGCGTTTGAATCATATTGGAATATGAGAATTTATATATAGGGCTGAATCTTTCACCGAGAGCTATTGACACAAGTGCATGTTATTAAAAATTGGTGACAGCTCACTTGCGAGAGATTTGTGGGATAATTGTTGGTACTGTGTTGCAGTTTTCGTCTCAATTTACAGTATGTTGCTTAGTTGTAGTCAAGTGTAGAATCTGTTGGATCTTGGTAATGCAGAAACTATTTTGCAAACAGTTTTAATTGCAGACTCTTATAATTAGCATTTTACATAGTGTTGTGACAAAATATGTGTAGCTATGACGTTATCATGCATAGTTGCCTACAATCCTGGTTCTTCTGTTTCTTAGAAATTTGATCCATATTTTTAATCACATGACATTTTTTTATGAAGCTGCAACATAATTCTGTTGGTCACTGTGGCGTTTGAGTCGTGTCCAACTGTCCGATTTTGAAGAGATGTTTGAGCCGTTTATTGATTGCGTCAAAGCACGTGCTGTGATGACGTCACATCTATAATTGTTACAGGTAGTCACGTGGAAGCAGATGAATCAGGATTATCGTTTGGGGATAGTATGATGGAGGGTTTAAACACGACACAAGGTAATAAGAAAACTACATAGATTAATTTTGTAAGAAAAATGTTATGTGCTCAGAATAAACATGTAAGGATCCGAAGCACAGTAATGAAAAAGTTACTTTCCGTAATTTTTCCTGATTCTGGAGGTTCCATTTTTATTTTACAGACGCAATCCGGACCCTACGATGCATTTTTTAAAAAATGTAGATTGAATAAATGGTTCTCGAAACACCGATCTGATTGTTGTGGAGCTCTGTTAATTGAAGTAGAGTATTTTACCAACCTGCTTAAACACATCATTGTGTCCATTGATGATAAAACAAGGACATTTTTATTATAGCATCGTTTATCTGCGAACTGGATTAAAACTACACCACCAAAATACAAGCCAACAAGTACTGAAAAATGTTTTTCAGAAATGACTACTTGGTCGTTTGTAGCACGCATGATTATGATGTTGAACACTGAATATCTTATACTAAAATCCGTGGAAACGATCCTTGCAAATCCGTAACACTGATGCGCATACTGTTGGTCTAGCACAGTCGCTGCCAATTGAAAATAATAATTGTGGATATTCCCATGAGCATTCTTTTTTCAATCAGTTACTGCGCTTGCATGTAATGGAGTCTTTGTTACTACATCATGGCTTCATTTTTGAAGGAATCGTGTAGTTTTTTTCTTAGGCGGTGAAACATGTCAGAAGCAGCGTAAAAAGTTTTTTGCGATTTTGTTGTGGCATGCCGTTGTGCCGTACCAATGCAAACCCTGCATCGCTTTATAGGGCGCTATTTGCGTTTGAGTATATAAAATTTTCTTGCTCGCTATGATCATCTGCCAATTTGAACGTAACTTACCAGGGAGTCTATCGGCAAACTGTTTCACGTTCGTTTCCTCTTTAGTGCAAATCGTTTTTCCGGAAGTTTAAATTTCAAGGAGGTTCGTGTCTATGACGTCATTAACATTATAATTTGCTCTTTGGTAGGAAGCGGTTGTATCGCATAGTGACGTACAAATAATACGAATAACTAACTATTATTCAGCAAATTATATTGAATTAAAGCAAGATACTGTAAACCATTATTGAAAGTTGTTTATTATTCAATAGCATTTCCTTTTCTTGCTTGCTCTCTATCGACGCATAGCATTTGTGACGTCATAATAACGCGATAAATGACGTTTGAAAATATTAGCAGCATATTCAGTGAAATGCTATGAATTATATGTGGCAGCTTCCGCATTATTCTCTTCTGTACCGAGAAAGCTGTTACAAAACTAATCAAGATGTTTGTCAAGAAAGCAAAATTGCAAACAGTTACTTTTTTCTGTTTTTCAAAGACCTTGAAATTAACATTTAGTGGCGCTCTATTAATTTATTGCTAATAGCTTATGTAAAAGGCAGTGCCTGATTGAATTTGATGCGAAGTTTTAAAATGCGAAATCTTTGCATCAAATTAATCGTATTATTTAAGACCCATATAAACAGGTTACGTCATATAAAACTTCGGATAACCCTCATAATTCAACAGTTATTGCGAGACAAAGTAGTTAGTGAGAGTAGAGTGAGGAAAGACATGTGATTACTGATAAAAAGTTCTTTTATTCCGTCATTCAAATTCTAGCTAGATTCTGTTCTAAAATAAACTGTTGTAACGCTGCCATACTAGTCCATATATGGGTCAATTTTCTCTGAAACCTTGTTTCATAAGTTGACTCACTCACGTAGAAGCTAATTTTTAGTAATAGTTTACGCAGCTAAGGATAAATTACAACTGTTAAACACATATTCTAAGTGCATTGTTTTGTCAGATACTTTCGTGTCGAAGCAGAAAATGAGAGTCAGTACAGCTACTCAGTGTGACTTGAGCTTTGAAGCAGATGACGAGACAGGTTTATCGACATTGCAGAAAAACATGCATTCATTATCAGGTACACTTTCAACGCATCTGCATTAGACCTTGTTTTTTGCTCGTTCAACATAAAAACAGCTGCGAAGGTGAGCCAAGCTGCAGTTAGCGCTCCAAAAATTAAAATCATTGATTTAGTGCGTGGGCCAGCGATTGAGGTGCAATAGAATGTGCTTAGACTTACTTTTTAAAGAAAGGTAGTTTCATGCAAGTATCTTATTCAAGGATGTAGTACATGCGTGAGGTTGGAACTATAACCTTGCAATCTTTACCGTCTTTCAAATCGAAATTGGTAATACCCCCTCTTGCGCGTGCAGACTGAGCTAGCGGCAAATTCAACGTCTTTAAGCCATGTATCACTACCAGATTGCGAAACTCAAGTGTGTGATCGTGGCTTTGATGAAACATGCTTATGGTGCTGATGCTGCGTTTTTTGTACAACCATCTTGCTAAAAAAGAGACCGGTTTATTGTCAGCATGCTTATTCGACGTTATTGCAAGCAAAAGACATTATTTAGTGTAACGCGAATGGAAAGCTCATTCATATTTTCAGCAAACGTTTCTAAATTGATTTTTAATGGCTTTAGCTTGCTTGCCAAAAACTGTTACCTTTTGCAAGAGATTGTATCAACCTTTGTTGTGGCTTGAATCCAACATGAGTGCGTGCTGGTCGCCAGAATTTTGTTGTATTTAAAGCAGATTGTTATTTCACGATTTACAGGAAAGAACTATTAGGTCGGCCAGTTTCTTTCACATAAACTTTTAAATTTAGTTCGACTTTTGAAATTATTGTAAGAAATAGAAGATTTTACATGCTTATGGCGTTAACAGAGCCCCCAGTTATGTATTATTTAGCAGTGAGTGGAGATGATGATTATAACAATGAAGCTGATATGCGAGGCAAGTATGCTAGTTCATATGAAATAAACGTATGTTAGTTTTGTATTTAAAATTGATAGTTAGTTGCTCTCTTTACCTGTCGATTTTTTTCAAATTAAAACTCTGGATGTCATAGGAATGTTGAATTCTTGATTATAAAGCAGAAAGTTTTGGATTTTTGGCCAACAAAAAATATAATGGACATGGTACGCGTAGTCAACAAATGTTGAAGGTGTTCTCATGGATTAAATTGTTTGAACGTTTACTGTTGAGTGTTACTATATTTTCAAGCAGCAACTAAGGACTGCGGAAAGAGTTTGAAGATTTCGAAGCGTTTTTACTTCATTGGTTCGATCGAATTTTAAAAGGCCTAAAGGTTATGCCTTTTACTAATTACTGTAAAAACAGTTTGTGCTTCTCGCGTTCGATGCCCACCTTAGTATCTTGTCGTTGGATTTTCAAAACTCTTATATCTGCTCAGTGCAAGTTATACAGGGGCGTGCCCAGGAATTTGAAAGGGAAGGGGGCGCAATTTGAAGCCGTTCGTTTTCCACCCAAAATCAAGTGAAGAGCAAAAAAAAGGTCATCACGCCCTCAGATCGCCTTTTATACGTATATCACCTTCACACCACGAAACTTTTGTGCATTTGTCTGCGAGGGGAGATACGCCCCTGTTGTAATTGACTATTTTTGGAAAAAAATTACTTGTTGCGTTAATTTTTAAGATCCTTCCGCTCTGTTGGGTTGGTGTTAGTCTATAATCAGCCTCAACGCTGTAATAGTTGTGATGTAGGATTACTTTTCACAATGTCGTTATTTCCTACTTATAAATTTGAGTTTCCGCGTATTTGAGTTGACTTTATACTATATTAGTTGGTGATAAAACACGTAACGAGTATGGTGCGCGCATTAATAACTTTGCTGTAAACAGTTCTTGAAATTAGCCTAGTTTTCATTTTAAAAGTTATTCTTAAAAATTGGTGGAGATATACGCTGTGTGCGTCAGTAAGCTTCCGCTTAAAAATGTTACGATAGTTTTTCGTTGTTGTGTGTATATTTTCCATGTAAAATTAGTTTGACACTTGATCTATCCGATCACGTTTCAGATACAAAAGTCAGTAAAATAAATCTGTTGTAAGTTTTAACTTCGTCATACGGAATGCGGTTTTGAAATTTATTACCCAAGAACAAGAAATTTTGTAAGATACTGTAGGCATGACGTCACTAGTACCGGTGTTAAGAAAATTTTGACCATGCAAATGGTTAAAGTTCTTTACCCACAAGTTGTGGAAAATAAATCTCCCAAAAATCGTGAAAAATAAATCTCAGTTGTCAACAGATTGAAAATTTACGTAGATTTGATGTTTTTGAATACTGCAACAGCTTACATGTCTGGTACCGATTTCCTGCCATGCAGAGAAAACCTAACTTGGCCTATGTACACTAGAAAGATTTTATTTGCAATCGTTTCGTTCTGGTCTTCGCGTTTGCGATTTATATTAGGATGTATGACAACATGGCTGGTATATCTGCGTTAGTAGTAGTGAACCTGGGTTTGTCTCGACTATGCTATACTAAGCACTAAGAATATTGCTTTGTTCGGCCCTGCACAGGTGAATTCATGGCGTAGAGGTGTCTTAGTCGTCTCAGTGACGACTTGCAGTAGTTTTTAGGCACTACAATCCAATTTAGATCAAGAACATGGGTGATGTGAAGGAAATCGGTTTAGCCTTTAAACAATTATGAATTTGCTAAACTTAGTTTTGGCACAGTAGACCATTACACTTGTGGAAACACAATTAACGCGTGGCACATGGTTTGGCGAATTGCCGAAAACAGCAGGAAATACTTGGTAATTTGTCATTGTTTTTGGTCCGCTGAGAGTACTTTGTGCGCTAAAATAACCCAAGCCTAATTTATTAAAAACAAATATTTGTTGGGAAAGTCGCTTTATCGGAATCCAATTAATTTATACAATATTTTGGCGCATGAGCAGTTTGAAAACACATATGGCTGGCTTGCTAAGCAATGTGAACGTTACCTTGTTTTTTGGTGACATTGCGCACTTGTTGTTTTGTAGCCGCCTATATAATTTATCCACTGCATGCTTTTAAATACCGGTACCAGTTGTCTTTGAGTGGGTGTGTAAATGGGTATGGCTGGTGTAATTAACGAAAGCATGGTGTCTTTGCAAAATATTGTTACATTTTACAAAGTGAAATGATAGTAATGTTAAATGTTATAATTTCGTTAAAATCGGGCGATAAAATGTTGCATTTATTGACTCAAGAGCACTTGAAAAATATCTTGAGATATTCTACTCTTGGAAGCCAGTTCTTTTACTCTTCTATCCCCTTAGATTCCCGGACTTCGGATTCCATGAGTGACCAGGAAGACATAACAGAAGATGACCAGATGATAGATGACCTCTTTGAAGGGGTGACCACGATCGATGATGACGTCATTGAACCCCATATGACCGACAAAGCCAACGGCAAACCGACTTTAACCAGACAGAAAAGCCGGCAAGAAATTCGCTCAGAACTGACGGTGGTAGGTAGTTGAATATGGTCTCAGAATTTTCTGCGCATGTGCTCAAACGCTTCATTGTTATTTTTTTGCAAAAGCAACAGTTTTTGCTGTGTAGATACAACAATCGCTGGCTATGCATTCAATCTTCTATCCTAAATGCTAAGTTAGAGTCGAGTATAGGCTATCTAAAGTATGGCAGAGTTGTAGACATCTGCATCTGGATAAGTTTGGACGTATGCTGAAAAACAATTATTAGTATGCAAATTTTGCGTTAGGGCATGGTGGGAACGTTATGATTTCAATTGCTTCGCATTGATTGAAGCAATTAGTAGGTGGTAAATTTTGATGAAATTTATGCTTGTCAACTCCGTCAATATATCATGTTCGAACATCTTTTGTTAGTTTCACAATTAATATGCTTATACATTGACGTTTCGCTTCTAGTATTACTGCATCCTCGTACAATAAAGTTTGTGAGCTGAAATTAGCAAAAGATGCTATTGATCTTCCACTAAAATCTTAAGTATCGTTTATTGTTGTTATTACTTCATAAAGCGTTCTCTGCCCGCTCGTTCCATTGTTCGTTACATGATGCGCATATCCTCACAAGCTAAGTATTGTGTCAGGTTTTTGATATTAAACGTTTTTGCACCAATGCAAAGTTTTAGTATGATTCTTAATGAAAAATTCAGTCTTGTCATTGTCAAAAATGACAGTTTTTATAGCATAAGTGAAAAAGAATGCAAATTTTTGAATACAGACAATAGTTATCGTATGAAAATAGCTTATTTGAGGAGGTAAAATGATGCCAAAAGTCGAGTTTTCTACTGCTACATAGATTGCTTATGTTGACGGCTGCAGAGTGCAGAAACTTAATTTACCATATTTTTGTTCTTTATAAAGTTGTGTTGTTTGTATGTGACGATTTTTGTTTTCAGCGAAAACAAACTTGCAACGAAGCTGAGGATACTCACGTGATTCGACGTAATCCAAGTCGTCACCTGCGTCCTCTTGCCAGATCAACATCCACTGAATCAGTCGTCTCCTTGGGAAGTGAAAAACCTCAAGAACAAAACGTTCCTGTTTTTACTATTGAAAATTATCGCAAGGAAAAAAGAAAATCTCTCCGGTAAGTGGACGTTTGTTGTGGTTGTAAAGCTTTTCAAGGGTGTCTTGGGGACTCGTAAAAATAAAAATTGGATCCCTAGAATCAAGGAAATTAGAGAGGAAAATGACATTTTGCTTAATTATGGACACCTTGCATTTTCCTAATATAAAACCGTGGTTATAAAGTGTCTTCATAGCTAGTGTCTTAAGTTTCGAAAATTTTGCCAGTTTCGTGTGGTTGTAGTGGTGTTTTGACCTTTTGATATTAGTGTTTTTACTGGATATGCTACCTGTATAACTAGAAACAGACAAAGTTACTTTAACCACAAATTTAATTTTCAGAAATGTTAACAAGAAGGTAGTCCGCAATGAAGAAGTGAAACCTCCTGCCGTTAAAATGAGAAATATTAAAAGGAACCGAGGCTCTTCTTTGAAGGTAAAGCTGGTTTACCTCGAATGTTTGCGCGCTAATGTTTTTCCATAGAAACTCTAACACAGTTCTACTCAAACTATTCGAGATAGCGTACCGGCAGTGCATTTTCTCTCTTTCGATGTACCTGTCAATGCATGTAAATGAGATGCCACAGTTTGCAAAGCGCTGCTCACTTTCAGCCTCATATTCAAGCTGTCTGCGCACATTGGTTTGTCGTTACGTTTTTATCAAGTTTTAAGCTATTGTAAATATTAATAATTTCTCTTCTCTCTTTTTATCAGGAAAGAAACTCCGTACTTTTGGATGAAGTCCAACAACAGCAACGTGTCATCCAACAAGCTAGCGCTGCTATTAATTGTTGCTATGACGTTTTACATGGAAAAGGATCTATTTCCGAATTACAGGCAGAGAGACTGCTGTTGATTGCAAGTAAGTGATAAGAGCGATGCTAAATCAACTGAGAAATCAAGCTCTGAAAACTTAACTGTTGGAAGACTGGGTTTGATTCTCGGAGAGATTCACCAACGCTACAGCGATCTTTTTTTGTAACGGAGTTGCTGGGATGCTTAGTTGCGCAAATAGACACCGTCCACTTGTGACACGCTTCGGTGTATGATACTGATCAGGTCAAATTAATACGATTATAATACGACTCCGAGACTATGAGAGATCCTAGGCTATTATGGTTTAGCGTTACCGAGAGTGATCAATGACCGGTAATTGGACTCAGCTCTACATGAATAAACGTCATCTCTTCATGGTCGGTGTCTAATAACAGGTCTTTCGTAATCGTGGCGAGGTTCCTGTTGGGTTCCAACTTGCAAAGCGTATTGGTAAATCCGGTCCTAATACGCACACGTAGGTAATCTAAAACCAGCTTTTGCACGTTTCCCTCATTTGAGGTACTGATGCTCGTAGGAATCAGGCATTGTGCTGCTTCGCGATTTTATTGTAGGGTATTAAATTCCAGTTAGGCAGAATTGCTTGCAAAGCAATTAAAATTGACCCAACAGCTTCGAAGGTCCGCTGCCAACTGGACTGGTATTCCAGATCAGCGCCAACCGACTTATAGGGTTCTTACGTCCCATTAAGATTAAACGTAGCCTTGGGACGGCCGTGAATGTGTTCTGCGAGTTGCGTGCTCATATAACTAAGTTCTTATTTTTCAAATAATTAAGGTTTTATTGCTAATATTTTTCATGTTTTATCTAAGGCGAAAAGCGTCTTGCTTTATTGGCGGAGATTCAAAAATTGAAAGCGGATAAGAAAGTGGAAAAGGAAGGAGCCCAACCGTGCTTCGGCTCTCTAACTATTCAAAATCTCCAACTGCCTCTCAGAACCGAGTACATGTTTTCAATGAGCAAAAAAGAAGGAGGTGAGAACCGTTATGTGTTTTGTTAGAGCGAAGGTTTCATGAACAATCAAATTTTTTCCTGATGCCGACTACTTTTGATATTTTTCGTCTTGAATAAACAAATATGGTAGATGACTGAGGGTTAATGAGCAATGAAGGCATTGTACCGAAGTCTATCCAGTATAGTTGCGTCTCCAGACTCGCTGCTACCATTGGGCTGGTGATACGTCACTGGTCGGTGCGGGCGTGGGTTCGAATCCTACTTTTAACCAGATTTTTCTGATTACGTGTCATTTACCCCAAGATCTTAGTGGGTTGGATTCAAGTTAAGCTTCATAGTGAAATTCTTTATGACTAAGATTATTTCGAAATTATTGAGCGGAAAATTCCACAGCAATTGAGGGAGGCTGCGAAGTGAACTTGCTTCTACTTACCAGACATGAAACATATGTCGAATGCAATCGGATCCAGCGGTGAATCGGACCCGTCAAGTAGAATCAATCAACGCTCGCGCGGTGCCGCTGGGCCATGTAGTTGATTGAAGCTTGTGTCACTCTTTTTCAAGGTTTTGCTTTTTTGATTGTAAAATGACAAACTTTGTAAAAATGTAGAATTACCGGTTAAATTTGCTTTACATTTCTGCCACAATAATTCGTTATTTGTTGCAATTGATAGGCCTGCTTTGCGTCAAAGTCGGAAGTTCAATCCCAATAGAACTGTTCAAAAAATTTCAAATGGAATTACAAAGCATCTTCTTAATTTTTAACATTTGGGATTGTTAGAAAGCTTAAATGTGTTTGAAAATTGCCTCGGGTCTAGTTTCAAACAAACTGATTATTATTCAACGGGGTACAAATATGTGACTATCATAATACTGTTTTCCAATATAACTGCTTTTGTTTTTGCTCATTATCTAATACTGCTTATACCAGGTGAAACACCAACCCATTATTACTTTATTTTGGTGAGGAGTGAAGCTAGCAAGATTCTGGCCACGCACCTTGCATCCACACATGATAGCTTATCTGCTGATGCTCTAGTCTTCAAAGATAAATTTCAATTGTAAGTAGCTCAATACAAATTTTCTTTTTAACTATTGCTCATCGATTTTATTATAGCCTGTCCCATTGCCCAGTTTTGACTCCTACATTCGTCTGACCTGCATCTGCGTGCTTTTTCCGTTAAGATTTTTTAAATCATAGTTTTAACTTAGTTCGATGAGGTTTCGTGCTTGTTGCTTCTTCCGTAAGACCCGAATAAAAATAATTTCAATGCTTTGTCGTTATTGTTACATGTCCGGCGAGCTTGTAAGCTTTTCGGTGAAGGAAGGCATGATTTTTTTTCAAGGGGCTTGAAGGGAGCGTCGCTGTTGACTTTTTTGGGGGTGGGTGAGTAATTTTGTTGTGAATAAAGTCAAAATACTTTGTTTTAGAACAGTTTAGTTTCTATTTTCTACTTGTACTTCGGGGCGCTACTTTCCTCATTTTTCCAGTTGCTTTCGTAATAGATTTGCTGCAGAATTATTGTGCTAACTTTATGTTTGTTTTTAGCGATGATTTGGAAAGCGATTTTGAAATCTCTATAGAAGTTTACAGCGTGGTAAGTTAAGCTATATTCTCTACGTTGTTTGTCGTCATAAAACGTTTGTGACATTTTTCATTTCTGCTTAGTTAGTTCAGGATAATTCAACGTTTGTGTGAGATTAAACGTCGAATTTCTTTCACCGCAAATGTTTTCTGTTCCTAAAAGTTTATTTCAAAATATAATGAGACATTCACATTAAACGTCGTTCGCTGATAAGCGTCATGCGTTTATAAACCCTTGAATCCTGTTTTTAATACGGAGTTATCAAGAACAGTTTTGGTGTATTGCTATTTTCAATTTTTGACCAAGACCCTTGTACCTTAGTTGTATGCTAGTTTTCCGACTTTCTATCGCCAGATAATTAACCCAGCTTTGAAACAACAAACTGTAACAGGTTGAAATCGATCTGCCCCCTAAGGAATAAGCCTTATTGCTGTTTGAAAAACACTTTTACCGTCAGAATAGATTTGATAAAATATTCTATATTTTGCAGAACCACAGATGCAGAGCATCGGACGTACCAAATCAAGACAAGACGAAACGAACCATATCAGGATTAATTTCAAAAGTAAGATGACGCTATTGAAATTCTGACTGAATATGACTGATGCGATCTTGTAATTAAAAACGAAATGTAATGTATTTGTTAAACAGTAATCTGATGATTCTCCTGTTTCTAATCATAGTATCTTATAGTTAAAAACAAAATGTAATGTATTTGTTAATTAGTAATCTGGTGATTCTCATATTTCTAATCATAGTAAACATTTAAAAGTTCGTTTATGAAAAATGACCCGTTAGGGTGTTAACTTTTTTCACTTTTTTTTAATTTGCACGAGTTTATATGATTTACAGGGTACAAATCACAGAAACTCGATGCAAAAAATTTTTTTTTGAAATATTAATGTTTCGATACCCTGGGGGGCCGCAAAGATTTTTCGGGGGGCACAAAGCCAACTTTTGACGCAACTCGAAAACTACGGCAGATAGAAAGTCGAGTTTGCAGTCAAACGATGCAGAACACCTGATTTCCTATCTGCTCTCGATACATTTTTATTGCCTATCTGCAACAGAAAAGATGTTATAAGCAAAAAACGTGATTTAGCAAAAATATACCAATTTTTTTTTCCCTAAATGCAACCCTATTACGGACTTTCGTTACTTTTATTGAAAAATTTAAAATCAGGGCATCGAACCGAATCGGAACGTAAACCGAATCCCCTATTTACCGCTTCCTTTCATAGAACCCAAACCGTAGGCTGCATCAAGGGTTTGGCCAAGATCCTGATAAGTGTACACAAAATGGCATATGGTTGTTGCAAATTAGTATTTCTGTGTCGAATTCATGTTTTGTTTCAGTGAATAAAGAGATTTCATGAGCAACAAAGCATACTTCACTGTTGGTTAAGGTTTGCACTAAGTTTTTGAAGTATAAATTATAACCAGGGTCGGATTGGAGGGGGATGTGGGCATGCATTCCCCCCCAACCAACATTGTCAACAATATTTTTGATCAATACAATGTAAAATTTTTCCATTTCTTTGAACTTTTCTGATGACAGTAATCCTTACGCCTTAAGCACGTATTAATCAAAGATCAGCAAAAAATGTATCATATTTGGTGAAGAACTTTGGGTTAGGGGTGAAAACAATTAAGCAAAATTTGCTTTGGGTTAGGGGTGAAAATAATTAAGCAAAATTTGCCGTAAAAATTGCTCGAAAAGCACTAAAATGGGCATTACAGCATTAACATTTTCAAAAATTTTTCGGAAAGCATGCCCCCGACTCCCCTAGAGCCATATTTTTGTTCCACAATTTGCTTCAAGTTAACTTGGCCAGAAAAAAAAAATACTCTTAAAAATTTGGTGATATATTTCTTTGATTTTTGCCGTTCTAAAAATAAGGTGTACGCGCAAAGTGACCAACTATTTTACAGTCACGCTGATTGGTCTATAAGCCATAGATCATCTGTCTTTCTCGAGCTTTGAAAACAGTTGTGCTGCTCACTTTTTTTTTGAAATCCTAACGCTTTTGCTGTGTTATTGACCACCACTTGCTGCTTTCTAATGCTAACATCTATTCTATCAGCATCTTTGCAATTAGCTTTCGTCAATAAGTGAGGAACTTGAGCTTGTTGATTTTGGGGGAAGGTGCGTACAAATTATATTCATCGTCTTCCAATCTCTGGGTCTTAATTTCGTAGGTTAATGCAGAGAAAAAGTCTACAAAACTTGTGACCTACCTAAAAATGACGTCGATGGCGGATGAGATGTAGATGGAAGCTGAGGAGCGATTTCTTTCTTTCGGCATTGGCAGCTGCAGTTTAGTAACGCGCTGCACCTAACCAATCTCGCTGTCCCAAACTCATTTTACGACAACCTCTTTGGTCTCTCAAAAACTCCGACTCTATGGGTAAGCAGTAAACATTAATAAAACCTTTGTAACAGCCAATCTTACCTGAAGACGGGATCCTGTAACTTGGAGCACAGCTGCAACTGATCTTTTTGGTATTGCCCGAGAGGGTTTTGAAAAACACTTGCATGAGCAAATGTCGAATTAACCAATTCTAATTTTGGTATTGCATCTTGTGTGGTGTTAGCCTTCGCATAATCAGTAATCAAGTTCTTCAATTTGTTTTCGACGGACCTTTGATAGTTCTTGATAAGCTGGCTGCTCTTGCTCCATAAATTCTGAATAGTTCTTGATACTTTTATCTTGCAAATATAAAATGGTGGTCTCTTCTTTAAGTATTCTTTTTTAGTAACCATTAGCAAATTTTGGACATTAAAATGGTGCCCAATAACTTCCTTTTTATTCGGTAAAATGTGATCCTTCATTTTCTGCGCAAACTCACATTCCTTCATCAGTTCTTTTATACTCATCTTGATTCTCGACTCTCCTGCTCGCTGCTCAGCTACACACAATCAATCCTGCTCTTGCTCGAATGTCAAAAACCTAATTTCTTGAAAGTCTTGCGAAAGCATGGTGAATTGGTGATATCATAGTCCGTGTGATGTCATGATAGTCGTGATAGGCTTACACTGCTACATACCGGTAGGCAAAATGTTCGTAATTTTAGTTTTTTGCTCATAACATTTTTTCTGTTGCAGATAGGCAATAAAAATGTATCGAGAGCAGATAGGAAATCAGGTGTTTTGCATCGTTTGACTGCAAACTCGATTTTCTATCTGCCGTAGTTTTCGAGTTACGTCAAAAGTTGGCTTTGTGCCCCCCGAAAAATCTTTGCGGCCCCCCAGGGTATCGAAACATTAATATTTCAAAAAAAATTTTTTGCATCGAGTTTCTGTGATGATTTGTACTCTGTAAATCATATAAACTCGTGCAAATTAAAAAAAAGTGAAAAAGTTAACACCCTAATGACCCATTGTATCCCCAAGAGGCTCCTTATTAAAGTTTTCTGCGTACGTTTTTTGACCATTGAATTATTGTCCTTGGTGTCTTCGGGGTTGCTTTCCTCTTCCCCACTTTTCCGAAAGAGATTTTTGGGTTACTGCTTTTTTTTTTCAGCCTGAACTTCATCCTTTTCTTAAAAACAATTCAGTAATAAGATGAAAGGTTGCGTGATTCAAGAGTGTAGTGTTCTTGTAACCCACTGACGGAAAATTGTCTTTTATTTGCTTCTCTGATAATTTTGTTCTACTTGCTTCTCCAGAACAAAGTTATCAAAAAGCGGTTGGA
This sequence comes from Trididemnum miniatum, assembly GCA_964006365.1. Taxonomy (NCBI): domain Eukaryota; kingdom Metazoa; phylum Chordata; class Ascidiacea; order Aplousobranchia; family Didemnidae; genus Trididemnum; species Trididemnum miniatum. The sequence continues at coordinate 9,124,220 of OZ023240.1, read as the reverse complement.
GTTTGCGTTTGAAAAGACTCGAGCTAAAGTGAAGAAAGTAGGAGGCAGCGCTAGTTGCAGCATCGGCAGAACGAAAGATTTTAATGAAGTCAGTTGTGTAAAGAAAATTAACTTTGTAGACGTTTTTGAATTAATTAGTATTCTGCATAATTTTGTTATCTCTGTTTTTCAAGTCAGTATTGTTGTACAGTACACCACTGATAGCTGTAGTGAGTTCAGTCATTTTTAGGACCGAGTTTGTGACAGTTCTGAGTTTGCTTATTTAAGTCATGATGAAAGACAGCTGCATTAATAGTTTATAGGACACAATTTCGGCATCAGTTCCGCGTTAAGCACCTCTAAGTCGTGTTTAGTCTCTGATGTAGCGAGTTGTACAAATAAATTGCCTATCTACTGTATCTGTCTATCTGAGGTGCATTGAAATCTGAAGTAATCTTGCTATATCGTTTTTTAATTTTTCAGTCTCTCACTCCTCGCAAATTGAAGACTCGTTCCATTCATGGCTCGATTCCCGAGAGTCCTGGAGGACCGAATGCGATCAGGATCAGTAATTTTGCGTTAATAGGAAGCACCACCATAAGGCTTGCAGATGTCGAAAAGAATAAATTTGTTTTGCAAAAGGTGAGAAGGTGTATTGTTTTCACAAATTTTATGAAGAGCGTGAGCGTAGATAGCTTATTGAACAAAATGATGATTTCATGCATGGACACCGATGTTACACTTCAAAATAAATTTTCACTATAAAATTACAAAACTGTCGTTCGAGTTTTGTAGAAGAGTTGAGTTGAAATCCGCCGGAAACAAAGTTGTTCGTTTTTTTGTGGCTTTTGTCATATGATTTTTTTCATTGTGATGATGATTAAACTAATTTTTTGGTTCACTCAGCAACACTGCTCTTAGTGCCCTAGTATTGGACGCTCTTGTTTTTTCTATTAGTTAATCCTTATCCTTCATTTTAGGTTCCATTCCTTTCTCCGATCTCCGGACACTTAGGGTGTTACATCACCGTCGATTTCCAATCTAATGCAGAACAGAGAGGTTTCCTGGTAAATGTGGACTTTATATTACAATTTGTGGTCGCAAATAGTCTTTTTAGTTTTAAAATTATCGCTTGATTTTCTTGCCAACATTGCAAAGTGTGCCCTCGTTCATATAAGCTTTTACTGTGTAGAATTAGACAAATAGGGACTATTATTTTCAACCTTACGAGGCTTGTAAATAATGTGGATTGTATATTTTCTGGAACAGCACAACTGGTCGATTAGATTATTGGTAAGACCGCTAGGATTTGCAATTGAGGTTACTTTTTATGGGGAGAGTTGTTCTGATTTCCCACCCGTGGTGGCAACTCAATCTGACCGGGGACTACAAAAGATGGTGACCTACTGACCTCGTCCAGATAAGCGAGGTTACTGGTTCCCTACGATGAAAGCAATCGTCCCACCAAGTGCCCTTCCCAACGGCACAAGAGGTAAACTTACTGGCTTGTTCTCCACACTGTCCCTTTGGTGTCAGCGTCAAGCAGGAAAGCTGTGAATATCAATTTTACAGTCATTTGTTTGAACCTACTCGAAATCAAACTCGAGTGTACAGCCTCCAGAGGCAGATGCTCTTACCACTCAGCCACCTAAGCTCTCATTTGATTTATCTTAACTGAATTCAATTGTGTTCGTGCTGTAATAAATAACTGTAGTTGTGTTTAGACTATGTTTGACGATGTCGGAGGATTGGGAGCTTGGCACAGACGATGGTGCGCCCTGAGAAATGGTGTGCTTTATTCCTGGACATATCCAGATGATGAAAAGGATAAGGTGATAAATTATTGTAATGCGACAATTGTCATTAAAGCTTGTCTTCGAAATTTGAATTTGGACCAATCTTAGGTCAGTCGCTATTCCTCTCATAGGTGTTTCGCGTGAAACAAATCACACGTGAAATATTAATTGTGCAATCACGTGATTCGATCGTGACTAATGTCATTTTTGTTTTGTAAATGTTAACTTCTTCACTTCTGCATTGTTCTTTTTGTAGAAGTAGGATTTCTTGAAAGTTATTTGTAAAAATGCTTTTCACTCGGTAGCAATTTTTGGCCGCTGCTTAGCGTAACTGGAGCAAATTAAATCGACCGCCCGGTTACGGTGCAGACAAACTCGGTTTCGCTTGTAGAATGTAGATGGGTCGAGTGAGTGCACTTGCTTCAATATACGTTTGCGCTCCGGGTCTTCGGCGTAGCGGAGATCTGCGCGATTGTATTGCCTGTGTGAGTCTGCAAGGTCAATGGTTACCTCGTGATATCACTTGGACATAATAAAAATTAAGTTTTGTGCTCCAACAATGTTGGTGTGTGTGAAAAACAAGCGTGGAGTTGGTCAGCGACACAAGCTAGCGATGCCGTAGAATAATAGGGTAAAAAAATTACGCACTTTCAATTCGTGGTGAGGAAGCGATCGCTTTTGACAAATGTTTTGGGTGGCTGCCGACTCGAACAGCGCAAATTCACTTCACATCATGCCTTAATGTAATGCTTAGCTTTAAGTTACGTTATAAATATTTTTCGATTAGGTAAAAATGCGAAGCTTGTAATTTTTAGTAATTAAAATGCTTCGTGATATTGAGGTGCATTATTATGCCAAGCTTATTTAGATTTGTTTTTTTGCAGGAAGCTTTGAGTTGTTTGAAACTCAGCGAATGTATCAGTCAGGACGTTCGCACTGTGGAACGTATAATGTGCGCCAGGCCCAACACTTTTGAACTGCGAACAATGAGGCCTCGTCGCCATGGTGACAAGCAAAATCTGATATCGCGGGACACTGGGTCCGTCATCACTACCAGGTTGGTTATATTGTTATATCAAGTGGCAAATATTTTGATGCTTGTGAAGAATTGAAGATATTCATTCATATGGCCAGCAATAGCGATGTCATGGATCGTTTTGTCAAAATCTGATTAATCGTGCTTTCTTCTTCTATCCAGTTTCAGTCCGGTTTTCTTCTCGTTCCCGAAGGTGGCCGAATACACCTCATCCTCTCCGCGATCGCTCTCACACCTTCCCTCCATCTCGTTCGATCTCCAGCTTCCTCCATCTTTAGCCCGACTTTCTTCACACTCTCTTCCACCTGCCTTCTCCATGTCAGTTTTGGCCGTCCTCGCTTTCGCTTCCCATTTACTTCCATCATCATTGCCTTCTTCAGCATATTATCATCATCCCTTCTAATCACATGTCCATAACATTTTACCCCATAAACTGTTGTAAGTCGAAAGTTTGAATTAAAGCATCTTCATTGCAAAATGCAAGTGCAAATTGCATGGTTGATTGGTTCGACTTCACGCGCGAAATGTCGCTTAACTATCACCTTGTAGAGTTTTGTTTCTTGTTTTTGTGGATACAAGTTTATACCTGGCCCCATCAGCTCTACTTACACACTACTAAGCTATCACTTTTGAAGTTTATTTAGTAAGAAATGTGGTGCTTTGCGCGTAAAGATGTAACACCCCTAGTTTAGAATATTCAGCGCAATCACTAAGTCGGTGTGTTATATTTATGGCATAGGACTAGGACTATTGAACATTACGTGATGTTTTTATAAGACATTGGTTGGCTGCCGACACGAAAGAAGAACGAACATCATGGATTGAATCTCTCAATCAAGCATTATCAGATGTTAGAGCTTGGGACAGTAATGCACTTCATCCTCTGTCTTAGTCAATCTTCTAGCTCAATTTCAAAATGCGACAGACATTTATAAACGCTCAAAATTTGCTGCTCTGAATCAATGGTGCTTTGATTTCTAAAATTTTATTGCTACACTGCTTCCTATACCATTAACTTGCTGGGTGTGGTTGTATTTTATGTTGTTTTTCGTGACTCTTTTTCTACAAAAAAATATAATTCATCTTGTATATAAGTCTCTTAAACTGCCATTACTAACTGCAAAGTAATTTTAGTCCCAGCATCATAGATGTAATTTTTTTGCAATTTTCACCCCAATTAAGCAATGTAATACAAGGAGAGGTTATATCTTGCCGCTATGGTGCGATACAGCTGCTCGAAGAGCTAATTCGTACAGTCATGCTGAATTCTGTGTGTTGCATTGTCTATAGTTCTAAGGTATCGTAATTACACGCTGCATAGTGTAATTAGTTAGCAAGTTGTTATAAGGGAGAGAAAATGTGTTTTGCAAAGTACTGCTGCCTTTTAAGCTCTCTGTAATGGAGAGGAGAGGAAAAGAAAACTTTACTGCTTAAAAATATGGATATTAAACATTTTTAATCTATTATAGCTCTTTTAGACTTGCGTGTTACTGTTTTATTTTGCGTTCTGCCCTATTCTGAAAGCGCCAACTGCTTTCACGTAGTTTTTTCAGTGCTTTAAAATGCAGTTGATTGATGGTGTGGGTGTTATATATGCATTGCTTATATTCCTCGTGCCATAATACTGCTACCAACTCGCACGTAATGTTTTGTATTCAGTAATTTCCTATGTACATACGCTATTAAACATGCTTTACTGTTTTATGCGTTGGTGGTAGATTTTTAGTTTCGAGTTCTTTAGATTACGTGAGTTATGAGTCTTGAGATTTCTTTATGGCTTCGAAATCGAAAACTTGATTTGCTGGAGTACTACGTGCGGAGTCTGGTGGAAGCGAGATTGAGTCATTCCAAAATATTTTTGAAATTAGCCAGTACCAGTACCTACGAGTCAAAAGCGTGTAGATTTTACTGCCTCACCACTTCTGCTTAGTCATCAGCGGTTCAGAGACCTGTTTTTGCTTTCATGTGAACGCGAGGAGGTTATGATTCAAACATCAACAAACTGAGGAAGGACCAATTACAGCAGAAAGAGCTACATCAATTACACTTCTGAGTTTTCCAATTACTTTATAATCACTCGTAGGCTTATCACTACAAGACTCAAATTACTCCACATTGTAATTTAATTACAAGTAGATCTAAATCTTTACTGAATCGTTAAGTAGAAGGTACTGTACTTCAAAAAGCTATAGATGGGATAATACCGGAAACGAGAATTGAACGTAGGTAAGATATGAAATGCTTTGAACTTGGAAGTTAATGTCGATTATAAACGGTGTAGTTAAAAGTGTGGAGAAAAATGCAAGTTAAACCCCTACTTTTGCATGAAAAGTATACTGTAATTAATTACATTCGATAACCATTGTAGCCAAATTGCTCCAAGTCTGACATGTCTTTTCTAATGATTAAATTAATATCATTTTTCAGAAATTAGCTCACCATTTCCTCCTCATGCATTGTAATAATTCTATGATAACAAGTTCCAACCTCAAGATCGAATGCCAAATTAATTTTTTCTGCATACCTGTCAATCAGGGTTGCTTTTGGTGGGGCGCTGGGCCAGAGGGGAATGCATATTTTCAACAATTTTTTGATGAATACAATTTTTCCACAATTTCGAACCTATTTGATTACAATAATCCGTACGCCTTAAGTACGCATAGGCAAATAATTTAAACAATATTTGCCTCAAATTTTCTCGAAAAGCACGAAAATGGCTATTAGCCTACAGTGGGTACATTTTCATAAATTTCGCAGGGAGCATGCCCCGACCCCCCTGGAGCCGTTTTGTGTTTCTCAAGTTGCTGCAATTACCTCAGCTGAAAAAAGCTACGCATAAAACATGCAGTGGCATACGGTAAGCAATTTTTGAAGGTGTGATCCACTACGATATACGCTGCCGTTCCCTAGGATTTATTAAACAAATGTGTGAAAGAGCTGAAAAGCTCAATGCGATCTGACATCTGGCGCCTTTTCAATCAGCCTAATTCGCCTTCTGGGCACACAATCTTGAGATGTGATCATGTGAGTTCACAAAAAAGGGATATAGCCTACAAATAAATCAACGTGACGGTTACAGGCTATGAACTTCGAAATAACAAGCATTGAGCAAATATTACCTACTCTAAAAATGCAAACAGTAGCCTAAAGTAAAAATTTAATTAGAGGCGTTAAAAGTCGCCAAGTACAAAAACGTCACGATATCGACTTGCAAATTTTGTAGCATAAGAGTAAGGCCCAAAGGGTATGGGCATTCTAACTACCTGATGATACTATTTTCAATTTTCCATCACAATTTCTACTGAAGAAAATGGCTTTTTAATTATATTGTCATCACGATCTCTTAATTCCACTTCTCTCAACAAACTTGACCACAATTTCAAAGTGGCTGTGTAGGCCTACATCGATAGCCAAACTTTGGATTATCACAAGCAACCACCCACAACCGCATTGATGCAACCACACTAGCCTACTATTCAGGCGCGGATTAAACAGTTTTTGTCGGGGGGGAGGCAGAAAATTTAATATGTTAAGGCTTTTTCAGGGGGCTGAAGGAACAAGTTTAAGATTAAAGTACGCTATTTAGCAGTGGCTTACGCAGGATTTTTCAATGGAGGGGGTTTCAGTGACGCCACATCGTGATGTCGTAAAAATGCTACAATTACTGTAATTCAGAGGTATTAAATTGTCTCTGATTGTGATGTTTCTAAGCAAAATTATTACGCAAGTTTACTGGAGTGCTTTGCACTGTTGGTGATGGAGTGCTGTTATAGCCTCTGACCCAACAAGAGGAAGTCGTCATGACTTTCCGTCCGGTAGGCCAGGAAGGACATTGCTTTTTAGTTGTGTGCAATTACAGTAAACCATGATTAAGCTATTATCATGTCATAACTAAAGAAACAACCAAGATATTTAATTTACACTTTTGCTTGATGCTTTGCGCTTCATGAAGAGAAAAGGTTTCACAAAAACTCAAGCTGTCAAGCCGTGGTTAAAAACTTATTGAAAAAATTTTAGTTACATCATTTTTGGGCCATACGAAGGTTAACTGACCAAAGTAGGCCAGCCTTCGCTACGTCACAAACAGGGTGTAGCCAGGAGGGTAAAACAGTTAATTGCTTCCCTCCAAAAATTTTTTTCGAGAACCAACATTGATATAAACAACGCATATAAACCTTAGTAATAAACATTTAATATGCACTCATAATGAAGGGGTCAGTTTTTCCCATAACTGTCTTGAAAAGTGAAGACAGTGGAGCATGGGAAAACACTGCTATCCCTACCGAAACATTTTTAAGCTGATATGAAATGCGCGCGAGAGGAACCTCTGATCATGCGATTAAGGTCAAAAACAGCGTCGATATTGTCTAAGCATTTTTCACCCAAATCATAACGTCGATATCATCAGATACTCTCAAACACATAATCGAGATGTCTGAGAAACGGAGCACTCCAACTCCTGAGACAGTTACGGTAGGCCTACGTAAAAACAATTTTGCTTGCCCCCTCCCCCGTTCCGCTCCTGAGCCTCTTCAAATCTTTTGTTGGTCTGGTCTTCCTTGCAGTATTTTTATTTTATTTTGAGCACTTACGGCAGAGTCAATTTAGTTTTTTATATTTTATTAATTTCTCAACAAACCGGCCGGTTGTAGCGCAGTTTAAGATCTCGCTATCAATGTGGAAAGTTTGGAGTTCAGTACCCAGGCCGGTCAAATAGACACCCTGTAGCCAACGGCTCGCCACCGCTGTGACGTTTCTTCGGAGCTGCGTTGCCCAGGCGCTACGCCAGTCGTGCCCATCAACTCGTTACCACGCTTCGGTATTACAGTTAGTGTAATGAAACAAATAATAAAGATTTGATTCAATTTTTTTTTTAATTTGTGTGCAGCCATAGTTACTGCAGATACACCCCTGGCATTTACGGTAACTCCTATTATATGCTTCACAGAGGTATCAATGACAAAATTGCAGTTCAGGCAAAACACATCAGAAAAGTTGGTCTACCGATAGGCTATTGCTGCATCCAGCGATGGCGGAAGCATTTTGAAGTGGGAGGCCCAAAAGCAATGATCAGATTTCCTTCGCCTACATCCCTTATTTAGCCTGTCCACATGTGACATAGGCAATTTATGTGGGCTTCAGACACACGGTTCTTGCTTCTAGTTTCTGCATCACAATTACTGTATGTCATCATCACTTTTTTAAACGATGACATCAAAAATTTAATTATGATGCAGAAACTAGAACCAAGAACCGTGGGTCTAAAGCCCACATAAATTGGACATGTGGACAGGGTAATTGTGCAGCTAAAGTTTATTGGTTTGGGCTTTTGGTAACCCCAACAGCTATACTGTAAAACCTTTATTTCAGCGCCGCTATAGGAGAAGGATTGAAAACTAGAGCACCACCTTTAGCGTCTGATTGAACACTGCCGTCCTGTAATGCCACTACAGGGAAAGGTGTTGAAAATGACGAGGAACCCTTCACAGGGACGAATCATCTGATTTTCCGCATTGAATTTTTCCCTATCAGTAACTGTGTTACGGTGGATGTTTTTTTTTCCTTACAGGTTAAATGTTAACTCTGTTATAAGTTTTTTCTTTTCATTAATTAAACCTATCTTCCCAAAATTCTGAACAGTTGGTAAAAAAATATAGCACCATCCTCTAACTGAACACCATCTCTGATAAAACGCCACAATAGGAGAATAGAAGAGCTGAAAAATAGAGCGCTGTGGCCGTGTGGCGCTTAAATAGCGGTTTTACGGTATGTCACGTATGCGGTCATTGAAACAACGAGAGCAGTAGGGCTGGTGAGAGGGGGGCAGGGGGGTACAAAGTACCGGGGCCAGTCATGTTTTGAGGGGCCCGTGGAAGGGCCCCGCTCTTAAAATTTTTTTCTTTAGGAACACACGCGCAGAAATGCTGGAGAAATTACGTCTTCGCTGAGTTAAGACCTACGCACAGTGAGCGAAGAAGGGTAGGAGGATGGGAGAGACATGTCTCCCCCAATAAAATAGTCGTCCCCCCAGCAAAGAAAGAGAATTTGTCCTGGGGTGGATGCCAAAACGTACCCCCCCCCCCCCCCCCCCCCCCCCAGTGATAAGTACCGTAAGAAGTTAAATGTTTTTTAAATGTTTATTATAAGCGTTAGTGAAAGCACTAAGCATATGTTAAAGCAGCGGTTCCCCAATTTTTTTCATATTATATTTGAGATTGAGAGTATGAATTAATAAAACGCTAACCTATAGGCTACCTTCTGGGGCTCCGCCCCGGATCCCGCTGGGGTAGCTCACTGCTCTCCCCCCAAACCCTTTGCTTCATTTATAAAACAAAACTTGCCTAAAACAAAGCTAATGAAGTTTTTGAAAATCTACCGTCGATAATTTTTGTTCATCATGCAGATGGTATGCTAACTCGCAGTTTGCCCTCCACCACTGTTATAATTTGGTCATTGACCCATGAAATTGCCCCCGAAGCGCATTTAGGGGGGGGCATTGTGCCATGGCCCCTCCTCTTTTGACTTTGCCTTTTAATAAAAGAGAACAAATGCATGGTGCCAACTAACTGAAATACGCCAGACCCTTTTAATGGCTTTTGTAGCTTATGGCTAGGGACAAATCCAGAAATTGGGAATGGGATGAGGGAATGTATTCACCTCACCAGCCTTTTTCAACTATGTTTTTGATAAATACAAATTTTCCACAATTTCGAACCTCTTCGATAACAATAAACCTTACGCCTTAAGCACGCACAACTGAAAATGTGCGAACAAAATACACCATATTTGGTGAAGTAGTCAGAATTAGGATCAAAAAATTTTAGACAGTTTGCCTGAAAAATATTTAAAAAGCACTAAAATAGCCATAACAGTATTTTATTTCAAAAATTTCTGGGGGGAGCAAACCCTCGAACTTCCTAAAGTTTTTCTGTTTTTCCATCTGCTTCAATTAGCTCTGCTGAAAAACTACGCTTGAAAAAAAATGGTGAAATTATGCCCTCTCCCCTTTTTAAAATTTCTTGCTACGCCACTGCATCGCCCCATGAACAATAAATACCATTTTCGCAACATTGTCTTGTTATTTGGGTTCAGAATTCAAGCAAAATTGTAGACAAAAACATCCGCCCAGGAAAAATTTTCTACTTCGCACACTGCCTACGTCTGCGCAATGTCAAGTCCTTATCCTTTTTAGAGAATTAAATTTTGGTACCGAGGGGGCCCGAATTATATCTCTGTCCCAGGGCCCAAATTTTCTCTCGACTGCCCTGGAGAGCTTTTTTGGAGCATACGAAAAGAAAAAGTTGGGATAATCAATTATTCAATTCCAATTAACGTTATTTCCTGCACCGATAAAATTATGCGTAGAAAAATGGTAGAAATTAATAAATCGCCTCACGTAAAAATAATCGAAACGTTTTACTTGCTTTCTCTGACTAGAAAAAGCAACTTTGTTTGCACATGAATTAGCTAGGGTTAGCACTCCACAGCAAAACAAGGTGAATTAAAATATTTAAAAACATTCAAAAAAAATTTAAAAACTAGGATATAGATATATTGCACAGTCCGCCGCTTTTGTTTTATGACAGCTGCTTCATTTTATCGATTTTGAAGGTTAATTGTTAACGTCAAAATTAAGTCTAAAAAAAGCAAAGCTCCCACCTCCCCGAGAATTAGCCCCGCCTCTCGCATTATGAAAAATTACACTGCAAATACAGTAAGCTACATTTCTTTTGAGTGACTGTCTGCAAAGTCAGTGCAGATAGTAAGGCATTCCATGCAAAACAATAGTAGAGGGGCCTAGTTTTAAGTTTAGTTGCTATTGTTCACTATAAACGACACCTACGACAACTACTGTTCCTCGCTTCGTCTCAAAATATACTGTAAAATGCTTTTTCCGTACTGAAAGCTTAAATCAGTGATTCTCAATCTTTCCCGAGCCGTGACCCATTGACTGTACCTCTAAAAAACCGTGACCCCTATAGCGTGGAAGTTTAAAAGTCTCGGTCTGTTATAATTCATTAATGATTCCTACCATTGGGCTCCCAAAAAAACACTCTGTGGTTTCTTTGGGGGGCCAAGGGCCACGGTTGAGAAGTTGAGAACCCCTGGATTAGATGCTGCTAATCGCTGGTTTGCCTTTTATATGTCGAGATGCTCAATTTGACATTTACAAGCCCCAAGTTAATTTTTTTGTTACAAAAAAATTACATTTTTTCTGTTCCCCCACCCCACAAAGAGAATTTTAAAGAAAAGATATCTGGATTTAAGCGATTTCCCGGGTTTCAATTTCAATGGTAGGCCTATTAAGTTTCAAATACATTCGTACAGAGGTATTATTGTAGAAAAAAACGCGTAAATTAGGCCCCCCCCAAAGCCCCTTCTGAAAAAAAGTGAGAGGGACAGGACCCTTCCCCGGGCCCACCGCTTCCGTCACCCATGACTGCATCGCATCATAACGAAAGTTTCTCGAGGTTAAATTGGAAAAAAGACAGAACAGAAAAAACATGATAGCAATTTCGGCAAGCTCCGCACGAAGAAAAGCCGGCTCGTTTCAAAAAAGAAACGTTTCTTTTTGTGCAATCGTCAAGGGGGTGGGCGTTGGCTGTTGATAGCAAGTGTAGTCCCTGCCAACAATTTAATGTCATTAGTTTGTTTTTATATTTTGGACTAATTTTTGCCCGAGAAAGCCTAACCGTGAGTGGCGTACATTTGTGAAAATTATTGGGGTTGATGAATCATTGCAGCATCAACTAAACCGTCAAGATCGTGTCAACTTCTGGGGCCTCCAGCCCCCAGACCCCCACCGCTGTTTTTCTTCTCACGTTAGCTTGTAGCTATTGCTGGTTTAAGCCTTACTGTTTCTTTTAATATTATCTAGCTATAGCTATTTTTTTATCCGTCTTGACTCCAAACAGAAAAACAGAATTATCAACCGTTGTAGCCTGTATTACTGAACAGAGGACGTCTGACTTGTACGGTGGTCAAAGCGGAATGAATCTAATCACGTTTTACAAACACAGAAGAAAACACAAAGTTGCGAAATAAAAATCATGTGACCAATAATATCATTATAATTACGAATTACGGAGAGCAAAAGAAAACAAATTAACCAATGGCGTGCGGAAGGCGTGGTTATCGGTCACGTGGTCGTCACAAGCTCATTTCAAGAGTTTTGATACCATGACCATGAACTTCTTCAACTATTTATTATAGACTGAACAATATTCACAAAATGACATGCCGGTACAGAAAATAGCTGAACGTTTTCAAACAAATGGATAGTCCTTCATTACAGCATGGTCACAAATAAAAAGTTAACGCATGGCGAACTAATATACGCCAAAAGCAAAACAGCAACGTTACGAGTATATTAGCTTGCCCTGGAGCACCGGCCATTAGCTCAGTTGCTCAGCGTACACGCTATCGGTGCGGGAGGTTTGGAACTCCAATCCCGGGTCGGTCAAATCGGCATCGCTGCAACATTCCTTCGGAGCTCTGCAGTAGCCCAGGCGCTAAGATGCGGAGATGGACCCCCCTACTCGTTACGCGCTTCGGCTTAATACCGAGAGTATAATGAAGATTTAATTTTGATTTAGTTTGCCCTGGGCGCGTTAGCTTTCCATTTTCGATCATGTTCTTATGAAGAAAGGCAGCGTGGCCGAATGGTTCCAAGCGTCGTTTTTACGATGGCCATGATCGCAAGGTTGATGGTTCAACTCCCATCCTAGCCTCGTTGTTGCATTCTTGAATAAGATGCTTCATGGCAATTATCTCTGCTTAATTGGAGGAAATTAACAAGCAGCAAATTGAAGAAGTCAGAAGCAAAATTCAAACAGAAAATTCGGAAACAAGGGCAACTCCTGAGCGAGTCTGGATTCGTCTTTTGCATAGCGCCTCCTTCGCTTTCTCGTGACAGGAGGATAAAAATGAAGAAATCATCATCATCAAGGACGGTCGAGTTGTTCGAAAACGCTCAGCATATTTTCTGCATGTTATTTTCTAACTAAAAACGTTCTACAGTATGTTCTGAAATCATTATCTTTTGCTAGCTGCTACAATATGGATATTAAAGATCTCCTCTCTCCCAAAGTTATATTAGGCTACAAGCTGAGAGCAAAGATAAAGCTATATGCTGATAGCTGCTGCGAAAAGTCGATGAATCAAATGATATTGATTAATTAAAGTGATCGCTAATTGTGACGAAACTTTTACCTCACAAAAAGCAAATCAATGGAAACGTAATAACCCAATTATAGTAAAATAATAAAATAGTCGGACGTCATTATTCATGTACTGTGTGGTGACAATCAACAAAATCTTAGATCACAATGCCTTATCGGCTTAATCGTACCGGTGCACTTACTGCGATTGCTCGCTGATTACTCCCTCCTCTGCCAACCGTCACTTGACATCAAGGGCGTAGCCAAAGAGGGGGGCAATTGCCCCCCCCCCGAATATTTTCAGTTACCACTAGCCTACTTAAATTATATCACTCGCTTGTCTTGGTGTAGGCAGGCAAGAGCTCACCCAGGGGGAGCACTGTGCCATGGCCCTACCACCCTTTGACCATAGCGTGATCAACAAAATTAAAGCTTTTTGCATAAAGTGCAGTCTTACTTGGGTCCGACTGACGATGGTCTGTTGTAGCCTACTTGTCGTTGCTTGTCATTGCTAGAGTATTTATCATCAAAAAACAAGCCGGATGGATTAACCACATAACTAAGATCCAAGTTTCTGTTACATGTTGAAGGTATTTTTGCAATAAATAAGGTATATTTTTAGTAAAACGTGCGAAAAATCACATGTTTTCTTGTTGAAAAACCCCAAATATTTGTCTGCGGCTGGGGGCTTCGCATCCAGCCACCAACAAATTGCTACGGTTTTCACGCAAAAAAACACACATCTTAGCACACTTTTTTATCCAAAAAGAGCATGCAGGAGTGCAGTCACTATGGACAATTCAAAAATATTTTCGCTGCAGCAGCGTATTTAGTGGGGCATTAAGCCATGCCTCCCCCTTTTGACTCTGCCTTAAAAAAACAAAATTAAGGGTTTCAAGTGACTGAAACATGTCAGACTCTTTTGATGGTTTCCGTAGATTATGACCAGGGACGGATACACGGGGTTAGAATGAAGGGTATGCATCCTCCCACTAAACATTTCCAAAAATGATTTTGATTTATAGCATACACTTTTTTTCATAATTCGAACCTCTTCAATTGCGGGAAGCCTTACGCCTTAAGCACGAATAATCGAAAATGTGCGAACAAAATGCATCATACCCTATTTGGCGAAGCACTTAGAATCAAGGTCAAAAAATTTAAACAAAATTTGCGCCTATGTCTCCATACCTCCACCACTGGGACAAGCATATGAAGTTTTGCCCCCCCCCAAAATTTTTGGCTGGCTACACCACTGCCTGATATTGAATATTTTATAGCAATCGCGTAACAATTTCTTCCAATATTGGGGGCAATAAATGCATTATCATCCCCCCTCAAAAATATTGGGGGGTGCATTCCCCCCATCCCCCCCGAGATATACGCCCTTGCTAGCCGTTAATAAAAAAGGACTTTTATCACAGAAAACGCAAGCTGCTACTCAAACGACCTTCCTGAATTTCAGTTCAGATCTTGATACCAATTATGAAATTTCCTAACAAGTAAAAATTAACAAAACTTTTGGAAATTTCGGAGGGCCCTCTGGCTCCCCCCCTTCCCCCATAAATCCGCGCATGCTACTATTTTAATTATAATTTCAGCTAGAAAATGGCTTTTTGATTATACTGTTTACATTAAACTCCATTCCACCAATAAGTAATTTGTCGTTCATTCAAAAAAAGAACTACGACTGCACTGATACTACTAAAATCCAAATATATTAGTTAAATGTAATTAACGCGTGTGCTTGCGATATTGCAGGGTGTGCGCTGAACACCTTGAACTTCCGCAAAATACGCCCCTAAAAACAAGTCAAAAAAACTTAGTGCTCCCCCCCCTTTCCTAAAAAATTTCTGAAGACGCCCCAGAAAGGAGATGTTTACGAAGGGCTTATTTATGCCCTTTCCCCGGGTGTAAACGTTTCTGTATTTATTTAACACATAAACTTATTTAAAATTGCTTTTCCTCCACGAAAATTTTGTGGATCCGCCATACTGGGCTGGATATTCCAGTTCTAAAAAAATGGCAACACAAAATCACCAGACTCGCATAGCCAATATGGGATTTTCCTCAACCAGCCGTTAAAATGCAACAGTGCTACTAACAGGTGCAGGAAATTGCAAGGTGAAGCATCTGAAACGCGCGGAAGGATAGCGAGACAAGGTTTTAGGGTCATTTTTGGTCAACGTAACACACCCGGTACTTAACTCCCTGAAGTTTGGACAAAAGAGGGTGACGGATCGAACACCAAACAGGGCGACAAACAAAAGGTCGTGCTGTAACAATAGGATAATTGTACCGGTAGACCACGTTGATTGTTTTTGTGCTTGTCAGCTTTACTGAATATCATTTAAAATTTATGAGCTTTTAGGGTGATATTTAAACAACAATCTAGGCATTATCAGTTCATTGATGTTTAAAATGCGTTTTGACATTAAAAAAAAACGCTAGTGTGAGCGTTTCCGGCGCAGTTTACTAAAGTAAAGTAAACGTGTTAATATAAAACGTGCTTTTTTGAGTGTTTTGCTGTTAACGAGTACAACACGTACAACCAATTATTTATTGTTAGCTCACTGGTTGTACGTGTTGTGCTCGTCAATAGCAAAATATTAATCTGAAAAAATTCTCATGAGCGATTCTATTCCTATCAAAAGATTAATGTGTAACATTTAAACTTTTTCTGTGTTTGTAGCATAAACAGCTCTCTTTTCTTGAACAGCTCTCTGTTTTTTGAAAAATCTAGAAAAAGATTTTTGCAATTTGACTTACAAAAAAAAACTTCGTCATACACATTGAAAATTTACCGCAACATTTATCTAAAGAATTTATCGGTGACTTATCGATTGCCGATATCGCTTTAAAAAATTGAGATTAATCGATTATTGGTATCGCCCTGGGCTTTTTTGAAATTATCGATTATCGTTATCGCTCTACTACGGAAAGGTTTATCGTACCCATCACTGGTTATAATTGATGCTCCAGTATAATAGTAGACGTTTCAAATAAGCATATTATCATGCTGACTGAAACTTTTTGTTTGCCATTTTATTGCTGTAAATGACTCAATGAGACAGCTATGCAATAAAGAGCAGATCATGATTCAGCATTCGATAATTTGCTAGATTAGCTTCAATCACAAAAACGTTCGTAAATGCTATACTGTAATACACCTACACACAATACTCAAATTGCCGCAAAAACTATTAACGTATGTTAACCAATTCTTTCGAGGAATTAGCGAAAACCTCAATGATATACTTGGCTTAACGTCTAGCGCCCATTTGACAGTGTGAAATGGAAAGTGTGTAAACAGTTACAAAATCGCAGTGTCATACTGCAACTTATGATGCCATAACTTCAAAAAACACCACATTTTTAGGATCATTTCAATTTTTCTAGTTTATAATAATAATAATAATACAGGTTTATCGACTTCAACTAGACCTGGTGAAAGCAGATTTTTCGCTTAGAAGCCGTAACATAAGCAACATGGACATACACAATGACATAAATTATGACGTACAATTATTACAAAAAGAACGAACTGTAAATCGAAAATAACAGAGTATTATGGTGTTGACAGTTTGAATAAAGAACACGTAATTAAGTGTTTATAGATTAAAAGCAATACGAAATAAGTACGTCTTAAGATCAAGCTTGAATCTTGCTAAATTTAATTCATTTTTTAGAGCAGTTGGTAATTTATTCCAAAGTTTAGGAGCACAAATTGAAAATGCCCGATCACTACTTCTGTAATTGTTATGTTGCGCTAAGACGAACAAAACGAGTAGACTTAAAATCGGTTGAAACTAAAGATTGCAATTCTTCAGAGTGTGTAAATAATGCGGGGATAATGCATTTACACGCCAGTAAATATATCTTGTACAAAATTCTATATACTTTATCGGAAGCCAGTGGAGATCAATCAGTAACTAAGTAACATGATCGTATTTTCTTTTGTTATAAATCAGTCTTGTAGAGCAATTTTGCGCGTATAGCAATTTTTAGTAAGTGAAGAGCTGATACCATAATACAAAGCGTTACAACAACCAAGCTAAGAAACAATAAGCGAGGACACTAAGATGGTCACCTCCTGCCTCGCAAGAAAATGTTTCATGCGTGCAATGCTTTCGGTAGATGCAAACACAGACGAAACACATTCTTGAACTTGTTGCTCTAATGTAACAAGTTCAAGAATGTGTCAAGCGGGTTTAACAGCTCAGATGGCCGAGTGGTATAGAACGTTTGTCTCTTGAGCTGTAGACTCGGGTTTAATTCCGAGTCGGGTCAAACCAATGACTTATGAAATTGGTATTCAAATTGGTATTCACAGCTTCCCTGCTTGACGCTCAGCATTAAAGGGACAGTGTGGAGAACGAGCCGGCAAGTTTATTTGTCGTGTCGTTGGGAAAGGCACTTAGCGGGATTCCCCATCTTGGTGTGGTAGACAGAGGGGCGGCAACTCCTAAGCGAGCTCGTACAGCGCATTAATCGCTTTCTCGTGATAGGAGGATAAATATGCAACTAACTAACTAAATGTTAAGCGGGTATCAAGTGTAAAACCCAAATTTTTCACAGTTTCGCAAAAACGTATGCAGGATTTGTTCAGCAAGAAGCCATTAACGTTTAGTTATCGTTTGAGAATATCATTACAGAATACAATAATTTGACTTTTCAATGGATTTAGCTTGAGAAAAAATTTTGACATCCATAAATCAACGCTAGCAAAAATACATTCGAGTTTGGATACCTAAGTTTAGGCCTAGTTTGAAACTCGATCAACTTTGTTTGAGTTTCTAACTAAAAATCGAATCATGGGAGTTCAAAACAGTAAGCGTACTTTTCCTGGAGACCTGAACCATTTCAGCTTACTTGAAGGAAACCTTTGAATAGATGAAAAGTGACTCAGGAAACCACTGGTGAGGTTGAGATTCATTCGCGATTTTCAATTTGTTTCCTTGTAGTTAGACTGTACGTTTGCGTGACCGAAGCTTGTTCATGCAGCAATGTAGTTGTTTCTGACAACGTGCGAGCAGTCGTATCCGCTAAGTTAGCGCTTTCGTCTGCTTGTCTTCGCTTATTTTTGGGACGAAAAAGCATGGATAAAATCAACATTAGTAACGCAATAACACTGGAAGCAATAAAAACAGCTATGTTTGATCCATAAGATAGATAAAATACGAGTCTGTAAAATAGAACCAGCAATACAATAAAGCCACAGCATAACCCTGCTACCCAGGTGCTAGAAACTAATTCATCAATTGGATATGTGTGCTGGGTTACTATCTCATTTAGAGGCACTACACCAAACGCTATGCTTAATGATTGAGTGAACATAAAAACAAAAAATGCAATCAAACTTCTGTAGTAACATGATAATAAAAACCCTATGGATGAACTAAAAGAAATCACGGAAGCTATGATAGTTAAGCCCTTGAGATGATAAAATTTGGTGAGAATTTTTGAAGCTATGTACAAACCAGTAGACGTTGTAGCTGCATGCACAGTTAAAGTAATAAAGTTAATCACATGAAATGGTAAATATTGAAATTGATTTGCGGTAATAGCACTTACTATGGAATGAAAGAATGGAAACAGTGCTAGCGTTTGATTATACATCAACCCGTTCAATATTGCAGCAACCAAGAAGTTTAGATCACACAACAAAACTCGTGTGGTTTCAAGAAACTCGAAAGGATGATTTTCTACCTCGCTATATTCGTTTTTCTTCAGCCACAAAGCATGAGTGGGCGGTTTTGGTGGCTCGTCAGTGACAAAAATGACGAAAAACAGCAGCAAAATTACAAGTACAACTGCAATAGCAGCGTAAACCCAAGTAGACCTAATACGTATTTTCAGCTTCCAATCGCTGAAACCCTCGCCGATTGTTGTGTTAGTAATCGGTGCTTCGCTTTGGAAAAGCCAAGATGGAAGTATTGATCCAGTGTACACGCCCAAACACTGAAATATGATACTGACCGCAATGGCCAGTCCAACTTCGTGATTGGGAAACCATAATGTTGAAAATAATGGGGGCAATGTCAGTACAGCACCGTATGACAGACCAGAGAAAAGATTGGCAACGACGGCTAGTGGAAACAGGACAGGATATTGAATAGACATCAAGATATTTAAGCAGGTGAACAAAATACACACTGTACTTAATATTAATATCAGTCTCAGACCAAAGAACTTCTTACATGAAAGCCATGCGTAGAGTGGAGTAATCATAAATGTCCCAGCAAACGCTGCTATATACATCCAATCAAAAGAAGAGTAGCTGACATCAAAGTAAACCGTGTAAATGTAATTGGAAACACTGAATGAAATAGGAACAACAGTAACTGCCAGAGAAAATATTCCATTAGCTAAGAGAAAAACCCATCTTCTCTTGTACAATTGAGTATTGCTATGCCTTTCTTCGTCACCTGTCATTGCTCTTCGGTTTCAATAGTGATAGCAAGTTTAGGTATATATTTAAAATTGTAGCTGCGTTTGTAATGATAGTTAGTCAATTATGCGATAAGGTTATCAACTTGGCAAAATATTTAATAGTAATCGTCAGACGTTTTTAAACATTCATACAATACCGTAAAACAGTTTTCCAGACTCTCGAAACATCATTTCTGATTGTGCTAGAGCTGCCACTCGACTGCGATAGCATTATTGAAATCGAAAAATAATTTTTCTTGTTTGAATAAGCTGCGGTAAGAGTCAGTTAAAAAGAAATCGTAAGATTAAAAACATTCTCGAGAAGAAATACTTTTTGCTGATTAAAAGTCTGTTTACAGTAAACGCGATTTTAATCCGATTCGTTGTTGTGCGAAATTTCATCCAATTTTCACGTAAGCAGTTGACGGAAATGTCTTCCACACAGTTCCAACTTAAACAATTTTGCTTTTTATCGGTTACTTTGCAAACCACTTCACGATTGTTTTCTAGAATGCCCCGCAAAGTGGCGTAGCTTTACATCGTAAGTTGTAACTGTTTCGTGACCTACGTTATTTTACGAACGAAAAATCGCATCGTGTTCTGTGTAAACACACCTTAACCCGCGTTGAATTGAGGCTGTGATTTTCCCAGCATATCGTTAATTTATTTGTTCATGCTGTGGTAACTGATGACCAGAAATGAAATGAAAAGTTGTGTGGTTTTAAGGCACTTTATAACTACTAAGGTCCTTTAGCACCAGGACTAAGTTTTGTCAATTCACGGACGTATTTTTATTCTCTGTTTATTTTATCCTCCGCGCTACACTTAATTGCTGAGCGTTTAGCAAATGCAACAGCAGATACCAGTTAGTCTTTGGTTTGACCCGACTGAAAATAGAACCCAGTCTACCAGCTTCCAAGGCGAACGCTCTTAACCACTAGGCCATGGCGATGACCAGAAAGACAAGCAAAGACAGGAGTGCAAAAAAAGCGAACGATTAAAAGCGAAAAGCAATGCAACATGCTTCGAGCTAGGACTTAGGAGAATTTCGCAATTATTGCATCAACAAACAGTTGCCTCCAGTTTTGTAGAGAAGGTATAGATTTTTACCACAGTTGCACAGCTGTTAAAAAAATGAGCTTAAAAATACTTTAGTGAGTTCTTGACAAAACTTAGTCCTGGCGCTAAAGGACCTTGCTAGTTATAAAGCGCCATAAACCCACACAACATTTCATTTTCAAAAATGAGCTTGAACTTAAAGTAACTAGATAGACTGAACTCTATCATAGTAGTTAAAGGTCGGAACGTAAACCGAAAACCCGTTTTAACCGCTTCCTTTCAATCATTGAACCCAAACCGAACCGTAACCTTTATAATTTAATAGACGTAAACCTATCCTGAACCTGAACCCAAGGTCATCGAAATTCTTGAATCTTAACCGGATTTAAACCGTTAAAATATTTTTTTTTAACCTGAACCCAGACCGGAGGTTATTTCTGCCGCTGAGGACATCCTTTATCGGTTTTATGAGCTACAGTAGCATCTTAAAAAGAACAATCGGCCTAAATACAACAAAATCGAAATCAAATTTTGATTATACTCGCCGTACAACAAATATTGTTGAAAAAATGCGCCTGTAGCTGTGTGCCAGAACATAAATCGAATTGTTAGTTTCAAATTCTTGAACCCAAACCGAATTTAAACCTTTAAATTTTTGCTTCTGCGAACCTGAACCCGATAATTCAAAGTATTTTGAATTTTAACTGGAACGAAACCTGCAAAATCACACGACGAAAAACCTGAACCGGAGGTAAACCGCTAAAAATAAATTTTGAGGAACCTGAATCTAAATCGGAGCGATATTTTAAACGGCTCGATGCCCTGGTCGTAAACCTAGTTTGCGTAGGCCTTTTGCAATTAGTTGCATAAAATTTATCCTTCTTTCACGGAAAAGCTATCAAAGCGCTAAAACAAGTTCTCTTTGGAGTTACTCACTTGCCGTCCATCGTTCCGCACCACTCTTATTGAAGAAAGTCCGTAGAGCACTTTTCTAGCGGCATAACGAGCAAACTTGCCAGCTGAAGTAGGTTAATTCACTCTGCCTCTTCAATGCTGTGTGTCAAAGGAAAGTTGTGAAAACTAATTTTTAAGTCTCTGATTTGATCCGACTTGGAATCGAACCCCGAATCTAATCAGTCTACTTTTATAAATGCAGACGCTCACATCCTCTCGGGCTAGGCTATTTGCGCAGTACTTAAAGCTAAGTGACGAAAACAAACCACTACACAACACAAGCCTCGACATGACGAGTGTTTTTTACTGCAAGTGATTTTTTCCTCTACACATGCATTAAAACAACCTTATCTGCCATTGAGAATATTTTCATCATTTTACTATGAGAAAATAAAAAAAATCACTAAATCATTGTACCGCTACAGCCTGTTCCGCCGTTGTCGGCTCTTCAGGTGATTTGATTTAATTTCATGATACATGCTTTAGCTATTGACAGTTATTGCGCACTCTGCCAAAGAAGCTGAGACTTCTTAACTTGAAAGTTTCTTTTTCTTGTAAGTATAAAACCAAAGATCTTCTAGTGAGCCACCGCAGTCAGCTGTGGGTTGCCTACTTTCATATTTTTAAATCAACTTTCGTCGGCCCCAATTGTTTTGATAACCTAAAAAACAATTCTGATACACTTTATAAAACTAGCAGTGCTTTAAAAATACTTATCTACAGTAATTTGGTCATGAAATCGTGTGACTATTTTCAAGATGATCTTTCACGGTTTAACCATACGGTTTAACAGAACAACACTCAATCCTGCAATGGTTTGACGAAAAATCGTATAGTTACCGGTACTGGTAGTGATAGGTTATTATTCACTATAACGATGTAACTGCTTAATATGTATTTGTTTTAAATGCTTTGTCTACTGCAGAACGTTCTAGACCAGGCGTTGTTTACCGAAGTTTTATTCGTGGGATTGTTTCGTAAGGTAGCATTGTGAAGTCATAATTGTCTACTGACATATTTTTTTCGTGAATATTCTGGACAGATCTCTCCATTACATAATTTCACTGGGTCAAAGTTTGTGCTTGTGACGTCACAATCGTGTTTACTATAGTTTGGTGTGAATTTCTGCATGTCATTTAATTTCTCTTCTTGTTTCTTTTTGAGAATGTTATAGAACGTTTTCGAACTTAAATTTAGAGTATAAATAGGCGTGAATTATTCGAGCGTAGTTATTCGAGTATAGATTTAGTGTGCGTAGAGTAAGCCTATGCAATATTGTTGTATGTTGAAGGGTACAGCCCTTGTTGTATAGTGTTACTGAAGTGAGCAGTTGTGCTTGTGTTTATTGAAAAGTAGTAAGGTGAGTAACCGTAGCTAAGTGATTCAAGTTGGGTCGATTATTATATTCGTTTGGTGAAGAAGATCTTGGTTTTTTCGTGAGGTCAGATCCAAGAACGAATTAATTCCTACGGTTTGTCATACAATTCTTATCAATCGTCCTGTCAGAGAAGTAGTACCATTTCCTATTTCGCGACATTTACTTTTTTCATTTTCAGGAGTGCTTGTAGCAGCAATCATTGATGATTTGACGCGTTAGACGTTGAAGCAGACCGCAAGTAATTTCAAAGTGTTGCGAATTTGAAGACTTTTAGTTTAGCTTATTCGACTGTACAGTAGTAATATGGAAAAATTTAATTTCATATAAAGCTAATTAAAGGCCATGCATCTGTATGACCAGTAACCTCCTTACGCACATTAAACTTTAAAGCCTCCCTACGCACACAACATTAAAAGCGTCCCTACGCACACCACTGGACCAAATATCAAATCAAATGCTTTCAAATGTAATTGTATGTTATAGAGCAATTTTGGCTAAAAGTGTTTGTGGAATAGTAGGTAATACAAAATCAGTCAATAATGTTGCTTACAAATCATTTATTGTTAAATTGATTTCGGTAAATAAACCATCTTCAGTACCTGCTGTACAAACACGCAATAAAAGTTTAAATAAAAAGTGCTGGAAAAATTGGAATAGAAATGGACTGCTAAAAACGGAAATTGAAGAAAATAAAGAGTCTAAAAAGTATTGTCCGTGATGCGGTCTTGAGTGAAAAAGGAGAAATAAGAAAAGAAGATATTTACAAAATAAATCGACATTAAATAGACAGTGTAGTGAGGCAAAGAAATGAATAAAAATATAAATGACGGGAAAAGAAATAATGAATCCGTAGTAATTACGTAGAAAAATATTAATAATGAATCCGTAGTAACAACTATAACAATGAAAGTAATTATCGTGTCATAAAGCTTCCAAAACATGGACGGGTGAAGTACAGACAAAATTTCTGTAAAAATTAAAAATAATATTTTATACTTTGATCAGGGCTAAAAAATACTTTTAAGGTTGAAAAAAAATCAAAAATTCGAAAAATTACAATAACATGAAGCGTAGAAAAGGTTACGAGCGAAAAGGAATCCTCCGATCTAAGCAGGACTTACCTTGAATCTAATGAAAGAGCTAACTACCTGCAGGAAGCTCTCAATCTAAGCGGTCTGCACTAGAAGCTAATTATTTGATCTAACAATCTAAAACTGCAGATCTCCTGTATAGTCTGACTAAGCGAAAAATAAAGAAAAAACTCCCATATAAAAAATCTCCAAGAAAATCTGAAACTACCTGAAACTGAGCGAGAGAAATTCTGAAAGCCCCTAATCAAACGAATAAATACTGCAAAGTGAAAGGAGGTATAGACCTACGTATGAAAATGAAATTAAAGAATGATCATGAAATCATATACGTCTAAAAACAATGAAAATTACGCAGAAAAATCTTGATAAATGGATAAAGTAAATTCTAGTGCATACATGAAAACTATCGTAAATAAAAACAAAAATACAAAAATAAACATAGGCCTATATAGAAATTCAGCGGTAAATTGGTAATATAGTCTCGTTGATGTTAATTTCGGCCTTGAGTTTGCGTATCCATCGACTCTCACAAACGTCT
Source organism: Trididemnum miniatum (assembly GCA_964006365.1). Classification (NCBI taxonomy): domain Eukaryota; kingdom Metazoa; phylum Chordata; class Ascidiacea; order Aplousobranchia; family Didemnidae; genus Trididemnum; species Trididemnum miniatum. The sequence goes on along the minus strand of OZ023240.1, from coordinate 9,099,797 downwards.
AACCTGCTTGTGTTTTGTGGTTCTTCAAAAAAAATTACATTTAAACAGTCTGAAATTTTGGGCTTGTTGGCGTGTGTCGAGTAATGGTGGTTATGATAGTGTTTGAGTAGGGCTGCCTGATTCGTGTTGTTGTATTCTAAAAACTTATTGTTCCAAAAAGACCTGTGTGCCGTCCATCAGATGGAAAATTTGTTTTTGGTCTGGCCAATGCAGAGCTTGTTGCAAATTGTGCATTGGGCTGCGTAAATGCCAAAGTTTGAACAATTCATATTTTGAAAAAGATGTATGTTTATACCAGTGGCGACTCCAGCTTTTTTTGGCTACTCGGGCTCGACATAAACAGTGTTAAAAAACCGGTAAAAAAAGCAATAAAATAGCAACTTACACAACAGTTAAATTGTTGCAAAATACTTTCATTCATACATAAAGTTTAATCTTCTTAATTTGATGGCAAACTCATACTGAGTTTGTTGTGTAGCTCTTTGTTATCAGCTATCTATTGTGAACCACAGAGGAACAGACATTTATGACCAAACAAAAAGCCTACATTTACTACATGGCAGCATGATGGCAGGCGTCTTACGAAATCTTTTTTCTATTCCTCTCTCCAATTGTAGCTCGGGCTATTTCTCGAGGGCCCGAGTTCCACAAACAAGTTAAGGAAAGAATTGTGTGAAACAACGTAACAAACGTTTGCATTGTCTGACTCAGGCAAATGCGATCGAGCCCGAGTAAGATGTAATAAGGAAAAAGGCTTTTGTCTCGTTTGTCTCTTTCTTTTCTCCGCAATGCGGCTCGGGCTATTTTCCTCTAGCCAGAGCTTATGGCTAGACAAATCGTTGAGCGAAAAACGCAACTGCCACCGCACACTTCGTTGTTTTTTACGATGACTGTTTCTTTCAACGAACTTGATACGAATTAAGTTAAAAAAAGCTTTAAGCTTACTTTTTAAAATTTAAATAATAACAAGCCTTCCATCATTTTGTAACTTAGGCTGAGCCCGAGTAGCCCGAGTGCCGGAATCGCCACTGGTTTATACCATTCTTGTTGGTGATTGCATTAACTGTTTGGACCATAGAGCAATGTTGACCATGATTCCCACACAAAGCACATTTACTGCAAGGGGATGAACTTCCATATTTTGTCTTAGTTGATGTTTAAATATTGAGAGCAATCCTTCTGTAGTTTGTTAAAATGGATTGGATTGTTGCCGGTTTTTTGCATATGATGCACACTTTGGGAATAAGTTTTTTCTCATTTTGACTTAAATTGAATAAAGTGGAAAACGGTGTGGCCCAGATTAATCGCTTTGTTTTATTTTCTCTGTCTTGGCTAACTTTGCTTTTCAGACCAAAACGTTCTTACCACGTCTTAGCTAAATCAATTATTTTGTTTATGATGGTTTTCTTGAAATTAGATTTGGCACATTGAGGCGAAGAAGTTGCAGACTATTTATATAATCCTGTTGTAATTCATTAAGGCGTCTCATGCGGATGGCCTCACCGAAGACAATAGATCTAAATACGTGAGTCGGGTGAAAGGAGCCACCATTACGAAATACACGCCCACGAGCTATAGGCTTGATGTAGTTAGTCTGTTGTAATAAAAGCTCCCGGCGCACAATCGTCAATTCGGTGGTTAACATCTAAAAGTTCAACACATGAGCCTGCTGGTTCCTGTGTTGATATCTCTCGAAAAATGAGTTCCAGGCCACCTTCTTGAAACGTGCTGGTAAGTTGCTCTTTCATGGAATTGGTTAGTTTTTCTCCTTGTGAAATCCAGATAATATCATCAATAAATCGTTTGAATATGATGGTTTGCTGTCAAAACTGAGCAATAGGCCAAATGATATAATTGCTGTGTAATATTAGCCGGAGAGACCGAATGGTTATCACCAGAGATAATACCTTCTGTTTGTTTGAAAAAAAAAATTATTCTTAAGTTGTATGACCACATTGCTGAGACAGAACATAGTGAGTTCGATTAAATTCGTAATAGCTGTAGGATCAGCGTTGCATTGGTACCGGAACGCACCGGAACGGCGTTCCGATTCAAGATAAAGCTGCCGTAACGACGTTTCGGTCAGCCAGCTATGCTACTTAACTTTGTTTATCAAGATCATACATTGTGTCACGCTATTAGTTTTGTCTTGTTTTTAGATTATTTCATTGTTCCTTGCTTTTACGTTTTCGTTACTACGTTACGTCACGTTTACAGGGGCGTACCCGAGGAGGGTCCGCTGAGTCCGCGCCCCCCTTCCCCGCTGAAATATAAGCTTATATATATATCCAGTCAGCGGAACATTAGAAACAGGACACCTGAGGACGCGATGACCTTTTTTCTTTTTTTTTTTTTTTTTGTTTGGTCTTCACTTGATTTTATGGGGTAAATTGAACGTCGAAAGACGTGAAAACCTTTTTTTTTTTTGGTATTCACTGATATTTTCAGTGGAAACGGAAACAGGAAATTGCACCCCCCCCCCTTTTCAAATTTTTGGGCACGCCCCTGTTTATGTACTTATTGGCATTATGGCCGATAGATTGAAGTGGCGATTCGTAACTCATACCGACGTAAATATAATAGACACTGTGACGCAATAATTTATTAAATGTTCGAGCAGCCAAGATGCGCAAACGTGGAAGCGTGGAAGTAGGCTTGCATAATTGCCATTGCTGCAAGCTAATACAGTCAAATTTCGTTACTATACCACCTCGTTACCATGCCACCCTCGATTCCTGTACCATACCACTTTTGATCATCCTCAACAAAGTTCAATATAAATTGAATAGGAATAAATTTACTATGCCACCCCTTACACTCGCTACTATGCCACGTGAGATTTATGGATACTGTACCGGAACTGTATAATACAGTTCTGTGGATCAAAACAGTCTTGTTACATGACAATGTACTGTACAAGAGTGCACAAAAACAGAGCGTGGCATACTTGCATCCTGATGCGGCAGGGAAGCGAGAAAGTGGGTGTGATGATTGCCTGAAAAATGAAATGCATGAGAACATGCGACAGCTGACGTTTCTTCAGTTTTGGCCTGAGTTACACATAACTTGGGGAATGCATTACGTGTACTGTACAAAGTGTACATATACTGTAGTCGTTTATCAGCGGCGTAGCGAAAAATTTCAAAAGGGGGGGCCATAATTTTCACATTTTTTCCAGCGTATTTTTTTCGAAGCTGTTTGAAAAACTAGAAAAGTTCTAGGTAGGTCCGGGGGCATGCTCCCCCGGAAAAATTTTGAAAATTTACATGCTACAATGGCTATTTTAATGCTTTTTGAATAATTTTCACGCAAATTTTGTTCAAACTTTATGGCCCTACTTCTGCGTACTTCGCCAAATATGATGCATTTTGTTCGCACATCTTCAATTGTGCGTCTTTAGGGCGTAAGGCTTATTGCAATCGAAGAGGTTCGAGATTATGAAAAAATTGTATATATCAAAAGCATAGTTGAAAATGGCTGGTGGGAGGATACATTACCTTTCATCCTACCCCCTGGATCCGCCCCTGATCATAAGCTACAGAAACCATCAAAACAGTCTGGCATATTTCAGTCATTTGGCACCATTAGTTTTGTTCTGTTTTACTAAAAGACCGAATCAAAAGGGGGGAGGGGGCGTGGCACAATGCCACCCCCCTAAATACGCTCGTATCGTTTATTCTTTTGTTTGTTGTGTTTATTGTTTCGTCAATGCTGCAGCAAGCTTTTGTTACCATGCCACTCTTGTTACCATGCCACTTTACCTCAGTCCCAATGGGTGGCATAATATTGAGATTTGACTGTATGCCCTAATTGCAATTTAAAAGTGCACTCCGCATCATTAACAATAACCGATGTAGTGAGTCGAGATCGGCTGTGACATATCAAATTTCGAGAATTATACCCTAGACCTCGTTTTTTCCTGATTTAACATGTAAAGTTTTTTGCTATATTTGGTGAAGTAGCTGAGAGACTCTTAATACTTTGACCAGTTTACGTATGCTAGTTATAGCCTAATAAGCTTTGCCAGGGGTGATGAACCTTTTTTGGCGAACGTGCCAAAATATTAAAAATAAAGTTTAGCAAGTTAATGCCGTGCCATTACATTAAACAAAACAAAAACTTGAATTTTTGCTTACATTTAGTTTTCTGCTTACATTAATTTCTGTTTACCTTTAGGCGGCAGCGTGGCTGAGTGGTTCGGAGCGTCGTTTTTACGACGGTCAAGATCACGGGGTTGATGGTTCAACTCCGACCGCAGCCTCATTGTTGCGTCCTTGGATAAGTTGCTTCACGACAATTATCTCTGCTTGATGGAATCTAACAGGCAGCAAATTGAAGAAGTCAGAAGCAAAATTCAAGCGGAAATTTTCGGAAACAAGGGCAACTCCTAGGCGAGTCTGCATTCGTCCTATGCATAGCGCCTCCGTCGCTTTCTCATGCCAGGAGAATAAAAATGAAGAAATCATCATCAAAAACATAATGAATTTATTGTCATAAAGCAAATATCAATGAGACTTTATTGCATGGTTCCTCAACTTACGTGAAAAACTTTTTTTAGGTCTTCATCCAATTTTAGTAGGAAAACAGTAGCCCTACGGACATAAAGACCTTTTTTATGAACATCTTTTTTTGGTCTTCACGTGTTTTCAATGGGAAAAGTAGTAAACGTACGTGAAGGCTTTGTGGGGCAATTAGGACCCACACTTTCCGAAAAGGGACGAAATCAAGATTAAAGTATCTAGTGGCGACCCAAAAAAAAATCTGCGGCGTCCCACATCTGGCACGCGTGCCACAGGTTCGCAACCCCTGGGCTATGCGATACACTGTATCTTTACAACTCGCCAGCTGCTTCGTGAATTTAATCTCATCAGCATAACTGAGTTCACTTTCGATATTGAACATGTGACTATGTCAACAACTGCCGATGATTATTTGACTCGAGTTTGCAGCAGTGGGATCGGTATCCACCAGACAATCATTTTGCTTCATCGCACCTCCTACCGCGTGTAGGGGAATGTCACTCAGCCGTAGGAATGAGGATAAAAATATGATGACGTCACAAAACTTGGACGTATTTCGTCTTGAGATTGCGTTCCGGCTGGAAAAAAATTGCCAATGCATCCCTGTGTAGGATGAAAATCAGAAAATCCAGTGAGAACAAACTGCAAAGCGTTTCTGACTAAAGATCTGTTAACGCTAGGGTAAAGAGCTTTGACATCACCTGCCACTATATATAATGTGTCAGATTTACTGTCGTAGAATGAAGTGTTTTTCCATTCAACAAGGTCTTGAAGATATTGCTTGCTGTCTCGGCAATATTCGTTGATACCTGATTCGCAGAATTTGATGTTGATAGGCTTACAAATATGCTCTAAAAACGCAGTGATTTTAGATGTAGTACTATTGCCGGCTGATTGCAAAAGACGTGTGGGTAAATCAAAAATTGAAATGTTGTTTGAAGAATCAGGATTAACTTCATGCGTTTGGAAGAGTGGATATAGGCATAATCTGGTGTATTACAAACGAAATGTTTAGCCATGTTTCCCGGAATTTTTTGATATCTTATTCCTGTGTAATTTTTTTCCCCAATTGTGTGTTTAAGCATGACATCATCCAGCATCCCAAGTTTGTGAAGTTCAATAACAAAATTGTCAGCAGTACGTGCGATTAAATTTAAGTGGTTGCTACTGTTTTCAGGGTTAAGCTGAGTGATATTCTCAAAAATTCTAAGCTCTTTTTCCATTATAGTTTTGCAATCCTTAAAATTCACAATAATGATTTTTCCATCTTTATCGGATTTGCAAATAACAATTTTACTTTCTTTTACTAAATTTTGTGAATAATCAAGAGCCATACGTTGATTAAATTTCAAATTATTGTTCTTTTGGTAAGAATTTTTACCTGACACTTTAATGGTTTTTAGTTTTGAATGTACCGAATTAACGTAAGCTCTAGCTTTGGCATCAACCAAGTCTTAGTCTGGACGATTAAATTTTTTGATTTGTAACTGGGTTGGAAGGTATTTTATCAGTTTGAAATTGATCTTCATTTTCAGTTATTACGCTGTCCCTTTCAACTCTTCGAATATGTGCTAGGAAATTCAGGTATTCTTCATCTTCTGTCCACCCAGACCAATTAGGTGTGAGGAGAAAGTTCAGCCCTTTCAATAATAAAAGCTTGTGTTCTAGTTTAATGTTATAGTCCGCTTTGTTCAATATCATGTCTTCAGCCATTCTTTGATTCTTCTCCAGATTTTTGTCTCTTCTTCGCCGTTTGTATCTGGTAGTGTCTTTCTTGCATATAATTTTCTTTCTTGTTGTTAGTTTGTTTTTCAAAATGAAATGGACTTGTTTACCATGAATCCAGTTGAATTTTTTAATATATTCATATCTGTAAGATCGTCCGATTTTCTTCAAACTTTTGTTTCGTTGTTACTGAGGTTTTTGGAAATTTTGCTTTGATTCACGGAAATGAATTTATCTAATTTATCCAATTTGAGTGAGTTGGAAATATTGCGTGCTTGTTGAGTTAGCAACAGATCGTAATCAACGCCTTTCTCTAGTTGTGAACGTAATAAAACATATTGTTTCACGCAATGGTTAAGAAATACGCGTTTTGTTGGAATTTTACGTCCTTCACGCAAATGTTAAAAAGCGGCATATCACTGGTGGATTGAGGGATTATCATACTTCCTTTTTCTCTTCTTTATTCGGAGTGCGAACCATTGTGGTGGTGAGGAGAATCGCAAGCAGTCCAGAGATATGTAATCGACGATTTTGCATCAAAATTCAAAGGGGCTATTGTTTGTGGAATAGCAGGTAATACAAAATCAGTCAATAATGTTGCTTACAAATCATTTATTGTTAAATTGATTTCGGTTAATAAACCATCTTCAGTGCCTGCTGTACAAACACGCTATAAAAATTTAAATAAAAAGTACTGGGATAATTGGACTAGAAATGGACTGCTAAAAACGGAAATTGAAGAAAATAAAGAGTCTAAAAAGTATTGTCTGTGATGCGGTCTTGAGTAAAAAAGGAGAAATAAGAAAAGAAGCTATCTATAGCATCACAGACAATACTTTTTAGACTCTTTATTTTCTTCAATTTCCGTTTTTAGCAGTCCAATTCTATTCCAATTTTCCCAGCACTTTTTATTTAAATTTTTATAGCGTGTTTGTACTGCAGGTACTGAAGATGGTTTATTAACCGAAATCAATTTAACAATAAATGATTTGTAAGCAACATTATTGACTGATTTTGTATTGCCTACTGTTCCACAAACAGTAGCCCTTTTGAATTTTGATGCAAAATCGTCGGTTGCATATCTCTGGACTGCTTGCGATTCTCCTCACCACCACAATGGTTCACACTCCGAATAGAGCAATTTTGTTTCGTAAATCTGCAGTGATGCTTCCCCAATAAAATAATTTATAAAATAACTTATTGCAACTTACGTTACAATGTAACTACAGTGGATTCTGCTTATCTAAAACCTGGATCAGCGCATCCAAGAGCATAATTTTTTAACAGGCACGGAGATATTTAAAATTTTATTTGAAGATGGAAGCCATTTCTCACACTCCGAACTTGCCTATAAAGAATAGAAAATTACACCATTTACAAACGCATTCAATAAAAAAGTGTTTCCGGCGTTAAACAATATAATTACAGCGTAATGATTTTCCTGATTTATTCGGTCTATCGATGGCATTCCCCTGAATTTTTCGCTAGGCAGTGCTCTGTAATTGCAGTTTGCAATGGCCAAAAGAAAAGTTACCAAAATGTCGTGACAATATGTACAGTATTAGACGATTACGACTAATACTGGCAGCTACAGAGCAAAGACTTTTTGCTATAAGCGGATTTATTTGCAGCAATGCAATGTGCGATTAGGCGATATAACTAATGTGTAGTTTGGTTTGCTAGAGTTTCGAATTTGAAAGCCTTGTTACTAAGCAATAAGATAATCGAAAAAAGTCATTTGCAATTTTTCATCTCCTTTCTATAAGAATCAATTAATGTAAATATGTCAGCCCTTGATGAAACCAAACAAGCAACGTTTCCTGTCCGCTTACAGGAGTTGCAGTCAGGAGTTGCAGTCAGTACTTAGAGGAGTTGACGCTTACAGGAGTTGCAGTCAGTACTTCCAAAATACTGAAAACGTTAATAACAGAGACTGAAGTCGAAGAAAAAATGCCTTACACACCGGTACTACACGTACAGGAGATTTTTTGATAACGGTACAGTAAAGCAGGCAAGCGCAAATTAATTATTATACTACGAAAGATTAGAAACACTTGCCAAATAATGTCTCACTATCTTCTACAAACAAGATAAATTCTTTCGTAAGAGCAAATCAATTTTTGTTCCGTTTGAGCTGATACTCAGAACTTGTTAATGCTGCGAGTGCTTAATGGCTTTCAAAGCTACATCGCTCATTGGCTTCGAAGATTTAAACTCGTTTGGAGTTTCAACAAACGACTTAAATTTCACCCGGTTGTCTACATTAAATCGTATCTCATCTTCATATACTGTAAGTCTATGTGCCCCCTAAAACGTTTTTTATAGGCCTACTCTTGCGCTTTAACAGCAAGTTTTGAAATTCTCAGGTCTGTTGTCGAAAGAGATCTTTTGCCATGTCGTCGAGGTTAACAGTTAGTTTCCTGCCGTTCGAGGTCCACAACTTGGGAACAACTACTTTATTCTTTGAGTTTCCAATGTCCGTCTCACGATACAAAATTAGCTAAGCAAACGGGCGTATATCCTCTAGTCTTTAAGCGTTGAATATTTCATTTACTCATATCATGACGGGTGACACCATAAAGTCCTGCCCCAGGTGTCACCATTACTAACAACACCACTGTCCTGCGGTGAACCATTTTGCGAAATTCGGATAGTTTTAGGCTACCAGCGCAATAATCGGTAATCACCAGGGCCGGATTTAGGGGGGAACCAAGGGGCCCGGGCCCCCCCACCATTTACCACAAGTTATTTGTACATGTGTGCAGGGTTGGGCAAAATAATAATATTGTCTTGTAACAAACTAAATTAGTCAAGATGCATCATTACTCTACAAGCCAGGAGTGGGTTAGGCATGAGATAATTTCGCAATCAGCTTGACATAATAATCATGTTTAGTCGTGATTTTACTTTCTGTTTATGGTAGCCAAATTTTTTCGTTTGTAGGCCAACAATATAGAGGTGAATTATCAGTGTTTTAAAAGATTTATCGTTGTTAGTTTCGAAGGCAGATTGCTGCCAATTTGGCAAGATAAAGTCACAGTGGTGTTAGTTGGCATAAAAGGAAAAACAAGCGTAGCCGCATTAGTCATGTATTAGGAAATTGTTTAGTTTGCCGAATTTGCTAAAGTACAGGGGCGGATGCAGAAAGTTTTGGTGGAGGGGATGTAATTTTGAATTAAGTTGAATGCTAACTAAATACAAAGACGTGTAGAACCGAAAACGGGCTGAAATAAGCCTTTTGAAAATGTTTTATGACAGAAGCGTATTCAGAACTTTTTTCAGGGAGGGGGCATCCATTTTCGTCACTTTTTCAAGCGTATGGTTTTCCGACAAAGTTAATTTTAAGCAACTTGAGTAATAAAAACAACTCTAGGGGGTCCGGGGGCATGCTTCCCCGGAAAATTTTTGAAAATTCGTATACTGTAATGTCCATTTTTGTGCTATATTTGAACAATTTTCAAACGAATTTCGTTTATATGTTTGGCCCCTAATTTTGGGTGCCTCACCAAATATAATGCATTTTGTTCGCACAGTTTCGATTATGCATGCGTAAGGCGGCTCAGGCATATTGTTATGAAGAGGTTCGAAATTATGGAAAAATTTTATTCATCCAAAGCATTGTTGAAAATGGCTGGTGGGGGAATGCATACCCCACATCCCCCCCCCCCTAGATCCGCCCCTGCTAAAGTATTTCAAGATGAGCATCAAAGTAGCGAATGCACTTTGGAAATGTTCATGTATCGGTTAATAAAGAGAAAAGAGGTGGACGATACTTTTCCAAATGTGGAAACAGCATTGCGATTTGCGAATATACCTTGCTTTAATGATCTCCAATTTCACTGGAGAACGCTCCCTTTCCAAGTTAAAATAATTGTTGACAATTTCGTAAATAATTCGAGAGCAAGCAGATTCCTATCAAAATCACAATATTTTTTGCAACTAAACAATTCAAAGTTGCATAAGTTGTACTCGGAAGTTAATACACGTTCATTTGTAACATGTGTCGTAACATCTGCAACAAATCTGGATGCCGTGGTCTCTGGCCTGAACATTCATTTTTCGAGGACCATGATCGCAAGGTCATTAGTTCAATTGTTGACTTAATTTTGTTGATATGTTCTAAGAAAAGATTGTTTTAATAATACCATGTCTACTTGACAAATTCAAGAAGCCAGTAGAAGAATGAATCGGCTATAAACTTTTAAAGGAGATTTATTTTGGTCAGCGAGTTTGATACAACGCCTTGATCAATTTCTTATGACAAAAGTAAAAGGAAAAACTTATTTATGTACTGACAGAGATGGGCATTTATCGAGAATATTTATCAGCAATAGTTATCGGCGATAATTTATTACCGACTATTGTTATCGCTTGAAATAGTTTTGGTTTATCGATATCGCTTTCGTAATATATTTTGTTATCGCCGATAAATTATCGCGATAAACGATTCTTTATGCACATAGTGTTCAAAGTCAGTGAGTTAGCGCTATGAAAAAAATACACGGTGTCCATAAAGTCTTGCTGCAATTTAAAAAAATCTCTGTTTGTTTTGTTTAATGCCACGGCAGAGTCCGTGAACTGCTCTCTTTTCGTGAAAAAACTAGAAAAACATTTTTGCAGCATGACTTATTTGAAAAACTTCGTCAAACACATAGAAAATTTACCGCAACATTTATCGGAAAAATTTATTGACGATAATTTATCGATTGCCGATATTGCTATAAGAAATTGAGATTTATCGATTATCGGTATCGTCCAGAGCTTTTTTGAAGTTATCGATCATCGTTATCGCTTTAGCACAAATAGGTTTATCGTGCTCATCACTGTCTACTGATTATATCATTTAATTGTAGGTAGGCTACAAGTGCTGTTATGACTGAAGTTCACGATTTCCTTGCTTCCAACTTGGTGAGTTTGATCTTAAAATAGCAGTTTACATCGTTTGATTGATTTTAGCTTCAAGCTTTTGTAGTTAGTATGATTTTGGAAAATTATCGTACGAAACTTCATTCATGCGTTTGAGATTCGTTCAATCATTAACATAATGTGCAGCATTGAGATGATGCTCAAGCTTTATTAACATTGGTAGGCTCACGGAAGGCAACATTTAAAATTACAAATAGGCACTGCTAACAAAAGTCAATAGGGTTTTAAGGCAGAAGTTGTGTTTAAGACATTGTAGGCTACTATCTAGTAAGTAAAATTTCAGGATCTTGTTATCAAACTTTTCTGTTTTGTTACCAAACTTTTCTGTTTGGTCTCGTTCTTTTCTCGTATAATTATAAAAGTTAAAGTGCAATCACATTGACCAAGATTTCTCAACGTCTTCGAGAACTTTTTGGTTTGTTTTATTATTGCATCACATCTGTTGCATAATGACATAACAATCAAACAAATAAAAAATGTCTGCACAACACTGAAACGTCTCAGTCAGGGTGATCGCACATTAATCAGTCTCTCAGTAAACTTGTTGTGTTCATCGATTCGCAGACCACGCAGTAATTATAGGACAAATGAACACCAAGGCAAATGGGCACCTGGACAAATGGACACCAGGACAAGTTGGCACCAGCAGGCAATTGTGACCCGGCCTATCTGCTCTGCCATGACAGCACTTCCCAACAGATGGGCTGCCCATTCAGAAATCTTAAGGCTTGTATTGAGATTTTCCAATGGCAATAGAATGATTAATCGTATTCAATTTACAAGTTTTAGTCAAGAGTTATCTTGGAACTTAGAAGACTTATTTTGGAAGTGCCCATTTGTCTTGTACCCATTTGTCTTGTGCTCATTTGTCCGATGCCCATCTGTTCGTAAACCCATTTACAGTAGTTTATAAACCGAATTAAAATACATAAAGAGACGTTATGGTAGGCCTTTAAAGACTACTAAAGCCTATTGTAATATCGCTTTTTTATGTTCATATCGTACGACTAACATCGGCGGCTCTATTTATTCACTACGAATTATAATGGTGTCACTATTTTAAATGCTAATGTTAAAAATGCGAAAAGTGAGTTGAATTGATGACAACTTTATTCGAATCATGTGATCTTTATAATTCACAACTGCAGGTTTTAAACGCACAAAATTACACAAATTGTAAATTTTTTATGTTATTGGTTACAGATTTTTTTGTTTGGTTTTGTTATTCTTTTCTAGAATTCGAAAAGAAGCGATGACTCTGAAAATTATTTCACTGCTAACTTGTTACGTTTTGCTACCGTAAGCTATTTTTTTCCAAATTTAAAAATTCTTCATTTTGAATCTCACAGTTATTTTTACACCGACAGTGAGCAAATCATTTTTGATTTACTCGTTTACAACAGCACTGTTTATCTACAAGTAAACACCCCAGTTATGAAGCAGAACAAAATGCTCTAAAATCGACACTTTGGCCGCTCCATGATCACGCTACAGCAATAGGAGTGCACCAACTGGTTACACTGCCGTATGAACTGGCCTAACAGCCAATAAAATTTCAAAGATGGTTTCAATTCAATCATTAAAGTGAGGTTACAATCGTAATGTATGTCAGTGGCGCATTTGCAAATTTTACCATTATTTCCTTTTCATTGACATTATGTCAACGCATTCTTTACGCACTTGCTTCAGCGTACAGACTTGTTGAAGTTTCGAACCACGGTTTTTGTTGGAAAAGTGCCTGTTTAGTTTACTTGCACAACCACTTTGGACATGGCGAATATTGTCAAAGAGTTATGTCATGTCGCGGTGAATCATGACGGGTAAACGAGGTCGTAGCATTCTGATGAATTTGATTCGTGATTAACGTAACGTAAAGTCTGAGATGCTAATGATACTCGCATTTATAGCGTTATTGGCCACTCATTTTTTAATGTTGTTTCATCCAGTGGCGTAGCCACGGGAGGGGGGTTACAACCCCCCCATTGAGCCTCAAATGACGTCATATTTACTTCTTTTTCTGATATTTATTTCGAAGTGCTCGATGCTTTGTCATTAATAATCTGGTTTTGGAATTGTCATAACAACCAGAATTACGTAGCGTTGTTTCCTGAATCTTGTTCTTTGCCGTTATGCTTCATGAACAAATGACGCAATTTTAGTAGCGGGGCAGTGCCGCTCCTGTACATGCAACTGCCCTCGGTCCCTAAGACCTTCCGCAAAAAAAAGGCTAAACGATTTCAAGCGAAAATGATCTACGTACAGTAGCTCAAAAAAGAACGAAATCGCTAACATCTGAATATCGTTTTACCAGTTTCACCAGAAAGCATTCCTTTGACTTCCTTACAACAATCGTGCCTTAACTGCCCTCGGTATTTTGAGTTTAAAGCATCTCTCTAAAATTTGAGGCCATCTTTTGTTATCATACAACCAGGGGGGGGGATGTGGGGTATGCTGCGTATGCATTCCCCCACCAGCCATTTTCAACAACGTTTTGCATGAACAAAATTTTTCTATAATTTCGAACCTCTTCGTAGCAATATGCCTTATTAGTCGCCTTACGCATGCATAATCGAAACTGTGCGAACAAAATGCATCATTGGTGAAACACTCAAAGTTAGGGGCCAAAAATATGACAAACTTACCCCAAAAATTATTCAAATAGCACTAAAACGGCCATTGCAGTATGCAAATTTTCAAAAATTTTCCGGGGGAGCATGCCCCCGGACCCCCCTAGAGTCGTTTTAGGTACTTGAAAGTTGTTTAAAATTAAATCTGCCGAAAAACACATACGCTTGAAAAAGTGACGAAAATTGGTGCCCCCTCCCTGAAAAAAGTTCTGAATACGCTCCTGACATGAAACATTTTCATAAGGCTTATTTACGCCCGTTTCCGGGTCTAAACGTCTTTACATTTAGTTAACATTCAACCTAATTCAAAATTGCATCCCCCCACCAAAACTTTCTAGATCCGCTCCTGTATACAACGTGTGGTCGAATGAGACGTCATTCTTCACTTTCAAATTGATTAGTTATCAGATTGCGCTAATGCTGAATGCAGTTTTAAGAAAAAAAAAAACATATATATCAATGAGATAAAGCTGAAGAAAAGCTGCCCAAATCTATGAAAAGAAAACTCAGAGGCGAACGAAAATCGTAAAGTCAGCAATGCAGCTTCTCAGGAGTTAACAAAAACTGATTTAAAAAAGTGCAAAGCATTGCTTTTTTCCGATGGGTTTATATTAGTATTGTGTTAGAAATTCAGTTAATTGTTTATTTTGTTGACCTATAACTTTTGCGGTTCCGATTCCGTTAATGACTTGTTGGGTTTTCACGCCTGTGAGAAGCGTAAATTTTTCTCACAGAACTTTCGTATTCCTCGTTTTATTTCATCTCAAAGCTCATCATTTGTAAAAAGGAAAGTAGCGATCTGCTTGTTTTTGCTTTCTTATCATCCCTCAACTTTTTCTGTCACCATAACAGTTAAATACATTCGATTTCTGCGTGCAATAAATGGAATTTATGATGGAAATTCATTCCGTTCAAGAGAATTCTAATATAATCCACCAACACAAGTTTTTGTTACAAATATACAGAAAACTCGACTTAGACCAACCTCATTTTCTAAAACGCAAACCGGTGCATCTTTAAATGTGCCAAAAAAAATGTGTTCATGAAGCGGTGGATCCTAAACCTGCCGCAAGAATCGGCGTAATCCAAACAAAAATAGAAAAGGTTTACGTCATGCTGTCCCCTTTGTGGCTGCAAGAATTGATGTTCTCCAAAAAAAGCATTCTCGCGAGAGTAATTCCGGGATATTTTCTTAACCAGGACCGTATGCGCACGTGCATGCGCATTTTCCAGGACTGTCCGACCAGACCAGGCCGCATAATAAGCTTGGGAATGCTAATTGAAAATATTTTTTAATATATTTTGCTATGACGGAAACAGTAAGTTTGTCACATCGCCGTAATTTTTCAAGTCGTGCGTTGCAAAACGAACTCCTAGGTTAAGAAAAATATTACCAAGCCTATAGCCATATTAAATACCGGTCGGTTGACGTCATAGTATCAGTTTAGCATCGCTCTCAGCGCAGGAAGTCTCAGTTTCGATTCCCGAAGTTGTCAAATCGAACACAGTGTCGCCAATAGCTCGCCACCGTTGCGACTTCTCTTCTGAGCAGTCTTGCACAGGCGCTGAACCGCGGAGACGGGGCCCGCCACACGTTGTACGCTTAAGCAGGGGCGGATCCAGAAAGTTTTGGAGTGGGGAGATGTAATTTTGAAATTAAGTTGAATGCTAACTAAATACAAAGACGTGTAGACCCAAAAACGGGCGTAAATAAGCTTTTTAAAATTGTTTCATGTCAGGGGCGTATTAAAAAACTTTTTCAGGGAGGGGAAATCTTCCCCCCCGATCCGCCCCTGCGCTTAAGCGTAATAACGCGAACATAATAAAGATTTAAATATTCCTTTTTATGTGAAAAAATAAAGATACTGGACAGTTTGCTTTCCTCTTTTATCCGAAACAGGATTGATGACGCAGAGTAATATTTCATTGATCTTCTTATGTCACAAATCTCATTGTACGCGATGACGTTTCCCAATGACGGAGATGACGAAATAAAATCGTTATTGTATCGCGATTCGCCTAAGTTACCACAATTTAGCTTATCATATTGAACGATAATCAATCGAGCACTGGGCGAAAATATCCTAGCATCAAACCAAAATCGATCAGCACGATTGCGAAAACGACAATACTGAGTGTTCTGAACGAAGACATCATTGCACTTCATTCATTATGCAAATCCAATCGCCACGATTCTTTTGTTGGAGGCAGAATCATACCTAAATGCAAACGTACAAAACACGCGTGTTCTCGATTCACTTTTCGTCCCGATCCCGATTTACTAGGACCAATCAACACACGAAAACGTTGCTCAGTAGCTTTTATTGACACAAAAACTCACAAAACAACGGACAACAACCATTGAATTGCAATTCGCAGCTGCTAATAATATTCATACGGGAAGTTAACAAAAAAAATCCAGGAAGATTCCATGTTGAGTTTATTAGCCCCAATGTTTATTTGGAATGGCTCAAGAAGTTTAATGATGCAATATTAAAAATATTAGCTCCGATCTTTGGGGGGAATGGGGCTAGACATTTGATGGCAAAATGTTCAAAATATTAGCCTCGATCCGTGGAGAGATGGGACAAAAGCTTTGGTTATGAATATTGAAAATATTAGCCCCGATCCTTGGAAAGAATGGGGCAAGAGATTTGGTGATAAATGTTAAAACCATTAGCCCCGATCCTTGAAGGGGATGGGACAAGAGCTTTGGTGTTGAATGTTAAAGATATTAGCCCCGATTCTTGGGAAAGATGGGGCAAGAGATTTGGTGATGAATGTTTAAAATTTTAACCTCCATCCTCGGGGGGATAAGGCAAGAGATTTGGTGATGAATGCTAAAGAAATTAGCCCCGATCCTTGGGGGGGAATGGAGCAAGAGAATAGGTGATGAATGTTAAAAATATCAGCCTCAATCGTTGGGAAAGATAGGGCAAGTGATTTGGTGATAAAAGTTGACAATATTAGTCTCGATTCTTGGTGGGAATGGGAAATGAGCTTCGGCGATAAATGCTAAACTGCTTAGCCTCGATTCTTGAGGGATGGGACAAGACATTTGATGATGAATATTGAGAATATTGGCCCCGATTCTTGGGGGAAGATGGGGCAAGTGATTTGGTGATGAATGTTCAAAATATTAGACTTGATCCTTGGGGGGATGGGGTAAAAGATGAATGTAAGATAATTGGGCACCAGACAAATGGGCACCAGAACAACTGGGCACCAGGACAACTGGGCACCAGACAAATGGGCACCAGACAAATGGGCACCAGGACAATTGGGCACCAGGACAACTGGGCACCAGGACGGTTGGGCACCAGGACAACTGCGCACCAAGACAATTGGGCACCAGGACAACTGGGCACCAGACTACTGAGCACCAGAACAGCTGGGCACCGGACAACTGGGCACCGAACAACTAGGTACCAGGACAACTGGGCACCGGACAACTGGGCATCAGGACAATTGGGCACCGGACAACTGGGCACCAGAACAACTGGGCACCGGACAACTGGGCACCGGACAACTGGGCACCGGACAGCTGGCCACCTGGACAACTGGACACCAGGACAACTGGGCACCGGACAACTAGGCACCAGGACAACTGGGCACCGGACAACTGGGCATCGGACAACTGGGCACCAGACAACTGGGCACCAGGACAACTGGGCACCGGACAACTAGGTACCAGGACAACTGGGCACCGTACAACTGGGCATCAGGACAATTGGGCTCCAGGACAACTGGGCACCGGACAGCTGGGCACCAGGACAACTGGGCACCGGACAGCTGGGAACCAGGACAACTGCGCACCAGGACAACTGGGCACCGGACAGCTGGCCACCAGGACAACTGGACACCAGGACAACTGGGCACCGTACAACTGGGCACCAGGACAACTGGGCACCAGGACAACTAGGCACCAGGAAACTGGGCACCGGACAACTGGGCACCAGGACAACTGGGCACCAGGACAACTGGGCACCAGGACAACTGGGCACCAGGACAACTGGGCACCAGGACAACTGGGCACCAGGACAACTGGGCACCAGACAGCTGGGCACCGTACAACTGGGCACCAGGACAACTGGGCACCTGGTGCCCAGTTGTCCGGTGCCCAGTTGTCCTGATGCCTAGTTGTCCTGGTGCCCAGTTGTCCTGGTGCCCAGTTGTCCTGGTGCCCAGTTGTACGGTGCCCAGTTGTCTGGTGCCCAGTTGTCCGGTGCCCAGTTGTCCTGGTGCCCAGTTGTCCGGTGCCCAGTTATCCTGATGCCTAGTTGTCCTGGTGCCCAGTTGTCCGGTGCCCAGTTATCCTGATGCCTAGTTGTCCTGGTGCCCAGTTGTCCTGGTGCCCAGTTGTCCGGTGCCCAGTTATCCTGATGCCTAGTTGTCCTGGTCCCAGTTGTCCTGGTGCCTAGTTGTCCTGGAGCCCAGTTGTTCGGTGCCCAGCTGTCCAGTGTCCAGTTGTCCTGGTGCCCACTTGTCCTGGTGCCTAGTTGTCCTGGTGCCCAGCTGTCGGTGCCCAGTTGTCCTGGTGCCCAGTTGTTCGGTGCCCAGTTATTCTGATGCCTAGTTGTCCTGGTGCCCAGTTGTCTGGTGCCCAGTTATCCTGATGCCTAGTTGACCTGGTGCCCAGTTGTCCTGGTGCCCAGTTGTCCGGTGCCCAGTTGTCCGGTGCCCAGTTATCCTGATGCCTAGTTGTCCTGGTGCTCAGTTGTCCTGGTGCCCTGTTGTTCGGTGCCCAGTTGTCCTGGTGCCCAGTTGTCCGGTGCCCAGTTGTCCGGTGCCCAGTTGTCCGGTGCCCAGTTGTCCGGTGCCCAGTTATCCTGATGCCTAGTTGTCCTGGTGCCCAGTTGTCCTGGTGCCCAGTTGTCCTGGTGCCCAGTTGTCTGGTGCCCAGTTGTCCTGGTGCCTAGCTGTCCCGGTGCCCAGTAGTCCGGTGCCCAGCTGTCTGGTGCGCAGTTGTCCTGGTGCCCAGTTGTCCTGGTGCCCAATTGTCCGGTGCCCAGCTGTTCGGTGCGCAGTTGTCCTGGTGCCCAGTTGTCCGGTGCCCAGTTGTCCGTAAACCTAAAAGATTTGGTGATGAATGTTTAAAATATTTGCTCCGATTCTTGGGGGGAAGATGGGGCAAGAGATCTGGTGATGTTGAAAATATTTGCCTTGATACTTGGGGGAAGATGGGGCAAGAGATTTGGTGATAAATGTTCAAAATATTAGCCCAGATGCTTGGCGGGGATGGGGCAAGAGATTTGGTGATGAATGTTAAAAATATTAGCTTCGATCTTTGGGGGGATGGGGCAAGAGATTTGGTGATGAATGTTAAACATATTAGCCCCGATCCTTGGGTGTGATGGGGCAAAAACTTTGGTGATGAATGTTCAAAATATTAGCTCCGATCCTTGGGGGAAGATGGGGCAAGAGATTTAGTGATGAATGTTCAAAGTATTAACCCCAATCCTTGCGGGGGGTGGGGCAAGAACTTTGGTGATGAATATTGTGAATATTAACCCCGATCTTTGGGGGGATGGGACAAGAGCTTTGGTGATGAATGCTGAAAATATTAGCCCCAATCCTCGGGGAAATGTGGCAAGAGATTAGATGATGAATGTTAAGCATATCAGCCCCGATCTTTGGGGAGATGGGGCAAGAGATATGGTGGTGATTATTGAGGATATTAGCCCCGATCCTTGGGGGGGATGGAGCAAGAGATTTGGTGATGAATGTTGAAAATGTTAGCCCCGATCTTTGGGGGGATGGGACAAAAGCTTCGTAGATGAGTGTAAAAAATATTGACCTTGATGTTTGCGGAGAATTATTTTGGTGTCACCAATTCAAATGCAGATGTTGAAACTGAGGAAGGCAATTTGAATTTTTTGAGAATTCGATTACAGCTGTGTGATATGTTACAATCCACCAATAAGTTCACTGCATGTTTGTGAATGAGTGTGCAGAGTAAATGAATTTGAAAATTTTCGAATAAGGTTGTCCGTTGCAAAACAAAACAAATACAAAATGGTCACACAAAGTAGCTCTTTTTTGCATACAAAGTTGGTATCTTTTCCTATTTATTTTTTCTTTTTATGGATGATTGATTTGGTGGCGATCTGAAAAATATTTCATGAATTACTGTACTTGTTACGTCACAAACTCATTTTGTATTGCCTACTGTTGCTTTTACAGTAACAGTTTGTAATAAATATTAAAACAATGAGATTAAACCAGTGGTTCTCAACCAGTGGGTCATGGCCCACTGGTGGGCCATGGAAACATTTTGAGGTGAGCCACAGAACTTTTTAAAAAATTGCTAGATTTATTGAAAAATTCTGTTTCATGTGTGTCACTATGGTTAAATTTACACTTTTGTGTTTGTTTAGTGGCTTTGACGGTAGTAACAATGAATGACGCTGCTGTTTTTTTGCTACAGAGAGATAATTTTCATTCCAATTATTCAATTAATAGTGTGTAGTTTCGTGGAAAGATTGTGAAAGTAATCTAGGCGATTGTCGTAATAGAACTTATTTCTCGTTGTGTTGGTGACGTGATGCAATCAATGCCTTCTATCGCGTCATGTATGGACTTTGATTTAAGAGGCTACAACTACAGTGTGGTTCTCAAAGCAAGCCACTTGGCTCCCTAAGGTGGAATTTGCAAATTGAAGCGATAAACAGGGGCGGATTCAGGGGGATGTGGGGGATGCATTCCCTCCCACCAGCCATTTTCCACAATGCTTTGCATAAATAATAATTTGCCATAATTTTGAACCTCTTCATAAAAATATGCCTGAGTCGCCTTAAGCAAGCATAATCGAAACTGGGCGAAAATGCATCATATTTGGTAAAGTACTCAAAATCAGGAGCCAAAACTATAAGCAAAATTTGCCTGAAAATTGCTCAAAAAGCACTAAAATGGCCATTACAGTATGCAAATTTTCAAAAATTTTCAGGGGAGCATGCCCCCGGACCCCCCTAGAGTCGTTTTTGTTACTTAAGTCGCTTGAACTCAACTCTGCTGGAAAAAAACTATGCTTGAAAAAGTGACGAAATTTTATAACCCCTCCTTGAAAAATTTTCTAAATACGCCCCTGACATGAAACATTTTAAAAAGGCTTATTTACGCCCGTTTCCGGGACTAAACGTCTGAACGTCTTTGTATTTAGCAAACATTCAACCCAATTCAAAATTACATCCCCCGCATCAAAACTTTCTGGATCCGCTCCTGGGGATGAATACTCGTTTAGGAAAGATAAAAAGTTAATGGGCCACAGAACTTTTGTGCAACAAAAAATGGGCCACGAAAGAAAAAAAGTTGAGAACCACTAGATTAAACAATAAAGGCTTGTAGGCCCCTACCGAAGTCATCCAGTCTAGTTACAAGCAAGGGCGTTGGAAAGTGGGGGCTAAGGGGAGCTGAAGCCCCCCTTATATTTTTTCAGCACCCCCATAGAATATTTAGGCCCCCTTCAGCCCCCCTTCCAAAAATTTATTACTACTGTACACCCTATTGCACTTCAACGATGGCGTATGGCGTCATTTGTTATTCGTTTCTTATCTTCATCGATACCCTCAAACCAACGTAATAACTTTTGCAACAAAGGTGAAAAAAATCATAAAAACTGTTCCATTTCCTGGTAACTTGGTGAGCTCTTAGAGCTTTATTATGATGTAACAGTTAAATTTTCTCCAATTTTAAAAGAAACTTTTGGGCAAACAACAGCGAAACAGCCAAATATCAAATTAGAATTAGCTAGCTTATCCTAGGAGGCTAAGACTAACACAAGTAGACAATTATAAAAGTTTATCAGTCAAGTGTCTTTTGCATACATTTTCGTAACAGTAAGTAATTTTCAGGGCAATTGTATACGAGCACTGAAGCCGTTAAAAAACCACCACAGCCGGGTATAAGACCAACCTCGCCTCCACGCGGTGCTCGGTGGAAACAACATGGTTATGTTGGCTAAAGAGGCTCTGGCATTTTTACTTTTTTTTTTTTTTTTTCTTTTTCCAATCCACTAGTCCAAGCAACGGCCTTACTTGTTGACTTCGCTTCTTGAAGCGTTTCGACTTTTTATCCTAACGATTGAGAGGTCGAGTTGTGAAGGAAGGAGTGGATAAAGCAAGTTTGGCATTAGCGAAAAACTGGTGGTAATCACCAAAAGGTTGTTTAAAATTGATATGTGGGATAACGTGACTGGATTTCAGGTGACTGCTATGGAATCTCATAGATGTAGAGGGTACAGGTCTAAAACGCGCTCCGTACCGCGGCCTCAAGATAGTTCAGCGGCCCACCCCTGATCTAGCCAATTGGGGGGCTGCCTCCGTCAGCTTGTGGAAATCTCCATGCAATTGTAGCTCCAGTTGGCGACTGGGAGGGGGCCTGCAGTTGTATTGGGGGGGCATTCCTGAGGCCACTACACAGAATGACAAGTCCATTGCATATAGTTGTCTGGGTTCAGCTGCGGGACTTATCGTGGCCAAAAATGACTTTTTTTTTTACCCTGGTCTTTAGGTTTTTCCCAGTTAAAAAAATAACCATACTTAACATGAAATGGAGACAAGTAAAAGAAAGACGAAAACAGTACGGCTTGTTCCCCTAACAAGAGATGAAACATTGTCGCAGCCAACAGTTCTTGAATTGTTAAGCGGCAGTGTAAGTACTCCTACCAAGGAAGCCTCTACTCTAGAAGGAGCTAGGGTGGAGGGGAGTAGTGAAAAATTGCCTTCTGCCTGGAAATCTCCTTTGTTGAAGGAGAAGTCTTCGGCATTCAAGGAGGCAACAGTGTCAGCGGCATCGTCGGCTGAAAAGTCGAATACCGCTCAAATTTCTGGAATTCCTCCTCAGAATCCATCAACGTCTACGGACGTTGGTAGCACGTCTGAGTGGCGTCCAGGAAAAAACTACGAAAGAAATCAGAGGAGGAAGCAGCGAAAGAGGTTGCTGAAAGGGATTAAGAGTATCACTTTATCTAATCCAGGACGTGATCTCCCAACTGCCTCCAACTCTGTATCCATGAAAAGGTCGAGGGAATCCTGAAGTACTCAATCGACCCCAACATCAAACCCTAAACAAAATCGTGGACGGGTCGAACCCGAACATGCTGAGCAAAAGGGAACAAAGCAAGCAGAGGAAGCGGGGACTAGCATTACAGCATCATATGCTGGAGCTGTTAGAACCAGCAACCACAAGCTTGTGGTAACACGGAAAGGATCCAATGGGGATACTCCGACGGAAGAATCTGATTTATGGATAATCCAGGGGGCTATCAACCAGAAGATTCTTAAGACAAAACTAGATTGCTCGGTTCGTATCGAGAGAACATTTATTCATTCGAGTAGAGTTCTCTTGATATGCTATGACGAGTAGTCTCTGGAGTGGGCACAAGAAGTTGTGCGGGCAGTGCCTCCACCCTCGATGGACCATCGAGGGTACGAAGCAAGAGGCCCAAAAGATATAAAATCAGAAACCTTCGGGGTCTGGCTTCCAGACAACGAAGAACTGGAAATCAAAAATGTCCTGAAACTGGTGGACCGGTGCAATCCGGACATCCACCTCAAGGACATTAAATTGAAATATAACGCGAAAGGTTCTGGTGGAATGCTACATGTTGTAGCAGTCCAAGAACCTTCGCTTAAATCACTAGAAAAATGGGACTGGGCACCTTTCGCTGGATTTAGGAGGGTGCAGTTCCAGAAACAAAAACAAAGTGATAAATCAAAGAAAGAGCGGTGTTCAGAAGTACCCACAAAGGTGCAGATGGATACCGCAACTCATGTGGCAACACAGAATGAGGATGTCAGTGTTGCTTCAGGAGGAGCTAAGGAGCGTGAGAACCCTAACCAGGTTATGAAGGAAACCAGCTCCAACTGAAGTAGCCTGACAATCAACTCACTAGAGTGAAATTGTTGTATTTCTAAAGTTCATAATTTGTATGAATAATCGAGTTACAACAGACATTTACCCTAGACAAAAACAAATCCCAGCACATAACATCAAGTCGTTTGGTCTTGAATGCTGTCAAATTAACCTTCACAGAAGTAGGGCAGCAAGCTATAACTTATGTGAAGTAGCGAAAAACATATTGTCAGGTATAATCCTAATTCAGGAACCCTGGACGTATGGAGGCTCAATCAGAAGTAAACTCAGGGAATGGAAACTCTTTCAAGGTAACACCAAAGATAAACGTCCCCCAGCAGGCATTTATATTACTCCTGATATTACATGCTTTCTCATGACACAATTTTCTAACGAAGATGTGGTAGCAGTGAGAGCCCGAAGTGTAAGAAGAGAAGGAGATAGCTTTATCTTTGCATCGACTTACATCGCTCAGGAAGAACCCGCTCCACCAGAAACTCTGAAAGAGCTGGTAGCTTTCAGTGATAAAGAAAAAAAT
Source organism: Trididemnum miniatum (assembly GCA_964006365.1). Taxonomy (NCBI): domain Eukaryota; kingdom Metazoa; phylum Chordata; class Ascidiacea; order Aplousobranchia; family Didemnidae; genus Trididemnum; species Trididemnum miniatum. The sequence goes on along the minus strand of OZ023240.1, from coordinate 9,075,609 downwards.
CCTTCAGGGATAGGAACTGACGCAAACGCACATCACACAGTATGGGGTTCCACCAACGTCAATCCAAGAGGTTTGGAACTACTCCTGTACTGCGCAAGTGCGAATCTATAATTCTGCAATGTGGGCAATAAACCCACTTTCAGAACTAAAAGAGAAGAGGTGCTAGATCTGACACTAACTAACCGAAATGCATGGAACTGTATAAGAGATTGGCATGTCAGTGATGTGCCATCCTTTTCAGATCACATGTATATTAGGTTTACAGTTCAAAGTAGTACCAAAAAAACAAAAATGATCAGGAACATTAGACGTACTTCTTGGAATAAGTATATATGTCAGTGAACTTGAACAGACATTATGTGAATTGAATAGAGTACCAGTCAACATATCGTCAATTGATGATACAGAAGCACTGGCAGCAACTGTTCAATCAGAAATAATGAAGTCTTACAATTTGGCTTGTCCAATGCGTAAGATTAGACGTAAGACGGAAAATATTTGGTGGAATACAGAGTTAGCCGGCCTACGCAGGGAGGCTAGTAAAGCTCAACGTAAAGCCATTAAATATAAACTGGAAAAGGACTGGGAAGCTTTTAAGCAGGCCCATTTGTGTTTTCAAAAATGCCGTTAGAAAAGCCAAGAGAGATTCCTGGCGTCTCTTTACGGAATCGATGAATAGTCACTGTGCAACCGCTCGGCTGGCTAAAATAATGCGTCGAAACGAAATGGTACGAGTAAGTAACGTTTTAAGACCTAATGGTGAATACACCAAGTCAACTGCTGAGACTATAAATTGCCTCTTGGACACTCTAGCACCGGGAAGTCGAGAGGTAAGATGTATACACGCAGCAGAAGAAACAGATGAAAACATTGAGGTAACAATGGATGACGAAATTGTTAATTTCATCTGTTCACTTGAAAAGATGGAAAGAGCAATAAACGAATTTCTGCCTTTTAAGACGCCGGGACTAGACGGTATTTACCCGGTGCTTTTGCAAAAAGGTTGGAATAATATTAAAAAAAAATACCAAAATATTTTCCAGATGTGCTTGAAGTACAGTTATGTGTTAAAAGCATGGAAGGAAGGGACTGGTATCTTTATCCCTAAACCCGGAAAGGAAAACTATCATAAAGTTAATTCTTTCCGGATGATCACTTTAACTTCTTTCCAACTTAAATGGTTGGAGAGGTTATTACTTTATCATTTCAATGATGATTCTAATTTGCAGGCAAGGTTTTCTGCGTTCCAATATGGATTCAGAGCAGGAGTTTCGACTGAAACTGCACTGCACGAATTTGTACGACGAATCGAACTTAGCCTAGCAAAGAAAAGAACAGCACTAGGAATATTTTTAGATATTGTTGGTGCTTTTGATAATATCACATGTAAAGGCATTGCTGATGCACTGCAAGAATTGGAGGTGTCGCCTTTTCTCGTTCGCTGGATTGAGAGCTTACTGAGACACCGCACAGTTCAAGTAGAGCTAAATGGTGAGAAGGATAATAGAGAACTAGTAAAGGGGAACCCCCAAGGTGGGATCTTGTCCCCTTTTCTATGGAACTGTGTTTTAAACTCCTTGCTGGTGGATCTACGCAACAGGGGTTTTCATGTACAAGCCTATGCCGATGATGTAGCAATTTTGGTCACTGGTACCAACATGCTGTGGATCAAAGGTAGGGCCCAAAAAGCGCTAAATCTTGCAAGTAATTGGGCTCTCAACCAAGAGCTGCAGTTCAGCAGTAAAACGACTGAAATAGTTCTGTTTACTAACAAAAGGAGGCCTACGTTTGGAACCTTGCGTTTAAACGGACGTCAGCTAGAAATTTCCAAAGAAGCAACATTACTGGGTGTAACCCTAGATAGCAAGCTTACTTGGAAACCTCATATAACACGAATTGCTCGCAAGGCGACTGTTGCGTTGTTACAATGCAGACAAATAATGGGCAGAGCGTGGGGGCTGAATCCAATTAACATGCGATGGATATACACTGCAATGATACGACCTGTCATTACATATGCGTGTGTATCCTGGGTTGGTGGAGTAAATAAAAAATATCTTGCGAAAAAACTTTCAAAAGTACAAAGACTAGCGTGTCTTATTATTTCTTCAGCATTTCCCAGCACCCCCGCAGGAGCTTTAGAGATGCTGCTGAATATCATGCCAATCAATGAATTCATTATGTCAGAGGCAGTCAAGGGTTCATACCGGATATCCCGGGTGAAATTTTGGCCTGCCAAGACAATTGGTTTAATAAGAAAGACCAAAAGTCATGTAGACGTATGCAATGCAGCAAAGGAAAACTTGCCGTTGCTGAGTATGCCAGCTGACTTAATAACTAAAACAAAAGTGTTTGGAAAACAGTACAAATGCTTTGTTATGGAACGTAAGGACGCAGTGCAGTATGAGAATGCGTTAGAGCCAAGCATAATTAGATGCTACACTGACGGATCCAAGATAAATGGAAGACCCAGTGCGAGTTTTTACATAGAATACGCATCAGGCTCTCAAACAGACGAAAATTTTTTCCATCTTGGAAAATATAGTACGGTCTTCCAAGCAGAAGTCTTTGCTATAGCTGAAGTTGCGAAGAAACTGATCATGGAAAAAATTCTAAATGAAAAAATAATAATTTTAGTAGATAGCCAAGCAGCAATTCTGGCAATCCAAAACAATATTGTGAAATCTCACACAGTATTATCGTGCATCAAAAACCTAAATATATTGGGTAAGGACAACGATGTCACTATTGCCTGGACGCCGGGTCATACCGGCATCCAAGGTAATGAGAAGGCGGATATCTTAGCTAAAGCAGGATCAGCATTAAACTGCTTGGGGCCTGAACCTTTTATTTCAATCCCATATGCTAGTTGTTGTGCTGCCACAAAGGATTGGAGCGTCAAAAGATGGCGAACATCTTGGATAGAACGAAAGGACTGCTTGAGAACAAAAGAAAATGTAGAGTGGGCTTCAGCCCCAGTTAACTCAACGACTTTTGAGGCTCAAAAGACCTAGATTAAATGAAACGTTGCAAGTCCTTACAGGTCACTGCAACTTACAGAAACACAGGAGCACCATGGGACATGACGTATCATCGACATGTCCTAAATGTAACCTGGAAGAAGAAACTCCAAATCACCATGTTGGAGAATGCACTTATTACCAAGCAATACGAATGAAGGTTTTTGGTAAAGAAAAAACCACCATTAAGTCAGTGGTCGGAAAACTAAATATAAACCTACTGTCTAAGTATTTGCAGCAGGTCGGAAGACTAGCTGAATACGGCCAGTAGTAAATTAAATAAACGTGAAAGTGGTGAAAATTGTAATGGGCCTAAATTATGGCCTACACAATGTGCCTGAGAAGGTTGAACCTAGTTTCTCTGGCACCACCGCCCCTTAATAATAATAATAATAATAACAAAAACCACCACAAGAAAGTAAAAAATATGATCAATCAACTTACTGAGAAGCAATGTTGTTTTAGTAATTAGAATGCAGGCTTAGTTAAAATTTATGAAGTTTTTTAGTTCAGCTTTTGGCTTCCACGTAGCCAGAGCCGGCGCCAAGGGGGGACCAGCGGGCCAGACCCCCAATCGACATGCTTGGCCTCCCAATTAACAAGCTTACTCTTTTGAGTACAGCGACTTTTGTGCTTAATTTCAAACTTTGACCCTTCCTGATAAACGCTTGTCCCCCCTAAGTCGACTGCTCTGGCGTCGGCTCTGCACTTAGCTAAACTGCATTTCGCAAACTACAAAACTGCTAGAGAAGCAAAATCAACTTGTAAGGTTTTTTTATCGCGTTTGCAAACGTCGATCTGGCTGCTGTGTTTAGGCAGCTATGCTAGAGGAAAGCCTTGAGTTCATCAAGCAGTCTTCCAGTGACTTTTACTGAAGTAAAGTGCATGATAAGCATGATGTATGCTGCCATAACAAAAAGGGGCTTCTGGGGCGCGAAGCCATTGGCGTAGCGAGAAATTTTGAAACGGGGGGGCCATAATTTCTACATCTTTTTAAGCGTATTTTTTTCCTCGGCAGAATAAATTTAAAGCTGATTGAGAGGCAAAAAAGGCTCAAAGGGGGTCTGAGGCATAGGTGTAGCCAGGATTTTCAGTTGGGGGGGCTAAAGTTTAACAAATCTTACCTAACAGCAGGAACGGATCCAGAAAATTTTGGTGGAGGGATGCAGATTTGAATTAAGTTGAGTGTTAACTAGATACAAAGACGTCAGATGTTTAGACTCAAAATAGGGAGTCAATTCTCATGTCAAAGGCGTATTCAAAGTTTTTCTAGGGAGGGCACCAAATTGTGACATCTTTTATAATCGTATGTTTTTCCGGCAAAGCAAATTTGAAGCAAATTGAGGAAAAAACGGCTCCAGGAGGTCCGAAAGCATGCTCTCCCGAAAAATTTTTGAAATGTTACATAGTGCAATGGCCTTTTTAGTGCTTTTGAACAAATTTTGATCAAACTTTTTGCCTCTTATTTGTAGTCCTTCAACAAATATGATGCATTTTGTTCGCTCATTTTCGATTAATGCTTGCTTACTTCAGGCCAGGAGTGGATGTAGAAAATTTTGGTGGGGGATGCAATTTTGAATTAGGTTGAATGTTTACTATTGTGAATACAAAAACGGTAGAGATCTAGACGCGGGAAAGGGCGTAAATAAGCCCTTTGAAATTTTTTCATGTCTGAGGCGTAATCAGAAATTTTTTTAAGGAAGGTGCCCCAAATTTCGACATCTTTTTAAGCGTAGTTTTTTTTCGGGAGAATTAATTTGAAGCTAGTTGAGGAACAAAAAAAGGCTTCAGAGCAGGGGCGGCTCGTAGTGAAGGCTGAAAAGGCTGCAACCTAACCAGTTTTTCACCTCGTTATTATTATTATTTATTTTTTTTTTTCAAGGAAGAAAAATATTTTTGGCTGTACTTATCCACATTCCACACAAATATCGACAATATTTTTTTTTGAAAAATGTTTTTTCTACAAAAAATGGCAACACGTATTAAAAGGCTTTTCTGCTTCAGCCTTTCGTAAGTTCGTAACAAGAACTAACTCTGCAGTGTTACGTCATCAATGCTTTATCCCAGCAGAGTTCTCGTTATCTGATCGCAGTTTGAATTACGTTCAATGAGACGTGATCAGGCTGTGTCAAAGCAGCCTATTTGGTGTTCATTGAGGTGTAACGCTTAGAGATTGGCTCTTCATTAGCTGCAATTGTATGGAGATACTGGGTTTAAAGAAAGATATGGGATGGTACGGGTAGCTTATAATTTAAGCTTGTAATATAGAGGTAAAGGCTAGTGGACTTGACTTATTTGAGCTAATAGATTGCATAAAAAGAAAAACTTTTAAGCTGTTGATTGACTGGTACCGCAGCTTAGCTAGGTTTGTAGACTAGCTTGTTTGTAGCCCACTAGGCTTAGTTGACTAGGTACAGTAGCGGAGTACCGGCAGTTTATCTAAATAGAAAAACTTGTTTAGGCCAAACTTGCGTTTGCTCATGTAGATTACAAGTGCAGGTTACCTAGACTACAGGTATTCGCAAACTCACCTGCTGGTACAGTGGTATGACAATAAAAACAAACTTGTTGAGTAATAATAATTCATGGGACACCTGTCAGTGCACCTGTATTTGTGTACAGTAATGCCTAAAGCCCACCACCTTGCAAGTGAAATTGAGAGTTTTATTCATTTCAGAGCGAGTATTGGGCCAGCTTTTCTAGCAGTCTAGTTCTGCAGCCCACCCGTCTAAAACGGTCACGAGCCGCCACTGCTTCAGAGGGTCCGAGGGTATGCTCCCCGGAAATTTTTTGAAAATTCACGTCTGTTAAGGTCATTTTAGTGCATTTTGAACAGTTTTCGGGCAAACTTTATCGAAAGTTTTTGCCCCTAATTTGTAGTGCTTCACCAGTATCGATACATGGAGTTTTTGCAAACCGGGTTTTACATAAGCCGACAACATAACGTCTTCTTCTCCTTGACTAGAGACATCTTCTTTGATGCAGGATTTCAACCACGCTGTTTTCTTCGCACTGGTCTACATTTTAACCACTTTTCGAGCAACGTTTTCAGCATTTTGCATTGCTGAAACTTTGACAGCTGCAGAAGCGCTCAAATTTAAGCAATGCATAGCACAGTGAAAATAATATGCCAAAGGACTTGAAAGGAGATTCGTTTTAAACCATTAAAGTGACGCCTGACTGTTCGCTGGCCATTGCGGCTGCGCCATCATAACTCTGGCCAATGCAAAAAGCAAAGTTGTATTGTATTTCTCCGATGTGAGTCCACTTATTAAAATCCCAGCCAAAAAAACAACACGCAATGGCAAGAATTTATCCTAATTACCAAGTGTCGTAACTCTCAAGCTCATACTAATCACAACACAGCCTTCAATTAAGGCTTAATCGACAAAAACTAAAGTACGTCTGAATAATAGAAAACAAAGTTAGTTAACTAAAGATTGCAGCTTCAGAAAGAGATGCTACACTAACACTTAACTGAACACGGTCTGAACGCGTGCTGACTGATCACGGTCTGAACGTGCGATAACAATTTAAAGTCGCAACGCAGAGAAGTAATCAGCACACAATTCCCGGGCAATATGCGCAATCAATTAAAAACGAAGCAAACACAAAGTCGAGGCATGCTAACAAATATATACTTTATCCTGCATTCACCTCTGCCCGAAAAAAAAAGAAACATACATATTTAGTGCATGTGACTTCGGTCATAAGTAAAACGATCGGGAGCACGTTTAATACGTGAAGAGCGTCTAGGACCAGAAGATTCTGGAAAGACGGCATTGTCGTCATGATCACAAACATTATCCTCGTAAGACACATCATCACCAGTAAGAGATGTGTCGACAACAGAGGTTTCAGAATCACAACTCCACTAGCGTCATCTACAGTTTCATTTATATCGACTCTTTTCTCCCCAACAGGAGCAATATCTCTTAAAGACACAGTTGCCTCTCGGCCACTTTGCATTCGTACACGAGCATAAGAAGGGGTTGCATGAATTAATTCCACTTTATCGACATACGGATCATATTTGCTAGAGCGCACATGACGTTTTATTAACACCGGCCCAGGGCAACTAAGCCAAGAAGGCGTTGAAATAGTAAGCATAGATCGTCGATCAAACCCAAGAAATCGTTCATGCGGTGTTACATTAGTGCGAGTACACAATAACGATCGAATTGAATGCAAAACATCGGGTAAAACAGTATCCCATTTAGAAGTTGGCAACTGACGATCTTTTAATGCGAGTTTCACTCCTGACCAGATGGTGTTATTATATTTTTCACACTGGCCGTTCCCACGTGAGTTATAGATAGATGTTTTGCTTATCCCAATTCCTTTACCCCGTAAATATGAAAGGAAATCGTTTGACATAAACGCAGGGCCTCGATCAGAATGTACAAAAGCACACAAACAAAAAAGCGTGAACAGTTGTGAAAGACAGGCAATAACAGTACTAGCGTCCATATTAGCACAAGGAAATGCAAATGAGAATCTCGAAAATTTATCAACGGTTGTCAGCATGTTTCTATTTCTAGCCGAAGAAGCGATAGGGCCTTTAAAATCGACACATAAACGCTCCATCGGTTGCGTAGCTTTAACAATATGGGTTTCAACGGGCTTATAAAATTGGGGCTTAATCTCAGCACATGTAGTGCATGCTGAAGTCATTTTTCGAACTTCTTCCAGAGAATAAGGCAAATTCTTAGTAATGGCTTAATTTCATCGGAATATTGAGCAAACCACTGAGCATAGTAAGCAAACAAACCCACTAATCGTTGTTGTTCTTTCTTATTTGTAGGAGGAGGAAGCTCTAAAAGAGTTTTTATTCTATCGGAGTCAGGTTTCAGAGAACCTTCAGATATTTCGTAACCAAGTAATTTAACACACTCCGTAGAGTAAACACATTTTGAATCGTTGAAAGTAATATCGCATTGATGAGCAGCTTTCAAAAACTTGGCTATGTTATCGTCGTGCTCTTGTTAGGTTTTCCCTCCCACAGTTATATTATCTAAGTAAGCAAAAGTACCCGTGCATTCATCAGACTTGATAATATCGTCAATGATACGCTGAAATCCTGAAACAGCGTTACACAATCCAAAAGGAATTCTTGTCCATTGCCATAAAGATCCGTCGGCTTGGAAAGCAGTGTACTTTCTATCACATTCTGGAAGCTCAACTTGATGGTAAGCACTTGACATGTCTAGCGTAGAATATACTTTAAACTTAGCCACGTTATTGACCACATCTTGCATTCTGGGAAGCGGATAGGCATCGGCTTGAGTAAACTTGTGCATTGTTTGACTATAGTCAGTAACCATGCGCTTTTTGTGATGTTCGGGAATAACGATAAGTGGTTGAGCCCGCCATGGGGAATTGCTAGGTTCAATTAAACCATCCGTTAACAGTCGTCTCACTTTACTTGAAATAAACTTTTTATCATGCTCAGAGTATCAGCGTTCTTTCGTGGCAAGTGGTTGACAATTGTTTTGCGAATGTTCAAACAGCTTAACCGGCGTGGAAGTCTTAATAGATTTGAAAGCGCCAACATGCAGGGTTGGCTTTGTTCCTCCAAAATGGAAGTTTACTTCGTTATGAAGTTCCATAAAATCTTGACCAAGTATTACGTCAGTCAGCAAATTTGTTAAAATCACAACTGGCACTTACGCATAGTCTTGGCCGTTAAGCTGAATTTCTACCTTGCACGTTCCCAAGCAAGACGATACGCAATTCGTGACCGTCAAACCAACCCGCTAGCTTGTCCTTTTAAAAGTAACACGTAAACGTTTACAGAAATCTTCGCTCATATGCGATAAAGTAGAGCCGGTATCGATCAGCGCGTTTGCTGAAACTCCATTGATCATAATAGGCACGTTTACTTTAGAAATATTTTTCTCTGCCACAATAAATTGGCATTAAGGCAGCAGAACTGCCACTTTGACGAGTAACAAAAGATCGGCAAACTTTGGCAAAATGACCTTTTTTATCGCAGCGATAACACTCAACATCTCGAGCGGGGCAAAATCTCCGAGAATGCTTTTTGTTTCCACAGAAAGAACACTTTTGAATAACAGCACCGCTAATCGCTTCTAACGTCGATTCTTCAGGGTTAGCTGCTTTGGTAACTGAGGCTACCTGATGGGCTTGCTCACATGAAGCATTCAAGTTAAATAGCTCAGCGTTTTTGTGAGCAATTTCTAATGAACGTGCTTTATCGAACGTTTAAATTGGGTTCTTCTAGTAAAGGCCGTCTAATTTCCGAAGACGCGAGTCCACTTATGAAGGTGTCCCGTATTGCTTCGTCTTTATGAACAGCGGCCGTAACTGCTGTGAAGTTGCAATCAGTGCTCAAGTTGTTACGTTTTTGAAAATATTCGTCAACAGTTTGACTAGCTTGTTGTTTGCACAATCGCAATAGGTACCTGGCGAAGATAGAGTTTGGAGGCTTAGCGTAAACGTCTTGTAATTTACGAACGCATTATCGTAAGTGTTTGCCTCAGAAATAATTTCATAAACTAAAGCATCGACATGGTTCACCAGCAAACTCAGATTATCTTCGTCGGAAATGTTTTCGTATTTCTGCACATAACATCCGAAAGACCTAAACCAGTGAGACCACTGCTTTCTGGCATCACTACTCTGCGGATCTACCGGGAACACTTTGGGACGAAGGTCTTTAATATCCATACTGAATATTTCTCGATTAAAATGTCTTAATTCTCAAGCTCATACTAATCGCAACATAGCCTTCAATTAAGGCTTAATCGACAAAAACTAAAGTACGTCTGAATAATAGAAAACAAAGTTAGTTAACTAAAGATTGCAGCTTCAGAAAGAGAAGCTACACTAACACTTAACCGAACACGGTCTGAACGCGTGCTGACTGATCACGGTCTGAACGTGCGATAACAATTTAAAGTCGCAACGCAGAGAAGTAATCAGCTCACAATTCTCGGGAAATATGCGCAATCAATTAAAAACGAAGCAAACACAAAGTCGAGGCATGCTAACAAATAAATACTTTATACTGCACCAAGATCCAAAGCCGGCAGCAGAGCAGTCGATTTAGGGGGGCCAAGTGTTTATTAGGGAGGCCAAAGTTTGAAATTAAGCACAACAGCCGCTGTTTTCAAAAGAGTAAGCTTTTTGTTTGAAGGGCCTAGCATGTCGATTGGGGGACTAAACCCCCCTGGCTTCCTTGGTGCCGGTTCTGCCAAGATCCTTGTTTTTGTCCAGGATGGATTGGGGGGGGCATGACCCCCGTGGCCCCCCTGGCTACGCCTATGGTCCGGGAGCATGCTACCCCGGAAATTTTTGAAATTTACATGCTGTTATGGCTATTTTATTGCGTTGTGAATAATTTTCAGGCAAATTTTGTTCAAATTTTTTGACCCTAATTCTGTGTGCCCTGCCAAATATGATGCATTTTGTTCGTACATTTTCGATCATGCGTGCTCAAGGCGTAAAACTTATAGCTATCGAAGGGGTTCGAAATTATGGAAAAACTGTGTGCACCAAAAGCATTTTTGAAAATGGCCGGTGGAGGGTGCATACCCCTCATCTTACCCCCCTGGATCCGCCACTGGCCATAAGCTACAGAAACCATCAAAAGAGTCTGGCATATTTTAGTCACTTGGCACTATCAGCTTTGTTCTTTTTTACTAAAAGGCAGAGTCAAAAGAGGGAGGCATGGCCCAATGTCCCCTAAATACGCTACTGGGCAAGGCTTCCCAGACGTTGGTATGGTAACACAAATTTCAGCCCCCCAACTTAAAAGTACTTCCAAGGCCGCTGGTTACAAGGCTATGATAGTGATTCTAGCTTATAAATCAATCAGCGTGGTATAACTTAATTATATCACGGGCCATAAAAAGCTGCTTACTTTTTCCGCGGGCCAATGTTTAATGCAGGGCTTCTTAATTGATTTTGGTCCGTGGACCACTATGCCTACTCAGATATCTTCGTGGACCCCGAAAAAGATGATAGGTCTCCACTGCAGAAAAACCCATGATTGGTGTGTGAAAAAGCAATAAAAAAAGATTCTTCATCTCAGAAAAACCCAGAACTAATCAAATAGAAGATCTCCTCTGAAGAATGACCCGCAAATTGACAATAAAAATGCATGTGTGAGCAAAAAAATTATACAATAACCCCATCAAATTCAAGTAACAAGATGTGGACCTCATCAACGGGCCTCAAGGACCCATCGAATAGGACGCCATGGCCCCCAGTTGAGAAGCACTAGCTTAATAAAAGATATAGCTACTTGCTGTCTTATTGCGCATATGCCTGTACCATTGTGTCGTCATAATCAGTAACGGAAAGGTTTGCATCGTTACTGTTGTTTTGGCATTCTTCTTTTTTTTTTCGTGTCTAGCACATGTTGGTAAAAATGAAAATTATCAGTAACTCGCTTTTTCTCAACATACTTTTTTAAGTAAAGTTAGGCGATTAAAAGCAATCGCGAAGGATTATATTATACGACCGAAAATTTTAAGCAAGTGACGTATGATCAATCATTGGGCTGGTGATACGTCACTAGTCCGTGCGGGCATAAGTTCGAATCCTACTTTTAACCAGATTTTCTGATTACGTTTGATTTACTCTCAGATCAAATGGCCGAGTGGTAAGAGCGTCTGTTTATGGAACTAAAGACTCGGGTTTCATTCCGAGTCGGGTGAAACCAATGACTGCAAAATTGGTATTTACAACTTCCCTGTTTGACGTTTAGCAATAAAGGGAAAGTGTGGAGAACAAGCCAACGAGTTTACTTGTAGTGCCGTTAGAAAGGGCAGTTAGCGAAATTTCCTTCATCTTGGTGCAGTAGGCAGGTGGCCGATAACTTCTAAGCGAGCTCGGTATAGCGCTATAATCGTTTTCTCGTGATAGGAGGATAAATATGCAACTAAATACAAAAAAGATCTTGGGGGATAAGATTCAAGTTCCATTTATTATTACAAATATCAAATTATTTGCTAATGACACAATCATCACTAGTGAAGACTTTACCAGCAGTTAAACACAGCGATTTTTGAACGACGATTGAGCAAAAATGCACCAAAATCGATCGTCACGACCGCTTTGTGGTTTTAATACCACAATAGTGAGTGCTTATTGTGCTTTAACCCAGTGACTCTGTTCGATGTAATAACCTTCATCAGTGTTTTTTTTTAAGGCGTTTTGAGGAACCGAATTTTTCTCTCAAAATTGTGCAGCAGTCTCTCAAAATCTGCAGATTTCATTAGAGCGGTTGCTGACTGCAGCTTCATTTACTAGTTAAAAATTGGCGGTTTTTCAACATTGCTTGCTGGTTCTTCAAGCCGAAAAACATTCATCTTCATATCTTTGAAACCAAATTCTATTACCTCTACTGGTATAGACTTGGTAAAGATTTTTAATGCAATCGCACCTCTTGAAAATAATTTTGCATTTAAATTGTTTTGCTATGAGATGTAAAATACTGTAAAAGTTCATCCCACAGCAGAGACGCTCGAACTCGTCGAGTTAGCGACAGTGCTGGGTTCAAGCAAGTAATTACTTAAATACTTGGGTAAAATTTTTGCTTAATACTTACTTAAGTAAAGATTGCGACGACTTGAAAATTTTAAGTAACTTCTTAATTGTGATAAATAAAAACCTATGGTGTTACAACGTATTGTGGCAATACAGTTTCACAATAAGAGTAATCATTTACGCCTCGAAACTTTCGTGTGTATGTCAGTTACGGTACGTAGCTCTCGGCTGGCTTGCTTTGCTGCAATGTTACATTATAAAAACCAAACTCAGCTATATCAAACTCAAGTGACTGGAAAGAACCTGTACTGGCAAGAGGTCGGAAGTTTTGGAAATATGTTCTTGTTAAGTTAGGCGATGATTCAGTTGTGAAATGCAAATACTGCTCAGCGAAGTTTACGGAATCAAAACAAAAACAGCTGACAATTCTATCTGGCTCGCAAAAAAAGAGATTTAGCGGAGATTGTTCTTGCAAGATTGTTGGCTGTAGATTCAGTGGTGGTCTTATGCATTGGTAAACTGGGCGGTCGCCCGGGGCACCCCACCTTATTTTACGCGCTGTCGGCCCCCCCCCCCCCACTCTAGCTTACGCGCAACATGGCCACCTCAAATTTTATTATGCACTTAAAGATATCAAGCAATTTTGTCTAGTTCTCGGATCTTTGCTTCACTTATTGCAAGGGGTTCTTATACTTTTTTTAACACGTATACACCCCTAAATCAATTTTTCTTCGTTCCGTTCACATAAACCCCTTTTAGAAAAATTTCTTTCAGTCTTCACAGTATGGAAGCTTTTCATTATCAAAATGTGATACAATTTAAATCACTTAAGATTAGGAAATATACAATGAAATGCAATATAGCACAAGAATTAATCCAGGATATATATAAACGTCCAGCAGTCTGAATTGACTACAAGGGAGTTGCAAGACTTGATGACCGAGAGGTCCCTTCGCAGCTTCCTGCTACAATTCATGAAACCTTGTCGGCAGCGTGGCGTAGTGGTTCGGAGCGTCGTTTTTACGACGACCATGATCGCAAGGTTAATGGTTCACCTCCCAACCTAGTCTCGTTGTTGCGTCCTTGGATAAGATGCTTCACGATGATTATCTCTGCTTGGTGGAGTCTGGCAAGCAGCAAATGAAAGAAGCCACAAGAAAATTCAAGCGGAAAACTTGGAAACAAAGGCAACTCCTAAGCGAGTCTGGATTCGTCCTACGCATAGCGCCTCCGTCGCTTTCTCGTGATAGGAGGATAAAGATGAAGAAATCAGAATCAGAAAAACCTTACCTTATTGTCTACGTGCAGGTTTATTTTCCGTATCCGTTTATTACCGTTGTTAAATGTAATTTAGATTTGCTTGGTGTTGTTTTTGTTGTTGTTTATCTAAATGCTTTCGATTTCGTGTGGCGTATTGAGTTGTTCAAAGTAAATTATCTTACTTACTTCATGGACCCCTTACAACTTGTCCATAGTCTCCTTAGGAGTTCAATGACCCCAGTTTAAGAACCCCTGACTTATTGCTTTTGTCCTGCTTTGAAGTGGTTGCTACTTGGTACTGTAGTTTAAATTTAAAGCTGATTGAGAAACAAGAAATGCTCTTGGGGGGTCCAGGGGCATGCTCCCCCGGATAATTTTTGAAAATTTACATGCTGTAATGGCTATTTTAGTACTTTTTGAATAATAATTTTCAGGTAAATTTTGTTTAAATTTTTTGACCCTAATTCTGAGTGCTGCGCCAAATATCATGCATTTTCTTCGCACATTTTCGATTATGCGTGCTTAATTTTTCGATTAGGCGTAAGGCTTGTTGCTATCAAAAAGGTTTGAAATTATTGAAAAATTGTGCGTATCAAAAGCATATTTGAAAATGGCTGGTAGGAGGATTCATGCTCCTCATCCTAACCTCTGTATTTGCCCCTGGCCATTAACTACAGAAACCATCAAAAGAGTGTGGCATGTTTCGGTCACTTGGCACCTTTAATTTTGTTCTTTTTACTAAAAGGCAGAGTCAAAGGGACGGGGCATGGCCCAATCGCACACAGGCACATCTCAGACGTCACAAACACACAGCTAGGGAGAATCAACGATGCCGTTCATCAGCGGTAAAATTGGCAAGTTCTTCTTGCACCCCCAGAAGTATCTTCTCGTACCCCCAGAGGGTGCGAACACCCCCAATTGGGAACCGCTGGCTTAGTGCCACCAAGCAGCAAGTGTTTGTGGCTTATCTTTCTCAGTGTTTTGCGGACAACAGTTAAGTAACACTGCGGCTTTTAGCGTTGCTTATTTATGAATTTCTTTCTGCTCAGGTTTATTTACTTTTTATTTAGAAACATATATTGTACACAATCTACAGCCAGCTGCTGTGGCATAATGGCACTGTTTTTATTTAGTGGTAGATAGAGTTGACATAATGCGTAGATTAAAAAGTTTTGTAAAACATGTTGTCATTCTTCCTCATAAAACCCTAAGGCGATGCCAGCATTTCAGCGATATATATTCCGTAATATCTTAAAACTTTTCTTTGGTAAGGAGGAAAAATAAAGCCGCTGTAAATCTCAAAACTGTTTTTCTTCGCACTTTTGCCTGGGTTATGCACTTTTGCCATGCCCCGTCCCGTTGCCTGGGTTATGCTATTACTTGTAGTTAGAATTGTAAATTCTAGTTCTTACAGTTTTGTACTGCCTTGCATACACTGCCAGTTTTGAGATTTACAGCGGCTCTATTTTTCCTCCTTAAGCTATTTTCGTCCCATATTTATTGTTTTCTTTGGTAGGTAGTTTACATATTTACCTCCTTTTGAGATTTACCACCAGTTGTAAAATTTGTTAGTAGATGTGTTGATCCCACAATTCAGGGAAGTAACTATTTTTACGGATCCATGACATATGTTTTTTTGGTTTGTTTTATTACTTCGTCACGCTTTGCGGAACCGGGAAGAGCATAAAAGAAACAAAGGGTTAATTTGTATGGGCCCGTACAAATAACCACTGCCATAATTCAGACTTCGTGTGGTCCGGTGGTCCTAGTTGCCAAAACATGTTGCGTTGTGTTGCGCAGGGGGCTCATTTTCACTGTCTTGCCCGGGGCCTTCCCTAGTCAATGACCACCACTGTGTAGATTCATTGCCAATGTGCAAAATTGAGAAAAGCAAACAGAGTCAAAATGGTTGGGTTTTAAGCACTCAAAGATTCAAACAAGAAAAAAAAACCATAAAAAAGATGTTTCTTTTGTTCACAAACAAAATCAAAACAAATTTGAAACAAAAATTGGGTTGAAGGATGAGCAACAAAAAGTAATTGATTGTTTGATTTTTGCGCGTAGATACTACGCGCGCAAACAAATAAATAGTCTTTGTGAATGAGAATGTGTAATACTGTTAATATAGTGATTTATTGCTCATCCTTCATTCCAATTGTGATTCTACATTCCAATTGTGATTCTACGGTAATTTCTTTTTTCATCTCTGGCGATTTAATGCATTATTTTTCCGTTTGTCTATTCTTCAGTATCCGTACCGATATTTTGACTAATTTGTTATTTTGACGTAATATTTTTCTTTATTTGGTAATAATGTGCTCATTAGAAATAATTTTTAATTTGAATTTGCCTAGTTGTTCTACTGTTTTGTGGGATCATTTCGAGTGTTTCTGAAGAAGCTGGTTGTTCTGACCAGCGAAACGTCAGATCTATTAAACTGAATTTGAACAGTTAGTCTCGTTTTTCAGAGTTTATCAGTCCAGTTCAGTTTCAATCCTTACACCAGAAGAACTGTTTGCTTTAATATCAAAGTGATTTATTGTTTCTAAATACCCTACTTTTAAAATTACTTGAATTACTTAAGTTGCTTAAGTAATATTTAGAAAATTACTTGTTGCGTTAGTAATTTTCTAAGCTTACTTGAACCCAGCACTAGTTAGCGATGAAGCCTGATTAAAGTTAGCAGAAATATCAGTTACAAATAAAAACAGTTGGCTGTCTAATTACATTCACATCTTACCTTTAGCGCTTAGCTTATAGTCTGTTAACCTACCTTTGTCTTAGTCCAGTGAAGGACTTGAGCTGATCCTTTTCGATTCATATTCTTTTCTCGCGTATTCTTCATGAACCAAATGCACATCCATTGTATATTCATCATTATTTAATGTGGAATAACAATAGCGCTGTTTACGCTTTCCAGGCATTCTTTGTTGAATATTGCGTTTCGTAATAAGCCACAGCATTGCTGTTCGTGCAAAGATGGAAGGCATGGTATTGTTAAAGTTGAGAAAACGAATGATTTGATGAGTAATTACGAAGATTGATTTTGTTGCGAATGCTCACTTTCGTTTGTGATAAAGTATCAATGAAGTGAAATACTTAACTTGTGAAATTATTACGTCATAATAGCGTTTGTGTTGGAATTTGGAAGTACAGTTACCTGTAGAAACGTGTTTTAAAAAATATGAAGAAGTGTGTAACGAGCGGCGCGGCCTATCTCCGCGACTTGCGGACTTGGTAAAATAACGTCGCAACGGTGGCGAGCCGTTAGCGATAATGTGTCCGACTAGACCAGGGGTGACGAACCTATTTGCTATCGCGGGCCACTTTGTCACTTACCAATGAACAAGCAGGCAGCATAACTTTTTAGTCATAAACATATCGGTCCAATCTTTTTAAAATACCCTTTTTTCATCTAAAATATTTTGTTTCTTTGCCGAAGACATCGAAATAAACGGCTTAATCCCTGGTCGGTCAAATCGCCTCAGTGTCGCCAATGGCTCGGCACCGCTGCGACGTTCCTTCGGAGCTGTGTAGTCCAGGCGCTGAGCCGCGGAGATGGGCCCCGCCACTCGTTACACGCTTCGGCGTAATAGTGCGAGTATAATGAAGCTGGGATTTTTAAATATTGATGGAAAAACAGAATAATAGATACCTCAAAAAAACTGTAAAATTTGCATATATGGTACCACAAGCTCACCAATTTATTTCTGCAAACTTACATAATCCCTCTAATAGTTACTCGTATGCTGCACTATACTGAAGCTGCAATGGACCACGAGTTTACATTATTATTATTACGCAACTGTGGATGAACTGCTGAATCCTGAAACAGATGAAAGGCCGGTCCAACTAAAGACCGCAAAGGACGACAAAGAACTTACTAAACACCGCAAAGAGCGACAAAGGACTTGAAATCAAACCACAACAAAGGACGACAAAGGACTTTAAATTAGGGTTAGGTTAGGATTAGGATAGGGTTAGGTTAGGGTTAAGTCAGGGTTAGGTTAGGGTTAGAGTTAAATTAGGGTTAGGCTTGGGGTTATCAGGTCCTTTGTCGTACTTTGCAGTGTTTAGTAAGTCCTTTGTCGCTCCTTGGCGGTGTTTCAGTCCTTTGCGGGGTTTAGTAAGACCCATGAAAGACTTGTATTGTGCGTTTGTATAATTTTTTGTAATACGCGCGTAGTTCAATTAGGGTCAGGGGCTCAGCAGCCCAGGAGCGTATTTAGGGTGGGGCATTGGGCCATGCCCCCCTTTCGACTCTGCCTTTTAGTAAAAGGAACAAAGTTAGGTCTGCCTTTTAGTAAAAAGCCAAGTGACTAAAATATGCCAGACTCTTTTGATGGTTTCTGTAGCTTATGGCCAGGGGCGGATACAGGGGGGTAGGATAAAGGGTATGCACCCTCCACCTGCCATTTTTAAAAATGCTTTTGATGTAAACAATTTTTCCATAATTTCGAACCCCTTTGATAGCAATGAGCCTTACGCCTTATACCATCAGCAAGCATAATCGAAAATGTGCGAACAAAATGCATCATATTTGATTAAGCACTCAAAATTAGGGTCAAAAAATTTGAACAAAATTAGCCAGAAAATTTTTCAAAAAGCACTAAAATAGCCATTACAGTATGTAAATTTCAAAATTTTTTCGGGGTAGCATGCCCGCGGACCCCCCCAGAGCCTTTCTTGTTTCTCAATCAGCTTTAAATTTGTTCTGCCGAAAAAAACATACGCCTAAACAAATGTAAAAATTACGCCCCCCTCCCCCTTTTAAAATTTCTCGCTACACCACTGGCTCAGCTTTTAATATCGCATCGCAAAGACTAGACGGGAAAAGAAAGTTCAAAAGCAGTGGTCTCGCCCAAATGTTCGCGGGCCGCGGGAAATTCTTTCGAGGGCCGCATATTCGTCACCTCTGGACTAGACCGACGCGGTGATCAAGCCACAAACGTGTATGGGGCGCCGTTTGGAACAAAAACTATACGTTTTGTGAACCAGGTTTTTGGAGCTTATTTAAATCATAATTAGTTCGGTATATATAAAGGTATGTATATATACGAAAGTATGACTTATGTATACTCTAAATCCGACCAAAAAACACACGCAAAATATGTCGCACGAAATCGTTTTTTCCCCGTTGATTTAAGTATTTTTAGAATGACGTAGGGGAGGTAGATGAATTTACTAAAAAACTAATAACGAAATGGAAACCAACGATAGAATTTTAAAAGTTGTGTTTGACCGGTCGGGGGAGTGGTTCAAAACATGGCTATCGGGTCGGGAGGCCTGTGGTTCGATTTTCGGGCCAATCAGAACCATCGCTGTGACGTTTCTTTAGAGTTCAAGGCTGCGTTGCCTGGGGGTTAAGCCGCGTAGATGGGCCCCGCCGCTCGATATAAGCTTCGGCGTAATACCGCGAGTATAATGAATATTTTATTTGTTAAAAGCATGTTTGTAACGACGCTAGAAAGATAGGCTACATTGTAGTTGATTACCATCCGTTCTTTTTTTTTAATGGCACAATTTTGACCTATGTTTAATGAAAACTGTTGTTTGAAGTTGGTAAATTAAGGATGTATTTTGTAATCGCTACAAAACTTTTTTAGTCCAGCTGATTATAGAAAACGTGTTTTTGTTGCAGCACCTCTCATGGTCGAACTAAAACTGTTCTCAAAATTATTTCATTCACACTTTGTAGGCCTACATATTGCAGGAAGCAGACGATTATGTGATCTGAAATATGACAAGTCAACTTTTGCTTAGATGAGTTGGTAAATTGCGCTGACTGCACATGGAGTACGGTATGCATTCGAAGATACTTGTCAAATTGTGTATTTTGCCTCTGTTGTTTGTGGTGATTGTCAAGTTCAATAAACATTATTTGGCCTAAACATAATGCAAGCGCGAAAGCATTGCTTCTAAGGCTAAATTTTTCATTGCCAACATTCTTCAGAGGTTTTCCCTTCCTTTTGGCAATACTTTCTCATGAGATTGATTATTCTTAGTTATGAAACATTTTGAAAAAAGAGATAAATTTCAGAAGTTATAGAAGATGGAGCTATTTTCAAGTAAATCCTAAAATTTTCTGATTAATGCCTTTGTTTCTAGATGATACGTCATCATCGCTAATACGTCATCATCTCACCGCAATGCCTTCTCCCTTAAATAGTTTAAGACAAACAATCCAAGGTCGTCAGCATCAAGACGGTACCTTGATTTACTTTTTTGGTTTATGAAACATTTTAAATTCAATGTTATTCATTTACGATTTTTCATCAATTCTTTTTTTTCAAAGATCATATAACTTTACTCAACAACCTGTGGGTTGGCTCAAGAATTTACTCAAGTGAAAATGCACAATGTTATTGTGGTTGTATCGGTAAATTAGACAGCCTACTGCCATTTCGTCGACTTGTAAAGGGTGTGAGCCTTGTTTAAACTGAGATGTATTCCATGATATCGTAAGCGGTAGCAGTCAATTGCTAATAAGTTTTGTAAAGTGTTGGAGAGTGGCAAAGAAAATTACGTTTGTATCACACTTGTTTGTTTTAGACAGAAGTTTTATTTCATGGAGGTGAACTGTGACGTCGTCCTAGATCAATCATTTTCCAAAAATATCAAACGATGGAAAGAAGATCACGCGGCCCCAACTCTTTTGTGATATTTGCCCAGTTTACTTATTTTGGGGGGTATTCAAGCCATAGATTTTTAATTTTACCGAACCTGTCGTTACTCTCTGCACAAGGCGGGGCCGTACGCAAAAGTTTTTATAGGGAAGAGGCGTTAGCGTAAAAGAGTCAAGCATGATGTTTGTAAAAGAATCTGAGCGATGTCAGGTTAAGTGGTTTGATAAAGATTTAAAGGGAGATGCGCATAGGCACTCCGCTGCGTATGCCATTGCCTCGAGGGCTGGCTTGTGGTTATGGGTCTGGAAAAGCTTTTGCCAGTGCTGCCGTCGAGGGTAGGCCCACGTAGGCTCAGCCTACTTACTTTTTTTGCTAGGGTAGGCTCAGGTAGGCTCCATCTATTTTGGCCTGGTTATAACATAAAAACCAAGATCTATAACCCGAACAGAAGAGGGTGCCGTCGTACGTCCAAAATCTTGAAAAGACTGTGCGCCTGTTTTGTCAAAATCACAACAGTGGTTGGTAGGTGTAGTCGTGTAGATGCTCCATTGCTCCACCATTGCATTTAATTGTCATCAATCTCACCGAAATTGAACGTAGCTTTACAATTACATTTCAAGCTGAATGTGGTTTTTCGAAAATGAACACAACCATGACTTCCAAACGCAACTCGCTAGCAATTGATAATGTATCGTAGTACAATTACGGGAAATGGTTGCTTCCAGTAACTCAGAGGTTTTTACTTGTTTACTTTGAGTTTTTAAATAAATAATGTATCGTAGTATATCAATATCATCGTTCATTTCTGTGAACGGACTACCAAGCCAATAGTGGTCATCAGTGCGCTCGCAAAATTTAGCGATGTGATAGATTGGCTTCAAATAATATTGTTGGTTTTTAAATGAAAAGTTGATCTGAACATTTGATTATAGAAAATATCCTATATAATATATTGGACAAAATGTAGTTTAAATTGGCCGAAAACATATGTGGAAAAACCTAAGCTTTTTTTTTTCAAACGGCGCCTCATACCATACACTTGCAGTGAACTTTCTACTTGACGTGTATATGGCGCAAGCTCTTGTAAAAGTAAGATCAAAGCATCATAAAAAAATGCAAAAAAATTAATTCAATGTCAAGTGAGATGTGTTGCGACTAAAAATTCCAAGACGAAATACCTCTTCGCTCTCCAGTATTTATGGCAATTTACAATTTAGATAAATCACAGGCTTAGATCATGATAATCTATAGCGTTGAACTGTTTTTTTTTTTTTTTCTCCGACCGTAATTATTTCAGGCTTATAACTAAAATATATTTGGACCAACTGCTGAAAAAAAGTTACATACAACATGGGTAGTTGAGCATAACAGATTTATAGCTATAGTTTAATTTTTAGGCCTAAATTCTTAAGGTATCAGTCGCGTTTGGACTGTGAGTAGTTCCCCTTTAAAATTAACGCTACCAACAACTCTGAGGCAAGTTCAAAATTATCTGAATGTTTTTTTTGCATGTGTATGTGCGCAGTCATGCAGTTCCTTTGTTCTTATGTTGCTGATGCATTGCTTAAACATTGCAGACATATTCAACAAAGACCTACGTAATAAACTTCCTCGTGTGCATAACTTCCGTTATTTAATGGAGCTTTTTCATAACAATGGGACCAACATGAGCGCACAGACTATGCAGTAAATTGTGTAACCCTGTTTGAGTTTCGACTACCGGTGTAACAAAAGTCTCGTCAGCCTTGCTACGCACAGCCAATTTAGGCTAGACTCATTCCACGCTGTAATGACTCTTTTCTTTATTTGCACTGCTCATCCTAAACATCTCAACTTCATTTCTTTTCTAGGTTGTTCCCTCATTTTAGCCGGCGACTGGCCACAAACAACAATGCCCAGTGGAAAAGCCTATAACTTCTATCCCACAACTAAGTTACAGGAAGCCTAACTGGCCCACATCATTACAAGCCCCCATGGCAACCCACTCATGGCAAGTGCTGGCTTGCTTGGCAAGTGCGCGTTGGAAGACGGAAGTTGGTTCTTTCTTATTATTCAATACTCATATGCGGAGCCGTATTACGAGGAGGATATTGGGGGCTAAGCGAATTTATTTTAGCTTACCCCTCCCCAAAAAAATTATTTACCGGTTTATCGAAATGATGACGGTAGACCTGTCCTATATAAACCGAATGGTTTATAATTTTTTTTCAAGATATTAGCTTCAATCGATGTTAAGTTCAAACCTCGAGACTAATTACTGATTCGCATCCTAATACTAAAAGCAGAAACTTCAATTTTCATTGTCAGACAGATTGATGTCTGAGTGTTGTGCATGTGCAATCGTGCATGAACGCAGTTAACCAAACAGAAAACACAACCGCTGGTTCAGGGTTACAAGCAATCGAAGCCATTATTGCGAGACAATGGATTCACAGCTCTATTGTTCAAATGTGATGGTCTGATAGCAAATATAAAAATTCCAAAATCAAAATCTTCATTATATTCGCGGTATTACGCCGAAGCATGCAACGAGTTGCGGGGACCATCTCCGCGACTTAGCGCCTGGGGTGCACAGCTTCGAAGAAAGGTCGCAACGGCGACGAACCGTTAGCGACACTTACCCTGTCGCCAGTCCACATGTCCAATTAAAGTGGGCAAAACCCCCACGAGCTTTCTGCATCATAATCAAATTCTGATGTAATTGATAAAAGTAATTATGACATCCCAAATTTGATTATGATGCAGAAAGCCTGTGGGCTTTTGGTCCTCTCAAATTGAACATGTGGACAGGTTAATGGTGCCAATTTGACTGGCCCGGGAGTTAAACCCCAGACCTCCAGCACCGATAGCCTGTGCGCTGAGACACTGAGCTAACGGTTGGTAGTATAAAAAGCCAGTTAGACCAAGCAAGATTACTCTGTTGGGTTAAACCAAAGTTAGAACATAAGCGGACTTATAAGATTTTGTCAGTGATAAACTGAAAAAGTAAAAGAAGAAAGATTTAGATTATTTGTAGGTTCGCTTCTTTCCAAAATTAATAGGCAAACTACGCCGCGTTTTCCTTTGAAAGCACAAGACACAAACAGTCAGCGAGAATCACTCCGCGTAAAAGGGTTGGGAAGCAACAAATCGGCAAAAAATTAGGTTGATTTTTCAGCCCCCCCCCAAACTGTAAAGGCTGGCTACGGCCCCGAGCTTGTGAGGTATGAAAGTGAGACAGTCAAGATTGGATAACATGAAAACGAGACAAAAGCTCTTCAAAGGCAAAGATAACCACTCAATGATGTTCTGACTGACTTTCGTTTTTGCCCAAAGAGTGACCAACCTCTTTTTCAAATCATTAAGTTTTACGGAAAATTAGTCGTACTAACCAGGTTTTCCGTTTTTACTGGTTTTTCAAATAATTAATTTTTCGAAAACTTTTTGGGATTCGGAAAAGCCCAGGGAAAAATTTTACCGAGCTTTATTATTATAGCATGTAGTTTCAATTTTTGCTATTTTAGTTATGATTAGGGTTCGCTAAAGTCAATGAAGTCAAAATTTTTTCAGGACCTTGTTACGTGATCAAATGTGTACTAACGTTTGTTTCAGGTGTTCAGGAGTCTGTTTTGGTAGATTTTACAAGTCAAAATAAAGTCAAAATTTTGCATAAAGTCAAAATTTGTCGAAATTGTCTTTATCAAAAATTTCCTTACAAAAACGAACAAATTTATATTTTTTAAATATTTTTTTGCATTTTCGAGCTGCTATTAAAATTTTATGCGCAGTTTTATTTAATTTTAAACTTTTGAAAGAGTTGCAATATTTGCACTATCGTCACAATAATGCGTGCGGTAATTGAGAAGGAAATAGTACTTATTATGCATGAAACGTCATTGTTGATGCATAAGTACATAATTGTTAGACAATTAATCTAATCCTATAAAAGCCTTGCGCTCTTTACACGTGGTCTTTTAGGTTGTCGCTTGCAAAGCAAAGAATGCCCAAAACAAGCCAAATCTTCTATAGCGAAAGTTAGGCAAACTTGCCAGGAATATCCGGATGAGTTTTTGCCAACTCCTGCCGGTGACTTGCGATGCAACCTTTGTGACGTGATAGTCAAATGCGACAAAAAGTTTTTTGTGGAAAGCCACCGAAAAAGTAAGCAACACCAAGGAAAATTCGGGACGAAGAGCGAATCTCAACGTAAGCAAACCTTTTTACATTTCGATCAAGTATACTTCAAGGAACAGGTTGTTTCTTCATTCTTAGCTGCAGATATCCCACTTCATAAACTGAACCATCCTTCTTTAAAGTCTCTGTTTGCTAGAATGGGAAAAGTATTGCCTTCGGAGACTGCAGCCCGTGCATGTGTTGCTAACTTGGCATCCCAAAAAGAGGAACAAATTCAAGAATTACTTCGTGACAAAAAAATCTTTTTGATTGTGGATAAAGCAGAGGTTGCTTAACAAAAGTATATTAGTGTGCTTGTGGGCAGCTTAGATGCTCCAAATCAGACATTCCTTGTTAATTGCTATCCACTTGACAGCGGTCGCAATGTTAATAGCAGTATTATTCTGCACACTGTGGATGATATATTGCGACAACTTGAAATATAACACGAGAATTTTTCATTGTTCTTGACTGATGCTGCTCGGTACATGTCTTCGGCTGGAAAGACATTAAAGGAATTATACCCTTCTTTGATGCATGTCACCTGCGTTGCGCACTTACTACATAACTGCGCTATGCGTGTGCGTGCTCATTTCAAAAATATTGATGAAGTAATAGCGACGATCAAAGCAGCAACAATCAAAAACAAAGATCGCAAGAAAGATTTTCATGATGCTGGTCTGCCATCTCTTCCTGACCCTGTAATTACAAGATGGGCAACTTGGCTTAGAGCTGCCTTATATTATAATGAGAACCTTCCAGCTGTTCGTACCATTGTCAACAATTGGACAAGTGCAGGCCTCTTAGTCAGCAGAGCAAAAGACGCTATCAATGTGGAAGGTTTGGTGTCGGACTTGGTTAAAATAAATCAATACCGGACTCTAGCAGCCAACGTAGAGTTCTTAGAAGGAAGTGCCTGCACAATAACCAAAGCTTACGGACAGCTGAAGAATATGCAATTCGATGATGATCCTTGCGCAATTAAAGACTCCATTAACAAACGACTATCCAACTCTGATGTAGAAACAATAATAAACTGTACCAACTCGACAATTGACCCAACAAGCTACGCACTATTGCAAAAAGCCCAGCCAACCTCTGCTGCTGTTGAGAGGTCGTTTTCTATGCTCAATAAATTACTGAGAAAAGACAGAAATTTTGATGTTGAGAACGTAAAAAAATATATGATGCTGTATTACAATAAAACGTCCTTGTAATTATACTGCGAGGCTTTCGTTGAAAAAATCATAGACATACTGTTAGTACACAGTACTGTTGCGGTAGAAACGCAATTTTTGCATTACACACTAATTGATACCGGTACACACAATGGCTCGTTATCCTAGGTTTTAACGTCATGCGTCGCTTTGTTGCATTAGCTTCAACACTGAGTAATTGAGAAAATGTTCGAAGTAGGCTACCTTTTTCTTTAAAAACTTATGTAAATTGCAGATTATAAAACATATTTAATTAATAAAGTGCAACAAGACATAAATAATACGCGGAAGCGCTTAAGTCAAAATAAAGTCAAAATTTTACTAAAATAAAGTCAAAAATATATTTTTTTAGGTCAAAAAAAAATGCTCCTAGACTTATGATACTTAAAAGGAGGTTTCAAATTTTTAAAAAGATGATAAAAAAATCCTTTTGAACGCTTAATATGCTGTCATAGCCGCAATTGTGATTGATGAAATTGGTTGTAAAATGTATTGAAAATCCAACTTCGTTCGGTTTAATTTTAATTTATTCGATACGATTCAATTGAGTTGTTTGAAAAATTAAAGCGAATGATGAATGTTAGATTTCCCATTGAAAAGCGTTACGCAAGAATGGCATCCTCAGCCATAATTTTTTTTCGCTTTTTAAAGTCTGTTGTGATTCATTGTGAACGTTTATACTCGGGCTCGGTCCTTCTTCAGCAACTGTTCGAATTGGTGAGTACCGCTACCAACGAAAGAAGCATGTCTCAGTTTTTAGCCCTCAAATCAAATCTTTATTATTATGGCGACATTACGCCGAAGCGTATGACGAGTAACGACTAACGATTGGCGGGTCTCATTCAGTGTGCGAAGTAGGAGGGAGATGGGAAGACATGTATTAAGAATTTTGTTCTCTCCTGCGAAGAAAAAAAATTTGTTCTGGAGCGATGCCAAAACGTCTCCACCCCCCAATGATAAGCATCGCAAAAAGCCAAAAGTTTTTACCGGTATAGGCTACGTGTAGCCTGTGGGTACGCACTTCATCCCTGTGGGAGGTAACCTTGGGTCTTCCAGACCTGTGCAAGTCCTGAAAACTCTCAAAATTTCGAAATTTCACAATTGCCTGATAGATCGCTGTTTTGCTAAATTTTAGTTTTATAGAAATTTGTCTTTCTGAGTACCCCTCTGCATTCAAAGAAACACTTTTTGCCCTTTCTGCACCTGATAATCCCCTCTTTTTGCCCAATTTCCAGCACTAAAATTCATTAAAACTAATATTTTGTGCTTCCAAAACCAGAAATGCGTAAAAAAGTTTATCATTTAGGCTTCACAAGTATCACTTAATGTTCATGGAACATAAAAGGCTAATGCGACATAACATTAGCAAGAGTTTTGTTATTTCTCTACAAAATTCAACTTTTATCCATGTGGTCTTAAACTTTAGCACACGACTGTAAAATGGTAAAACTGCGTGAGAGTATAAATAATGAGAACGAGAACATTGGCTGACAGTGGTTACAATACAGAAAACTACGTCAAAACCAGAAAGTCATTTTTCCAGGGTAAGCATTTCTAATTTTTGTCAAATAAAAACTGCCCCCCTTCACCGAAGCCTTATCCCCAACTTAACTCGCATGAAAGGCGACCAAAGGGGATCTGGGGCAAAGCCCCCAGACGTTAATACGGTTTGACTATTTCTAGCCCCCCTTGTAAAAATACGTTCTCTCTCCACTGCATTGGACCCCTCAACATTTTGCATAAGTCTACGCGCCTGGTTAGAACACGGAAGTTGGTTCTTTCTTATGTGAACTAATCGATTGTAGGACCTGTAGCGATCAACGCGTGAACGCCACTCACTACTTCCTATTTGAATCTCGCACTCGTGGGTCAAGAATACAGCCAAGTTTGTTAAACAAATTCAAATTTAATAGGACTGAGCATAACAAAAACAGATGCCAAATCAACTGCGCGAACCTGTCAGCTAACTAGGCTAGGCCTATCGCCACAGAGCTGCCCAAACGTGTTCGTGAGTTGCTATAGGCCTCAACCAAACCCGAGTGTCCCAAAAAGAGGGAAGAAAAAAAGGCTCTGCTACGTGAGTCAAGAACCAACAAAAGGAGGGTACCAGCAGATTGGCTAATCAAACACATTAAAGCTTAAGCATGTATTAACCAATCGGTCTACGACTTAGCCGTCTCAGCCGATTCTTGAAGGTATTAAAAGTCCTGAAAATATAAAATCACACCATTATTATCGTAGAACACCTACCTTCGCCACCACTAACCACGCCATCGAAGACCAACCATATTGAGCAACAACTCGCAACAAGTTGAGCAACCAGTGTTGCCAACTTTGTAAGGCAGGAATCCGCTAAATCATGCGTGAAAATCCGCTTAAGCATATGGTGAAATCCGCCAAAAAATCCACTAAAAAACTTACTGTACCTTCAGCAATGTTAGTCATGATTTTCGAAACGATTGGTTGCATGTTGGCCGAGAATTTAGGGATCTTCAACCTCAATCTTTGCACAATCGCCCTTTTTTGGAAAATGTAGCAGCGAATCACCCCTCTGACAGCGTTCATGTAATTTTTCGACTAAATTCAGGTAAAGACCAAAAAAAGGTTTTCAAGGCCGCAGAGCTCCATTTTTCCACGAAATTCAAGTGCAGACCAAAAAAAGGTCTTCACGTCCGCAGAGTTTCTTTCGGAAGATCATTACATATGTTGTTGGCAATTCTGAAATCGCACCTGAGAAATAAAATCGCCCCCCCAATTTCAATAATTGTTGGCATCACCCCTTTGAAGTCCGAAATTGCCCCCGTTGAAGAACCATGGTCTAGATGGTAGCATCAGGGCATTTAAGCAGTAAGACACAGTCTCTGCAGCTCCACAGAGACTGTGTGTAAGTGAAAGTTAGCACAACAAAGCTTTAGCTTAGTAACCTACGACTTACTGGTATACCGGTATTTCTAAAACATTCATTGATTCAGTTATACACAGAAGCAGACCAAGTTAATAAGTCTTCGATGTAAAAAATGTGATGAGGTACCGTAACTACTAACTACAGCTGGCAATTAATCGCTAGTCTACTTCCCGCTACAACACTACAAAGCATGTTAAAAGCTACATGCTAATCCCGCAAAGCAAACAGAGCACCTATCCGGTACCGTGTCCACTAGACTGGGCAAGTTGCAGTTCCAATTTCCAATGCCACAGCCCTAAATTAGCCATTTAATTGCAAGAAGCAACTTTTTTAATTACTAAGTGGCTTTGAAGTGGATTGAGCCGTTTTATATTAAAGTCCGTACCACGGACTCATGGACTTTGGTTAATATTTCATAGTGAAATGTTTTTTCAAATCCGCAATTTTGAAAAAAATCCACCAACACTTGCACAGAAGTCCGCTAAAAGATTCGCTGTCCGCCAAATGCAAAAATTTTCCGCTAAGTAGAAGCAAAATCCGCCAAATCTAGCGGATTTTTCGCTAAATTGGCAACACTGTGAGCAACGACTCACTCGAGACACGTATACCGTGATGTGGTGAAGATACCGCATGGTGGCGATAAATCAAGTAGTAGCAAACAGATTTTGTCTATGATACAATGAAATTTCATGATCATGAGTAACCTAAAGGTAACCAAAAAGATAATTGGGGGTTGTAGTTCTTTTGAAAGTTAGAGTTTTTTTTTTTTAGGAAGGTGGGAGGTTGCTACGCTGCACTGATGAGACCATAATAAGGTCGAAACGCGTCCGCAGCTGCAAATGAGTTCTGGTTTTTGGGTTGCCATGGGGGCTTGTAGCGATGTGGGCTAATTAGGCCACCGGTAACTTTTTAACTTAGTTGTGGGCTAGAAGTTGTAGGCTTTTTCACTGGGCATCGTTGTTTGAGGCCAGTCGCCTGCTAAAATGAGGGAACAACCTAGAAAAGAGGTGAAGTCGAGATGTTTAGGAAGAGCAATACAAAAAAGAGTGTTTACAATCTGGAACGAGTCTAGCCCGGATTGGCTGTGCGTAGCAAGGCTGACGAGATTTTTGTTCATTGACGTTGAAAAAACAAAATTCAAATTCGTGAAGAATTCGTGAGCGGATTCAAATTCAGTCCAACCTACTTACAAGCATAGGCGTAACCAGGGGGGTACGAGGGCCATGGGTCCCCCCCAATCCATCCTGGACAAAAACAAGGATCTTGGCAGAACCGGCACCAAGGGGGCCAGGGGAGTCAGGTCCCCCAATCGACATGCTTGGCCCCCCAAACAAAAAGCTTACTCTTTTGAAAACAGCGGCTTTTGTGCTTAATTTCAAACTTTGGCCTCCCTAATGAACGCTTGGCCCCCCTAAATCGACTGCTCTGCTGCCGGCTCTGGATCTTGGTAATTAGGTTAAATACTTGCCATTGCGTGTTGTTTTCTTGCTAGGATTTTATCAAGTGGGTTTATATCGGAGAAATACAATACAACTTTGCTTTTTGCGTTGGCCAGAGTAATGATGGCGCAGCCGCAATGGCCAGCGAACAGTCAGGCGCCACTTCAATTGTTTAAAACAATGGCTCTCAAACTTTTTTAAAATTTCGACTTCGCGGTCCCTAAAAATTTTTTTCTATCACTTACAGTTCTTTATTTTTAAGCCTAAATTTCCACGCAAAATGAAGTGAAAAGCAAAAAACAGGTCATCACGTCCGCAGATGTCCAATCAATCAAATTCAACGGGATGATGTGTCAGAAATCCGCGACCTCATTGCGGTACCCTGAAACTGCTTCGCGGACCCCAAGGGGACCGCAGTCCCCAGTTTGAGAACCACTAGTTTTACACGAATTTTCTTTGACATATTATTTTCACTGTGCTATGCATTGCTTAAATTTGAGCGCTTCTGCAGCTGTAAAGTTTCAGCAACACAAAATGCTGAAAACGTTGCATGAAAAATGGTTAAAATGTAGACCAGTGTGAAGAAAACAGCGTGGTTGAAATCCTGCATCAAAGAAGATGTCTCTAGTCAAGGAGAAGAAGACGTTATGTTGTCGGCTTATGTAAAACCCGGTTTGCAAAAACTCCATGTATCGATACTGGTGAAGCACTACAAATTAGGGGCAAAAACTTTCGATAAAGTTTGCCCGAAAACTGTTCAAAATGAACTAAAATGACCTTTACAGACGTGAATTTTCAAAAATTTTCCGGGGAGTATGCCACCGGACCCTCTGGAGCCTTTTTTGTTCCTCAACTGGCTTCAAATTAATTCTGCCGGGTAAAACTACGCTTGAAAAGATGTCAAAATTTGGGGCCCCTTCCTTAAAAAAATTTCTGATTACGCCTCAGACATGAAAAATTTTCAAAGCGCTTATTTGAGATCTTTTCCGCGTCTAGAAGTCTACCGTTTTTTGTATTCACAGTAGTAAACATTCAACCTAATTCAAAATTGCATCCCCCACCAAAATTTTCTACATCCACTCCTGGCTTGAAGTAAGCACGCATAAATCGAAAATGTGCGAACAAAACGCATTATATTTGGTGAAGGACTCCGAATGAGGGGCAAAAAGTTTGATCAAAATTTGTTCAAAAGCACTAAAAAGGCCATTGCACTGCGTAAAATTTCAAAATTTTTCCGGGAAAGCTTGCCCCCGGACCCTCTAGAGTCGTTTTTTCCTCAATTTGCTTCAAAAATAAAGCCTGGCCCGCCCAAAGCCCATTCTTTTATGAGCCTTCAACCACTAAAAAAGACAGTTGAAACCGATTTCAAAAATTGGTAGCGATTCGTTTAAGGCCCAATTAGAAACAAAAGATAGAACTGGGCAGTTAGCGCACCACTAACAAAACCCTTGAGCGGCTCGTTAGCCTGTCTTTTAGCGGTCCATGCCATCCCTCGGTGAAATGCACCAAAGTGGATTATCCTCAGATTAAGCTTATCCACGGTTTATCTTCGGATTAACCCTAATTTGGTCTGCACCAAGCGCGATTAAGTTAAATAGCGATTTAAACCGAAAATCGAATACGTTGAAATTTAACCCGCGGTTTTTGGTGGATTAAACCGTGGATTTCTTTTACCCATTTGTAAGCAGTTACGTGCGACCATGTGTCATGTTGATCTGCGTTAGCCTCCGTCGAACAAATTGAGTCGATTTTTCGTTGATGTCGTAACAGTCCTGCGCATGTTTTCAATTCATGTTGTAGTGTAGGCCTGCAAGTACCGGTAGATTTTTTCAACGCAAAGCGATAAAATTGTAGCCTATAAATTGCGCTACGATTAGTTGATCTTTGTGAGTTTTCGTCGTTCGGCGAGTACCGAACCCGGTTGGTATCCAGACAGCAATTTGGAATCTGAACTAAGACTAATGCTTCCGTTATCTAACGAGACACCCGATTTCGCCAACTTGTCTGGTCGTATGCAAAACCAAGGGAGTCATTAATGTTCGATGAATTGCAAACTACTGTATGTAATGAAGAACATTTTCTATATTGACATTATTTTACATTACGCTTTTCAACTAAAGTTTTAAAACGAATGAGTTAAGTACAGATCAGGCTTAACGCAACACATTAGTTTTTAGAAATTATTGGCGGCCGTACTTTTTACAGATTAACGTAATGTGGCCTACAATTGAAAAAAGGTTGCACACCCCAGCCTTAGATCAAATCTCTTGCATGTGAAGCGGTGGCGTACATTTGTGAAAATTAGTGGGGTTGATGAATCATAGCAGCATCAACTAAGACGTCAAGATCGTGTCAACTTCTGGGGGGCGGAGCCCCCCAGACCCCCCACCGCTGTTTTTCTTTGCACGTTACCTGGTTTCAAAAGTTTTGAGATATGAACATGAACTTCTTCAGCTATTATAGACTGAACAATATAGACTGAACAATATTTACAAAATATACATGCCGGTACAGAAAATAAGCTGAACGTTTTCGGACGAACCGGCAGTCCTTCATCACAGCATGATCAGAAATAAAAAGTTAACGAATGGCAAACTAATATAAGCGAAAAGCAAAACAGCAAGGGTACGATTCGTGCCCTGGCTGTTTTGCTTTTCACTTGAATTGGTTTGCCCCGGGCGCGTTGGCTTTTCATTGTCGGTCATGTTCTTATGAAGAAAGACAGCGTGGCCGATAGATTCGGAGCGTCGTTTTTACGACGGCCATGATCGCAAGGTTGATGGTTCAACTCCTACCCAAGCCTCGTTGTTGCGTCCTTGGATAAGATGCTGCATGGCAATTATCTGTGCTTGGAGGAATTTAACAAGTAGCAAGTTGAAGAAGTCAGAAGCAAAATTCAAGCGGAAAAATCGGAAACAAGGGCAACTTCTAAGCGAGTCTGGATTTACCCCATGCATAGCGCCTCCGTCGCTTTCTCGTGATAGGAGGATAAAAATGAAGAAATTGCCATAATCAAACGGTCGAGTTGTTCGAAAACGCCCAACACATTTTCTGCATGTTATAACGTTCTATGTTCTGAACTTATTATCTGTTGCTACAACATGGATAAAAAGACCTCTCTCCCAAAGTTATATTAGGCAACGAGCTGATAGCAAAGATAAAGCTATATGCTGATTGCTGCTATGAAAAGTGATAAAACAAATAATATTGATTCGTTAAAATGGTCACTAATTGTGACGAAACTTTTACCTCACAAAAAGCAAATCAATGGAAACGTAATAACCTATCATTAACTAGATAGTTATAAAATAGTCGGACGTCATTATTCATGTACTGTGTAGTGACAATCAACAAAATCTTAGATCACAATACCTTATCGGCTTAATCGTACCGGTGCACTTACTGCGTTTGCTCGCTGATTACTCCCTCCTCTGCCAACAGTCACATGACATTGAATGTTTTATAGCAATCGCGTAACAATTTCTTCCAATATCGGGGGTGATAAATGGATTATCATCCCCCTCCAAAAATATTGGGGGATGCATTCCCCATCCCCCCCGGGATGTACGCCCTTGATGTGAAGTACCGGTATGTAAGGTATTTCAACTTCAGACTTCCGTCTCTGTACAACGTTTTTAACATTTTAGGAAATGTTGACTGCAACTCCAGTTAGAGTCTAACGTTGTCCACCGAAAAAAGAAACGTGATTGCTGCAGATCCACAGTCGTCAATCGGGCTCGGGCTTTTCGGGTCGGGTCGGGTTCGGGCTTGGATTTTAAAAAACTGTCGAGCTTCAATCGGGCCCGAAGCCGAAGCAAAATCAGTATTTGCTGTGAGTGATAAGGTTTTCATGATTGCCGGAATAAAGCAAAGAAAACACCTTGTATAAATATTGCTGTTTGTAACTGGTGTGACTGTGAATGGGTAAAACTCATTTTCTTTTAAAATTAAAATTTATTCAACATTTAAAGTGTTGATTTTGATTTCGGGTTTAAATCGGGCTCACACTAAGTTAGGATTCGGGTTTGGGCGGATTCTACATCTTCGGCCCGTTGACAACTCTGCGTAAATCAGCAGTTCCCAAACGTTTCAGAATTGGGACCCAGTCGACCCACTATTTATTACCACAGCTTACGGCGACCCGCTTAACTTTATTCAATTAACAAAACATTGATAGGGAAAACACGTTTATTTTTTCAAATCAAATTTTCAGCAAGGCTCATGAGATGTGCTTGTTTCTTGCTACTTTTGATGGTATTAATTTCAATTTCTAGTTTTAGACGTACAATATTTGAAGCTCGCAATTTGTTTCGAAATTTTATAATTTTTCACGACCCACCAAGATCCCTTAGTTTGGCGACCCACCGGCGGGTCGTGACCCATAGTATTTATGATACGCTGCCTAAGATGTTTGTCGGTTCATTGATTAACTATTACTTAGATTGTTTAGGCAAGCCCGGCTTATGTAAAGCTGAGCAAGAGCTGCTGGGACTGCTAGCTTCTCAAAATGTCAGTGAAATGGGCTTCATATTTGTGGTATCTAGTAACCCAACCATGCAGGGTCGTCTTGTGACTGATAATAGCTTATTGCATGTACTTAATGATGATGAACTTTTACGTATTGATCTCTTTTCCTGTTTGCTGTTATCTTTCTGTTTAAAAAAATCATTTGCTCTTTGATGGCATCACTACATTCAGTAATAGATCTTCTAAAAGTATTTTACCTAACCTTGTCATTGAATTAAAAATCGGGAAAGCAATGTGGGTTCCCGCTTGGAAAAATATTATTTATTATAAAACACATATGTTTTTTCAGCTTTGCCTGAATAACAACATCTCATCGGATGCTGCTTTCTCCCTTCCCATAACTTCACAGCAACTCTGCAGGTATCCGCGCATCACATCACTTCTTCAACCAGCAACAGAAAAGTCGGTGGGAAACGTCCTTGATCAGTGACATTCTACAAAACAAGCACGACGTCTTCGACGTTACATCAAACTCTTTACAAGTATAGAATAATTCCAAAACTGCTGCATAAAACATAAATTGAATTTCTACACAGGTAAAGACTACAGAAATGCCACGAATGCCTTGACTGACATTTCAACAAACGCACTTTGTTCACGCCCAAGCGCTTGTTGTGGGTTTGTCGGAGATAAAATTTTTGAAAAGTAAATTTTTTATTGAAAAACAGAAAAACGCAGATTGCAAGAACTCAATACGAATATGATTTCAAGGGATTGCTTTTGTAAAACATGCTTTTCATTTGACAATAATTATCTAGACTCAAACGGCAAAACTTGAAACTAACAATTCAGGACAGCAGACATAACCCTAACTGAAACTGGCACCTACTCAGTCAAAATATTGAAAACCTAAACTTGAACCTTAACCGTTTTTTCTTGAAACGTCAAAACCGAAACTGAAACTAAAACCTGTTCAAAGTTTTCTAAGATTTTGGGTTTTAAAAATTGTCATCACTATCATAACCAGTACGGCTCCTTTAATGCTGAGTGTCAAATAGAGAAGCTGTAAATACTAATTTTTGAGTCGTTCGTTTCTCCAGAATCGGAAATATACCCAGGTCGACAGCTTTGAAGCAATTGCTCTATTAACTCCGCCATCTGAGCTGCTGCTTATCATTGTAATAAAACAAAAACGCCAAGAAGTAGAGCAGTTAAATAATGCGTATTGAAAATAACATGGCTTTTTTGGATGAAACTTAAACCGAAACTGACACCCAGAAACCGAAGCTGTGCGTAAGCAAAACTGAAACCAAAACTGGAATCTATTTTTCAACAGCAGTGAAACCAAAACTGAAACCTGACGTTTGGATTTCAACACATCGAAACTGAAACTCGCACCTTATAACGCCAAGTAGCCAGGTTTTCACCCTTGTTATTCTTCAACATTGCTTCTGGATATTAACAAATTTTCTTTCTTCAACGCTCTTTCAACTAATTTGCTACCAGCTTTGATTACAAACCTGACGTCATTGAAATAAAAAGACTTTTTTTGCCACCACGCAGAATCTTTCAAAAATATTTAAAGATATTTCTTTAATTTCTTTCTTACTCATTGGATGAAATCTATCGCTGTAAGCCTTCGAACGAACGACTTTGATTTTGGGGTGAAATTGACGATTCGAAACTTTTTACTTTGCTGCCGAGTACGTTATAAAATTGACAGATTCTTTCAAGCTTGAGAGATTCTTTCAAATTATTTAAAATCAGCTGCTTTATTTCCTGTATCCGCAAACTCGTCAGACCCCTCAGAAGATTTATCTATGAAGCAAATCCTATACAGAAGATAAAATTATACAGATCATCAAAGTAACACTAAAACTATCGTGTTTGAGGTTTACGTCTCTCAATAGAGTTAAGACCCAAAAGAACACAAAATGACTTCTTCGTTGTTTTTTTTTTGTTGTTGATTTTTTTGTGATTCCATTCGGATCCAATTAAGTTGTGTCTTCTGCAAAATTGCTTTCGAATCTAAAAGTCAGTAAACTTCGTTTCTTCACTTTTTTTCAATTTCCTTCACGTTCTTCATCACTTGCTGCCAAGCATAGCAAAAAAAGTATCATCAATAAAGCACATGGAATTTTTTTGCCAACACTGAGTTTACAGAAAAAAATATCTTCAAAAATATCCATTTTCTTTAGTTTCCTTTTTATTCTTTTGGTGTAAGGTCCATCGTTGTGAACTTTTGAACAAACAATCTTGAACTGGAGATGAATTTGATTAATTGAAAAATTCTTGAGCATAAACGACTCAAACTCGGTTACCAGCATTTAGCTTTTACAGCCATGTTTTTTGCTCATTTTCACACCAGTCCTACTTGCTTTAAGAAAAGTTTTGTTCTACTCTTGTGCTTTTCGCTTTTCATTTTGCTACGGAACTCTTAATAAGCTTGGAAAACTCTTCGAAATTCTTCAACAGCTTGTGTATTTCCAAGTTTGGTAAAAATAGACATCTTTGAAACGGATTTTTGCCATTATTTGCTTCTGAAAATTTTTGAAAAATAATTCAGCAGTTTTTTCTTCATTCTTTTGATAAAAAAACGTTCAGTGCTGTAAACGTTTAAAAAATATCCTTGATTTTTGGGATGAACTTGACAAATCAAAAACTTCTTTTTTTATTATTTTTATTGCTTTTTGCATGTTTCCAAGCTCTTCTAAAGCTTGAGAAAATGTTTGAAATTTTTCAACCATTTCTTTCTTTCCTGGATTAACTTCAAGATATTTTTGCACTTCATAAAAATACGCATTTTTAATACCTTTCGCTCATGCAACTAGATTTATTCCAAAAACTTTATCACAATCAAAGCTACTACAGACACACTGATGTGTTTTTTGTGAAAGCACACGTGAATTCAAATCTCATCAGCGTGTTTCATGAATAAGGAAACTTTAACAAGTTGAAGTAGCTTCTTACGATAGAAAATTATCGAGTACGAAACATACTGTAGGCTCCTGTCAAAGGTTGGTACCACAACTGAAGACAAGAATTTCATATTAATTGGTCGAAAGCGTTTGCTTCTGTGCTTAAAACCATATTATTTTTTCCTTAATACGATTCAGAAGTCATATGATGAGCATCAGATTTACTGCATTTTTTGATACTTGCGATGTGATAGCTTGAATACAATACGTTCGCTTGTACAACGCTATGTTCTGCATGGAATGGAAACTCTAATCAGTATTTGCTGATTTGTCATTTTAATTTGTTTCTGGTTTCGTTTCACATGCGCAATGGTGCCGATCTTGGGGGGGATGCATCCCCCCCAACATTTCGGCTGCATCCCCCCAACATTTGGCGTCGGCCGTAGTGCTCATTAAAGTGTTATTACATCAGTAGTCTAATGCCGTCGAGTGCTGGTGAAGATTGGAGTTGGCAAGTGGCAGTCTGACATAACTTACAAAACTCGCAAATGTACTTCGAGCAGCATCCCCCCAATGTTCAAAATTGACAAAAATAGGTAAAATAAGCAAATCATCCTCCCCAATGCTCAACATGGATCGGCACCACTGCACATGCGTGCTGAAAGAGTTCATCGCAGTGATGGGGTTTCACGACCCACTGAAAGAAAAACCAAACTACACATCACATTAAACAACAACCAAAAAAAAAAAGGACAGTAGGCCTACTACGAATTAAACGCAGAAACACCAATTTGCAACGTGTGTTTCTAAGCATAAGAGTATTTCAATGTTGATATTTCGGAGCA
The DNA here is from genome assembly GCA_964006365.1 of Trididemnum miniatum. Classification (NCBI taxonomy): domain Eukaryota; kingdom Metazoa; phylum Chordata; class Ascidiacea; order Aplousobranchia; family Didemnidae; genus Trididemnum; species Trididemnum miniatum. The sequence continues at coordinate 9,037,244 of OZ023240.1, read as the reverse complement.
TGGTTGAAGGAAATTTGATGTTTTATTAGCTTTGTAATTAATTCAATGTTGATGCTTTTCTTTCATGTTTAGTCTGTTATTACTCGATCACTCGCGTTCTGTATATGAATTGCTGTCGTAACATAAATAAAATAAAATAAAACTTGGGAAATCATCTATTTTCAAAATGAGTTTTAATTGTTATATTAGGTTTAGCAAGATATTTCTTTACATTACCAATCATATCACTTCTCATATTTCGTAAACTTTTTTGAATTCGAAGCGATTCAAAGTCATGATGAACATTTTGTTAATTGGGTTATATTTTTGTTTTGTAAATTAAAACTAACTTTGAAGTTGAAGTTGGCATTTAATTATTGCCAAGTTTGTTTTCCCAAAAAATGCTTGACTAGATTTTGTTATATCACAAATTGATTTGGGGAATTGTTTTGATAAATGGCCGATCAACCTTTTTTCAATGGTGTTTAAAACGAGGGTTGTTGCCCTCCTTTTTTTTGACATGAGAATCCATACGAAAATTTTTCCATTAAGCCCAAGAAAATTTGAACTTGACTAATACCTTTTTTTGAACTAGCTTTTCAGTGTGATAAAGTTCGGGCTTAAGTTTCGGGTATCGGTTTTTTACTTTAACTTAGTGGTTTCCAAGCTTTTTCTGCAGAGGATACACTAAAAACATTTTTAAGAAAGTTTGTCGAGTATTTTCTACGATACATTGTTGATTTAAAACAATTCTCGACAAACTTTAATGTGATACCTAGGTGTGTCTGCTTTTTGGGCGAGGTTTAGGGTGCCAAGAACAGACAAAGTTTGTCATCCATTCCAAAAATCTTGTTCACTTTTCACTTTGCTTTCTGTTACAGCAGAAAATCCCTATTCGCATACTTATGCAGGTAGCAAGGTCATTTGGATGGTTTTTGTGAAAATGATCTTATTACAATGGCATGGCAAACAGTTACACGGTATAACCTACACCAGTGTCACTTCAACTTTTTAACGCAGTTTACCAGCACCGCACTTTCTGCCATTTGACGCACCAGTCACGCATTTTCTAACGGAAAATGGACAAAATCAAATATTGTTTAAAAAATAACAACCATACAATAAACAAAGTCAAAATCATTTTTGTTTCTAATCTCGCTGATGAAACGCTGCGTGGTCAGGAAAGCCAAAGAAGGAGAGAGAAACTACGCTTGGAAGAAAAATTACTCTATCCACTGCGTGAAACATGTTCTGATCAATGTAAAATAATACTTCGCATACTTATTTTCTAACTGACCGCGTCCGGGAGCCAACTGCTTGCGCACCGGCGCCGGTACGCGTACCACAGTTTGAATAGCACTGGCCTACTCCATAGTTTTTGGCCGGATTTTTTTTTTTTTTTCACTGAATCAATTTCAATGAAGTTTTGCTTGCCCATTTGTGACAAGAATAAGTTACTTTCTTAAACTTTGAATAGTTTCGCGGTCCAAAGTTCGGAAAACGCTGTTAACTAATAAACACAATTTTTGTTTTAATTCTAAAACTGTACTAAGTTTATTCAGCTTTTTCTGTGCTTTTTTGGTTGCCATGTGGTGGCGGTAAAGGTATCAACTCAGTACATGAGGTACTTGAAGTCAAGAAAAGGATTTTTTAAACTGGGGTTCATGAACCTCCAATATAGGTCCATCAAGATCATGCTAGAAGGTGTTTTTAAACCCTAAGGCAAATACGGTGTGAATTGTGTTCGTACTAGTAAGTTTAGCGTTACAACTTATTTCTTGTAGCCTATGGAAGTTTGCAGGTTGTAGCAGAAAGTTTTTGGGGTCTGTTGCCTAAAAATGTTATGAAACATTGGTTTTAAAGCATCTGAATATCAAATAACAAAAAAAAAATAGTCTGTAACAAATAACATACCGGTACCAAAAAATGGTCGCTTTTACTCCTCTACGACTGAACTATTGAATTGATCATGATTTTATTATGTAGCTAAAGCCTATTTTGCTTTGTTTTATACAGTAGCATTTTATACAGTAACTTTGTTTTATACATCGATAAACTTAAAAATCTCTAGTCTCTCATGTTGAATGATTAGTTGGAAAGTCGGAAATTCAAAAAATTATTATTTCTTGCTAAACTTCAGAATAGCACAGCTCTCTCAAAGATTAAGATTTCGTAAATCTTATGGTGGGATTGATCATGGGACAATGTTAGAAAATAGTTTTAGATTTTCACCCTTATTTAATGTCACTTGCTCTAGCAGGCCGAATAGTCAAGATGAAACTGTTCGCTAGATGACTGGAATACATTTCGAGTTGTTAAGTTTTGCGGCATTAAATCTTTGCAGTTTTAACGCACTAGGGCCATATTAACAAACTTAACACAATACAAATTAGCATGTTTAACTATTTATAAATAAGACTTGTATAAAACCAGCGCCTCTACCTCAAGGATCGTCAAAATTCGGTATAACTTATCAGTGCGGATGCTTACAGTACATATTAGCCTACTTCTTACTTACACTGTACTAATTTAGTAAACCTACGCGTAGTGCATATCAGTTACGTAGAACAGTTAAATTTTGTAAATCTATAGCCTGCAACTTATCACTAAAATACTTTTTACAGTAGATATAATTATGCTGCATGAAGTTTTCAAAGATTGCCAAAATTTCTGCTCAGTTTCACATTGAATGTTCTTATTTGTAAATACAAGAAATATTTCGAAATCGTTGTGATTTAGCAGAAAATAATAACGTTTTTTCGTTTAGAAACTCACACTCTGGCCTAAGCAGTAAGTTGATACCTCTATTTTAGTGGTTCCGTCAGTAGCAGAGCTAAGCAAAAATGGCGAACTAGCTGATTGCAATCGAAACTTTAAAATCTTAAAATTATCACCAGTCAGTCACGATAACTGATGTATATGGCAACATGTAAATATAATCAATTGAGTTCTGAGAGATTTCTAGTAATAGTTAATATAGGTTGGTCATTGACGATCAATTTTTGGCTTAACTTAACACTTTTATATGCGTAATTGTTATTGCAACAGAGCGAAACGCAACGTTCACGTCACTATACAACGATTACCCTAAACTTTTGTCGGGGATGTGAAACAATCAAGAATTGAATAATTATAACATCTTTACCTTTTTTGTTGTTCACTAGATTATCCAGATAAAAAAACTGTTTACTCATTTTAAAACCTGCATTACAAAGGAAACACCACATTTACTAGAAAAACTCGTGTAGTGCAGTAATAAATTCATTTCCGCCATAAAATGAAGTTTTATTTCGTTTAGTGACTGTATGGCCTTTAAAAATGAGACATACAATTAACTAAATAGACAGTAATTTTTGATGGAATACTTAAATAAAGAGCAGGAGACAGCGTTGAGGATTTGAAGATTAGAAAACCTCGATTTTTTTGTTGCTCTTAATATACGAAAACAGTAATTTTTTCTGAACTACTAAAAGTTCTGATCGGGTAATTGTTAAAGTTACTTTCTAAATTAAACTAGCTTGGAACTTCAATTTCCCAGAAGGAGCTGTGTAATGATAATGATTTTTGCTTGAAAAAGAATGTGCAGCGAAAGACAGAAACTTAAACAGATCAGTAAGACAAAGATCAAAGCCAATGCACTGTTGCATGCCATCACGTTGTAGCGTAGAGCAACGATGGCGGAAGCATTTCTAAAGTGGGGGGGCTCAAAACCAATGACCAGATTTTCTTCACCTATAACCAAGGCAGGCAGTGGCGTAGCGAGAAATTTAAAAAGGGGGGGGGCATAATTTCCACATTTTTTGTCAAGCGCATTTTTTTCGGCAGAATTAATTTAAAACTGATTAAGAAACAAGAAAAACTCTAGGGGGGTCCGGGGGCATGCTTCCCCGGAAAAATTTTGAAAATTTACATGCTGTAACGGCTATTTTAGTGCTTTTTTAGTAATTTTCAGGCAAATTGTGTTTAAATTCTTTGACCCTACTTCTGAGTGCTTCGACTTCTTTGACCCTACTTCTTTGACCCTACTTCTGATTTCCAAATATGATACATTTTGTTCGCACATTTTTAATTATGCGTGCTTAAGGCGCAAGGCTTGTAGCTATCGAGGTTCGAAAATATAGAAAAATTGTATGCATCAAAAAAGTTTTTGAAAAGGGCTGGTGTGAGGATGCATATCCCTTATCCTACCCTTCTGGATTCGCCCCTGGCCATATGCTACAGAAACCAACAGAAGAGTCTGGCATATTTCAGTCACTTGTCACCTTTAGTATTGTTCTTTTTACTACAGGGCAGAGTCAAAGGGGGGGCATGGCACGATGGCCCCGCCCCTAAATACGCTCCTAAAGGCCGGATTTAGACAATAAGAGGCTCTAGGCTATTTGATCACACTGATTGGAAGAGCAAAAAAAGGTATACACGTCCTCAGATGTCCTGTTTTCACTGAAAATATCAGTATAGTGAAGAGCAAAAAAAGTTATACACGTCCTCAGATGTTCTGTTTTCCACTGAAAGTATCAGTGAAGAAAAAAAAGTCTTCACTGATCGCGATGAGGCCCTAGGTTTCAGCCTGCTTAGCCTATACGTAAATCCGGCCCGAAGCCTACAATCCATATTTAGCCTGTCCACATGTGACATGTCCACTTTATGTAGGCTTCAGACCCACGGTTCTTGCTTCTAGCTTCTGTCCCCCCACCCCACAAACAAAATTTTAAAGAAGACATCTCTGGATTTAAGCTCTTTCCTGGGTATCAATTTCGATGGTAGACCTATTAAGTTTCAAATACATTCATGCAGAGGCAATATTGTAGAAATAAACGCGTAAATTATGGTCCTCCCTGAAAAAAAAATGGGGGGCCAGCGCCCCCCGGCCTCCCCGGTTCCGCCACCTATGGCGTAGAGTTATTTAGTGCTTTTAATTCGATCTGATTTTGTTTTTAACACCAAGCCGTTGTAAATCTCAACTGTTTGATGCTTTTCGGTCGTAACATTTTTTTGTTTGCTTAAGTATTGCGCCGTTGCGGCATTGGCAATCTTTTGATTGACCGCTTGTTAATTTTTGCGAACGTGAGTGCAACAGAATATATACGCTCATTTTGCGCAAAACTATCAGTTTGTAGGTTTTCTGTGAAAAAGTTCGTGGAAAAATCTGGTTGCAAACACACAATAGCCAGACAACTTGAAGCCCGTTAAAAAAATGACGTTTTGTTAGAATGCAATAACCATTATTCAAAAAGAATTGTTTTTAAAGAAAAATCGCGTGACTTATGTGGTCACCATAGTGAGTCAGATGTGGATTTGAAAGGAAACTGTAAGCACTGAAATTTTTCAGTAAAATTTGAAAGAAATAATCTGATTTTTTGTAATAAGTTTTCGTTGATTGCTGGAATCGCCATTTTGTTTTGGTCGAACGGCTTTTTTGTCATTAATTATGTTTAAAAAGACAGCAGTCTGTTCTGACCAAGAAAAAAAATTCAGTATTACGGAATTTTTTTTTTTTTTTTTTTTTTTTTTTTATTGTTGCAAAAAGTAATAATAAAATGGGTATCAACACAAAAACAACACTATACTATTTTCAAAGTCTAATACTTATGGAGTTACAAAATAACGTCGTTAAGCACATACAGGTACAGTAGTAGCACGATTCAATAGATATTCCATTTTCGAAAATGTTTTTTCAAATCCCCATTACGTTTAGCAATCAAATATTCTGTTTTTTTTTGCAAATTAATGGTACTTATAAATAACATGATATTTGGTTTGGTTTTTTCAATTTTACATCTATAAATCAAAAATCTTGCATTGAGTAAAAAACAATTAATCAAATCCGTCTTAGTACAATTTTCTAACTCTTGAAATCCAAAAATCTTGTTAAAATTGCAAAAATTTATGTCCCGTTTGAAATGACAGCATATCCAACTAAAAACTTCATGCCAAAACTGATCTACAACTGGACAAAAACAAAATAAATGCAAAATTGTTTCAATGCTTTGCGCACAAAATGAACAAAAAGGCGAATCCACAATGCCAAAACCATGCAATTGCACATTAGTTACAATAGCTCTTAGATTTAATTTTATTTGAAAGGATCGTAATTTAGTTTCAGTAGTACAGAAATAGTTATTGCAATAAATCGTTCTCCAGTTGATTGCTCTACTATCTATAGACAAATCATTTAACCATCGAGTTTGCTGTTTTATCGGTCCTTCGTGATTACCAGTTAAGTGTAAATAAGCGTTTTTAGTGGAAACCCAAGTATCTAGAGATTTTTGTTTCACAATATTTAAGAAATCAACATTTGTATTATCAATCAGAGTAGACGATGCTCTATTTTCCCAAGTTTCCGGTATAGCCAAATACAATGTTACGTAATCCTTGTTTGTTTGAGAATCGGAATTAATTGAAAATTTACAAACAAGATCCGAAAAGCGCATATAATTGCCATTTCCATCAAGCAGCTGTGCATGAAAATAAATACCAGCATTAATAAATTTTGAAATGATTAAGGGATTACGCTTATATTTTACGTTTTTATTCAGCCATAGAAATTTATTTTCTTCAGTATTGTAAGGAATTAGCGTTTTAGCTGCCTGAATACCCATCTTCAAAAAACGAAACGGAATGAGTTTTCGCAGTAAACGATGTTGCAAGGTCAAATTAGAACTTAATACGCATTGTAATATACAATCACTAACACAAGACTTCTCAACGTCCTTCCACAAAGGCGCAGCTGAGTCATTCAAAAAAGCTTGCATGAACTTCCAATGCAACGCTGTTATAAAAGCTGGTAAATGTAACATATTTGCACCACCTAATTCAACACTCGAAGTAAGGTTTACTCTGCTAATTCTTTCCCATTTGGATCCCCAAATAAAACTATAAACAATTTGGTTCAAAGATTTCAAAAATGGTGGAAAAATATGTGATGGAATCATGGAGAGTTTGAACAGCAATTTCGGAAAAACGAGGCATTTCAAAATTGTTATTTTACCAAGTAAAGTGAGACCTCTTGATTTCCAAAGATTTAAGATGGTTTGCAACTTAGGACAGTATCCGTCAAAATTCAATCGAAAAAGCTCATATTTATTGCCTTTCGGCTTAGTAGGAATGGTCAAGCCAAGATATTGTATAGTATCATCAGGCCATTGCAAACCAAAGTGAGACAACGGCTTTTTTTGCCAACGTTTGCTAGCTCCTATATAAAAGGCTTTAGATTTATTCCAGTTAATGGTGCAGCCAGAGAACGTAGCGAATTCGGTGAAGATAGCAGAAACTATTTCAAATTGATTTACTGTTCCATCTAAATATATGATGGTGTCGTCCGCAAATAAGGAAATTTTAACATTAGAGCTTCCTAGCTGGAGGCCCACATATTGATTACTAGCTCTTAAAGCACTTGCTAAACATTCAATACAAAGAACGAAAAGAGTCGGCGAAAGAGGATCACCTTGTCTAACACCTTTATGTACCGCAAATGAATCGGACAAGAAATTATTGTTTGTCAGTCTGCAAACTGGCTGGGCATACAACGTTTTTATCCAGTGTAAAATGGACAATCCAAACCCATATTTTTCAAGCACTTGGTAAATAAATTCCCATTTAAGGGAGTCAAACGCTTTAAATATATCAACCGTTAAAACTGCACCCAAAGTATCGTTCAAATCAGCGAAATCAATGACATCAAACAAAAGGCGAATATTATCGCCGATGTGTCTGCCTTTGATGAAGCCATTTTGACCGGGTTTAATCAAAGTATTTAAATGACTTTTCATTCGATTATTGATGGCAGAAGCGATTATCTTATAATCAACGTTAAGCAAAGTTATAGGTCGATAATTTGATGGTAACAACAAGTCTTTTTGTGGCTTTGGGAGCATTATAATAATGCCTTCTTTTTGCGTGTTTGGCAGTTGCCCCTTCTCGTAAGAAAAGCGAACACATTCTAAAAAAAAAGGTTTCAAGTCATCCCAAAACGTTCTATAAAATTCAGCAGTAAAGCCATCCGGCCCAGGTGATTTGTTGTTAGACATAGCGTTCAAGGCAGCATGGCATTCCTGTTCTGATATAGGAACAGAAATATTTTCAGTTTGATCTTTTGACAAAACGGACAAATCAATATTAGACAAATAATTGCGAAGTTGAATGCTATCAACATTGTTGTCAGTACTTGAATAAAAAGATTTGAAGTACTGTGTTAAAACTTCCAAAATAGCTTGCTGTTCTGTCACCAAAATTCCTTTTGTGTTTTTAATCTTATTTATTGATTTATTCCCCCTTCGAGATTTTTCTAAATTGAGAAAATATTTTGTATTTTTTTCCCCAGATTCAACCCATTTTGCGCGGCTGCGAATAGCAGCCCCTTTTGCTTTTTCCTCAATCATGCTATCAAGTTCATACTGACAAGACTTGATGTCAGCAAGCAAGCTATTTAGGTCATTCGAGGTGCAGTTGTTCAGTGCATCGTGCAGCTGCTGTAAATGCACGCGCAGCAAATTTTGCCGATGCAAAAACATCTTTTTTCTTTTAGCACTAAATTCAATGATGTATCCTCTAAGCGCACACTTTAAAGCGTCCCATTGTAAGTGCGGATTGCATGTATTTGGAGGATGATTAGTTTGGAATTCACCGATAACGGTTTTGATTACCGAGGTAAAATTTTTGTCCAGCAGTAATGAGTTATTGAACTTCCAATACCCGGTACCTTTATGAACAGCTTTTAGAGATAATTTAATTTGCACCAGTTTATGATCAGAATGCACACTTGGTAAAATGGAAGCGGTTTGACTGTCGGTAAGCAACGAATTGGATATCAGGAAAAAGTCTAGTCTAGATGATACGAAAGGGTTGTTTTGAACTCTCGTAAAAAGCTTCTTGGTCGGGTGCAAGGAGCGGAAAATGTCAGTAAAGCCTAAAGTTTTCATATTTGTATTAACAACATTACTGGCCTTGTAATTAATGTGCTGTGATGAACCTCCCAATTTATCAAGATCATTATTTAAAACTAAATTAAAATCACCACCCAATATAATATCTGAGGTCGAAAAACTTTGGAGTTGATTAAATAGGTTTGAGTAAAAGGTAGGATTATCAACATTGGGTCCATATACATTAGCTAGGCAGAAGTTTCTGTCTTCAATATTGATATCAACTAGTAGCAAGCGACCTTGGTCATCAGTTTTTATATCGTTAACATGGTATTGCAATCCGCACTTAAAAGCAATTGCAACACCTTTGAAACGAGTAGTCCCATGATTCCATAAAATATTTCCACCCCATTCCTTCTCCCACAATGTTTCGCAAGCAGAATAAGCATGGGTTTCTTGCAAAAACACAATGTGAACTGGACTAGATTTTAAAAAATACCAAACTGACTTCCTTTTGATGGCACTACCCAAACCCGCAACATTATAGCTAGCAACAACCAAATCCATTATAAATTAACAATAAAGGAAGTAACAGTATATTAGACCTATGGAATAGTAGCACAAACAGTATTCAGCGGGAAAAGACGCAAAGCTATTGTATATATTACAGTGTCGTAAGCTAGTACATTTTCGTTACACCCATATCTATGTCATATTCAAATTCACAGCCGCATTCACATAGATATGGAGTCGTACCGGTAAAAAGTTGCACAGATTTTCGAGAACAATCACAATGTACAGTTTTATAATGGCATTTGACGTTTTTGCAGCAAAAAGCCAAGCCTTGACCGGGCAATTGATTATAGGATTCGCAGTTGCATTCCATAAAGAGTTTGTTGCATTTTCCGCATTGGATAATATTTTCGTCGTCTATTTTATTAACAGGCACAAACGACTCACAGCAAGAAAGGTACAACATTTCTACAGTGCAGGCTGGGCATGGAAATTTTGTGGTATTCGGGCAAACACTTCGATACGAGTCGGCATTATCTTCAGATGCGCAGCATGGTTTGGCAATAAGGTTATCGTTATGACAGTTCCAACAAATAAAATGCGACTCGGGGTTGACTAATATATTTTCCGACTTACAACTTTGACAAATAATAGAGCTTCCACGCTCCCACCAATCTTTTGGGACATGAGTCTTGTCAGCAGGAACGTCCACCTCCATCTGTTCTTTGCTTAGCTGTTCTGGTTGCGACAAATCAAGTGGCTTGTTGCTGGTATTAAAGCATAGAGAACCCGCCGCGCAGCTCAAGTCCACTGCAGCCTCGGTCCTAAATTTGTTAGCTTTGCGTATTTCGGTATTTTTCTTGCGTTTTTTGCTTGGGAAGGCATCGGTTTGCAGTTGGTCAGGACTGCTGTTTTGAATAATGTTTTCATCCCGCTGAAGTGACGGGAAATTCTGCGCTCGCTTGTCACAATCTACTTGCTTATGCCCAATTTCGCCACAATATTTACAAGTAAACTTTTGACCTTCATAAGTCACATAGAGCTCGTTGCCGTCTATTTTAAAATAGCTAGGTATAGGATTTTTTTCTAAAACATCTTTTTGCATAATAAGAATTCTTACGCCCGATACTAGGCCATCGCGACACTTTCTTTGTAAAACCTTTATTACAGGTCCAAATGCATCTTGAAAAGCTGATTTGATACGCTCGTTTGGCATGGGAATGGGTACCCAACCTACTACAACGTTAACGTTATCCTGTTCGTATAATTTCACGAAAGCAACTGCATCCACTTTTTGAAGTATGTCATATAGCTCTAGTACATCTTTTCTTGTTTTGCAAGTAACGTCGATTGTACCTGCTTTCATTTCTGCAACTCCTGTCAATTTCAGTATAGAGTACTGTAACTGTTTGAGGAAAGTAATTGCTTCTTGTCTTTTCATTATTTGTTTATGCCTAAAATTCAAGCAGTTGGGTCTTCTCGTTTTAGATTCAAAGCTGTGAGAAACAGAATTACCTTTCACAGTTTGGGCGTAGCTGAGACTTTGCATTTTCTTGCTGCTTACAAGCCAACTCGTGTAAGTTGTCGGTCATTCCTGCGTATTCAATTTATTCAAACGTGAACATTCAGAACAAAATTTAGTTCTAATGGAATATAGCTGGTTAGCTCAGTTGATAAGCGCACGCTATCGGTGCGAGAGGTTTGGAACCCGATTCCCGTGGGTCGATCAAATCGCCACAGTTCGCCACCGCAGCGACGTTTCTTCGGAGCTGTGTTGCCCATAGACGCTACAAGCCGCGGCGATGACGAGTCCTGCAACTCGTTGCATGCTTGATCGCTACGGCGTAATACCGCGAGTATAATGAAGATTCGATTTGATCGTGTTTGCCGAAAGGAATCTATTTCTTTGTAACTATACATGAGCGCTTTTCATGCTTTGAAAAATTGATGAATTAATACTATGAAAGCGATGCTATTGGAACAGAAACTTTAGGGTCAGTTTGAACGAAATTTATCTCTTTTAAAAATTGATTACAATACCAAAAACATTCAGGTTGTTGTCGATTTAAGAGGTTTAATCAATACCGTTTGTTCGAAAACCCTTTGCGCATGGCACCAATACCAAAATACATTGGAGTATAACTAAATTATCACAGATAAACCTTCACAAGATTTAAATTCAAGGGTTATAAACAACTTTTAAAATGCAAAACAGCAAGCCTGTAGAGCCTGTAAGCACCTTTGGCCAAAACGAGGTCTGTGAGTGGAAAACTATAGTATTAAACACAGCCAAATGGTGTTTGCTGTTAAAATATATATCACTGACTAGAGAAACTTTTTACCCTTAGCCTACCCGCTATTCAGAAAATTTATATTCTCCGTATACTGTATATATCGTACTCACTGCAAGCTTGGCCATATTGTTATCAATATTAATTTTGGGGGCGGAGAGCAGGATTTAAGTGTTTGTGTCCCGCATGTGGTTACAAAAACACCACAGCTTCAGTTAATGGAGTGATTGTTTGAGCATGTGAAGTTCATTCATGATCGGATGATTTTTTCACCATTCCTCGTCAGAGTTATTTTAAGAATTGATGTGGGTTCATACAAAATGCGCATTTAACCGCCTTTGTTTGGTTTTTTTTTCATCCGATTTTCGATGCATGAAGTTGACAAATATATCCTCCACAAAATCCATGCTCGTCCAATTATACGTTTTATGAAACATTATGTAAAATCCTTTTCGATTGTTTCCTGCAAATCTATACAAAGTCGATGCAGTTCTACCACTACGTTTGATCCAAGTTTACGACAGCTCGTCACTTTACGTACGAAGACGACATCGCATTTGACGTACTACCAACCTATCTTATCGGTTTAAGTTTACAGAAAATTGCTAAAGTTTGATATGAAGATTTCTGGTAACAAATTGTCGGATTTGGCAAGACTGGAATCTCAAACGCTTAAGGGCCATTCTACTTTGCGTTAAATCATTTGTCACAAGAGCACGCACGAGACGTCGCATGCTCTCATTTCTCAGCAATATTTAAGAGGCAATTTTCACAATGCCAAAAATAATTAAAAGTGCTTTTTGTTTCAACAATGTTTTACTCATTAACCCTAAACCCATCTTTTTTTGGTATAACAAGCAATTGCTAATCCAAGTATAAAGCAACCATACTAAAAATATAACTTCCAAAAACAACTTCTAATGATAGGATACGTACAGCACCCCATTGCGTAAGTACTTCAGCGCAAGCTCTTATACCCTCTTCATGGTTTTTACATAATTGCGTCGGACTCAGCAATATAAATTGTTGACCTTTAACAGTTGTCAACATTAAAAAGCAATTATTGCTGTTGAAACGTTTAATTCAAATTGAAAAGAGGTTGTATTTTTAAAGCACTTGTAATTCAAAATTAAGCAAGGCTAGGACTTCTTACATTCTTCAACTTGTATAATCGCCATTTTGATAAAAGCTATTCGAGCTTTTTTTTCATTTTAAAGACACACAGTGTGATATTGTCTCAAACCCAACCGTCCAACAGGTGTAATTTTGCTGAATCAAGCCAAAAATCTTAGACTTGATTTATTAAAAGTAAAACCTTTCGGTACTAGATAAACAAGGATTGCCAAAAAGAGAGATTTTTAAAAATCGCTCACGAGTTGAAGATTCCACGAATGAATTCATATGTAAAATAACATGCTCGCTCCAAACCCTACAATGGACAAACGCTTTCTCTCTTATCTGGTAGTTTCATCTGTGCAACTACTTCAAATAAAATCTAGTCAGCATCTCATGTTTTCATATTTTAAAATCATTTTTATTGTTTTTCTTGGTATATTAATCGAATCCTTTGAAGCATATAAAACTTGGGTACTTTAAACAGCTATATTAAAAAAGAAATAGCTAATGCCATTGCAAGAGCAGCTCTAATTTTCTTATTTAACGAATGAATCAATTTGAAAAACATGCTGAACATACTGCCAAGTAAAAGTGAATGAAGGATTCTCTCTAACACAGCAATTTGGTGAAAAATATCAGTCGTAAAAAACAAAGAGTTGACAAAAACTCTTGAAAAACGTCATTGATAATTGAGTAGCTGAACGTCATGATCATGAAAATTTACACAAAAAATAGCAAGTCAGACTTTTGACTAATAAAAGTGCTTTCGTGACCTAAAAAATAGGAACAAATCTAAATCTAAGAAAGGCATAAGTGACATCTAGGAGAGGGACCATGCGGGTTCAAACCTACCCCTCAATTTTTGGCTGGAGAGTAGGCCCCGTAATATGCAAAACTGCAAGATAAGAAGAGTATTTTTTTAACCTAACCTAACTTTTCTTGTTTATTCTCGCGCAAAAAACGTTGCCAACGTTTTCAATCAAAATTCTCTGCAGGTTTTCGTCAGTTCGTGACCGAAACTCGACATTAGATCATACAGTTTCTATTCAGCCAATCACCTCAAAAACCGGAAGTGCGTTATATTAGTTCAATTTGCAGACTTCACGTAAAAGCTTCGTTTTAAAACACCAAAGTAGTTGGTAATATTAAAACTCCCTTCAAATCTCCCAAACTTTCCGATTTTCACACTAATATTCATTGTTAAATATTTACACCCAAGATGATATCACGTGACTGCTATTGTATAAAGTACTAAAAATTTGAAATCACTTCCGTTATCAACTTACCAGGGAGTTACCCCTTATGTGAATTCCATTTTCGTTAAAAAAATAACTTAAATCACTTTTACTGTAAATCTGACAAGGCAAAAATCGGAAGATTCAAAACATGCTAAAGTATTGCTCATTTCCACACACTGAAATATCCGTCCATTTAAAGTTTATCGCGATCTTTTCCGGCGATTTATTGTTAAGGATTACAGCCATTCCGTTTTAGTTCAGAATTGCATAACAGTTTTCAACCTTCAAAAAAAAACATGCAACCAGAATATTTGAAAGCATTTTTAATTACTTGACGTTTCAAGATGTTACTCATTTTATTGTCAGAAGTAAAATTTGTCAACTCAAGTAAAACTTTGCTTTTCAATTATTTTGGTTTTTAATTATTCTGGCTGCATGTTTTTGTTCGACACATTTTACTTTTGACAATAAAATGAGTAACATCTCGAAACGTCAAGTAATTAAAAAATGTTTTCAGAAATTCTGGCTGCATGTTTTCTACCAAAACCAGTAAGAAGTTCCAAGCATTGCACTCCGAAGTTTTCAATCCCTTTTGCAACAGGTCAAATGGGGAAGTAATAAGAGCGTCCGCTTCGAGAGCAGTAGACTTGGGTTTCATTCCGAGTCGGGTCAAACTAATGACTTTAAAATTGGTATTTACAGCTTCCCTGCTTGACGTTCAGCATTAAAGGGACAGTGTGAAGAACAAGCCGGCCAGTTTACTAGTTTGGCCGTTGGAAAAGACACTTAGCGGGATTCCCCTTATCTTGGTGTGGTAGACAGATGGCGGGCAACTTTTAAGCGAGCTCGTATAGCGCATTGATCGCTTTCTGGTGATAGGAGGATAAATATGCTACTAATTACAAAATTCGTACTTACACTTAATTGCTGTCATAGGCCGCTGCTTTAAAATAAGCTTTGTAATAAAAGTGCTTACTATCGTGATAAATAGAAAAATGTTAGCTACTGTAGACCAGATTAAGGGCATAGCACTGAGTCCTTTGATCTTTTTTTGGCTACTGCACCCCTTTGAAATCACCAAGAAAAGCCGCACCCTTTCTAAATTGGATAAACGGTAAAACCTCTTGTAGTATAGCCTTGCAAATAGGCATAATTAATCATTGATTTAATCCATTCCCAGCTAACACCTTCATCTCTGGTTAAAAAAGCACTTCTTCAGACAAGTACTGTAGTTAACCTGCGCTATCAAACTGTAGGCTAAATCTTTACTTTTCTCATGTTTTGCTAAAATGAGATACATCTTGTGGAATGAATTCTACAAGTGTTTAAATTAAGTGCGAGGCTGCACTTGTCTCGCACTTTTTACAACTCTGCAGCTTATAATTTGCTTTTTTTGCTCAACACCCGTAATTTTGCCGATTGTTAGGCCAAGCAGATTTCTCAGTACCGGTACAGTAATCCCTCACTATACTCACTATACGCACTTCACCTGTCGCAGTTTTTACAGTGCTTTTTTTTTACAGTGAATCCTGATTGGCTTGTAAATATTTATTAATTGTTTTGTAAATATTGTTTTACAACACCGTTATTTAAATTATTATAGTTATTTGTAAGCAAACGTTAATATTTCTATTTGTTAAACACATTTTGGGTTTATTTTTTATTTCATTCTGCAGTACAGTACTGTATTGTATTGTAAAATAAAGCTAACTACTTCGCCGATTTCACCTATCGTGGGTTATTTTTGGTATGTGTTCCCCGCGGCACTCAGCAAAAAAAATCAAAATGAATAGCTTCATTTAGGTCCACAACGAATCACTAACAACGGTTTATGTACACTTGCGGCAAAATCAACCCATTTGATGAATGGAAGCTGGTAGCCTAGTTGTTACGTGTTTTTCAGCTCTTTCGAAATGCAGCAAAATAGTCAAAAACTGATCGCCCGTTGCGACTTGCTTGTTGCTTGGATAAAGTCTAAGCTGCCAATCAGACTTCTTAGCACACCTAATGACGCAAGATTTATCGTGCCTATGTTTCCAATTTTTTGAAAATTATTGCAGAATGCAGACCCATTATACCGTTTTTTGAATACAGAGTATCTTGTTTAAAAATGGGGATGAGTCTACCACTTGCCATGCATTTAAAGTCAGTTTATGAAAAGTTAAATAAAAGCTTAAACTAAACAATGCGATGAAAAAAGAATTTTCCGGTGGATGATTTAAATATTGAAAGTTGTTATTTGCGTATTTCACGAAACTACCGGTACATCAAAACTCCTGTTATTGATTCATTTACGGTAATGAGCAAATTAATACAAAGAACAATAAACACAGAACTCTGCAAATTAAGGGAAACTGTTTGTTCCAAGGTTGCAGTTTCCCTTGCTGACAAGTATTTTTCGGATTAAAATTAAAAGCGAAGGTTCAAGCCGTGTGGTAGCGAATGCAAAAAATCTAAAAACGTCGTCGCTTCATGCTATTTCTGACGCAAAGACGTGCTATTTACAGCGCTTTTGCGTCAAAGCGTGAGAAAAAGTCACGCAAAGCACGCTTGATTATTTTAAACTTTCGAAACTTTTCCTTAGTATTAGGAACTACTGTACTTCCGCTCGTCATTTATGTTCTTCGAACAATGCACGATTTTGCAA
Organism: Trididemnum miniatum; assembly: GCA_964006365.1. Lineage (NCBI taxonomy): Eukaryota > Metazoa > Chordata > Ascidiacea > Aplousobranchia > Didemnidae > Trididemnum > Trididemnum miniatum. The sequence continues at coordinate 9,020,599 of OZ023240.1, read as the reverse complement.
AAGTTATGTTGTTCTAACTACAACGCCCGCGCGCAATCATTGTCTGTGGAAACCCGTAGTATTGTGTTTATCGTCTGAGTATCAGTTTCTCAACTTTTAAAGAATTGCTTTGTCATCCACTACTGCCTGGACACTACTGTGTGGACGTGCAAAAGATGTGAAAATTGTAGTTATCACCAGTGACGAAGCGAGAATCAAAAAAGTCCGAGATATTTCAGCCGCTTAGCATCTTTTGTTGCTTTTTTTTTCTGAAAGGCAAAGGAAAAGGGGTACCATAACACAATGGCATCTTCCCTAAATACGCTACTGGTTACCAAAGTAAGGCTAGCATACAGTATGCCGCCAAGTTCCACAATTATGTTAATCGAAGCAGCTGAGTTGTGCTCGACGAGCCTCATTTGGTGATTCGAAACTTGACTAAAATTACTCACGAAACAGCTTATCATTCTAAAGGTTTGTCATTATAAAATAATATTGTGTACAGAAGCTGAATCAGAATTTCTTTGACGTAAACAAAAAAACTTACCCTGATGTGAAACACAAATTACTATAGGCCTACAACCCACATAAAAGCACACACATTCATGTCCCGACGATCTACAGTCAGTTGCTCGCACAACGTGGACGTCAGCCACCGAAAAATCACAACATCGCTGAAACTGGCTTGTCAAGTAAACTAAAACTCTTAAGTCATGCCTTGGTATGTCTTATTACAGTGTAGAAGATTTTGAGCTGTTGGAGTCAGGGTCATACTATCAACCCATATAGCTATGTGACTGGTTAAAGTGATTATTACCCCTTCAATCTTCTCATTGTCGAAGTTTCTGGGTGAGGCAGAGTTGTCAATGGGCCGAAAATGTAAAGCCCGACCCGAACCCAGTTTTTCAAGCCCGAATCCGAATCCCAATTTTTGAGCCAGTTTGAGCCCGATTTAAACCCAAAATCAAAGACATCACTTTAAATTTTGGAGAAATGTCAATAAAAAAGAAAATTAGTTTTATCCATTCTCAGTCACACCATCCACAGGATCCTACTGTAAATGCGACAAGGTGTTTTTTCTGCTTTATTCCAGCAATCGCCGAACCTTATCACTCAGCGAAGATCTTGATTTTGTTCCGGAGTCCGGGCGGATTGAAGCCCGGCAGTTTTTCAAAATCCAAACCTGAGATCGGTCCAAACCCGACTAGAAAAGCCCGAGCCCAACTGACCACTCTGGGGTGAGGTTACTTGTTCAGCTTCCACCCAAACTTTGTTACTTCGATTTTGAATAAAATGCTTCACAAAAATTGTTTCCGCTTAATTTGCGGATTCTCGGAATGCTACAAATCACAGCAAAAAGAATAATGCGACTCAAAAATGTTGGAAACAACAACACAGCCACTCTGGATTTATTTTACGTTTATTTTTGCTTTCTCGTATAGGATGGATAAATGTACAGAAATCAATTAATAAGCAAGTCATAGTAGGCAAAATTGTAGTCTGCGATGTACACTCGTCAGGAGTTGTTGACAATGACCCGATTTTTTGAACACATTATTTACATAACTCCTCCCAGCAGCACAAGCGAAATCATAAAGTCTATTTTTAGAAAAAACTTAAACAAGGGTACACAATTTACTGCATAGTCTGAGCGCTCATGTTGGTCCCATTGTTATAAAAAGCTCCATTGAAAAACGGAAGTTATGTTAAGGTGGAAGTTTATTACGAAGGTCTTTGTTGAATATGTCTGCAATGTTTAAGCAATGCATCAGAAACATAAGAACAAAGGAACCTCATGACTGCGCATAAAAACATGCTCTGTTCAGATAATTTTGGACTTGCCTCAGAGTTGTTTGCTGGGTTAATTTTACAGGGGAACTACTCACAGTCCAAACGTTATTGATACCTAAAAATTAAATTATAGCAATAAATCTGTTATGCCCAATTGCCCATGCTGTATGTAAGCTATTTTACAGCAGCTGGTCCAAATATATTTTAGTTATAAGCCTGAAATCAACACGGTCAGACAAAAAAAACAGCTTAACGCAAGATTATCATGATGGTCTATGATTTACCTATTTGTAAATTGCCATAAATATTCGAGAGCTCAGAGGTATTTTTCTCTTGGACTTTTTAGTCGCAACACATCTCACTTGACATTGGACTCATTTTTTTGCATTTTTTATGATGCTTTGGTCCTACTTTTACAAGAGCTTGCGCCATGTACACGTAAAATAGAAAGTTCACTGCAAGTCCATTGTACGGCAGTACAGCACACCGTTTTTGTTTTTTTTTTTTTGTTTTTCTTTCAGAAAACCTCCCAGTTTTGAGTTCGCCCATAGGCGTTTACTTTATGTAGGAGTTTTTATTAAGGTGCTAATTTTTAAACCATTGTTAACAAAGCCAAATGTCCCCAAACCTCTCGCATCGCCGAGTGAAAGTTTTGTGCGCAACCGTGCAAAGTGCGCATTTGTAGTTGCTCAGACAAAGGCAATATACAATTAATGCATGCCGTATGATTGATTTACGTCTTATTTTCTCAACGACCTGGCTCAGACTTCAGAAAAACCCCACCATATGTCAAATTTGTATTTATTTTTAGTTGCATAATTTATTTATCTTCCTATCACGAGAAAGCGATCAATGCGCTATACGAGCTCGTTTAGGAGTTGCCGGCCATCTGTCTACCACACCTAGATGGGGGAATTCGGCTAAGTGCCTTTCCTAACGGCACAACAAGTAAACTTGCCTCCTTGTTCTTCACACTGTCCCTTTATTGATGAGAGTCAAGCAGGGAAGCAGTGAATACCAATTTTAAAGTCATTGGTTAGACCCGACTCGGAATGAAACTCAAGTCTACAGCTCCCGAGGCGTACGTACGTTATCACCACTCGGCCATCTGAGCTGCCAAAAAAAACAGCTCAACGAATAAACAAGCTGATAAGCTATAAGTATACACGAGTAAAATAATATCAAATTTTGCAGTTATAATCAAGCAACTTTCAATTTTGTTGCTTTAATTTGGCTTAAAAGTAGAATTGCAATGAACAGTGAATTTATCCACACGATTTTTACTTACTTAAAGCTTTTTTTAAGCTTTTGCAATCGATTTTGATACAAAATGCACCTCAAAGTTGAAAAACTATGTAACGAACTCAAAAAAAGCATGTTCTTACTATTTTCACCTTTGGCTTACCTTGTACTTGCGTCACAAAAAGTAAACTTATGAAATTCTGTACCGATACCAAAATTATACCCGCACTCCGGATGTTATAGGTAAAAATTCGTGTCAAAAATATAGTAGGCCTACTGTGAAATTTGGAGTAGAATTGAAACCAAAAATGACTTTACCACAGAAGTAAAAAAAAAAATAACAAAACGCACAATGTAAAAACAAAAAGTGAAAGATACCGTACTTTCTTAAAACAATTGAAATTACATCACATTTGAAAAAAGTAATTAAAAAGAAATTGAAAACTCCGCAGTAACTGAAACCGAAAACAGTTAACCAGAAAAAATTCCAAAAACTTCAAAAACATCCATGCGTCCAAAAACATTCTACAACCCTAAAATGAATACCGTTTTTCTGTTTTTACATCGCCGGAATTTTGAGATTAAAATATTGAAAGTCTAACAATACCAAAAGTAAAAAAGAATTTTTTAACTGAATTTTTTATGAAAAAACTTACCCGATGAAACCTACGGTACAGTCAAAACTTATAAGCACTTACATGCTATAAACGCTGTAACGAAAAACTTTCCTCGCGTACGTGAGACCGAGTTATCGAGCAGCTTAGGCTACTATTAGACCCTTGTATCTTTGATTATGTTACAATAGACTAACTCCGAAACAGCAACACGAAACGCAAATGCAAAATCCTATAATATTAAGGAAATCAAGAACAACTAACGCTACAGTGAAAGGCAAATTGGCAATATTAAACTAAAATTATGGATTCAACTTTAATCATTCAAATTAAAATCGTCAACGTATAATTCGAAGATTTTTGCTTATAGGAGTTTGCATCTTATAGTCGTGAAAACACGCAGCATCACACGAATCAAATCAGACACTCCAGCTACCTAAATACTGATATCTTCTCCGAATGCAATTTCGAACTTGAATTTTCAAGTTTTGTAAATTTTTAATGCGGAATTCAGCTGGGTATTCTTAGCTAGTGGCATACGCACGGGGGCTCGGGAGTCACCCACCTTTGACATTAGAGAGGAAATGAAACCTCCATTTTTTGTAAACGATCCGACTTTCCTTTATACGAAGTTTGCCGAAATTACTATTACAGTATGTTTCTTCTGTTCATTTCAACAATCTTACGTAATCTCGAAACTTTCATTGTGATGCGACGATATCCGTTGCTAAACTTTGCTGGCGTGTTTTGCTTGAGCCACATTTTTACCATCTACGCTGCTGTGAGTTTCAGGGGCATCTTCACAGGGAGGGAGGTAATCATCTCGCCTGCAATATTTATCATTTACTTTGAATTATGCCCAAGCGGGGGCACTTTCGCAACGTCCACAAAGGATTATTTTTGCGGACCGTCCAGGGAAAGATTATAAGATCGACCATAGAAGTGTTTCTTATCCTTCGTGGACCCAAAATCAGGTCAACAATGACCGCAAAGTCTGAAACTCTGCATCAATTTTTACCCACGGCTTGACAGCTTGATTTTCATTAAAATCTTGTTTCTCCTCAAATAAAGCGCAAAGCATCAAGTGAAAGATTACATGAAATATCTTGGTCGTTTCCTTACTTATGGCACAGCCTAATCATGTTTAACTGCAATTGTGTATCAATTTGTAGAGTAGACACGTTACAGTTGTATGCTCTTCTTAATTAATCTTGCTAACAGAAGAAGTACAATCAAAATTAGTTGGTCTATGTCTAAGCTATTTAAAAGTAAGCCTATACTTTGTAAGGCTTGTGCATCTTCGCAGGAACGTTTATTGTCAGCAACAATATGCTATGGTCCTACTTGCTCAAATATTTTTCAACTTTTTGCTCATATATTTTTTTCCAAATCGTTCCTGCAGTGCTGGAAAAAAAATTTGATGGAAATGTTTTATTTGTCTGTTTGATTTGATTTTTCTTTATCCGTGGAAAGCGGCAGAAGAGCTGTATCCAGCAGCTCGCTTGAATGTTGACAGCCCTTTGCTTCTCAGCCAATATGCAGGGGATACCCGTTGAGTGTTTCTTTCAGACGTGTCGGATTGTTCTTCATGCTTTTCTCGTATTCGTGAACAGCTCAGATGGCCGAGCGGTGGGAGCGTCCGTCTCGGGAGCTGTAGACTTGGGTTTCATTTCGAGTCGGGTCAAACCAATGACTTTAAAATTGGTATTCACTGCTTCCTTGCTTGACGTTCAGCACTGAAGGGATAGTGTGAAGAACAAGGAGGCAAATTTACTTGTTGTGCCGTTGGGAAGGGCACTTAGCGGGATTCCCCCATCTCGGTGTGGTAGACAGATGGCGGGCAACTTTTAAGCAAGCTCGTATAGCGCATTGATCGCTTTCTCGTGATAGGAGGATAAATATGCAACTAAAAATACAAAAAAAAATACAAAATCCGGAAGGAGAGCCTTTCGTATCAATTTTTGAATTTTTGGAACAAAAAATTTACTGTCCCAACTCGGAACTTGGCCAAAATCAACCTCCAGAGTCAGACTCTTACCCAGGACCGCCGAGAGGGGGGGCAGAAGGGGTCACTGTCCGGGGGCCCGGGGACACAGGGGGACCCGGGGTTCTGAATTGTCAGGTTTAGAATGCAAAATTCATCAGCTCAAACTACGGCCTGCGGGCGCGATGATGTTATTATTTGATTTCGGGCCGAAATTCAAACATCCGCGGACGCTATGACCTTATGTTGCTCATCACTAGATGCTGAGCCGAAATTTGAACATCTGCGGAGGCTATGACCCTTTTTTTGCTCATCACTTGATTTTAGGCCGAAATTCGAACATCTGCGGACGCTATGACCTTTTTTTTGCTAATCATGTGTTTTTGGGGCACCACTGACCAAAGGGCCCAAACGAATTTTTTGCCCCGGGGCCCAAAAGTTCTCTCGGCGCCCCTGCTCTTACCCATTAATAGCCATCTGACAGGTTAAAGTGGTTATTAATCCCTTTAATCTTCTTACGTGTAATAGAATTCATTGAAACCTATGACAAAGCATTCCAATGCCATTAAACCGTTAATACCAAAGAGTAAAGACACATGAAATGATGTCGCCAGCAGAAGGACTACCGTGAAAAATGAATTCGAAATGGTAGATATAAATGAATTAAATTTAAAGCAAATTAGTTCTAATGCTACGAGATTTCAGCGCTTAAATGCGCCGTTAAGCAAACTTTCATTCATTTTAAATTGTGAGGAAGTTTTGCGATGTAAAATTGCCGCTTGTAATCGGCTACATATGTCGAAATTAGCTCCTCGATTGCGAAAGTAATGTCAATGAGTTTGTCTTGGGTGTGGCCTATTTCAGCACCGATAGGACCGTTCCGTTTGTGGGTCGCTCACGGAGAGTTTGATCGGTCACCACAGTAACTAGTCATCGTTACGTGCTACGGAATATTCGATCCTGATTGGAAATATTTCGCTTCGCCGCGCCGCTGTGTCGTATTTAAAATTTTCACAACCCATATCCAGACAAATAGCAGCGGAGCTAACTTATTAATACACAGCACTTGAAGTTACGCAGCGCGCACGTCAATTAAAGAAGCAAATTTAGCCTAACCGAAATAGAATCGCTGAGTTCGGAGACTAAACACTTGACAATTGCTTTGAGTAAACACCGAGAAATTGGCGCTTACTCAACCGAAAATCTCACGCACAAGGGTGACGTGACGTCATGAGGTCTTCAGCTGCTAGTTCTGGAAAAAACGTGTTTTTACTAGTGCTACGTCTTCTTTCGAGTTGCAAAAACGTGTGATTGTCAACCCCCAAAACGGAAAGACGGTGACATGCACATCAAAGCAGTGTGTTCATCCAGATGCCCACACGGCTAGTCAACTATTAGGCTATATTTTTAATTCTTGTTTAATCATTTCCGACAAACAGTTTTTTACATATCAAGTTCATGGTCTTTCCTCTTTTTTAAAGCCCGCTTATCCTTAGGATTTGCGAGGGTTGTTGCAGCAGCACTAATTGAACTTTAATTGAAATTTCTTGATCTTTTGTAGTAAATGGCGGATGCTTGGTGGAATTTCAAGGCGACCCCGTTTAGATCGTCGTCAACATCGTGCCAAAATATTTTTAGACAGCCTTCAACCAAAAGGCTGTGAGTACGATTGATGTAACGTTTGGCTGGTGAAATTCAAATAAAAATTTCATGCTGATTTGATTTCTTCATTTTTATCCTCATGTCACAAGAAAGCTTTTGAGTTTTCCGCTTGATGTTCGCTTCTGGCTTCTTTCATTTCATTCCACTTAGTAGAGATAATTATGGTGAATCATCTTATCCATAGACGCATTAACGAAGCTTGGATGGGAGTCTAATCATCTACCTCGCGCTCATAGCCGTCGATAGTACGATGCTCCGAACCTCCAGGCCATGTTCTAATTTAACTCGCTGGTGCAAAGATCGGGCTTTGTAGCTATTCTGGATGGAAGTGATGGAACTCTCAGCAATGGTTTGCAACTCTAAGAGAAAAGAAGAGAAGTCTCAATTTGCTAGAAGACCCTCAGAGACATATTTAGAATTAAACCTTAATATTTGCTTCAAAACTAACACCTCACCCTTATAAAATACAATGAAAACAATGGTTAACAAAAACAATGGTTGCCGTTTTAATTTTATCATTATTTTATGATAGATTTGATTGTAAAGTAAAAATGGCAAAATAAAATTGTGTAGATTGATTGTCGAAACTGATTTTAGATTGTGGTGACATCATCTGCTTGTAAAAAAGTTTCTCTTCGCCGTTGCGAATCCACATTGCCGTAAAAGCACGTAATTTCGAAAACGTTTCGAAAGAAGTTCTCATCGTGCATGCTACTCATCGTTCACGTTACGAAAGTGCTGCATTTGCTTTGCAGAAGTTGCAGTAAGATATTTAATCAAAATCATGGTATAATCTCAAGTATGTGATGTTTGAGTAATGAGGTTGAGTCGTGCACGATATTGCTACTTAAGGATTCGGTTTCTGTTCGTTCTGATGCTGCTATTTTGGACTTGGCCAGGACAAACGCTGCAATGCCTATCCTCCAATTCTACAGATATTCCTTTGCCGCATTTCTTGTCGATACATCTAGAATAAACCTTGCCAGGATTGATCAACAAAATGCCTGTATAATTTGTGAGTTTCCTCTTGTATTTTTATGTGGATCGGTATTGCTATCCACACAAGTTTGCTGTTTGCTTTGGTGCTCCTCCAGTCTTACGCTATTATGATCAACACTAATCAGCTGATAAATGTAGTAACCATTTGTTGCTATCAGATTGACCTGTCATTCGCCATCAGCAGGTGCATCATTATGCGCAAATTTTAGTGCGCTGGAATTTTATTAAGTTGATGTTTTTACACCGGTAAAGAAACCACTGCGATTTGTGCTTCCAAATTTGATCTTGTAACTGCAATGGCAATGATTGCCAAAGAGCATTGCAATATCTTGTTTTTTTTAACAAAACCATGACGCTTACACGCATGGGCGGCGGAACCGGGGGGGCCGGGGGCGACGCGTCACCCCCCCCAGAAGATTTCCAAAGGGGGACAGGGGGGACGCTTTTTAGGTGAAAAAACGTCTAGCTTTAATCAGTATCCCTGGCCTACCTAATTAAAACATAACTCAGTTATCGAGCAAATTTGTCTTGTAGATAGTTATTTTACGTGGAATAATCACGGCAAGTTGTAATGACAACCGGTATTCATTTTGACAACCTGTTTATGATGATACAATCGTCTATTTCGCCTTAAAAAATAGCCTTCCTTAAAAAATCTGACATTTTTATTTGAAATAGCCATGAGAAAGCAGATCAGCTGCTGCATAGTGTGGCCACCAGTTTAAACCACAGATGAGCAAGGGCGGATCCAGGGGGGGGGGGAGATGTAGGATATGCATCCCCCACCAGCCACTTTTCAACAATGTTTTTGAATAATTCAATTTTTCCATAATTTTGAATTTCTTCGATAACAATAATCCTTACACGTAGCCAGCACAAATCGAAATTTGCAAACAAAATGCATCATTGCATCATATTTGATGAAGGACTCAAAATTAGGGGTAAAAAATTTAAACAGAATTTTCCTTAATAATTGTACAAAAAGCACTGAAATGGTTAGTACGTAGCCTAAATTTTCAAAAAATTGCCGGGGTAGCATTCTCCCGTACCCTCCTAGAGTTGTTTTTGTTCCTCGATTTGCCTCTAAGTAACTCTTCCGGAAAAAATGTCAAAATATGATTTCCATTCACCCCTCTGAAAAAAATTCTGAATACGCCCCTTACGCAAAACATTTTCAAAGAGCTTGTTTACGCCCTTTTCCGGGTCTAAACGTCTAACGTCTTTGCGTTTAGTTAACATTCTCAACCCAGGCATTCAACCTAATTTAAAACCTCATTCACCACCAAAATTTTCTGGGTCCGCTCTCTGAGATAAGAAGTCAAAATTGTCTATAGTCAATAGGTCAAAATTGTCTATAGTCAATAGGTCGTTTCCATGAAAAGCAGTGTAAAACAATCGATAACTTAGCATGCTGAGCAGGCTATCGCTTCGCCTTGTAAGCGTATGTTTCGTCCGTAGATCTTTTGACAAATTGGTCAACTCCTTGTGAGATTGTATTGGTCAACTCTTTGTTTTAAGAACGTACTGCAAATTTTTGATAAGATCTTGCTCTTATTTTTTTCATCAGTTTTTACCTTCATTGTCAGTAGATTTTGCACCTAATTCATTCTGCTTTTCAATTTTTTGTTTGGGAGAATCTCAACAGGTCCTTCCACAAGGACTCAGTTCTTACCGTACCTCATTGCTGCAAAAAAAAATGTTTCAAAAATTCTTGCCCCTCCCTCCGGTAAAATTTCGTTCCGCCGTCCCTGCTTACTCGTCAAAAACGCCAAATTGTTGCCATTGAAAATAATAGGGACGATGTGGTTAAGAAGCATGTGCCACTAAAAACCCTATAGGTTTTAAGCACATAATCAAAAAGTCCGAGAAAGCTGAAGCAAAGTAAAAAGAAAGTGACTTACCTAAGTCATTGTAGTAACAAAAGCTAATTTCAAAGCACGTGCAATTTTGGTGTTCCCTAATGTAAATTTGTTTAATCACAGACTTGTACCCAGCGATCGCATCGTTCAACTGTACAGTTATTTGGTTTACAGCGCTACAGATTGAGTTGTTGGCTTAAGCCATCTTGTCACAAAATGAAAATTACAAGTCAGAAGATTTGAACGGCACTACCCACCACTTCAACGGGCACGCACAACGAACAAAACATTGAAACCAAACAGATGGTGGCTTTGTACGCACAATCACCGGGACAAAAAAAACTTCAAGCGGCAAATTTAACGTCACTATCGCAATACTTCGCTACTTCGTCGAAGCAGTCAAGCATAAATACTTAGCGATTGCGCGCGCGATAGCGATTGCCTCGGGCGCTGCTGGTAGCCGTTAGCCAAAAGTAAAAATGGTTGTGCCTTGCAAAGAGTTGTTTAGGCGTAAGCTACTGCGTGAAAATAACGTGCTATTACGCTGAGACTGCTCAGGCTAACCGCTTCCGGATATGATCAGCATACATTAAAATGCGTGATGAGGCTCTTTCTAGCTCGTTTATAAATTCAGGCTACTGGGTGAATTGTAGTGAGTTTAGTTGCGTGCTACATGCAGTCAGCTTGATTTTTTCGGCGCTACAGCATGCGAATTGGTTGAATGTTACAATATCAAGGAAATGCAAGTGAAAGTATGGATAGCTTTATGTTGCTTCATGAAGTAGCTTACTTAGTACTCATGTTTATTTTGTTCTATTTCTAGTCGGAATTGAATTTGTTCTGTATATAAAACACTGCCAGTTATATTGTTGACCTAGCTAGTACGCTTTAGAAAATGGCGCCAGGTATGGAAACTTGCGACCACTCGCCAAAGGCAACCTCACCTGGAAGCACTTCCACTATCACCAGCAGCACTCGATCAGACAGGTCCGAGCCCCCTAAAAGACTCCGTTACTGGTTAATTGATATGATAAACAGCGGAGAAATCCCTGGCCTGCAGTGGATAAACGCTTCGCAAACCGTGTTTCGAATCCCATGGAAACATGCAGGAAAAAATAATTGGAAAGAAGAAGATTGCAAGATCTTTCAGGTAAATAGCACCATCCGCACACGTTTAATAAAGCATTAATTTTATTGTTCACGCAAGTTCTTGTGCAAAAATAGGTTCAAAAATAAATTAAAAATTTTTCCGTAAAATTGGCGTTCCAAATTTTACCTAAATAGAAAAATTGCAATCAGTATGCTTTAAATTAGAAGATGACATATTCACCACCTTTTTGAGGAAATGCGACATTACTTATGAACTGATAGTATAGAAGGTATACTGTAATACTTTGATCTAGAAATCATAACAGCTCGTGGACAAAAATAAAAACTAAGTGCAAAACGTTTAAACTATTGTAGATGCGAACGTAGTGACATTTCATTTCCACAGAGAAGCTACATTTAATGTATAGCTTACGTAAGAATTTCGTGTATTAGCCAGATTCCTAATTCTCTACGAATGATTTTTTATGATAATATTGAGCACAAAAGCAGTTTCACCTGTTCACATTAGCGTGCTCGTACACAGATTGAACACACTACAATATTCATGACATAATGCAAAACTAAACAACTTCGTGCCCAATCAGTTGCGATATGTTGTAATGGCTGCGCTGCAGTAAAGTTTATTCGGCGTAGAAAATCAGTTCACTCAAGCAATAGTGTATGTAAATTGGTTAAAGCATTGTTTTAATTCTGAAAAGTGAATCCGCTTGCTTCATCATTTTGGATTAATAGTTATTTCAGATCATATTCTTGGTTTTCGTTGCTATGGAGTTACAATAGTTACAATTTCGATAGCTAATCCCGCAAGATTAGTCTGCCTACTCGTATATCTTATCCCAGCTTGGAGGTTCAAGGTTGGAATGAGCTTTCACTTTGCAGTACAGAGACTAAAATTCAATCGCTAGTTTGATCGAAACGGCATTCGCTATGTACTTTGCAGGGTCAATCGGCAGTGTGTAACGACAGATTTTAACAAAAAAGAAATACTGTTTTGGTCAGCCGATAAGTCATTTTTTGGTGATTTCAAGCCCATCGTCATTATCTTCTTACCAACCACAGAAAGTTTACGGAATTAAAGCGGAAAATTCCGAAATACGAAGAGGATTCAAATATGCCTTTAGGTTTTAAGATAACCAACCGAGGTGAAAACTGGGGCGTAGCGCGAATTCCCATTTAACTGGTCATTGGCATTTCCCCAAAATTCAGTGAACTTGTGTGTTTTTGTTACGAAACGTTAGTTCGACGGTGTAGTTTTCTTCTGCCGAGATCATGTGATGCGCCAATTTGAAAATTTATGTGCGAAAAAAAATTGCTCTTGAGTACTGCATAATCCACGGTATCAAAAATGCAATGCAAATAGCTTTACTGTGCCTCCGATTTTTGTAGCTTCATTAGTTATGCATACAAATTTCTGGTATTGGTGAACTTGCGCTAATTGCGATGTGGGTTACGTAACTTACATTTTGGGGCATAATTAAAAAAAATTTTTTTTTTCTTTGTCTTTAAAAGCTTTGGCGTTTGGCTTAGCCCCAAAAGGTTATTTTTTCAGTAAACTTTAATCGTGCCTAGAAAGTTGAACTAAAATAAGCACATCGAAAAAGCGGCTGTGCCGACCGAAACTCGAGGACAAACGACGTCACTAGAGGGACATTTTGATGCTTTGAACCGTTATAAATAAGCGTAAAAAATTTTACGTTATGCTGGAAAATTTAACGGTGAAAAAACAGATTTTTTTGTTAAATTAAAAGTAACGATATCCGGTAATTTTGAACTCTTTATATAAACGCTAAAGTTTGGTACAATCCTAGGATTTGGTAATTAATTAGATTGCTGTAACCTGGCTGTTTCCACATCTGATTTTCCCCAAGATTATTATTAACTCGCTACGATGCTTTGTTGGGTCCCTGTAAATACCTCTGTATAGTGTAGTACCTTGACCTAGTATTGATACAGTTTACCTACTTCACATAAAACCTTCAATTACTGCGAAACGTGTGCTAAGCGCTACGACGATGTATGTAAAAGCTTCGAGAATAAATCAAAAAATTGAGATAAGCGTCCCGATCCCGGAAGAATCAAATCACATTTTTAGGAGTAAGTGTAATAAATGCCGTCCTTTTGGGCAAGGTTTGAAAAGAAAATTTTGAATAAGTATAAGGTTGCGGACGTTTTTACCAGAATTTTTGGCTTCACTTTAGCAAGCCGACTCCTTTTAAGATGCTACTGGCAACGTATTTCTGTAATATTACGTAAGCACATGCAACCACACTCCTTCGTGAATTCTTTTTTTAAACCATATAATTGCAGCTTAGGTTTTTTATATTGTTAAATTACATGCTTCATGGAAGATATCATAGTTGCGCACCGAACCCACGAAGTCTGTTCCGGAGCCCCATGCGCCAACCACTGTGCAACTCCGCGTGCGTCCCTTTGTACACTCCTGAGAGTATTGAGATTAAATATGGACAAGTTCTATGAAGAAATCGAACGACGCTTGCGCACAGAAAATCCTCAGTTTGTTGGAATCTGTCTTTGGCTCGAAATCAGTCAAACGTGAATCATCTCCTTTGCAACTTTCAATCGTTTTTTCTACTAAAAACTTCGTTTATTGGATGATGAGAAAGCAGTCAATTAGTGACTGCGTGATTATGACGATATTGATTGTAAAGCTATTAAGCTGGTTAATAATTTGCTAGTGTTAATTTATGACGGAGATTGTTACTAGCTAGTTACAATTCACACTAGTGAAGAAGTTTTTACTTTACACATCCAATGATTACAGTCTCACAGCAACTTACTCTATTGATAAATAAAAAACAAGCCACAGCTAACGAATACGTTTATTATCAGTATGAGTTAGCTCAGAGTAAGGAATTGAGGCGGCGTTTTTATATTTTGTTGTATTTTTACTAAAAGGGGCATTGCACAATACCCTGTCTATATACGCTGCTGTTAAAACTGTTATAAGTGTCTGCAGTAATGGGAATTTTTTGACTTAGCAACAAGCTGTCCTATTTACCCTTCAGATCATCGTTCGGCTAATTGATAAGGTCAACAGGCAACATACTCAGGCATCACAAAACGCATCAGATCGATTTCCATAAAGATGTTTGCGCTAAATTTGACTTGCTTCACAAATATAAAAATACTTCGGCATATTTGTGTATTTTAAACGTCAGTCAATTACAGTTCATAAGTGTTATGACTTGTGTTTTGCTGATCTCACTTGTGGTTTCTGAAACATGTTGTGCTACTGTAAGCATGCGATGTTAATGCTCGTATTTCACGAGAAACTTCCTCTTGATATGAGTAGTTGTTAATTAAAACACAGTAATTGTGCTAAGATTGACGTTTTGACTTAATATGGCTTTGCCTTCATTGATATTTCTGAACAAAACGGAAAATGAATGACCGACAATTATATCGATCGAAGAAACAGTCTTATGAACTCCATATAAAGATGCTGTTTTCACACACTATTTGTAAAAGCTGCATGTTTGTCGTTGTAAAATTTTTGATATGAAGGAACTACAAGGCTCACTGCATTGACTGATCGTGAGTGACGTAAAGACGTTCTATGCTTTGCATTTTACGCACAGGAAGTAACGATTTTCTTCATTTTCTTTCCCTAGCCTGCTGTAGAAATAGAACATAGGCTAAAGGCGAAAAGGTTAACAACGACTAAGTTGTTGTTTATTTTTGAATCGGGACTGCTTTATTTGCAATTGTTTATTTGCTGCAGCGTAACGAAAGCAAACGTTTTCTTTCTCTTTTATGCAACATGTCAATTTGTGAGAAGACAAAATGTTATTTTTCTGCGATATAAGTTCAAGTTATTGCGTCTGCAAAGTAAAAATTAGATGCATACTTTGCAGTTCACAATTTAAATATAAAAAAATGAAGTAGTTTCTTTATCGAATCACTTCGTGTCATATTTTTCACGAAAAATGGTATTGGAAGCCATCAAAAATGATGTGTCATTTACACTTTTATATTCGCCACTTTCTTGCGATTTCTCCTGGCTGGTGTCAAACTAATAGGATGAATCTGCTTCACCTATCTAAATATGGGATGCAAGGAGCTCTTTCTGCCTAGCTTACACTGCTGATGCAGACAGTCCTATCTTTATTGTTGAAACGTCCGTGTGCTACAACAAAATGACTTTGGCTTCACTATAATCCTCTCCCAAATAGGCTAAAACATATTTTTACCAAATACGTTTGCAAATAAAACCAATGAAAGAGTCCCCTGTGTTTAATTGTAGCCGATAAGGATTGAGTGCTCCGTCAAATATTGCCGCGTCAGTTTGTAAATGTTTGTTTTAGTTACTTCATCATTTATTATCTCATTCAGTTTAAAATTGCAAGCGTAGATATCTGATGCGTAATATGCAGTTTTTGTTTATTTATATACTTGTAACGAGCAAACTTCTGAAGTTATACTTGTGAGATATGAAAAAGTTACCGGCATGTCGCTATGTTTATATTTTGCTGTTATGGCTATAAGAGCTTAGCTCAGTGTATGTGAAATACTTACCCTGTCCACATGTCCAATTTATGTGGGCTTTAAGCCCACATTGATGTGGGCAAGTAGCTGTGGGCTTGATATCATAATCACTTTTTTGAATTATGACATCAAAAATTTAATTGTGATGTAGAAAGCTCACAGCAACAAGCCCACATAAATTGGACTTGTGGACAGGGTAATCATGTCCCATAAAGTCATAAAAGTTAGTCCTCTTCCTGGCTCCAATCGTGATTGTAGGTCGTATATTCTGACTTGAGCAGTGCAAGCCAAAATATTTGTGAAATACAATAAATTTTACTAAGTGTCATTATAATTATCGCTGATTTTCTTGTTTAACTTCTCGCTTCAAACTATGTGCCTGCCTGTTTTTTTACAATCCATTTGACTTCTTGCATAGAAACAAAAGGCAGGATGAGTTTAACCATACAGTGATTTAAATATATTCAAAGCAAGACTTGTGATTGATGCGTCAAATTGCAATGATTCAGAAGTAGTATGCTGAATGCGAATGAACTTGTACGCTGGTTCCTTTTCACAATATTTCCAATTTGCGCAGGGTATAAGCATATTTATTTGTTATTTACTAGTTCCCAAACTGATGGAACGATTTTACACTACCAGTGTCTTGCTAATGCGCGCTGCGCATTACTTTGCGTGGAGATCAAATTGTCGGTCTGCAACTTTTTAAACATATTTTCGAATTTCAAATTATCATTGAACGAAAATTTAATAGTCATTGAGAGAGACTGCAAAATGAGCTTGCGCTCTTCGAGTCAGCAGCCATCCGGTATATGGGTAAAATGCGATCGCCTCCAACTGTGAATCGAGCTCGTTATGTTGGGTCTGTAATCTGCGCGTGATACCGCTGGCCCATGTTCAGGTCATTTAAATAAGATAAGTTGAAGAAGTGATTTTATTTGAAGTTTGGTCTTATTAGTAAAACCATTTACACCTTAGTGCTATCTGCTATCGTACTGTAGTGCAGGTTGCAGATTAATCAGACTGCAAAAACACGCAGAACTAAGTTTTCCTGCCCCAGGCAAAAATTCGATGCGGTTGAATGCTGTGATCAAGTGAATGTAGTGAAATAACTGTACCGGGGGTGCTGCTGTTTCTCGGGCATGAATGGTTTCATGATTAACTACAAATGTAAAACGAATTTTATTGAAACGCTCTGCATATTTAGCGAAGCAAAGATGAAAAATTAAGGTTGCATTGGTGTGATAATACCTCGGTACGCTTTTAGTGTCGGGTGCCTACGTGCGTATCTGCAACAAAGCGTGATGGCTTATGTTATAGCACACACTGTACTCGAAGAGCTTACATACAGCTAGATTTAACAAAAGATTTAAGCGAAAATTCCCATCGTCGAATTAGCGGCAAAGATCTAAAGGTTTATAAAAACTATATGTTTACCAAAACAACAGCCTCTATCAATATTTCAAAACACAATAAAATAAAATCTGCAGTATTTTCGCGGGATTACGCGGAGGCGTGTAACGGGAGACCGAGCCTACATCCAGCAAATCAAACTAAGTCCCCGCGCTCAGGTGAGCATGTCATCAACTACTACGCCAGCCTGCTCGTAAATATTTACTGCATTAAGAAAACACGATCTTGGACTTTTTTTGACTGGATGGAGCCTGTGACTTGCAAACACAAGCAAACCTTTAATTGTAAAATGCAAGAACTGGCCGCCTGCTTTGGGTAGAAGTCCGGAAACTTGACTTATCTTGCGTTCGGTAAGTTGTAAATTTAGTCCAAACTGCAATTAAAGCCTTCGCTAACTTACAGAGACGTTTGAAATTTAATGTCTAACTCTAGTTTTTTTGTTTCTTTCAGGCTTGGGCTGAGCACCGAGGAAAGTATAAAACTGGGGATAAAATTGAAGCTGCAACTTGGAAAACAAGACTTCGCTGTGCTCTTAACAAACTGCCGGATATCAAAGAATTAAAAGAACAAAGTTACTTAGAAGGAAACGAGCCATACAGGGTCTATCAACTTCTTCCCGAGCCTGATAAAGGTAAGCGAGTTTTAAGTGTTCATCAAAGCCGATCGGCATGTGGGGATTCTCCAGATCCCTGCTGATGGGTGTATCATCGGGTTTCTGTGTAGTCATGCAGAAGCAATGCAGCGTCGAGAGAACCAGACAACTATGGAAAAACGTAAACAAACAACAATTTAAGCGATTCACGGAGATCCTTGAGAAGTTGACGTTAATTCGTGCTTTTTTCGGGGTAACCTTATCTCACCGCTAAAGCGATTATCATTGACTAAAACCACTATCCGTTAGCCTCCTTCAGGACGCGGCGAATAAGATGCGTAAGTTTTTGCAATTGAAGTCGACTACATGGCCAATTGTAGCAGCATTTATAAGCGATGCAATCGTGAGAGCAAAAACTAAACTCTCAAAACTATGTTGCACTTGCATCTGTTTCACTTTTGTTTACTTTTTAGCTCAAGATAATGAGATCTACCCCCGCAATACTTGGGGTAAAGAATCCCCCCCAAACCGCTTCAACCCAAACCCAAGCCCTTTTCCTACCCAAGGACGTAAGTGCCGTATATCTATGTTTCTTCTGTATTTTTCTGACTTTGCATAAAGTATGTTGAAACTTGAGGCTTTTGATGCTCAGTCACTTTAAATCAACATTGTTTCTGCAGCAACGCACAGTAGTATGTGATGCAGCTACAGTATTAAAACATTATTACTCCATTTGCCTTCTCGCTTTTTTTGTGGTAGCTTAATATGTAATTCACAGAAACTCGTGAAATGTATAGATGACTTCTATTTTCATATATCAGTAAACTGAAGCTGGTGTTGCGTGTTTGCCTATTTCGTTTTTCGTAGCTGGTTCATTCGAAAAATTAGAGCGAACTGCAAAAGCGATTTTGCGCTCGAGACGTTGCTAAAATTGCAAAATTCGTATGATCATTTCTTTGACGTAAACGCTGACTATGACGTTATCGTCATAAGCGAACGCCACAGCGCAAAGATCCGAGCGTATGCATTCACGTTTATGTTTCTTCATTGCCAGCCAATTTTGGAAATTGAGACCTTATCATAAAAAAGATTAACTGTTTCTACTCTTTGTCGCTGATCTGAGTCATGAACACAGAAAAAGTTAACTATAATTATGTAGAATTTTTGATATGTGTGAGTTGTTAAAATTGCAGTTTTGTTCCCCCGAAACAGCATTAGAATATTGTTATATTGGCGTATTAAACTGTAAAACTTCCTTTTGAGATGGTTTTGCGTTTCGAATGTGCTCTGTACATTTGTCAGTCGCGTTCGTTGTTGTTTTGGATTTTTTACTTGTTTGTTATTTGTAACGCATGAGAAGTTGTGTTATAATAAGGTATTCGAAACCCAACAAATATTATTCTTACAACGAGTAATACTAAGATCTTAAAATATTGCAGTTTATTTACGCAAATTTCTATCTCGAAATTACTATGACTCAGTGTTATCCTACGTATTAATGATTAAATTATGACGTTAAATTGTTTTTTTTTTTTTTTTTGGCTTCAAAATATTACCCTGGTCTAAATTGTCCATTTCACCCACTGCAAATAATTATTACCCTGTTGGAGTGCCTTCTGATGTAGCCCCCAACTCATGACACATATCAGCGTATGTGAGCGAGTTTGATTTATTGCTTTTACCCCTTGATCCCTAATCGGACTTCGCACATCACCGATAGCCTTGTGCTGCTATGTTGTGAAACTGTAACACACTTCCTTATTTTTGATTGATTTCCGTTCATTCTTGTTCTAACGAACATGGAGAACTTATCGTCAACACTTGATGAATTATTAAAAAGTTCACAATTCAAAGCATCAGCTTTCCACAAACGACTGATCAAACACTTCCTAACTGACGCAATGCTGTTTTAAAGCAGTTACCTAAATGCGGAGTGATCTGTTTTGACTGAAGATTTTTTTGAGGGCTTTCAACAGTTATTTTAGTAAGCTCAAATAAACTGATCAGCTCTATCGATTCTTCGTGAGTCGTAACCACTAGATTTTTAGAAGGCGATTATGTTTTTTTGTTGCTTGTGATTATTCTGGAAAACCCTCGTAAAGCCCAGGCGTAACATTATATAGCTTTTCTTAGTTAAAAAATGCAACTTTTTGCGAATGACAAAAATGTTCACATTCAAACTAGTGTGCAACACACGGAGGTGACAAAGTAAGATTTGAGATCATAGTCACGACTCACCAACTCGCAATTTTGTCCATTTGAGATGGACACAATTGTAATAAGCGACTTGCTGTATTTCAAACGCTTTGGTTGGTGGTTTTGGTACATGATATTCAAACACGAATAAATGCGCAAACATACGTACTTTCGTCAAAGCAGTGAATTCAGTTTGTTTTCAACAAATAATCTTTTTAGCAGCGAACTTTGCTCACCAGCAGGCGCCCTATCACCATCACCATCAGCAACAACACATGAATATGAGGTACTCTCCAGGAGCTCCATCTCCCCCACAAAATATGATCCCTAATCCCTCCATCCCACTCACAACAACTCCACCCATGCCTATGCTTCCTACTTCAGAATTCAGTAAGAAAAGTTAGATCAGTCGAATTATGTTTGGGTTATTTTATGCTTTCAAAGGGTAATAAAATAAATCTTTGATCACCTGTGTGTCAGCAGTAATTTTAGCTCAACTTTGATATCCAAACTACGTCACTACTTGCTGGCGTCAATGCTTGGGCAATCCGGTTGCAGTGCGTGCTTGTCTTGGTCAGGGTAATCCACGCTCTATCGGCACTAAACACGAGATATTGCGTTGATGTGTTGGTACTGTGCAATGTGTATTATTCATTTTAAGAATTTCTTTTAGCAGTTACACTAAACTTTAGGGGGCATTTCATTTACTGCGGCTTGGTTGCAAAATTATATCTAAATTGCAACAGAAAATAGTTGTTTTGCTTGAATAAAATCATTTTTAGTGCCCCATAATTTGAATGCCTCCAGCTCTCTCAAAAGAATAATTTTGGCTCCAATTTCATTGCTTCAAACGCTTTGGCGAAGCATGTGTGGTCATTGACTCTGCCATTTGTACAACTTTAAGTGCTACATATAGGTTATACTCTCGCTTCGGTCGATGAAACTAAATTCTTTGGCTGCCAGCGACTCATCAATGCCGCATGTGTGGTGTGATTTTGTCGCTGCAACTTCTGTGCTGACCATTTGCAAACTTACACGCCAAAAACTCGTGACACACAGCACCAATAATTGAACTGCGTTTGTGCTAATTTTTTCTTCTATTTTTAGACCGATTGAAAGTGGATGAACAGTACAGAGCATTTCCAAAAAATGGCTACGCTGTGAATAAGGTATAGTAAATTTTGCTCGGTGGTTTTTCCGCCATTTTGAAATTACCTGGTTCAGTAAATAACCACATTGCCTAAAATAAATTTTTTGGAAAGGAAATCTTTACGTTCCAACGGCTCTAAATAATTTAAATTTTTAGCAATTTTTTTGTGTTCCGATAAACCTGGAATAATGCCAGCGATAAGCAAGTTTCTGTTTGCATCAAATTTTCCTGTTTCGTTTTTCCTAGGGTCGGTAGTTGTTGGCCCGCATATTTTTTTGGCAATTGTCACCACATTTGAGATTTTTGTATTCGTTTTTCTTTTCTATTTTTTATGAGGGTATGTGACTCAACCCTTTGCTCATAGTAAAAAAAATTTAGACAATGTATTCGCAATAGTTCTTCAGTGGTTTTACACTGATGATAGTACAAGTTCTACCGAAACGTTTGTGAGTATGAGTATGATTGCAAATATACTAACTATAATTTTTCATGAAAGTTGAGTTCCAAAACCCATGTTAAGTTTCCTGTGCCCGTGCTCTGGCCCAAGTTCATGCCAAAAAATTCTTAGTCTTTAGTCTGTGCAAATTTTAGCTGTATTGTAAGCTAGTTGCAGTTTTATTGTATTGACCAATTAGTTGGACATGTGCAGATGTTGACAGCTAGCGGTTGTGCCCAGAAAAGACAACCCTTACAAAATGACAAACGGTGGGGCAAGCGGTAAATGCTGGATTGAAACCTTGTGGTTGCATCGTTTTTATTTTTTTAAGTGCTTTAGCATTTTCAATTTACTATAAAGCGAACAAAACGCGAAAATATGTTTTTTGCAGCTTGATATTGTTCCTCCCGATGCTAACCTTGATGTAAGACCTCATTTGATGAGAAATCCATCCTCTGAAATGTATGACGAATACTACCCTGGACCCCGTGGCCACCAAAATGTGATAGCTCCTCATTCTGGCAACGTTTCATCAACTGGCAGCAGTCCAGTGAATTCAGCAAGCCATTTGATGGACATGGATGCCTTCACTTATGCTGCCCCCATGATGGGGATGCCTCCTGCTGATGTACCCAATGAACTCCCGTTTCCGGTAGTCCCACCCCGTGAGTATAAGTTTTTAAACGCTTAAACTTCACCGAAAGTTTGCTGTATTCATTTTGTGGTGAATGATCAATCATTCCGGGAAACTTTAAGTTTAATGCAAATTTTTTTGGTATAGCCTTAACTTTTTATCACATCAAAATTTTCGTTTTTATGAAAATTTCCACCGCCCTATGTTTAAATGGTGAAATTTTCCGATATAGGCGATGTTATACTGAAGGAGTATCTTAACGCAAAGTAATTTCCCATTACTAGCATGCATATTGAATTTATGGAAAAAAACCAGTACTGCATTGTTTGAGCTTTTTCTCGGAAATTCCCTCTCATTAACCTTAGTTTTAAGAGAATTCTTCAGAATGTTAAGTTTTGCCAAGGTTTGGATTGTTAATTTACAATGAATGGTTATTTGTTTATTTTAGTGTATTTATCAAATTTTGATCCTTTGGTTCAACGCTGAAAATCCCTTTCTAATTATAGCACAATTCAATCACTTCAAATTAGTAATTGCTGGCAACATGGACCTAAATTTCGATGACATCATTGCTCTTAAATAATAATTGCAAATGCACATCAAGTATGCAGAAAGTGTCTTGCGTCATGAAACTACATCTCACTTTATTGCAATATCATATATTGATACTTTTAATATTGCTTTGATTACAAACTGGAATTTTTTATTATGGTTCTTTTTTGACTAATAATAACTCATTGCTTACTACTTTCTAGTACATAGGAATTCAGTATGAATCAATCCTGTTTTATCTTCGTTCGGGTTGAATGCTTTCAGTTCCTTTTTAGTACAAATGCCTTGATATCATCGCATAATTACATTGGCTATTCGACCTACTGTAAAAAATCTCTCTCTTGCTTCAGTGGCGAGAGACTGAGGAGGGATGTGCATTTATTGCTACCCTATGATCCTTATTTTTATGATTATCTTGTCAACAAATCGCATATAATCAGCATTGAATTATCAACTGCTGAACAATGACAGCATTTTCTAACGAAAGCAAATTAAACAAATGCTGAAAAACCTAGAACTTTTTTTTAAATTAACTTTTTCCTTCAGAATTGCATGAGATGGAGATTTACGTCCGGTACCGAGGACATACTGTGATCGCCGAACATGTTACTAATAAATTTGGATGCAGAATTCACTATGGTGACACCAGCCTACAGCTCATAGCAATGGCAACTCACGAATTACCAAGTGGAGTGTTTGGCTCCGATGCTCTCCGGCAGGTAGGTTAAAAATGGTTATCACATTGAATTGCTAAGCATTAGAATAATATATATGCTGAGACCTTTTAAAAACCTTTAATCAAAAGCATTTGCAATTGCAGAATAAACTCAATC
The DNA here is from genome assembly GCA_964006365.1 of Trididemnum miniatum. Classification (NCBI taxonomy): domain Eukaryota; kingdom Metazoa; phylum Chordata; class Ascidiacea; order Aplousobranchia; family Didemnidae; genus Trididemnum; species Trididemnum miniatum. The sequence continues at coordinate 8,997,047 of OZ023240.1, read as the reverse complement.
GTTCCTGTCATAAAATTCCCCCAAAAGTGGAAATATTAGGATAAAGAAATTGCCATTATTGTAGCTAGCGACTTGAATCATTTTGCTATTTTCTGATGTGGAACAAGGTTGCTGCATAACAATTTATGGTACATGTATTTTGATCAAAGTGAAATCTTCATTCACGATTGTTGCGCAGTTTCAAATTTTGAATGGTTCAAGTTCAATCAAGCAGTTTTTGATACAATTAATTGCCTTTGCAGATTGGTCTGGTAGATTGCGAACGTTATTCTTTGTCGGAAAAACAAGTAACGCTCACTAAGCAAGTATTGAACAGCATTCACAGAGGACTCATTCTTCAATTTGAAGATAATTGCTTCTACGCGAACAGACTATGCCAAAGCAGAGTAAGGAGAGCTTATTTTGCCTCTTAGCTAAACTATTGACTAGTTATTTGACAAGATTTTGACGGTGCACATTCGGCTGCATCAAGTTTGGTTCGTTGGGTCAAGATTATAAAAATGTCACAAAAAGTGTGTTAATCGGGATATTTCAAAAATATGGTATGTGGCGCAAAGCTAGCTTTCCTATTTGAACATATATACATTTAGTGCAGGGGTTCTCAACCTTTTTTGTCTCATTTACCCTTTGCCGAAAGAAAAAAGTATAATTTACCCCAGTGTACCACTACTGCTTTTTCAATACTGAAAGTCAAAGTTTTCTTTAGCCTTTAATTCAGATAATTTATCCCCTAGGTAGGCAAAACTTACCCCCAAATTTACCCCCGTTTAAGAACCCCTGATTTAGTAGTACAAAATTTGAAAATTGCGTAAAGTAGTAGGTTCATTTTTTTAACTTGTTAGTAGGTTTTATTTTTGTTTGGAAAGTACGTACGCAAATAACAATTAACAAAAAAAAAACAATCACTCCCAGTTATGAATTCCCAGTGAGAGGCTGCGAAAAGACCATGAAGCCCAGCCCGAAGAGCTGAGCGGTTGTCGAGTCAGCAGCCTCTCACTCGACGGTGTGATTATAAAGCAAATTGCAGCGAGGGCTGTTTAATAGTGCACGCACGAACAGAAATTTACTTAGGCTTTTCATTTAACACTCTTCTGGGAAACTTGTCCGAAAAAGGGATGTGATGAAAAGAGCCGAACTGGTTCACAAAGAGTTCTGATTGGTTTAAAAAAACAATCTACTACAATAAGCAAACGTTTTCTGTCGTTTTAGATCTTTTGAAGATGTTTTAAAGGGTTGCCAAAAGCTGACGTCATCTCTTGCGAAAATTAAATGCAAAAAAAAATCAACTGACTGTGCATACATTATTATTTAGCAAATGTTTTTAGCAATGCTATTGCTATTCGTTTAGTTTTGCCTTTCTTTTGTTCCAGGTTTTTATGACTGGCCCTGAATCGAAGGGCGAAACTCCTGAGCGATTAGAAAGAGAAACGAAAGTAAAAGTGTTCGACAACAGCAAATTTGTGGCTCAACTTCAAAAATATGTTAATGAAGGCCGAATGAAAACGCCAGAGGTAAATGTCAAAATGTGCAGTAAAAATTGTTCCGAATTCCGGATAGGTCAAATTGGACACACTGTCGCCGACGGCTCGCCACCGCTGCGACGTTTCGTCGGAGGTGTGGCGCCAAGATGGGCCCCGTCACTTATTACGCGTTTCGGCGTAATAACGCTAGGACAGTATAATGAACATTAAAGTTTTGATTTGATTATCACGCCACTTAAACAGAATATTAAAGCAAGCCATTTTGTTGGCTTGCTTTAAAAATGGCATCAACCGATATATTTTGGCAAGCCTTGCTAAGGTTTGTCTCGTTTTTCAGATTGAATTGAAAGCATCTTTTGGTCAGAACTGGTCAGTCAAGACCCCGATTGAAAAGAATTTGGTGACGTTTTCAATGGTCCCCAGGGCAGCCCGATACTTGGTGCAGAAGGTGGGTCGCCATTTTGATCATAAAATCTGCCGAATGTAGTTTCAGTATTATGCATAAATTTTTTCGTTTTTTAATTTTTAGTAGAAGTAAAACAACCACTTTAAGTTTGAATGAGCACTAAAGTTTCAATTAATAATTTTCCTGTTATAAATTTTTTTGCGGTGTAGACATTTGCTTATTTTAGATTACTTTAGACTACGGTAAATACTATTTGGACAAATTTTTGAACTATCAAAGCTAGTAGGCCTTACAACGGGTAGGCTACAGCACGTTTTTGCATTGTTTAATATTTTCTTGTGGTATTCGCAAACACTAGCATTGGACTATTGTTGTGGTAGAGTTACTTATTGTCATAATGTGTTGTCTCTTCAAATAGATTTTGCAAATGTGTATTTTGTTTAATGGTGTAAGCGCGGAAATAATCAGATTGTTTTCTTAGATTCGAGAGAAACATGGCCCCCTCTTTAGTCTCAACGACAGTTTGAACAGTATGTGTGGTCCTGATAGCTACGACCAAATTGCTGAACTGGCAACCAAGCAATCTGTGAAAGGAGTTAATGACGTTGTGGAGGCGATAACCAATACTGATCCAAATTTTATCTCAATGGTTCAACCCATGGCGGAATCCCCGGTTACGAGCGGCCAGACAAATACTTACACCCCCCAAAATTATTTTCCTCAATCCTCCTTCCGCCAGGACCCCATTGTACCCCCACATTCCGCACAAGGGGATGTTGAAATGACTGGTGGGTATTACAATGACATTCCTTACTCCACCGAATCTACCCGAAGATGAAAAAACAATGGAACGAGTTAACTAAATCTTCCAACAAATTTGATGCAGATGTCTTATCAGCACCGTAGTTTTTCGAGTTTTTGAAAGCGGAAGATATAATTACACCCGTCTTAGTTCCAATTGCTTACACTGCTCGCTATCCCTTACGCTATTGACGATTGGCTTTTGCGTTCCAATCTCTTTTTGTTAAATGTATTTGTGGATAATTATGAACTATTTTTTCGATATTTTGCTTACACAGAAGCTGTGTATGTTGTAATTTATATGACGTCGTTGTGAAATAAAGTTTGTAATAGGATTTTCATTCCAGTGAGGTAATTGTGATGACGTCATCACAACGTGAATTTGAAAACAAAGTATCTATTTCATTAGCAATTTTCGTTTCAAGTAGCACTCAAAACTGCAAATATTCATGGGTCCATTTATGTTCTAGGCCTAGGGTAATGAGTAAGAAATGGGTTTGTGGTGTAAGGCTTACGTTTTCGGTAAAAACAAATGTATAGGGGAAAAAATTGGTGAAATAGAGATTCTATTTTTAAAACCATAAATAAATTGTATTTGAGATGTTTTATGATTTGTCTTATATATGCTGCTTTTACGCTCTGAACTGCCTGTTTGCTTAATATTTAATAATTTAAAAATTTATTTTTCCGCTAACGGTTACATTAAAGCAGATTTCAAAACAAAAACCTTCCCATTATTGTGTTTCTTCTCATGGCAATTATAATCACCTTAATTTGATTTATTTTTCAATTACTGAATTTTCAAAGTGCAAACCACTCCTCAAACTAATAATTTTAGCTTTTTTTAGTACTGTGCGGTGTTTTCAACTGCTGCAACTGTTTTACGGTAAAATAAGTTTCATGCTACACGTCGAGTTTTTTATTGTCTAGCGTTGAGATTACTGCATTCGCAAAGTTATGTTTGTGTATTCGTTGCGCTTTTGCGTTTATTTTTATCCTACACAATTGTCACAATAACAACATAACTTAAAAGCACATTTTTCCAGCAAACAAATTAGCTATCCAAATTGTCAATACGGAGATTGATAAAGATAGCTCTTTAATTTTTTTCGTTTATTATATTTATGGCATTCTTTGGTTATAATATTCACTAGTGAATGCAAGATTGTAATATAACTTACTAAAAACCTACTGTATTTTCTCTTTTGAAGCGTTTCAGTTTGTATTTGTTGATTCGTTTCTGTAGTAAAAACATGTAGTTTGTGGTCCCAAAATAAAGCTGCTAATGTCTAAAACGGTGATTCTCAACCTTTCATGGTTTGTGACTCCGTGTGGAGACTTAAATCCAATGGCCCCCTGCTCAGCAACTGAATTTTATGTCGGTATTTCATTCATAGCGGCTACAACTATCTGCCGGTCATAAGTAGTTAATTACAGTTAAAAGCTTATTACATCTTGCCCGTGTTCCCCCTGATCAATGTGTCGCGGCCGCACAGGGGAGCCAATGGCCCGGATGAGAACCCCTGGTTTAAAATTTGCCGCTGATGTGGAAATGAGTTAGGAAATGACAACATAAAGTACTGATGTTGTTTCTAGCGCGTCACTTCCGGCCATTCGTGTAAGTTTTGTGCAATGCGACATCAATTATTTGATTTTTATTGTATTTATATGTTGTGTTCAGTTTGTTTGATTGAATAAATTTGTGAAAATTACAAGTTATTTTTGTTGATTTTGCACTTGAGGATTTTTTTACAAAATTTAGTCGGAAATCCGAATCTCACTTCAGGTAATAGTGGATTTTCAGGTTTGGAAGCAGTGGATTTAGTCTCAGTGAGCTCGCACACAAAGCTAAAAGCAGCGCAAGCTCAAAGCTTACAGTTTTTAGGTCGTTTTTGCATTCAACTTTAGCCCATGATTGCATTAATTGATTAAACATGCTATAAGTTCCGTAGACTAACAAAATGTACCAAGCCCAGACACTGCAAGTAAAGCGTTTGATAGAACAATGAGATACAGCGCCTCTATTGTGTTCAAGGGTCTTTTCGCTAACTACACATAGTAGACAAACAACAACCCCGTAAGAAATACAGAAAATGTAAGAAACAAGAAAGAAGTAACAATAATAAATACAAAAACGTTTTACGTTAAAATGTTCACCGCAAGTTTTTTGTATAGTAAACACGCCTCTAACTCTTTGTACAGCAAGTCCAAGTAGGTGTGGTAGGGCCCGAACACGATAACCGGTGAAAATACTGAAAATTTTGCAAATCATTTTGCGCAAGAGTACGCCTTTGTACTCAACTCTCAATCAACCCTACTTAAGACGAAACAAGGAAGTCAACTCTTCCCTTTTCCGTCTTAAGTTTAGCACGATAAGAGCAGCTGTTGTTGTTGATGTTATTGATTTATCGTTAGACAGGCCTGCACTTACAGTAATTTTGAAACAATGACTCCGCCAGTCTTTGGGTTAAGTTAAATTTTCAGCCTTTACAGAAAAATTGTTCTGCCTTTGCTCCTCCATCTTGATCAAACTCCTACAAGGTAATGTTATAAATAGGGCCATTTTTTTTTGACCTAAAAAAACATATTTTTGACTTCATTTGAGCAAAATTTTGACTTTATTTTGACCTAACCGCTTTTGCCTAATTACTTATGTCTTGTTGCACTTTTTTGATTAAAAATGGTTCATGATCCGCAATTTACAAACATTTCATGCATAATAAGTGCTACCGCACGCATTTTTACTATTTCAACTTACTATTTCGGAATAATCAAATAAAACCGCGCATTAAATTTTAATAGCTGCTCAAAAATTCAAAAAAATACAAAAAAATCTACGTTTTTTTTATTTTTGTAAGGGTTAGGGTTAGGAAATTTTTGATGAAGAGAATTTTGACCAGTTTTAACTTTATACAAAATTTTGACTTTATTTTGACTTGAAAAATCTACCAAAACAGACTCCTGAAGACCTGAAACGAACGTTAGTACATGTTTGATCATATAATAAGGTCCTAAAAAAATTTTGACTTTATTGACTTTAGACGACCCTAGTTATAAAGTATCTAGTTTAATTTGGTGGCTTTTTTACCAGGTGTATCTAAAACAACTCCTTGTTACCAACGCAAACCTTCTTGTCAATATAAGTTTTAACCATGGCCGTCCCAAAGAGGAATCAAGGGAAATGCCCCTTCCCAAGTACATTTTCGCTCTGTACAAAATTTTTGCGATTCATTGATCATAATAAATTATTGCCATTAAGCGCACAACTCTATGAGGGCTCACGCCGGGAATGAGTGTCTTTTTTTTATTATTTTTAGGGTATGTCCACCCAAGCTAAACGTTCTGGGTAAGGTCCGGGCTACACCTTGCTAGGCTCGCTTTATTGCCCGGTCTTCAGACTTACTGAGCGCCATGACGAACAGGCATTGCCTGTTTTATACGGAAAGCGATCAGAGCGCTATAACAAGGTCGTTTAGGAATCGCGAGCCACCTGTCTACACTTTACAACAAAATAGGAAATTCCTGTTAAGTGCCTTTCCCAAGGAAACATGCATATATACCTGCCGGATCGCATTACAAAACTAAAAGTAAGAGCTGTACAACAAGAAGTCGTTTAGTTAGCTTTCTAAAAATTGACGATCATGTCTACATTGGTTTACATTTCAAAGTAAAGTTTGGGCGAATTTTACAATAAACAACGAGATAGTGGCACTGCATTTTTTATTCAAGCGGAACATCTTTACTATAGATTACCACACTTTTCCGCGGGACGAACGAGCTATGTTTATGGAGCTCACTATTCAGGAGGGAGATGGCATGGAAAGAATTTCTAGAAAACTACGACCAAAAAAGTAATTTTCGCTGAGTAGTGAAAACCTATCGCCTCACTCGATTGGAAAAAAGTCCATCCATGCTTCAGGTGAAAAATAATAGTTTTTTCAACTTGGTATTTTAACAGAGCACTCCAAAACGTGATTTTCACTCCACTTCAAACGATTAATTATCACTGGTAAAACCAAGGCTATTAAGTTTATGAACTTTTAAGATCGTTTCACATTCATGAAATTTTACATTCAACGAATATTAAGTCAAGACTGAAGTATATATTTAACAAAAAAATGACAAAAATGGGAAATGATTAATGATAAGCTTCATGGAAAAAATTGAACTTTGTAAGTAATTTACTTTTAATAAAAAAGGAATGAAAGAAAATGAAATTGAACTAAAATAGCCAAACAGTTTTCTGTTTGGCAAAACTCTGTTTGTTAGAATTGTTCTTCTTCAACGCTCGATTTACATGCCAAACGTGTGTGTCTTTCTGCGTTTTACTCAAGTCTTTGACATTACGCTCTATGGAAAAGGGAGCTGTGGAGACGCGAAAATCCCACAGCTCCCACATGTGTTATTTGATTTGAAAAGCAAACAGGCGAAAAGGTTTTTTCTTATGTGGTCAGCACTCCGTTTGTACAAAAATACTAATCGTTGAAATCGCAGTAAAATTCAAATAAAATGCGATAGTAAGGGTGGGGCAAGATAGACTGTGAGGTAAGATGGACAGTTCCACTTCAAAATCTGCAGCTCAACAGCGCTACCGCACGGATAAAATAGTTTTCGTTGGAGATTATATTTATCAACGCTAGAAGTCGCTATGGAAACAGGAAGGAAAGTTTTAGTCTGTGTTGGTAAAGAATAAAGAGCTTGGCCCACATATTAAAGTTGAAGATGATTCTTATCGCCAAAAGACCGATTTTATAAGGTTAGCAACAAACTAGCCGCTTCAAAATGAATTTTAGGGAACAAACAAAATTACATGATAAAAGAATGCTTACAACAATGCAATAGACTGTAGCAAACGAACTACCAGCTCAAAGAGCAGTTCTACTTGCTTATAAACCATGTCACGAGATATTTCAAAAATGGCGGCCATTTTTGAAGAGCTCGTCGTCGTCGTTCGTGTCTTCAGATGTTTTTTTGCCACATTTTCAAGCATTCTTCTACAGTGCTGTTGTAAACATGCAGGCTGGTCTTTTCTGGAACACGGCTTCGCAAGCATCGGGCATCTTAGTAGATGTCCGTTGGTTCGTGCCTCAGTTCCACAGCAGCACGCACGTAGAGTCGCCAGTTTTGTAACCCCACTTGATCAGGTTTGCCTTTGTACAGCCTACACCAGACCTTAGCCGATTGAGCGTTCTTGATCTTGGCCAGGGTGCGTTGTTCCCAGGTGGGAGAGATTCTGATGGTTCAATTTCTATTTGGACAAAGGGTGGGATGGTTTGTAAGTTTTCAGCCCATTGCTCTATCTTCGTAATTGATTTTGATTTGATAAGCGGTTTAACATGAGTCAAGAAAAATCTTCTCGATTTCAATCTTGCTGTTTCCAGCTGGACTCCATGTGGTGATTGCTTAGGATGTGTAGTCAGACGAAGTCTTTCTGCTTTGCTTGCTGTCTCTCTTCTTATTTTCTAATCATAAAACCGATGCTTGCTCACAGAGTAGAATGTGAGTTACATCAATGCAAATAAGAAAGTGATATCCCCCTCCTTAGATACCCTTTTTCGAAACTCGTTAATTTTTTTCATTTTGTGCTCACAGCTGCAGCTAATCATTTGCAGTGAGAATTAGTTTAGATACAAACACGGTGATCTTCAACCAAGGGTTCCTGCCCTGCAGCCTGCATGAAAGCATCAAGCTAAGGGTCTGTCCCAAATTCATTTTAGTGTGCCGGTAGGCCTATATGAAAATTTAATCGTCAGCTTAGTAAATGACTGACACTTCCTGCGCAGTACCTCTAATTATGCTCTGTACAGAAGCTATATGCGCTTTCTGTAAGCATAAAGACACTGTATGCAGTTGTATTTGCATTGTACTTGAGAAGTTTAAGTCACAGGAAAATAATTTTACAAGAAATATACGTAATTTTGGCGAAATTTTCGCCTTAAGGTTCAAAAAATGGCAAAATTCGGATCCGGGCTAAGATTTTGCTTGAGTTTACAGCCAGTGGCGTACGCAAAATTTTTCAATGGGGGGTTTCAGTGACGTCACATCGTGATGACGTAAGTTTCAGTGACGTCACAGCTATTATAATGTCATAACGAAGAAAACAATCCTGATATTTCATTCACTCTTTTGCTTGATTCTTTGCGCTTCATTTAGGAGCGAAACGATTTCACAAAAACTCAAGCTGTCAATTCGTGGTTAAAAATTTACCAAAAAATTTTAGTCGACTTCATTTTTGGGCAATAGGAAGGTTAACTGACTAAAGTAAGCTAGCTTTCGCAACGTCACAAACAGGATGTAGCCAGGGGGGTAAAACAGGTAATTGCTTCCCTCCAATAAAATCTTTTCAAGAACCAACTTTGATATAAACAACACATATAAACCTTGATAAAAACATTTAATATGCTCTCATTATAAAAGGAGCAGTTTTCCCTGTCTTGAAAACTGAAGACAGTGAAGCATGAGCAAAAACTGCCCTCCCTACCGAAACATTTTTAAATTACAATAAATTACGCGTGAGAGGAATCTCTAATCATGTGATTAAGGTCAAAAACAACGTCGATTATATCTTAGTATTTTTCACCCAAATCACAGCGTTGATATCATGTGATACTCTCAAGCACATAATCGGGAGTCTGGGAAACAGAGCACTCCAGCTCCTGAGACAGTTGCGGTGCGTAAAAACAATTTTGCCGTAAAAACAACAAAGGTTTCACTTTTTCTGCAATCGTCAACGTCAAGCGCAGCACACAAGCAAAGTTTGACTATTAGTAGGCTTATTATTGCATCACAATGAAAGTTTTTCAAGATTTTATAAGCAAGTTTGATAGCACAGAAACACATGAGAGCAATTTCGGCAATCTCTGCATGAAAAAAGGCGGATCGTTCCAAAAAGAGAGGTTTTCATTTCTTGTAAAATCTTCAATGGGGGGGTTTTGACCCCCGAACCCCCCCCCCCCCCCGTGCGTACGCCACTGTTTACAGCCCTAATACAATAATAAGTGCGGTATAACAACCATGCCCACAAGTACAGCAGTGAGTGTACTGCAGGGGCGCACCCACCAAGTTTCAAAGGGGGGGGGTTCTAAAAATAAAACCTCGATCCCGCATTCACAGCTCAGGAGCGGATCCAGAAAATTTTGGTAGTGGGGATGAAGTTTTGAATTAGGTTGAATGTTAACCAAACACAAAGACATTAGACCCCCAAAAGACGTAAAAGTCCCTTTGAAAAATGTTTTCATGTCTGCGGCATATTCAGAATTTTTTTCAGTGATGGGGCACCAAATTTTCACATATTTTCAAGCGTATTTTTCCGGAAGAATCATTTTGAAGCATATTGAGGATAAAAACGACTGGGAGGGGGCGGGGACGGTTCCCCCGGAAAATTTTTGAAAATTTGCATACTGCAGTGGCCATTTTGGTACTTTTTGAACAATTTTTACGCAAATTTTGATTAAATTTTTGGCCCCTACATCTGCGTGTTTCACTAAATATAATCCATTTTGTTCATACATTTTCGATTGTTCGTGCTTTGGGCGTGAGGCTTATTGTTATTAAAAAGGTTCGAAATTATGGAGAAATTGTATTCATCAAAAACATGTTTCAAAATGGCTGGTGGGGGGATGCATCTCCCACCCCCCCCCCCCCACACACACACACACACCCTGGATCCGCCCCAGTCCACACTGATAACAACGTCTCTTACCACTACTCACTACTCCTACCAGCCGGTTTGGCTTCAGTATGATGTGAGGCAAATTCTGTCACAGCTGTTTTGAAATAACAGCACGTACTGCACTTGCACAGTTTGGACACTTCACTTTAAAAACAAGAGTTCGGTTTCAAAAGGGGAGAGGTTCGACCCCCGAACTCCCCCCCCTCCCCTGGGTGCGCTACTGGTGTAGTGTATAGTGAATTAAGGTACTCTCACTGCAAACTAGATCTTTACTGTGAGCAACGTAACTCACGCATTTCTCACGCCTTTGATGAAAAATACCGTGGGTGCTTTTGATTAATTTTTATTTCGGATCTTGTACATTGGACCGCTTCTGACTTACTTCAGGTACAGTACCAGTACGTCCTTTTTCGACAAAAAATGTGCTTAAATGAGTGTTTTTTACGTAAAAACCGTAAAATTTTGTTGGCGGTTGGGGGCTCCGCCCCCAGACCCCCGGTTTTGCTCCACTTTGCCGAATCCTTGGTGCGCCACTTAACAGTAGTGACAAAAAAAAATTTAACAAGCATTGTTTATACCCGAAAGCGTTAATATAGCATACATAACTTCGTAGATGGTTACTTTAAAATTTTGCTATATCGGTAGTGAATCGGCAAACCCCCCCCCAACATATTTTTCTAGATACGGCCCTGACCGGTAGACCTGGGGTTCGATTCCGAGTCGAGTCAAACCAATGACTTAAAAATTGGTAATCACAGCTTCCCCGCTTGACGTTCAATATTAAGGACAGTGTGGAGCAAACCGGCATATTCGCTTGTTGTACGGTTGGGAAGCGCACTTAAAGGGATTACCCCATCAAGGTGTGGTAGACAGATGGCGAGCTCGTATAGCGCTTTTTCGTGATAACCGGATAAAAAGGCAAATAAATAAAAGAAATATACCCATCATACCGATCGAATGAAGGCAAAAAATCAGCTTTTTAGCGACGCTCTTACCACTCGGCCATCTTAGCTATTGAGTGTTGATGCCTGCAATGCCTACTAGTTTACACTTTCAAGTAGCTTATTTGAAAACAAATCAGCAAACACAGTTAAGCAATGTGATGGGTGCGATTGCTTTCTCCTACAAACCAAATCCAGCCGCGGCTCAATATTTGTTAATGCCGGTCTCAAGACGATTTCAACGTTGCTTAAGCAGGAATTATATTTTGTCGTCAACGTTGAACATGCTGACTCGCACAGACACGTTGAGACAAACGGCTGGAGTGCGGATACTGCCGAGTCCGATAATGATAGATATTCGGCTTTAACGCTAACCATTGATTAACCAGTTATCCATTGCTTAAATTGGTTTTTAGTTACTTACCTGTGCCAGCCTCTTGCCACCAGAGTTCGAAGCGATCAAACAAAAAGATACATCCAGCCGTGTCACGTGATACCGAAGTGACGAAACAAAACAGTTTAAACGTAAAACTAAGCTTACAGCATTCATCCGCTGCTTCACTATTTCGTACTAGCCTAGAGATAGGCCAGAACCTACAGCTAAGTTAACAATGATGTTTGCGCGATTGCACCAGTTTTAAGTCCAAAAAGCACAACAGTACAATAACAATACGCAATATTTTGCGTAAAATTTGTATACTTCCTACCACCCCTGAAGTTTGTTACGCTACCCCTCGAGGGGTCGCGACCCCCAGTTCGGTAAGCTCTGGGCTAGATGATAGTAGAAATTGTTGACGAGAAACAAACGCTTCCACATTCCTGATTGCACAAAAAGATTATGGCATCCTTTGCCAAATAAGAAAGTTGAAGGAAGGATGTTTCATCAACAGTACGTAGCATTTAAGGATTTTGGTTTAAATGGTTAGCCTATTCTCCAACGAAAAAATGTGTACTTTAGTTTGACCTAAAGCAATAAACTAAAATACAACAGAAACTACTTCGCACATAGTAAGAGATTTTTATCAAAAAGCTTATCAAAGCATTTTGACCGCTTCGCATAAAAATTCAGTACAATCGATTTTAAAGTCACGTCGGCAGTCAATTTAAGTGGATTTCCAATCCATACCCCTTTAGAATTTGCCATCTCACTTAATTAAATAGCCCGCAAAGGATAAACCAAACATTGCATTAGTAGCACTACCACGTTGTTTTATTAAAATGCACACAACTGCTCGATGAACAGGCAAGTCAATGAATAACATAAAAATCACACATGATTGACAAATAATTGAAGTAACAATAAATACAGAAAAAAGAACGCAACAAAATAAAACAGAACAAAGACAGCCTCCAGGCCTCCTTAAAGTTTTAGCAATACTTCATATATCGTTACACTACCATTGTTGATATGAAAAAATTCCAGCGCAAAAGCAAGTATTACCCGCTACTCTTAGCGTTTATGTTAGATCGCAACAGAAAATAAATCTACAACGGTAGAATAACTTGCTCTTTCAATTAGTTTGCGCAGAGTTTAAATGCAACATCCCTTTTTCATATATCACGTAAGGCTTATGCCCTCTACGTAGTCACTAGAACCTTTTAACTGCACAAATACGCAAGAATCTAGCCCACACATGATTTTTAAACCAAAATTTTAAATTGTTTAGCAACAAGCCTGCATAGGAAACCCATTTTTTGAATGAACATTTCGTTCCGGAAGTTGAAGTTTATGCTTAATTGCAGAGCACAACTTATGTTAGTGACATTCGATATTAATTTATAAATATTGAAGTGGGCACTGGGCAGTCGAAAGCGCAAACAGAATAGGCCGTCACTGTTTTTTACTATATCTTTTTTGTTGATCTTTTTGGTATATTGGGAATACGGGCTGTAATTTGCACCATAGTATGTCATAATAATAATAATAACAACGTTTCAGTAATCCCGGTTACATGACTACTTTTTAATCGATTGCAACTCGCAAATAACATAAACTAAGCTATGGAAGCCTAAGTATAGGCATAACTCTATCATGGTTTAAAAAAGAAGAATTTCCAAACTTTCCTTACTGGTGTAGTCGTAAGTTACAAACCTAACCTCATACCCGCAATTTTCGCATCGTCATACGCTAATCTTAACCGACTAAAAAGAGTCATGTAATAGTTTTACAGTAGCAACACCAACATACAGTGCAATGTATATGGGTTATTTTACCCTTCGCTTAATCAGCTTAACAACAAATGCACTAAAATAAAAACAACACGATAATAGAATATAAATAATAAATAAAACATAGTCCCTTATTAAATTTAAATAAATAATGTTTAGGTTCGTTTCAATGTTGTAACATGCTTCTAATGTGTAAGGATGACATCTAGTGGCAAAGTAGGGTGATTCAAAATCAAGATGGTAAGATGTACATTGCACACACGTGTGAACAGACACGCCTTAAGAATCAAAACTTGCCAAATCATTCTAGTTTTCAAAACATTCCTGCATTTGAAACATGTACGCCGAAATATAAAGAATCTTTAATTAAATGAGAAAGAAATGTTTTTACCCTGGGAATTATCAATAATCATGCCAGTTCCAACAGACGCTAGATGGCGTGCAAATAATGGTGAAACAGTTCGTTTTTAGCAAGGCAAAGAAGATTGAGCAGTACGATTGTTTAACAAATTATGTAATGTTAATATTACACTTATCGTAAACGTTACTAGTACGAAGATATAACAGCACATTCAAACCTACAACAAAAATTCCACATAGTTTTAACATTGAAAAATACGTGAAAAACATTACCGGAAAAAAAAGCAACAACACTAAATAAATGTTGCAATTTTGTTCGATATGTTACAAAACTGTTGCCTAGTCATACCGAAACGCAACTAGACGTTTATCCTTTTTTAGCAACTATCAACTACACCTATACAGTATAGCCTTACATGTCGCAATAGCTGCTTCTATGATGCCAAATATGCAATGTTGAAATACTGTATAAGTGTATAATATGTATTAAACTTAAGCATATCACGATAAAAAAACGCTGGAAATATTTTGAATGATTTTTCGGTGAAATTTTGCAACAAGCAATGATTATTATTTGTATCATTAATTCAAGAGTTACTACAATTAAACTGTTCTGAAATTTGCACTTTTCCAACATTCATAGGTTAATAACAAGATCTTCTTCTTCTGCTAATATTGTTTTCAAAAACTGGGACCAGTTGGAAGTTTTACACTTACTGCATTGTACCAATCAAGTGCACATGCTTATTTCTTAACTATAAAACAATTTGACTGATACAAAAACACTTTTAACCAAAGTTACCTCCACAATTACACTAGCATTTAATTAATCGAATCAACAGCTAAGACCAGCTGTTATTTGATTGATTTCACCAACCAATATTTGATCACAGTCAGTAAAAAAAGATCAAGACACTGTAAAAATATATATTCTCCGAAAATACAGAAAAAAGAAATTATTTCGACGATTTTGCACTGAGTTTAGAATTTACAGTAAATTGTTTTACAGTGTAAGTTTCCCAGCAATACCTGGCATTATTCTTTTGAAGGCTTTCGCTTGCTGAGATATTTCGCAATGGCTGTTTTCAGATTTTCCACCACACTACATAACTTGAGAGCAGGTCCCAGTTTAATTCCCATGTATTTGACAATGTTCGTACTATTTAGAAGCAGGAATGCTCTTCCGTCAATTTCCTAATAATTCAAATTTGTTACTCTACAAAAAACATGTTTCAAATGCAGGAATGTTTCGGCAACATAGATTCGCATGTCATCATCAGCAGCAACAGCGAAACCACAAGTAAATCTGTAGATTCATTGCCAAGCGGCGACCACAGCCACAGAACTGTAACCAAACAGCACATACCAATTAAAAATGGGTGTTAGTTAATTAGTTATATTATGCTCTTATATAAAGTCAACACTCGTATTCAGTGCAGTTTCTTCTTCCTACCGAGGTTTACTGGTTAGTTGTATTTTGACCAACTGTGAGTAAAATGGTGTCGATAGAACACCTTTTTCTTCATTATTTTTACGAAAAGTACAACTTGCTACTTTCACATAATTTGTACTTTTATGAGAGCAACATGCAAGTCGGTCACGCTTCAGCAAAACTCCTCAAAAAGATCGAGCGATCGAAACTGCAAGTCTATCCCGGTATACCCCTCTTCTTACCAACTATACGAACTTTGAGATCAATATTACTTACATGCTTTTGGAAAATATACAAGTGGTTGTGTAAAGCCGGTTCTTTCTCTCTGACATAATCAACAACGTCATTAATAGACCATCTCTTCGGATTACGAGAACGCTTTTTTACATTGGGCGGAGTCGTCGACACAGTGGAGGTTACTCCGATGGAAGCTAATTGGCTAGAAGAGGAATGACTGACAGGTGCATGCACGTTACTACTGGACGAGGAAATAGTAGTCGATGAAACTGCAACAAAGTTTGAGAGTTGAAAGTACTGCAATAGATAAATGCCAAGTGTCTATTTGAAGGGTCATAGAAACGTTGACTTCTTGGACTGAAATAACTTGGTGTGATCCACTCTGCGATAAGACAGGGTTTTAGGATTCAGGTAAGGGGTAAGTTGGATTCGGATCTGCTTTCGAGTGGGGGGTTCAGCGTTGTTCAGATTAGGTAAGCTTTAGATGTATTAACGCCGAATAGCAGCGCACTCATATAAACTCGAGTCAAGTAAAAGGAACTGAACTAAAGCTAGATTACCCGAAAATGCAAAACACACTTGCATTTAAAATGAAAACGATAGCACATAGAAAAACATTATGGCTCCTTCACAAACAACTGAATGCTTCTTGGCAAAATCGACAACTTGTTCAAGCTATCATTGTGGAGGGAGAAACCACATTTACCAACCCCAGCTGACAGCTATCGTTTAGGACATTGGTTTTCAAACGGGTTGCGTCAGTGCAGTCCAGGAATTCCGCAAGTTTACAATTTAGAGCTGGGTTCAAGTGAATAAGTTCAAGTAAATGCACAGGGGTTCCTTGAGTCTCTCGAATGTTTCATTGGGGTTCCCGCTCCACCAGAAAGGTTCAAAACCAGTGGGTTAGAATTATATTATGCCATTTTGTTCATCCATACTTTTCCAATCACTTTTGTTCCTAAGGGGATCTAAACTACGTTTCTACATCGCCAAAACTATGTGGAAAACCATCTCCAGCCCCAATTTTCCACTTCTAGCCATGCCATTCACAATGGGAATCTGCGGAATAGCTTCATGACCCCATACAAAACGAAGGGGTAGGGTAGACTAACATTGTTGAATATATTGTTTACATGAAATTCAATCCTGATTATTTTTGGCAAATCGCAGGATTGAATTTTGAGTAAACCTTATGTCAAACAATTGTTTTATATTATTATTATTTTTTTTATTTATTATGTAGGCTGTAAACTGTCAGCTCAGATGAGCGAGTGGCAAGAGCGTCCGCCTCGGGAGCAATATACTTGGGTTTGATTCCAAGTCGGGTCAAACCAACGACTTCAAATAAATCAAATCAAATCTTCATTATACTCGCGGAATTACGCCGAAGCGAGCAACGAGAGGCGGGGCCCATCTCCGCGGCTTAGCGCCTGGGCTACGCAGCTCGTCAGCGACATGGACCTAGCGGTACCGCGCGCAGGTGACAGATCCTACGTGACGGGTTCGATTCGCGGCTGGAGCCGATTGCATTTGACATATATAACGGGTGGCTGCTGACTCGAGGAGCGCAAGCGCACTTCGCAGTCTCCCTCAATTACTGTTGAACTTTCAGTTCAATATAATTTGAAATAACATCAGTTATCATTATTATCCGAAGGAACGCCGCAGCGGTGGCGAGCCGTTGGCGACACTGTGCTGATTTGACCGACTCGGGATTTTAACCCCAGACCTCCCGCACCGACAACGTGTGCGCTAAACAACTGAGCTAACGGCCGGTCAACCAATGACTTTAAAATTGGTATTCACAGCTTCCCTGCTCCACGCCCAGCATAAAAGGGACAGTGTGGAGAGCAAGCCGGCAAGTTTACTCGTTGTGCCGTTGGGAAAGGCATTTAGCGGGATTCCCCATCCTGGTGTGGTAGACAGATGGCTGGCAACTCCTACAGCCAGCTCGTATAGCGCATTGATCGCTTTCTCGTGATAGAAGGATAAATATGCAACTAAATACAAATACAAAATGTCAAGCAAGACAAGTACATTTTGTTCCCGCATGTGGCGACGAATGACTATCTGTTTGGAATTTTTTTAACCGAACAGTTTCCCCTTTTGATTTTTGACATTTTTCGTTACGCAATCAACTGACTAACCATTACTTCGATCTTCGCACACACTTTCCAACGGAGTCGTGCTGCTCACGGAAGGAGACGGAGTTGTGCGATCTGGAGCAAAAACGGAGTTCATTTACGATCAAAAAGTAATGCTCTAATCAAGAGAAATGTATCTCATTTAATTTAAAAAAAAACGCCACTCTACAAAATAATTTTGTAGCCACAGTAATTTGATTTCAAGCCAAGAAAAATGCAATTTGAAACAGCACAAACGTATGAAAATAACCCATGCAAGAGTATAAGCTATTGTCTGTAGGCTAAATAGATGTAGTGCACAACACAAGCAATCACTATAGTGGTAGGCTCAAGTAAGTACTAATCAAGTCTTATTTTTAGTAAGCTAACTGTAAATCTGCGAGAGAGTAACTCAGACCGTCACTTGAGAGCTGATTTATGCAACTGAGGTTTTTCATAACGATTGAAAATTTTGAGGACAAGCAACTATCACAAAAATTGATACAAGTTCGGAGAACTAACACGAACTCCACTTCAAATAAGTTATATATGATCAGCCACAATCCGTTGATATTGGCTGATTATCACCTCTTCAAATTTGCTCTCAGAACAGCTATATTAGAGTCGCAGTATTACGCCGAAGCGTGCAGCGAGTGGTGGGGCCCATTTCCGCAGCTTAGCGTCTGGGAAACTTAGCTCCAAAGAAACGTCGTAGCAGCGACGAGCCTTTGTCGTGATCGATTTGACCAGCCCGGCATACCTCCCGCAGCAACAGCAATGTCTCTAACGATTACGCTAACGGGCCGGCTGCACAAAGAAAGCTAAAAGCAAAATTTATCATTTTGTCAGCGACATGGCCTAGCGGTACCGCGCGCAGGTGACAGATCCTACGTGACGGGTTCGATTCGCGGCTGGAGCCGATCGCATTAGACATATATAACGGGAGGCGCAAGAAAATTCAACAGTAATTGAGGGAGACTCGAAGAGCGCAAGCTCACTTCGCAGTCTCCCTCAAATACTGTTGAATTTTCAGTTCAATATAATTTGAAAATAACCCTTAGTTATTTATATTTTATTTATTTACTCGTCTCAGCTTGTTCCGATTGGTCATTTGCTTCCTCGTCAGTTGTTGTCGTCGAAACACATTGTGACGTCATCGCTTCAAATGAGGTAGTTTCAGTTTTAAAAGATTCCGGTTCTAAAATGAAAAATCAGACGAAGTTAACGAGGAAAAAACTTCTAGAAAAAGCTACAAGAACTCGAAAGACCAATAAAAGAAACCACTCGTACTTTTTCGAAAAAAATGAAAAGATCAACTCAAATAACTTCTAGATTTTGCACAACTCTCCTCAGGCCTGATCACCTTTAACGATATTATACCTGTCCAGCGTCCAGTTCAGTTGCCTTATTTGTCAAGCAAACGCATCCAGTGAATTATACGTACATAACAATGTTCTTTTTACATTGAAAGAAATCAAGGTTGGAGCAGTCACTTCACGAGGAGACAGCGAAAAGACCACATAAATCATTTTGCAAGTCAAAATGTCGCGGTATTCATGCAGTACATTTTTCTCATGTCATAATTACTCTTTTGATTGCAATATCGAAAGTTTAATAGTTGATGCAGAAAATACGGATTTTTGGCCCGCGAAAGAGACATGTGGGGCAATTTGACACTGACTTCACTGTTTTACGTTATTGAAACACAAATTTTGAAGTTCACTTACTTAGTGGTGGTTCAGGCTTGGCTTTGTCAAATCGACCCAACTTATTATCACTAGTCACCACTGACCCGATACGTAATGTGCTGGGCCAACCCTGGGTCGCGTCCCGGACAATTTGGGACTTGTCTACTCCGAATAGGGATGTGGGTGGAGAGGAAGCGAGGGATTCGAGGAAGGAAGGAGATGTAGGTGAACAAGTAGGAGGAGCTGGAAAAGATGAATTTTTACTCATACGTGTTGAATGCTAGATGCCCAGTTTGAGATTCAGTTAACAAATGCTGGTTTCCGAAGCAAAATTGAAAGCACTATGCAAAAGATTGAATCAATCTAAGCATCAGACCCACTATTTCTTTGCTTACCAAGATTTGCAAATAGCTTGAAAATTAAACTAAAGTGGTCTATCCTAGATACCTGTAATCTATCCGGAGATCATCTGACTTCGTTAGATCACACGACGACTATTACTTTTACAGAGTAGAAGCCAAGGCATAAAATAATCTAATTCCAACTCAAGTAGAAATAAACTTCATTGATTACGGCATCAGTGAGCAAAAGAAAAAGCCTAACTAAAGATGCAACGTTTGCCTTTGGATAAAACGGTAAGTTGCGATGCGATGTTGTTTTTTTTTTTGATTTCCTTATTATCCTTCAGCCACGAGAAAGCAACGTAGGCGCAATGCATAGTCTGACCAATCCAGACCCGCCGACGAGTTGCCTCTATTTCCCAGTTTTTCGGTTGAGTTATGCTTAGACTTCTTTAATTAGTCACATTCCACCCAGCAGAGATAATTATCGTCAAGCATCTTATCCAAGAGCGCATCGAGAAATGGGCGAGAGTTGAACGCACTGCCCGCGACTTATTTCGTGCTAGTTAGCATTACAAATTGTGAAAAATTGTTTCACCTTTGTGCTTACTGGAGTTTTAAACCCAGTGTTTGTAATCTCGCAACTTGCTTTTTATTCAGGACATGTAGTCATGAGGACTTCGCGTTCCTGCCCTTGTTATTTGCTTGTTTGCCACGGAGCTAGGTTCTACTAATTATGTACAGGAAATGTTGTTTTTGACACAAAGGTTTGGTCATTTCGAGTTTTGTAAGTCAGGTAAGCACTACGTTTGAAGAGTAGCTTTTAAGTTTGTTAAAATGACGCAATACCCAACCACATTGAAGGAAGATTTTAATTGTATTGCGAAACTAACAGTGAAGACATTATTAGTAAAATTGAAGATTTTTTGTGCACACTTCAAAAGTATGTTGATTATTATTACGTGTAAATGCTTGGGATTTAATTGGCATGACGAAGGCTCTCCAGTCATTAATATTTGGCCGAGGTACATCATAGTTCAATGCTCAGCAAATTTTGTCACAGTTTGTCAGCATAGACGCATGCATAGATCTACTGCACGTATAAAACGCACCTGTTCTCTGAACCCATAAGTTTGACACTGAACTTAGTTAGCATTGCTAGTATTTGTGGGCAGTCGTTGCACTAAGGCACTTAATATACCACTGCTTTACTTACCCTCATTTTATGATGTAGTGTGACTACTATTTTGTACGCTGTACTTGGATTGGAACTGAACTGGTTTGGGCTCACATAATTTCGCAAATATTCGAATTATATTTCGTATTTATGCTAACATCTGTGTGTAACTTGTGTAAACGCTAGGGCATGAAAGTAACTCGTACTTCTTGCAGTATTTTTTATTTACGCTTAATGGAAATGCCTTTATTGTCTTAAGATTTTAATAGTGTTTCTATCGAAGTCGCTTATGTTTGCGCGAAGGCTTACAATTGTGTTTATTTTAAGAAACCGCTTCCTCTTAATACCATCGTTTTCGCGATTGTGAATAAACTTGCCCATTAACATCAATTCCATGATGCGGTAAATTGAATCGATCGCAGGATGTGCGGCGCGATGACAACTAAAGCCCTAGTTCTTCTGTCTGGATCCCAGTGAACATAGCCCAATTGAATCACTGTCTAAAACGCTTCGTTTAATCCGGAAAAACGAATCACTGTCTAAAATGCTTCATTTGCGTTTGATGTTACCGCAAACAACAACTGAATTTAAGCCCTAAATTTGCTATGCCAAATTCTTGTAGTTTTATGACCGACGCTTCAAAATTAAACTACTGCAGTCACACTTACTAGAACTGGTAGGTTCCCCTCCTTTCAAACCAAATCCTTCCATTCTTGTATAAGATTGCTCGATGAGTCTTCGTTTTTTCTTTTTCTTCTTTAACTTGGTCTTAAAATAAGAAAGTCTGGCAACTTCAAACATGCAGCCAGCTTACACACTGTATACGAAAACTCAGCCATAAAATATGCGTGCAGCAAATTAACACCGTCACTTAGCAATATCTGTATTATTATCCAATGTTAAACACATGCTTAATCTAACGCCAAAAGAATAATACTTTGGCAAACGGTACAACTGGAAGACAATGGCCATACACTTTTGCCCCATGGCATACGACCCAAATCAGTGCAAGCTTATAGCATTGACAATGGGGCCAAAAGTGAGCCGAAACATCCACCCCAAGCATTTTTCGCTGTATCTTGGCGGTGATGTTTATAATTTAAGAATAATCCTGTTTCATAGCTTCACTTTGCAAAAATAACACACGCGAAGATTGAACCTTGACCTTTCGCACAAATGAAACAACGAATTGGGTAACGACTTCTATTCCTATGATTGTAAAACCTGACAAATAATCCGAGTGACTCATCTTCATTTAAAGTTACAGGGGTTTTAAACCTAATATCATGAGCCCCAGGTTTAAACAGTTTCAACCGCTAAAACCTAAGGGGTTCGCCAAGGTGCTTAAGAGATCAGTAAACCCACCAACAAACCTACTAGTGCAACTACCTAATATTGGCGCTGTTTCTTAAAAAGAGCGTTTTATTACAGCGTTTCGGGGTCTCTGCAGCCCCAAAAAGGCAGAAGCATTTACCCTGTTCACATTTTCAGTTCAAGTAAGCCAGCAGTCTCCGGGTTTTCCGCATCATAATCAAATTTTGGACGTCACAATAAAAATTTAATTATGACGCTAAAGCCCGTGGGATTTAGCCCGTCCTAACTAAACAGGTAGACTGCATAACTGAAACAACAATGCTAAAGCATACTGCGGACTCGTGACACACACCGACAATACTTCATTGATTATTACTTTCGCAAAATCACTTTCAGCGCCATACAGACGTTTCCTGGGTGAGGTCAGCAATGCTACTTGTTCGGACGTTAAGTTTAGAGACACTGCAACTCCATCATTCTTCATTTCATCAATCTGTTCCTGCGCTATCCCGGCCCTCTTCAGCATGCGAGCCAACTTCCGCTTCTGCTTTCTCTCTTTCCGTTCCAACTTCTTTACTTCTTGATCAGAATGCTGCAAAATATTAAAATGGTATGGTATGCAGAGTTCTGAGTGATTTGCTCGTGATCAAAAGAGTGCAAGATCGAAACTTATCCTGCTTGGTAACAAAATAGGTGTAACTTTTGGTTTTAACGAAATGGTTTCAAACGAAAATTGATAGCCCTCGTATAACTGTGTTTGGTGTCCGTCGATGCATTGAATCGGAAAAATCTTATTAAATGCGTTGATTTCTTATTACAGTTACCATATTCTAAAAGTAAACGCTAAGTAGCTTCAGGAGTCTTGAAATTCGTTCGGAATCCGACAAGACATTTTACGATCCTCAGGTTAAACAACTGGTAAAGAAACTGATCCCAAACCATATATTCATTAACTTCTTGAATGTGAAAAAAATTAACATCTTCGACCAGAAAGGTGCATTAAAAAGTTATTTCGCAACAAGCACAAAGGCGACAAAACATTTTCCCACAAAACTTGCACAAACGCTGCAAATTAAATACGAACTTGTGACTGTGATGAAGAATCAAGAGCTTGGCTGCTGCTAGATTGCGAGCTAGAAGTAGTGTTTCCATCTGGAAATAGAATTTGTGTCAAACTAAAGCAATGGAATGTTAAGCCATGTTAAAGCAATAAAGTCAAAACTGAACAGATACCAATGGTAGAGAAAAATCATTAACAAGTCTACGGTTTTCGAGTCAGCGGGAAGCAAGCGTTACACGACCGGAAAAAAACTTAAAATAAGTCCTTTGTATCAATCAGTGAAAATTTCTAATATTCGTATGCAACCCCAAGAAAAAATACTCATTTGATCAATGAACGAACTTTGCAAGCCAGCAATTGCAAATAATTATATCTATTTGACGACGAAATACCCAAGTACCCGAGAGGATAGAGCGCCTGCCTCTGGACGAGTAAACTTGGGGTTCCATTCCGACCTGAGGCAAACCGAAATTAGTATCCCCATTCCCCAGCTTTATTTTCAGCTTAAGGGACGAAAAAAAGGCAGTGAGTACCTTAGTTAATAACAGGATTCCTACCACACCACTATTTAGTAACAGGCAGGGCAGGTGGTCAACGAAAAGATGAAAATGACACAAAATGCATCTTCTTTTCTCAGAAAGTGACTGACCACTCAATGCTATGATCTCTTTATACCTTCACTAGCCACTGGTGGTACTTTCAATCTCTTCCCCGGAGAAGCTTCCTGAGATGAATCGGACTCGCCGGATGATGCGGAGCCATCAGAAAGAGGAGAATTAGGTAAAGGAGGATCATCTACGTCAGATTCCTGAAAAAAAAACACAGCACATGCACAGTAGATCTGAATATGAAATTTGAAATGCTTTTTTACACAAATCGCGGTAATACAAATGTAGCAGTAGAACTAGTCATGTATTTGTCTTAAGATCATCACATTTAACTTATCTAATGCTGCCAAAACATCAACAACCTACAACTACAATCGATGTTATTAAGAATTCCAAACTAGATTCATTTCAAGGCATAAAGAAAGATGATACGGCACGCGTAAATGTGTTTTAGCTGTTCAAATAAAGGTGATAATGATCACCTTGTTATCTGGGACCCATACCTCTTCTTTCACATCTTCTGATTTAGTTGCTTTGATTGAATCAACTCGTCGTCGGCGAACGGGTTTCTCTTTGCTTTGAGCAGGAGGTACATCTGAAGTAGTTCACGACTCTTATTAAAGTAGCTAAACTTACTCGGCCCAAATTCACGCAGTTGCATGAATGCCGCAGTATGTTGATCATGGCAAAAAAATCAAGTGTGTTCAAATCACATTAATTAAAATGAATCCTGAGCCCATGTCGCGCAACGTTGCAAACAAATTTGATTCTGGTCGGTTGAACTCACCTTTCGCAAGTTGCTTTTGTTCCAGATTATTCTTGACACTTCTGGTTTGACGTTTTCGCTGATCTGAGACTAATTTCAACTTTTCAACAACTACAGGATTATCGCCTGAAAAAGAAATTGACATCAATTAAATCCTCCTGCTAACGGGAAAGGAGCGATTCGTAGGATAAGTTTAGACACATTTAGACGAATTGGAAAAGTTAGCTTTTGTTCACAAATTTAAGGTTTACCATTTGCTTTTATTTTCTGTTTCTGAAGAACCCATCAAGCAGCGATTGCCACTGTTACATCATTACTTGTTCTTTCTAATGCTACAGCCATGCAGTTGTGCGGGAGCTGAACCATCGGCCTATTAATCAATGTCGCAGTAAATTCGCCACGCTCCTCGACAAGTTGATACCGATTAGGCACTAAAACTATCCCAAGTTGTCTCTTCATTGAAGAAATGATGTTGCGAACACTAAACACTACTAACAACATTGAAACGCAGTAGGTCATAAGACAATCCAAGACTTTATCGAACCCCATAGCACCACCGCAAGACCATATCGCACTCCCAAGGCACACACCCCCATCACTAAGTGAGACCATACGTCAATAATGGTAATAATTGACCCAGTGTGTAGCCGGTATGTCTTCTGAAACAATGCAGCGCTATCCTTACAAAATACTGATTGAATTTCTTACACGCAGTTTGCGAAAAATCGATTAGATTTTCTATCACAGCTGCAGCCAGTTCTCGACAATGTTATACCGCAGCGAAATATCGGTCAGGAAATCTAGTTTAGCTTCGTATTTCACATTATGCGCAGCAAAACGCACCGGCGGTAATTTTGATTTTACAGCATGCAACATTCAGAAACAAAAAAGCCTATGGGACAGACATGAGTTAGTATTGCAACAACAAACGTATCTTTTTGTCATTATGCAGGTCCTGAGAACAAAATCGTGTAACATGTGAAAGTTGCGATGTGTACAACGGCATTTTATGATTACCACGTTCAGTTAAATTGCATGTTTCGTTTTTAAAGTAAAACGTTCTCGTTTTCAAAACCAGGACTAGTATTTAAGAGATTTTCCGTATTGCGCACCTAATGTTTACTACATTTATCAATGTAATTGCAATTCGATTATTCATTTCTCTTGCTTTATATGCTGACAAGTGGCAACCAGCAATTATCTTCGTATGAATAATCTTCGTAATTTAAGACCTAGTCATCTTCGCAATTTATGACCCAGGCAGCACCAGTACGGGCAATAGTAACCTATGTAGCGTTGACTGGTTACTGTGAAAATGATTTTGGTCGATTGTACACCCAGCACTTACAATTTTTTGAAGTAGCAACTGGTCCTCTTATAAATTCTCGGTTTGATGTTAAGCATAACTGGGATAGTGTGCAAAACAAGTTCATTATAGTTGTGCCGTTGGGAAATACACCTAACAGGATTATCACATCTCTGAGTGATACACAGGTAGCAACTCGTTTTTTCACTTTCCTAACTCTTCCGCGGCAGAAAGATGAATATGCAAAATTAATAAATATCACAAATTCGATCAAAGCATCACACAGGAAATCAAGCAACAAAGATGGGCCAAAAAAAAAACGCGCACTGTAAGATCTTAAACTCCGAACTAATGAAACGAAGCTGACTAAGAACCTGCATAGCAAACAATGTGAAGAAAAGCAACCACAGAAGTTCCCGTTCCATAAAAAAATGTAGCAAACCATCACCTTTTTTTCCCGGAACTTGTAATGGATGATTGTACCGCTGACACCAGCCAGCAGGGAACAAATCTCGAGAATCGTAACTGCACCAGTAATCAAAAGCACCTCTCCAACCATCAAATGAAATAAATACCTGAACAATAATATACGGTAATGTGATTTGATCGTTGCGCCCAACAGAGAGCTCAATGGTGTACGCCAGAGCATAAATACAACACAGTAAATCACCAATAAAAGTACAAGAAAAAGCCCTCAACGGGTTGTTTCGCAGTAAGGCTCTTCAGGGGGGACGCTATGAAACCCTTTGAACAATATATCTTTTACAACAATTTACTCCCACGAAATACAAAAATAAGCCAGACTACAAATTTAACCAATACTTCTTCATATTGTGATCATAGAAAAAAAAAGCAAAACTTTGCGAAAACAGTCAGCGTATAAAAAATAAGTACAAAAAAAAACAAATACAATAAGTTGACAGAGACGTCAAACGTAAGAGTTTCTAGTAAGAATACATTTAACTTACTGTAGAAATAGCTCATACTTGTAGGGGCTAGAAAGATTGACCAAAGACTGGAGTATGGTATATTAACTCACAATTACGATACGAAATATCAAGCATAAGAAAACATGTGGTCAGATAAAAGTATAAGGGCATCGCTATGCAAGACTATCTACCTGATCTTGATCTATATTTCCTATGGTAGCTGGGCAAATCAAATACGGATTCTTTTTGTCAACTGCCTCGAGTTTCATTCCAATTTCAAACATATTACTTATGGGGGTTTTCGGCTCCTATCAAATAAATAAAAATTTTGACAGGGTCAAAATCGTGGCAAAGTTACCAAACACATTCCACAAATATTTTTGTTCAAAGGTTGTCTATTTTTTTTCCATCAAGCACCGCTGAGTTAAAAACTGGTTGTCCAAAAAATGCACTGTATACGTACGAGGATAACGGTACTGCAAATAGGAGTTTCAGGAAGCCAAAAGAACTCGACATTTTGATTCAATCAAACAGAATTACGGGTTGCGGGTATGAATAGTGGTTACGATAGGGTTTACAGCCACATCAATGTATACTGTCTCAACAAGAGCATACAATGCTGGATTTGCTGGATTACAGTAGTACCTGACACAAAGTATTATTATCAGAGCTGGATGTCTCGAGACACGTTTTTGAGTGTTTCGGTCTCGCTATGCCAATGTCTCGTCTCGGTCTCGGACCTTGAAAGTCTCGGAAAATGGTCATGTCTCGATCGAGACATGAAAAAATTTTGGATTTGAAACAGCATTCTGGTCATTGATACGGAAGCAACAATAGTACTTACCCGATGTATTCAAAGTAAAACATTGTGCGTGATTTCGCACTTTGCAAAAACATTTGGCCACATTTTGTTTAGACCATTTTGCTTTGTTGTTCAGGCCTGCAGAATTGCAGGCTATTGCTTTCTTTTTGTGAGCAGCATATATGAAAACTGGTCTATTTCAACCACTAAGCACATGCATTCGATGGTAATCTACTCTAGACCAGGGATGTCTAACCTTTTAATTTATTAGGGACCCATTGCAAAATTAAATATTTAACTGGGCCGCAAAGCGACCAGAATTCTAATATTTCATTTTATAGTTCTAAGAAAAAAAAATTAACCATTGATAGGTAGGCCTTGTACTGAGCCGCATTTTGCTGAAAATGCATCTTTTTTAACAACAAAGAAAATTTAAAAATCCATTAATATAATTAATTAATGTAATAATTAATCCAATAATGTTAATTTAGTTCTAACTTTTAACAATATGGCCTTCACTCAAAAACATGACGACCGCTAGCCACGTCTAAAAAATTAATATATTTTTTATGGGCAAACGGTGTGTCAAATCAAAACATTTTCAAGAGAGTAACGTGTCATATGTCATAAAATTAAGATTTCTACAAATTTGTTCCCTATGAAAGATGCTATTCTCGTCTCGTTTACAACAGCTTTCAAAAGATTATTCAAAATAGTCTAGGCCCAAAAAAAGCTTCAAATCGAAAAGTGCAGGGATTACAGTTGCAGAAAATTTGGTTACCGACATGGGAAGTGCTTCCAGATTTGAGCTAGCTCTTTTTATATGAGACAGTTATGAACCAGATAGATTTTCAAAAATGCATGGTGTCACAATGGCTTTAAAATGTTTATGTTAATTAATTTATTATTTATCAAATATAAAGTATTTGGATTAAATTTCATGAACACTCTCGTGCTCAATACTTGATAAACTTGCTAAAAAATTGTTTTAACAGAGGATAGTGGGCTGCAATGCCGACATCCCTGGTCTAGACCAACATAGCCTACTAATGACTTTTTGTTTAAAGTTTTCTTGACATCTTTTTCGTTAGATTAAAAAAGAATATTGGGCCGTGTAATCGTCTGCGAGAGGTATTGCTTGCCTTGCAAGCTACAAGGACTTAAATCTTCTGTGATAATAAGCTGTTTCGTTGTTATTATGGTGAACTCGTTAAATCATTAATTGTAATCGTTAAAAGGATATGACCAATAGCACATTTATAATAGACCACATCAGTTCATAACCGCGACGGCTTCATTGCTTCATTTGTTTTTGCTAATGTCAGTTTGCTATAAAGTTATTTCAATAACTTGGCTTAGTAGAGCCCATACTCCAGTGTGTTACTATCGTTTTTATATTTCCTAATTTTTGGCTTATGAAGTCTCGTGTCTCGTCTTGAGTCTCATAGCTTTAAAGTCTCGTCTCGGTCTCGAAGCTATGATGTCTTGTCTCGTCTCGGTCTCGAAGCTATGATGTCTCGTCTCGGTAGGTTCGGTCCTGGTTCCAGCTCTGATTATTATTATTAGTATTATTATCGGTCCTGGTTCCAGCTTGAGCAGCGACACAGCAAATGAACTTGCCAGCTCATACTCCAAAGTGCTCCTTTGATGATGAACGTCGAGCAGTGAAGCAGTAAGTAATATTTTTTTAGCTGTAGGTTTGACCGGACTCGGAATCAAAATCAGAGTCTACTGCTTCAGAGCCTCAGAGGTACACGCTCACTGCGTCAGAGCCTCAGAGGTACACGCTCTCACCACTCGGACATCTGATGTTTAAACTAACAGAACTAACTTTTAAAACAATACACTGACAATTTTTTCTCCTCTAACTGCCCAATCCAGTCAACCACAATACAAAACAAGAACAAACAGGAATTTTTTGCCTTAAAATGCAACATAAAATTTGTTTCCGTAAACCACTATCGGATTAAAGCTTCACATACCCTAGATGACAACATCTGGCCCAGTATGATAACAATTGCAAAAGGACAGAAAGGGAATTTCAAACAAAATAAGAGAAAGGATTAACCAGGGTAGAAACGTAAAACTAAAAACATTAATCACAAACAGTTTTTTTTTTTTTGGCTCCAGACTCTTGAATCCACAACCCTACGCTTCCAATACTCTACCCTACTTCTGATTACACTTAGACTCAAACAGACGTAACGCTATCTTCTCATGAAGACTTAAGTTCTCTTACGACTACAACTCCTTCTTGAATTAAGGTCTAAGAAAAACTGAGTAACAATTATATCTAGTTAGACACTTCGGAAAAAGTCATAAAAACTACGTGACGGGTTCGATTCATGGCTGGAGCCGATCGCATTTTACATATAATTGGGTGGTTGCTGATTCGAAGAGCGTCAGCACACTTCGCAGTTTCCCCCAATTACTTTTAAATTTTTAATTCAATTTATCAAAAACATCAGAGATAAGCCCAGTTCCTCACACGGTAAAATACTGAAGCAAGCTTAAATTGGCGTAAAATCCTTCAATTTTCGTAACCATACCTGATAAAAACAGTCACTACTAGCGTGGTTGGCGTTCCGCAGTGTTCGTTGTAAAAAACCTGGCCACGTACTGACATTCCGTGTGTATCCAAGAGGTGGTTGAAGCAACCCTCCATGGGCCTCACATGTACCGAGAGGAAATATATCCTGAAAATATCCAACAAAAAAGCAGTGAATTATGTAATCATCCGAACGGTGCAAAAGTGATGCAAACCAAATACTAAGCTTTTACTTTAAGGCCAATGACCTGTTTTTTAATTTGCATCAGCTCAAAAGCGATCATAAAACCATTATTCTTCATCGCCAATTACTGCGCAGGTACTAATATTGTAACACTAAGTCAAGTTTGGCGCAAACCAACATCTTTTTCAAGTATATACGAGTATTATTTGCTTTTGCATCAAACTGCAAAGAATAATTTTTGAAAAAAAAATTCAAGACGTTCAAAATTTCATTCAGAAGCATTGATCAGTTAGTAAACCTATGGTCAATCAACACAGAAACACTTCTGCTGCTATATACCTTAGAATCAACAAGACGCCAAAAATCATTGCAACCATCTGTACCGTCTAATCTCAGACGCAATCGTAGCCCCTGCAAAATGGAATACAAATGTATATTCGTAAGTGCCAGACTACCCACAGCATTAGTTTATAAAATTAACAACTTGGTTTCAACTGACAGTTTTGTTCCTCATAGCAACAAAATCAGGCAGTAAACCAAATGTTCCATGCTTTACTTACAGTTTCATAATTAAAAACCAAACATATAACCTACGTTTTTACTGATTTACTGACCAGCAATTACTTTACAGTTCAACAATTAAAAACATAAGAGAATTTCTGCATGCTGAAATCCTGGACCAGCGTAAGAAAAAATTCAGCAGTAGAATTATTTTGAGTGGCAAAGACTAAAGATGAAACTTCACAAAACAAAATAATAAATTGAAAAAAAAACACGAGTTAAGAGGATAAGGTGCCAGACTGCCCCATTCTTGGTGCTGCAAAAAAATGTTGCGAGACTTGACACAGCTTATTTAGTAACTTGAAAGCTAGGTCAACGAAATGCACTTTCATGAGAAGCACGCTACGCTCTTTAAAAGTGCTAAAAGGTACATTTATACAAAAACGTACCGAAGTGACTCATGTGTTGGATAAAATGTGAAGAATGAAAGGGACAGTAAGATGGTCATTGACAACAGAAACAGTGTGCAAATCACAAGCCGATTTTGGTATCTGGGGAATAAGTTGAACAGTGGAGAAAAGGTCGAATTTGTTTGTAATAAGAGTGCATTGAGCGTAGGCAAAATGAGAGTAACTTCAGGACAACCTACACAAAAAAATGAAAAGGAAACTGCATGTTCCGAAGCAGAGAAATGCTATGATGTCTAAACCATACCCATCGACTCATCTAATGGATAGATTTGAAAAATGAAAAGCATAACGACACAATAAAATACAATTCAATGAGACAGATATGAATTATAGGATGCAATATTTTTCGTGGTAAGAGAGTATTACAGTTCGGGTTAGAGCTAGGGTAGAATTTAGGACTCGAGTTAGGTCAGGGTTGGGTATCTCGAAGCCAAAGAGCCACTCATTCAACTTGGATCACGCAAAAAAATGAACAAAAATAGTTTTAAGAAAAGATATTGATGATGAGAGCGTTAAATGCAGATACTTGAAAACGAATGACAGGATAAGAGATGGCTTTGCAAAAGTCGGAAGTGGACATTAGATGATGTGTCTGGCAAAGATTTCAACAAAATTAATAGAACTAGAGTTGCGATGAAAATCTTTCAAATTTTTGATTAAAATGACCATCACAAAACAGCGATGCACAAAAACAATATTGGACGTTACTTTTGCAATAACATCAAAGCAAAAAAGTTCACGAAAAATAACTCAAATTAATTTTCATAACAAATTCACTATGCTTACGTTAAAACTCGACGTTTCGACTACATAGATTTAGCTGTGATCATCAGCAATGTAAGTAAGGCAGTACAATACTGATACTGCCCACTGAATAGAGCCTTGCTTATACCGATATTTCTATTTTTCCTACTTAAACTATTCCCAATCATATTTGTAGTGTTTTAAAAAGAAACCTGCTTTTTACCTGAATTTGCACCACTGTAGCCACGCTGATTGCAGAAGGATTTCTTGCATCTTTTGCTTCTAGTTTGTCAGAAAGTTGAAACTTGTTAGGATTTGGATCATCAAAAACTTGTTGCTTGAAACATTCTGCTGGGGCCTCATGCATACCCGTTTGTTGCAAATACTTGTCCCAATTAAAGTCTCCTGCAACAAATACGACATCATAAACAAACGCGCAATTAATGGTTACCGAAATGAAGGCTACAAATTAAATGAAAATTTATACGTTATCATAAAAAAAAAATCACCTGTTATCAATACAACCTGGCTGGCTAGCCCAGTCTTTCAGCATTTTACTATCGGGGCAGGAGGTCTGGGATTCAATTACTAGGCCAGTGAAATCAGGCGCAATGTTGCCAATGGCTCGCCACCGCCGCGACATTTTTCAGAGCTGTGTTGCCCATACACTAAGTTGCAGAGATGGGCCCTGCCACTCATTACATGCTTTGGCATAATACTATTGCATTAGGGGAATAGGATTAAAAGCTTATTGACATTCGAAACCAGGCCTTTACTTTTTAGTAATATCAAATGGTTAGAAATCAAAAGAGTAGGTGCGTAAAAATCTCAAAACATTTGCGTGCTTGCTTTCTTTCATATCCTAATCTGATTCAGTTTGTAAAGAAAAGTTTGAAATTTTAATACTCAAGTTTATTTTCACCATGCAGCAGTCTGAAAATTTAAGGGTTTGCAACAAATTTTGCCTCAACAAGGTACACAAAATCGACAATTTGTGGTAAAACAAAAAAAAAAAAGGTTTTTTGCTTTATCTTCTCATCGGCACAGTAAAAATACATTGCCGATGATGAATCTCACTCAAATGTCATAGGCCTAACGATTTTCAATGTATCAGCTGAGCAAAAACTAGAATAGTGAAGCATCTTATCCATGGATAACACAACAAGATTTGTGTGAGAGTTGAGATATATGAGTTATATATATATTGGCGATCATGTTCATGGCCATCAAAAATGCTAGAAACTAACTGTTACCTGGGCCTCGCTTAACTTTACGACTACCAATCTAGTAGCACTTTTTCCCAATTGATTGACTTCTTCATCTTTATCCTCCTATCACGAGAAAGCAGCAAAGACGCTACGCGTAGAACGAATCTAGACTTGCTTGGGAGTTGCATTTGTTTCCAAGTTTTCCAGTTGAATTTTCTTCTGACTTCTTGAATTTGCTGCTTGCCAGATTCCACTAAGTAGAGATAATCATCGTGAAGCATCTTATCCAACGACGCAACAACGAGACTAGGTTGAAAGTTAACCATTAACCTTGCGATCATAGTCATTGTAAAAACGATGCTCCAAACCACAACACCACGCTGCCGACAATTTGAGCGATAACGATAATCGGTAAAAAACCATCGCCGATAACCATCGGCAATAAATTATATAATATTAATAAACAGATAAATGCTCATCTCTGCCTGTATCTAAATGACTTAAAAACTTACCATTGTTGGCAATGCTGGTATCCACTTTGCAGCTGGCACCTTTTCCACTTCGTCGTGACAAGTTACTAGATGCTGATTTTGCACTGTCAGAACTTAGTCGTCGGGACATTTTAGCCAAAATGTTTACTTCACCAATGGTATAATTAAAATATCACCCAACCATTTGGTATTTGTCACCAGCTACTAAAACTAACCTTGTTAGTTGCTATTCTACAGATACCGGCAGATCCTTTCCAGTTTCACTAGAGTACCATACACAGCACAGCAATATTTGTAAAAGTTAGCCTGCACTGTACATTTAAAGCTATGGTAGCGGTATAGCTAGTCTACCAAGAACGTACCAATACCGTAACCAAGCAGCTAAAGCTAGCGTACTACTAAATGCTAGTTGGCAAGCACTCTGTAATTGCAAAAGCAATTACTCTAGAATTGCATATGTTTGCATTCAGCCAAACCTATAAGAGTTTGCAGAACACAAAGACAAAACGCTCAAGTTTTCATCAGCCAAAAGCCCATGATAGCTTAGTGGCTTCATCCATTAACATAGTTTCTTTGATACAACAAACTTGCCTTAAATATTCCAGTCAGTCACTCTAATAAACTACTGCCTAGACTTTTACAGCTTATCACAACCGATCTACTGGTATCCTAAGCACGGATGCCAGATTGCTTTCAGCAAGAGGTTCCAGATTGAACATCAAAAAGGTTCTAAATAGTTCCAAATATATTAGAATTGCAATTTGGTAAGTTAAGCATAGCAAATACAAATTTGACACTACTTCAATACATCACACTAGCCATACAGTCTGCATATATAAATTAACATATAACACTAACAGTCTATTACCAACATTTTTTTCTTCAGTGAAAGCGTTATAGTATTAGTATTTTGTTGCATATTCATTCTCCTACCATGAGAAAGCAATCAATGCACTATAAGAGCTCGCTTTGGAGTCGCAAGCCATCTGTCTACCACACCAAGATGGGGTAATCCTGCTAAGTGCCTTTTCCAATGGCACAACAAGTAAATTTGCCGGCTTATTCTCCACACTGTATCTTTAATGCTGAGCTTCAAGCACGGAAGCTGTGAATACCAATTTTTAAGTCTTTGGTTTGACCCGACTCGGAATCGAAATCTGGTTTACAGCTCCTGAGGTGGACGCTTTCACCACTCGGCCATCTGAGCTGGGTATAAACCCTTTTTTTCGTTACGGCACAGTTAAGTAAACATCACAGACAGATACCCCTATTAATTACTTACCTTAAAAAAAAACATGTCACCTTAAAGAAATGGAGCATAAAATCTAAAAAAAAACTTCAAAAATGGGGTTAGGTGGGGTCTGAAATATTTGTTGGTGGGTAAGTTTTTTTCAAAATTTTTAAAAATTGTTATCATTATCATGATACATAATTATTAAAAAGTTCATCTTTTGCCATAGCAGGTCAGAACAATTTTTTTCGTCACAACTCTTATGATCACATTAATTTTAGAATTTACTGCAACTAAAAAAACATTTATTTTTAGCAAGAGAAACCTGTCAAGCAGTCTAGTGCTGACGAGTATACGAGTAGGTCTGTTATTAGTAAACCCATTTGGCTACCTGGGTATAGGGCAGCTAAACATTCAGCTTTAATCTAGGCAACCTGTCGAGTTGGCCTGTTTCAGTAAGCTGGCTACGTGGGTCGTGGGTATCGCAATACCACCATCACTAGTCACTACATTTCTGACGTCTGAGTTACCAGTATCATAGTCTGTATAGTTCTACTAGGCTATCTGACTTAATCTAGTCTCTCACAGAGCCGGCGGCAGAGCAGTCTACTTAAAGGGGCCAAGCGTTTATCAGGGGGGCCAAAGTTTGAAATTAAGCACATAAGCCGCTGTCTTCAAACGAGTAAGTTTGTTAATTGGGAGGGCCATGCATGTCAATTAGGGAGGCCAGGTCCCCCTGGCCCCTCCATGCCGCAGTCCCTGTCTCTACCGTATCAAGGATTTCCAAAAATTCAAAACAGTTTTTAAACTAAGAAAAACCCACATCGTGATGATCAGCCCACAACTTGTTGCCTGACAAACTTCTATAATTCTGGTTTAGCTAATAAACCAAAATAAAATTGTTTTTTATTTTTTATTTAATACAAGACAAGTTTAGAACATTCTTTCCTTTTTGTAGGCGCGCGCCCGCTGCTGATCAAAATTTCTACCGGTATGTCGCGACCGCGCACTTCTTATAGTTTCATCAGAAGAGAGAGTGCTCTTTTTGGAAAACATTTTATGCTTGAAATCTTGAATGCTGATTTCTCAACTAAAGTAGTGGGGTGAGCCAAAAAAGGTTTTCTTAAGCAAAAGTTGGAAGAAGAACTGAAGAAGTACCCTAGATTTTATCCTGCACATGCCAGAAACTGTAGGCTTCGCATGTGTGCTGTCCAAAATTCTGGAACGTTCCAAAAGCATCACTTTGGTTATAATATAGTACCAGGTTTCAAATCCAAAATTTTGGTTCTAAGCGCTTGATTTTAGTTCTAGATCTAGAACAAATAGCTCCAATCTGACAACACTGATCCTAAGCTCAGTCGCCAGTTTTCCAACTATCCGGACACGTTCGGTATTTTAGTGAACAATTTTTGAGAAGGGTTAAGAGGTTACGTGACAAATAGACAAGAATATGTTACATATAGGACAGGGGTGGGGAACCTCCAAAGCATAGCCATAGTATACTAATCTATACACAGTGATGGGCACGATAAACCATTCTGTACTAAAGCGATAACGATAATCGATAACTTCAAAAAATCCCAAGGCGATACCGATAATCGATAAATTTCAATTTTTTAAAGCGATATCGATAATCGATAAATTATCGCCGATACATTTTTCCGATAAATGTTGCGGTAAATTTTCGATGTGTTTGACGAAGTTTTTTTTTGTAAGTCGAATTGCAAAAATGTTTTTTCTAGATTTTTCAAGAAAAGAGAGCAGTTCACGGACTCTGCCGTGAAATTAAGCCAAACGAAGAAATAATTTTTAAAAATTACAACAAGTCTTAATGGACACCGTGTTTTTTCCATAGCGCCAACTCACTAACTTTGAAGTTTAAACTCTGCGTGCAAAAAAAATCGTTTATCGCGATAATTTATCGGCGATAACAAAATATTCAACAAAAGCGATGACGGTAATCGATAAATCCAAACTATTTTGAGCGATAACGATAATCGATAAAAAGTTATCGCCGATAACTATCGCCGATAAATTATCGCGATAAATGCCCATCTCTGTCTATACAGTATGCTCACTCCACACAAAACCCATTGTGACGTGTGGCCACAAAAAAATCTCGGAAAAATGCATGGAGAAACAAAATGGCGGTTCTGGCAAGTAACTTTTGACCGAAATGCTTGAAATTAGATAGGAAAATGTTGAAAAAAATTAAATTTCTCGTAACTTCGAGCCGAAAATGGTAAAAATAGATTTTAAAAATGGGTAGCGAGTAGAGGGTTACATGGTAGAATGAAAAAACTGAGAATTTTTTTGTTATTTACAAACTTAAGCTTAGTTAAAAGCTTGCTATGGCTTCCTGGCCTTTATATGTTTTGTTTAAAAATGAGCCATTCGTAGAGACCTATATGATAATAAATTATTTAAAAAAACTTTCTTGTTTAAGCGGGATTAACTGCAAATTTTAAAGTTGAAAGGAAATGCCGCAAAAAATTAGCAAATTATTTTTAAATCTATTCGGTTTTGATTAGATTTATTTAAAACACGCGAAGTTTTGCTGCGTAGGCCAGGGGTCGGCAACCTTTTGCACTTAAAGAGCCAAATTAGTCCGTTTGTTACAATGCGAAACCCAACGGGAGCCGCAGAACTACCGTCAGGTCCAAAAACTTCAGTAAGAACTTTTCATCAGTAACGAGAAAAGAATGCGCTAATTGGCGGTTTTTGCAAGTTTTACAAGTGTGCAATTTTTAGGTAGCCTACTTCTTGCAGCTTTTGGTTGACATCTTTATCTCGCTATTGTTGAAGTTCTGAATAGGCCTATAAGCCTACTGCAGTCGCATTTGAATAAAATGTTTAATTAGAAAAGACGTCAGAAAAGTTGGGCACGAGCAAGCTTGGAAAGGTATTTTTAACAATTCGCGCAACACCAACTCTCCCATTCCCAAAGAAGATGCAATTTGCTGAAGTGTCACAGTGATTTTTTCTCCAAATCCCCTACGTAGGCAACAAACGAAGAAACTGCATCGTTTTTCATAGAAGGAACTGCATCGTTTTTCAAGTGAACGATACTGTTTGAAGGGAGCACTATTGACGGTTCGAAATGAATTGAGCATAATTTGCAGTTGTTGAATGACTATTCCGACGATTGATTCTGAAGGTCCAATCTTTAGCATTTTTGACCCAGAGTTTTGAACCAAAAAAAACACTTTGTAAAATGGGCACGGCAGCAACAGCATTATCAATTACGGTGCACAAACTGAATCATTCGTGCATTTGGAAGGCAGATACAGTATTATTGTAACAATCAAGCTATTGTTGAGTTATGGGTTTTTTCACTGGGCATCGTTGTGTGTGGCCAGTCGCTTGCTAAGACGAGGGAACAACCTAGAAAAGTAATGAAGTCTAGCTGCTCAAGAGAAGCACTGCAAATAAAGAGTCACTAAAGTCTGGAATGAGTCTAGCCTGGATTGGCTGTGCGTAGCAAGGCCGACGAGACTTTTGTTACAGTCGAAACATTAATTTGTCCTTTGCAAATTTCTCATCAAGCTATTGAGCTTATTGCATTTTTTTCTTTTTTCTCGCAATGCAGTTGCGACATCAATTCGTGCTTATCGAGGCATATCGTCTACTCCAGACGTAACAATAGACGCTTCTCACACTAACGCTCAATGAAGCGTAACAAAGTGGTTTTAGCAAAAAGTTGCCATCAAAGCGAGTTCGCATATGGTAAACCATAGTAAAATCGCTGTTTTGAGTTGTCTTTTTTGTTGAAACGAAAGCTATTTCGTTGTGTAAAACAAAAGATATTCATTTATAATTGTTTTATAAAACAGTTAAAGTCAGAAATTTTTTAAAATTTGCTTTTGACGCCGATAGTTCTGGTATTTGAAAACTGGAATTACGTTGAGTTGTCTTAACCATAAGGAGCGCGTAACTTCGCTCTTTCAGATTCAGACTTGAAAATTTTCTTGATTTTGCCTTCAAGATTGCTTTGCTGAGAAACCCGAGCAAAACCTTTACTGAGGACAGCGTTATTTCACAAGTCGCTTTCATGTTTTGTATGGCTAAATTGTTTACAAATTAATTAGATTAGTGACAATGCAGATCGCAGAGTGCTTAATTA
Organism: Trididemnum miniatum; assembly: GCA_964006365.1. Taxonomy (NCBI): domain Eukaryota; kingdom Metazoa; phylum Chordata; class Ascidiacea; order Aplousobranchia; family Didemnidae; genus Trididemnum; species Trididemnum miniatum. The sequence goes on along the minus strand of OZ023240.1, from coordinate 8,957,934 downwards.
TTAAGTTTGTGCTTTGTCCTGAACCTAAACGAATCATAAAGCTTAAATAGTGTGCTCTGCAAGTAAGTTGAAACTCATTTATCATAATTATATGAATGATGTCGCAGTTTAAGAGTTGCAAAATGCCTACGTAGCCGTTAACGGTAAACACTAAACTTTACAAAAATATACCTTACGCAGCTAATACTTTTGGTTTAAGATGATATTTATGTTCTATCACACATTTACTAAGCAGTATACTCACTTATGTAAAAATTTTGCCGTTGTTATACGAAAAAAAGAAGCTTTTCTTGTAACTTAATCGCTTTATGGCAACTCGCGCAGACATCGCTTTGTCGCGCATGCGCAGTAAGCTACAGGGCAAAGGGTCTATTCATGACTATTCGCAGTTTGTGTCTTCACAATTTGTCTAGATTAAAGCAATAACGTATCGGTCAGCAGGGCAGAATCAATTGCAGTGAAGGAGAGAACATTCAAAAAAGGAAAGAAAAATGGTTTTAAAAGTTAAAGTTACACTGTACACTAACAGGCGTATGCCGACTTGTTTAATTAATGCTTTGATGAAAAAGGTATAAATCTATTAAAAGCGCAGCATGATTTTCGCCATTTTCGAAATGAAATAGGCTACCAGCTGACCAGTAGGTTTACTACGGTGCTGGTAAGTTGGTTGCGTCATTGCTGAGCTTTTTCCAGCTGGTCATGATTCAAGACTGAGTTGGGTCAAAGAACCTGGATAAACTGCAGTTTTTTGCCTAAACAGTTTCTTACCGTTCTGTGTCTTTTGGAAACCGAAAGAAACTTAAGGAAGGATGTTTGGCCTTGCTGTTTAAGCAATTGAATGCTGATCAGCTAGATGATGAGCCCCTTTTTTATCCGTTGTTGGACATTTTCTTGGTCCACTATTTTTGTCTTTACTTTAAAATACTGGCAGCTCAGTTGATCATTCAAAATACTGATGGCGCAGCTCAGTTAATAATTTTAAAATAGTGGCATAAAGATTCTGAGTTGGATTCTAGGTGAAATTGCTGCGAAACCAATTAGACTCGAAGCAGACTTGAAGCGTAAAAAAATTGCAAACTTTGAATTGCTCTTAAAATACTTTTTTCAAGCTTTGGTCGCTAGTGTAAAACCAGAAATAACGCGTGGTGATGAAAAAAGTTTATAAAATTGAATATTATTGCTGCTTCTTTCTTATTTTCAATTATTTTATGCTTAATGAGCTTTTTCGATTCCTTGCAAAAACTAAATTAATTATCTTCGAAATCGTTGTAGCGGATGTCACTCCAAGAGCTCCATGACCTCGAGAGACACTTTTTTCCCATGGACATATTTTTGAGATAATGAGCATACTGTATAGATTAGTATACTGTGGCATAGCGGGTCACGTTGCACGCATGATATTTTCAGCGGGCCACATTTACGTTTCATGTGTAAAGAGCAAAAAAAAAAGTTCCTCTGAAAATTTAGTGGAGAGCAAAAAAAAAAAGCTTTCCCCTCTGCAGATGTCCTATTTTCCTCTGCAAACATCAATGTAGTGTAAACAAAAATGTCCTTGGCTTGATTCGCGGTAAGTCTGAGTATTCTTGTAAGTGCCGGCAAGCCGCATTACATGAGTCGTATGTACACGCGGATTACATTTAAAACTAAAGCGGGCCGCAGGTTCCCCACCCTTGATATAGGAGTTACCACGAATGTTACATATACACAAGAATGACGTCACGTGACGTATAGGATAGGGATATGTTACAAATCGACAACAGAGCGGAATGTTACGCATAGGAGTTACCAGTGGCGTAGCCGGGGAGGGGGGGCACCGGGGCACTGCCCCCCCTTTTGACGAAGTTTAATCTGAAGTGTAATTAAAACATTCTTATAAAATATCGTAAACTTTGTTTCAAAAGCTCCCTCATCTTTACCACTTTTTCATTTACGGCTAATTTTTGCGTCATTTGAATTTCGACATAACTCCTCTCCAAAAAGCTTTTGTTTGGCATTATTGCATCGTAACAGCGCAATGGGATCGAATATTTAAGTGTAAGTACAGAGAAAAAGCAAGACTGTATCGCAAAAAGGCAATCGAATATGGGAGCAAAAGGAAAGAATGCTCATTTAAAAATTATTTTAAGAAGAATAGGGACTTTTTCGTTGTGTTTGTTGTTCTATGTGTTTCTTGTTCGTGCATACCATACGGTGACAAAATCGTTAAATTTTCTTATATAATGCCGTGCAGAAAGCAGTTTGATTAGTATTAGGGTAGCGATTAGCAAACAAGGAGTGCCTGCCTAGGTCTACAGTAAATAATTAATTCCATATTCATCCGTAAACAGTGGCGTCGTGCCACTGGGAAAGGAGTCCCGCGCCCCCCCAAATTTTCTGAGATGTGTCCCTTTTTATAATTTAAAAAGTTGAAAAATAAAATATAAAAAACTTAGCCAGTGCCATTTCGTTTTCATCATTCAAACTAACCCCATCCCCCCCTTTCATTACTATAAATTCCATTTTCTGTTTTTTACTGTTGCTTCAATCAATCACTTTGACTCAAGAGTAAAGTTATTTCCTTGATCTGTTGTCAGAATTTAGGAAACATTTTTCATGTGTTGTTAAACATTAAAGCCTAAAGAACACACCTATACTCGTGATCCCATCAAATACGTCTAAACTAATAATGATTGCAGCCTCCTTTCTTTTATTTTAGCCCAATTTCTGCTTTTAGACATGGACTACTGAAACATTTTTGTATTGTCTGACACTATAATAGTGACTGCACTCACTGCAGGACACCGGTATGTCCTCTTTCGATAAGAAAGTGTGCTGAAACGAGTGTTTTTTACGTGAAAACCGTAAAAATCCGTTGGTGGCTGGAAGCTCCGCCGCCAGACCCCCCTTGCCTATAGCAGCAGCCAAACCCCCCCCCCCCCCCCCAGCAATGTCCTCCCCCTTTGGTAAATCGTGGGGCCACACTGATTGCGCATAATGTCCATAATTAAGGAGCAGTTTGAGGTGTGAAAATAAATTTTGATTTGTTATCCAAAAATTGGGGCATCACGACATATTTTGGTATCTTTTCCAAACTTTCTTTTTTCGTGATGCTACCGGTACTTAATCCGAAACACCGCTTTTACAAAGTTTGTGAACTTGTGATCAGTATCTGTTTAAGTTGTTACACGGGCCCCTATAAATTTTTTGGCTGCACGACGCCTCTGTTCCTAAACAAAATAAATACGAATAACTTGAGGCAAAAATCGAAATACGGGAAGACGGCGTGAACCTAACGCCTTGGCCTGAACAGGCCATGTTTTTGAAGTTCTTGGCCTATTGTAATTTTGCCCCCCCCCCCTAAATATTCCGCCGGCTACGCCCCTGGGAGTTACCTAGAATGTTACATATAGACAAGGATATTGCAAAGAGACTTAAGCATGTGAACAGCGGACCGGTAGGCTTAGTCTACACACAATATCAGCATGCTAACCAAAGTGGTTGGTGAAGGGGGCAATTGAGTCAACTGATTCTTCACTCATTAGTCGGAGAAAAGGACTTAGTGGCAGTGGCCTTGCCGACTTACTGGAGTACTAGATTTACTGTATGCGCTATTGACAGTGAGCTACTGTAGAATCAGATGCTGACATACAGTAGGTTGACAGTAGAACTAAAAACCGTATGGGACCGCATGGAACTATTTATATTACAGTTTTGGACCAAATGGAGCCGAATGAGACCGTAGGAACCATGGAATAATTTATGAGACCGAATCGGACCACATGAAACCATTTACAAGACCGTATGGGACCGAATGTAACCATATGGAAATTGGAAACATGTATAAGACCATATGAAACTACTCATAAGATTCTAGGACAAATGGGTCCTGGACAATTGGACACCAGACAAATAGGTCCCAGGCAAATGGGTCCCGGACAAATAGGTCTCGGGCAAATGGGCTCCAGGGTGAATGGGTCCCGGACAAATGGGTTCGGGACAACTGGGTTTCGGACAGATGGGTTCCGGACAAATGAGCATTAGGACAAATGGATCCCGGACAATTGGGTCCCGGACAAATAGGTTCTGCACAAATGGAGGCGGGGTCAAACCAGAAAGTGGCGCCACTAGAGTGTGAAGTGGAGCCACTTGAAGTGAATTTGGAGTAAATGGACACTTGGGGCAAAAGGGCACCGGAGCATATGGGCATCGGGGCAAATGGGCACCGAAGCATAAATGGAGACTTGGGGCAAATTGGCACTAAGAAAAAATGAATATTTGGGGAAACGGGTATTAGCGGAAAATATATATTTGGGGGAATTGGGCACCGCGGAAATGGGCACTGGTGCAAATGGGCTCCAAGGCAAATGGACATTTGGGGAAAGGGTTACCCCAAGTGTCCTAATATTCCTGTGCCCATTTTCCCTCAAATGTTTGCAAATGGGCAGTGGGGCAAATGGGCACGTGGGAAAAATGGACATTTGGAGAAAAGAAGTACCCCAAGTTCCCTAAAGGGGTATCCCAAGTGCCCTAGGCCCATTACCCCAAAATGTTCACAAATGGGCACCAAGGCAAATGGGCATTTGGGGTAAAGGGGTACCCCACATGCCCTAAAAGGGTATCCCAAGTGCTCTGGGCCCATTACCCCAAAATGTTCACAAATGGGCACTGGGGCAAATGGACATTTGGGGGAAAGGGGTATCCCAAGTGCCCTAAAGGGGTACCCCAAGTGCCCTATGCCCATAACCCTAAATGTTTAGAAATGGGCACTGGGTCAAATGGGCACTTGGGGCAAATGGACATTTGGGGGAAGGAGCACCCCAAGTGTTCAATGCCCATCCCCCAATCTTTTCAAATAGGCATTTGGGGCCCCAAGTGCCCATTTACCTCAGTGCCCATTTTGCCCAAGTGCCCATTTGGGAAAAATGAGCACAATTAAGGTACCCCTTTCCCCCAGAAGTCTTCTTTTCCCCAAAACCCCAAGTGCCAAATTTCCCCTCTGCCCATTTGCAAAAATTTTGGGTGAATGGGCACAGAGCATTTGTGGTACCCCTTTAGGCCACTTAGGGAATCCCCTTCCTTCAAATGCCCATTTGCCTCACAGTCCATTTTCAAAAATTTGGAGGAAATGGGCACAAGGCATTTGTGGTACCCCGTTAGAGCACTTAAGGTACCCCTTTCCCCCAAATAACGTCCTAGTGCCCATTTGCCACGATGCCCATATGCAAACATTTGGAGAAATGGACACAGGGCACTTAGGATACCCTTTTAGGGAACTTGGGGTAGCCTCCGCCTTTCCCCCAAATGTCCATTTTTTCCAAATGCCCATTTGCCCTGGTGCCCATTTCTCCAGGTGCCCATTTAACCCAAATATTAATTTTTCCAGCAGCCAATTTGCCCCAAGTCCCCATTTATTTCGATGCCAATTTGCCCCGAGTGCTTTTTTGCCATTTGCTTGGTGCTCGTGTGCCCCGGTGGCCATTTGCCTCAAGTGCCCATTTGCCCCAAGTGCCCGTTTACTCCAAATTCTCCATATTTCCAAATGCCCATTTGTCGTAGTGCCCATCATTTTCCCGAATCCCCATTTACCCCAGTGCCCATTTCCCCCAAATGCCCATTTGCCCCAAGTGTCTAATCCTCCGGGACCCAAATGTCTGGGACCCAGCATTTGTCCGGGACCATACTGTCTAATTCGGTCCCATGCAGTCTTATAAACAAGAGTGGCATTTGGCTTTTCAGGGCCAAATGCCACTTTTGGGCCCAACTTCCACACATGCTCAACTCTTACAAGGTCCAACTCTTCCCTGGACCCAACTTCCCCACGTAAGCCAAACTACCAGCAAGTGGGCTAAACTGCCTTCCATGCCCAATTGCCTCACTTAAGTTCAAACTGCCCTCACTATTCTCAGGCCCAACTCCCTCTCATGCCCAATTGCCCCACTTAAATCCAAACTGCCCTCACGCTTAACTGCTTCTCAGGTTCAACAGCCACCCTTGGGTCCAATTGCCCCCAGATACAAGTTCCCTCATGCTCAATTGCCTCCCGAATTTTCCTTTGAGCCCAATCGCCCAACTAGATACAAGTTCCCTTATGCTCAACTGCCTCCAGGCCTAATTTTCAGTTGAGCCCAAATACCCAACTCAGGCCTAATTACCACTTTACCCACTCTCTCCTCCATGCCGAATTGCTCCACTTATAAGTTCTATTGCCTACCCATTGGGCATGACGGTATGTGCCGGTAAGCCAAACAAACCTATTAGTTTGTCCATTCCTATCCGTCACGTCACGACGTCATCCTTGTCTATAAGGTAACTCCTATATGTAACATTTTGTTGTCTAATTGTCACGTAACTTCCAAACCTAGGTGCATTAAATCACCTGTTGTCAATACCACTACAGTTTTTCAGCACTTTACTATCGGGTCAGTAGGTCTATTTATATCAGCAACAGTAGGCCTATTTACATTAGCGGGTTTGATTATGCGGGTAACACGCTTCAGGAAGGTTTTTTAATTTAACTGGCTGTTCTTTCAACGCATTTTTAGCGGGTTAAACCTACCTCTTGCAAGTGAGTAATTTCCAACCCGCAAAGCTTATTGAAGCAGAACGACGTAAGTTTGCTCTGACGTAAGCGGGTTTGATTTAGTGGGTTAACCCGCTTAAATTGTGCATGTAAATCGGCTTATTGCCAACATAATGCTTCAACCGCTGCAACCACAGTCTCCGAGATTGTTCAATGTTCATTGCTTCCATCGCAGATAGTCACAAAATCGCCTATAGCCTTTAACTGTTTAATTGCGTCACTGTTGTTGTCACGGGAAGTAAGCTATAGTCTCGCAACACAAAAGAGCTTATCACTAGATCTTCCTCAATTCAAATCAACTACTTCTTGCGATAAAAGATAACTGGATTTAATAACATAAAAAATTGGGATCACTTGCAAAAATTTACCGAGTTTGACTCCAAAATAAAACTTCCCATAAAATTCAGCAGTAACAAAATCTCTAATGAAACATCGTACTGCTGTTTACATCAACTGAAACAACCAAGATGAACAGTAAACGAAATACCAGTGTAATTGGTGTTAAAATCGTTGCTGATCGCGTAACAAATGGGGTGTTATTTTTCAATCATTTACTGGCTTCACAAAGTAAAAAAAACGCAGAAAAAACGAGTAAATTACACAGCAATACATTTGGCGCAGCAGCGCAATACATTTGGCGCCTTCGGTAAAAATCAACAACTTAGATAGGCTACCGGTAACAGTGACAAGAATAATATGACAAACAGTACGAGATCGAGGCCTTCTGAAGTTAAGCGTGAAGTGATTTTTAATAGCTAAGTTACGCCGTGCTGAAACACAGATCCCACGGTAAACTGGCAACTTCGCGTTACAGTCCATTTACACAAAATGCGTTCATCAGATTTGTTATCCTATGAAATCATGATTTTTGACGCAAGCAATTGACGGAAATATTTTCCACAGAGTTCGAACCTAAATGGATTTGCCTTGTATCGGTAGGTTTGCAAACACCTTACGATTGTTTCCTGCTAAGTACGTATAACTTCGTACAGTGGTATTCTGAAGTGCCGTTACTCTGTGTCATACTTGGAACTGTTTTGTGCCGTAGATTAGAGATGGCATGGGCCGCTAAAAGACCCGCTAACGAGCCGTTAACCGGTCTTTTTATTGGGCCGCTAACGGCGCGGTTCAACCTTTTTTTATTACTGGGCCGCTAACGAGCCAGTAACAATTTTTTCAAATTCCCTTTGAATTTTCATGATAAATGATTTGTGAATGAACATGGAACAATCAACACTACGCTCTGTGTGGTAGGCACTAGAATAGACGAAGTTTTTTGTGGTCTGCAGAATAAGATTTGTGACGTGACTTGCCAATGTTTTTCGGAAGTTCAATGAACATGGGTGCAAATCCAGGGGGAATGGGGGATGTATCCCCCCAATAATCTGGCAGCATCCCCCCCCCCAATACATTTCATGAAAGTGGAAAATTTCCCATACACGCCAATCATCCTCCCAATGTCGAAAAATGATCAATTTTGCTAAATCAACCCCCCAATATCAAAAATAGTCAATTTTGCTAAATCATCCCCCCAATGCTCATAGCTTTGCACCCCTGTCAATCAAGCGTGATTTTGGTTACTTTGTTTTAAATCTTATTCTACAGACCAGAAAACTTCGTCTATTCTAGTGCCAACCCTCTTAAACGACCGATGCAAACGCCTGCATTCTTCAGGTGCAGGTTGTAAAATTTTGCGTGAGGAAAATTGCCAGTAGTTGTAACTTTCGATTATGCTCAAAAAGTACAGTACGCTATTAACAGATTAAGTAATTTTGATGTATTCACTAATGAATGGGGTTCTTGAGTGGTGTGTTTGGTTTTTAGGACTACTGAATGTTATGCAGTGCTGGTGCCGTAACTAGTCTAAAGAGGGTAACGTTTGGGCAGTGGTGGGCAAGTTGCTTTTAAAAAGGAACTAGTTACAGTTACAAGTTACTTCGCAAAAAAAGTAACTTAGGTACAGTTACAAATTTAAAAAAGTAACTAGTTAGTTACTTTTTTGCATGCCTGAAAACCCCCCCAAAAAAATCAATTCGTAACATGAAGGCCTAGAGCTTCATGGTGTCTATTCAAACCAAAATCATTCGTCTTTATATTGAAACCAAACGGAAGTATAGGCTACGATTCTGATACGATAAACGCTACAGTAATAACAATTGATTGCGTTTCAAAAACGATAACATTTCAAAGTGATTATATATCACTAAGCTCACAGCGCTTCGGCTTTAAAATGTATTTTTCAATAGTAAAAAGTCGTTCAACTGCAGCACTAGAAGCAGCGTAGTGGCGAGAAATTTTAAGAGGGGAGCGCCCACTAATTCGACATTTTATTCAAGCGTAGTTTTTATAAGGCAGAACTAATTTGAAGCTGATTGCGAAACAAAAAAGGCTCTAGGTGAGTCCGGCCGTTCGGGGCATGCTCCCCCAAAAAAATTTTAAAAAATTACGTGCTGTAATGGCTGTTTTCGTGCTTTTCGAATAATTTTCAGGCAAATTTTGTTTAAATTTTATGACCTTGATTGTGAGTGCTTCGCCAAATATGGTCTTTTGTTCGCACATTTTCGATTGTGCGTGTTTAGGCTAAGTCGTAAAGCTTATTGCTATCGAAAAAATTCGAAATTATGAAAAATTGTACTTACCAAAAATATTTTTGAAAATGCCAGGTGAAGGGGATAGGCCTACTTACCCTTAATCCTACCCCCTGGATCCGCCCCTGGCCTTAAGCTACAGAAATCATCGAAAGAGTCTGGCATACCGGTACTTCAGTCACTTGGCACCATTAATTTTGTTCGTTTTTACTAAAAGGCAAAGGGGATTACCCTTTTGACCCCCCCCCCTAAATACGCTCATGACTAGAAGGAAGAGCAGTATCGTAATGAATTAAAAGTTCCATAAGTTCTTCGTGCATAAAAGCGTTTGCATCAACAGTTTGTGAGGGCGAGGCGGAAAGGAACTCCTCTGTACTTTACCGACATTGCTAGATCTTCGTCGCTTTGATAGTGCGAACAAACAGCCAAAAAACTATCACTTAAGCAAGATGAGCTTGCATCACGGTCGTTGTCGGTGTCACTACTTGTCGAAGTATCTAGAGCAGTGTTTCTCAAAGTGGGCAATATGAAACAGCAGCACCAGGGGGCGAAAGTGGCGAAGGGGGGGCGATAGCTCATGAACCGTGTAAGACTTTTATTTTTGTTCTTTCCTTTGCGAATTGAGTAATTCCCATTCATCAATAGCTCTCGCCCTTGCGAGGTTTATTAGAACACAAGCTTCTTAGAGCGAGGGGCGATGGTGATATGCAGAGTACCGTAAAGGGGCAATGACACAAAAAGTTTGAGAACCACTGATCCAGAGCATCGTCGGTTGCCTTGTTTATTACATTGATCCTTTTTCTTTTAAATTCGGCCTCAGTTTCAGTGGGCTCATCGAAGAACCAAGCTCATTATTACGAATGGAGTGAAATGAAATAATTTTTTTCCATTTTTTTTAACGGAAGAAGATGCCCCATAAAAGTAACTGTAACTTTCGAGGTTCTAAAGGTGGTAACTAGTTACAAATTCCGTTTATTTGCAGAAAAGTAACTTAGTTACAGTTACAGTCAGGGCTGTAAAAATTCCTCGAAAAAAATAATTAATTCCAATCACAATTCCTTGGCCAAAAAAGTAACTAATTACCGAGTAAAATTACTTCATTAATAAAGTAACTAATTCCAATTACAAAATTACGCGAGGAAAAAAGTAATTTTTTAATTACTAATCGCAAATTCCTTTGCTATGGGAAGTAACCAATTTACTTGTATCGAGTTTCGCTTAAAAATAAATAGGATGTTTTGGCATGATCATTAACGGGCAAATTTTGATTGACATGACTATTAGACAAATGCCTACAGAAGCCGAAAACAAGCGCGTGCATAATAAGATCTTGTCGCTGTGAAAATTAAACTTTGTGCTTGGTTGAAGCTGATCAAAAAACAAAGTTTCTAGAAGAAAAAAGAAGGAATTTGTAACTTTGTAATTTCAATTAAACTAAAATTGTACTCGTTTCTCACAAATCGTGATTAATTCCGAATTACCATTACTTTGGAAAAATGTAATTAATTACCATCTAAAATTACAGCAAATGAAACGAGAACATGTAATGCGTTACTCACAGCCCTGGTTACAGTCACTAAAAAAGTAACTTCTTACAGTAACTAGTTACTTTTGTAACTAGTTACTGTCCACCACTGCGTTTGGGTTGAATAAGATAAAAGGTCTGTAAAAAGAACGGGCTTTGGGTGGGCCGGGCTTTATTTTGTGATGAGTTGCCGGGTCAGTTACGGTTACTGGGCTAGAGGTTTAGGGCCATGGACTGTTCGGGTTGCAAAAAAGTGAGCCCGCGCCATCTCTACTGCAGATGTCCAATCAAGCAAAATTCAATGGGATGATTTATCAGAAACCCGCAAATCCGCTACCTTTTTGCAGTCCCCCTGAAACTGCTTCGCCGACCCCAAAAGGACCGCGGTCTCCAGTTTGAGAACCACTGCTTTAGGGGGTCTCGAGGCAGCTTCTAGACATACCTGTTCAGTTAGAGCCTCCAAGCAAAGTGCATATACGCATTACACAGTTAGTTGGTTGTCGTCATAACATGGACATTGGACAAGAGGAATTGGGCCGTAGAGTCTTTTTAACGCAGCACACTTGACGAAGCAACCACACCCAAGCTTCTTACTACAGACCACTTCGCATCAATTCAATATAGGCCTTCATAGGACCACTGTATATTCAACAGGAACTTCACACACACTTTAAACCTAGATTGGTCGCCAAACTTACAAGACAGCACAGAAACAACTTGATGTGATAGCAACAATATTAACCACGAGGTTGAACTCTCCGCAGCTTAAAACAATCAACACCAAGATTAATGTCAAATATTATCAAGCGAAGTCAAGTCAATATCTGCATTGAACCTATAAGCTCCGTGGGGCACCTTACTCAAATAGAAACAACAAACAGATAAACAAAGGCTAAATCAAGATACAAGAAAACTATTTCCAATATCACTGATTTCCTCGCTTCAACTGATACGAAAAAGACAGACCTACACTATCAGGGGCCTGCCCTGGAATTTGAAGGGAGACGCAGGTTGAAGCCGTCCGTTTATCGCCCAAAGTCAAGTGAATAGCAAAAAAAAAAGGTCAACACGTCCGCAGATGTCCAATTTTCCGGCCCAAAACAGTGATGGAGTCGAGTACTCAACCTTCGAGAACGAGTAGGCCGAGTAGCCTACTTGTCTTGAGAGTCTTCGAGTAAGAGTACTGGTGGTTGGCTTCGAGCACGAGTATTACAAGCTAAAGTACGAGTACGGAGTGCATTTTGATTTTTCGCAGTTAAACTTTACACTTTAAAATCAATAATAAAACACGACGTTGTGTTTTTCCATTTCATTTCGCTAATATCTCAAAAACTACATGCGATAGAAATTTGATTTTTACGTTTGATGAAGAATAGCCTAGAGGCTAAACATCAAATGCATGCGATAAAAAAAAAAATCGAAAATTTGGCTACGTTGTATTCTTCCTGAAAACGGCAGAAGTCTTGCGTCACTTTCATTTAAATCACTTACTATTTTGGTGAAAAAACAGGAACCGGAACTAGCCAGCAAATGTCCAGGGGTCGGGGAATACCCTAAAAATCGCAACAACGTTTATTTAGATGAAGCCACGATCGTGACATCTCGGAGAAAAATATCAAAGTACTCGTGTACTCGACTGATTTTTAGACCAAGTCCGAGTACTTTCAGGTTCGAGTACGAGTACTTTTTGAGATTAAAAGTTTCGAGTACGATCGAATAGGGGAAATGTGGAACCTATGAGCCACGGGGACCAATGAACCACTTCATTTACCACGTTCTCGTGGCTTCGAGGAAGTTACTGAACCGAAATAAATCATCGCCCGGATGTTATGTACTTAATGACGTATTTATAGGTTGGCTGGAACAAAGCTGTAGAAATGGTTGCAAAATAAGGGTTTTTAGATGGTTGGTCACATGTTTTAAGCACGCAGAACTTTTGATTTTAAGCAGTAGTTTTTTAGAGTACGAGGTTGAGACATTTTTTCTTAATACCGCCTTAGGTGGTAAAGAAGGTGGTGTCGCACTTGAAAGGTTATAAACAGTATATGAAAAAAATTTATAAGTTATAGCGATTTTGCTCATGAGGGAACCTTTGAGCCAATTGCATTGAACACCAATGACCCATGGCTCATAGGTCCCCTACGCAACCGACGACATATGCAATAGGCCTAAAAGGCAGCGCAATTTTGATTTTTTTATATAAGTGTAAGAAATCCTTCTTAAAGTTACCCGTATAAAGCAGATTAGCATGGCAATAACTGAATAGCTGACAAATTTACTCAGGTTCATGGGTCCCATGCCTATAGTTCACAGGTCCCCACCAAAAATTGTTGGGGACCTTTGACCCACGTCCTTAAAAAAAAGCATTATCTTTCATTTCATTTTTATGTATGCACTCAAACTTGGCGTAAGGATAATGCTGGCCAAAAGGTACTTAATGGTTAATTTTTAGGGAGCTGACTAAACGACTTCGCGTTTGGCAGCTCTTCAAAAAAAACCGGCTCATAGGTCTCACACTTCCCCTACTTAAAAAAGCTGTACTCGAGTACGAGTACAGTACTTGAGTACTCCATCACTGGCCCAAAGTCAAGTGAAGAGCAAAAGAAAAGTCGTCACGCCCTCAGATTGTCCTTTATATGTAAGACCTGTATCACCTTTGCACCACGAAAGTTTTGTGCATTTGTCTGCGGAGGGGGGCGGCCCCAGCGGCCAGCCCCTGGATACGCCTCTGACTACTGCACTGAATACTACATCGGGCTAAACAACTTCGAATGAAATGAATGCTATATGACTACTACTGTACATCAGCACTCTGTGAAATAATTTGCAATAATACCTCTCTAAACATCATTGCACATAAATTCCCAATCCACAACAATAAAGGCGCGTTTACACACAGATCGCAATTTTTGAGCCGCAGCGCAGCGAAACTCAAATCGCCAGATTGACTGCTTATCTCTGACGGCAACTTCTTGGTAAAACCGCTTCGTTGCGCTTGATTGAACGTTGATAGCCAGGCTCATACATTTCAATCTGCATTCGCGCGTAGTTGAAATCGCAAATCGTTCCTAGAGCGATTTCTGCGTAGCGCAGATCGAATCGCACGCGCGCACACGCACAACTTTGCACAAAGTTGCGCGTAGTAGAAATCGCCGATCGCGATCTGAACATAATAAAACAAACAAACTTCCCGATCCTAACTACGCACGTGTAAAGGCGCGTTTACACACAGATCGCAATTTTTGAGCCGCAGCGCAGCGAAACTCAAATCGCCAGATTGACTGCTTATCTCTGACGGCAACTTCTTGGTAAAACCGCTTCGTTACACTTGATTGAACGTTGATAGCCAGGCTCATACATTTCAATCTGCATTCGCGCGTAGTTGAAATCGCAAATCGCTCCTTGAGCGATTTCTGCGTAGCGCAGATCGAATCGCACGTGCGCACACGCACAACTTTGCACAAAGTTGCGCGTAGTAGAAATCGCCGATCGCGATCTGAACATAATAAAACAAACAAACTTCCCGATCACAACTACGCACGTGTAAACGCACCTTAATCGCACCTTAAATCAAGCATGGCCGAAAAATATGGTAACCGGCAAGGCTTAAATGCAAACAAACAAACAAACAAACAACAGATTAATGTCTCCATTCCGAGACAATAAGCGGAACTATGAGCTATGGGTATGTTAGAGATGGCGTGGGCCGCTAAAAGACTTGCCAACGAGCCGTTAACCGGTGTTTTTACTGGTCCGCTAACGGCCCGGTTTTATCTTTGTATGTTACTGAGCCGCTAACCAGCCGCTAACACTTTTTGAAGTCCCTTTAAGCTTGATTAATGTGAGTAAAGGTTCATAAACAGAATGGGCTTTGGGCGGGCTGGGCTTTATTTTTGGTATGAATTGCTGGGTCGGTTACGGTTACAGGGCTAGAGGTTTCGGGCCGTGGGCGGTCCGGGCCACAAAAAAAGTCAGCCCAAGCTATCTCTACCGTAGATCACTTTTACCCAGTCCGCATGTAGCCTAACCCTATGTCCAGCTTAAGTGGTTTCAAAAGCAAACCGGCTTTCTGCATCACAGTTAAATTTTTTGATATCACCACATACAGTACTTGTAATCATTTAATTATTACACAAAAATTGATTATGACTTAAAAAGCTCGAGGGCTATTTTGGAACTTGAAGCCACTCAAACTGGACATGTAGGTAAGGCAATTATGTAGGCTACGAAAAATCGTGTCGTACGCGGTGCAATCACACCTTAAATCGACATTTTTGGCATCAAATAACTCTAAACCTACTAGTCAAAACGTAGAAGATTCCCATTTTTGACGTTATCGCATAGCAAAAATTTTTTGCTCTAGTAAGCTTAATCGTTGCGAAATAGAGTCAGATGAGAATCTGCATTCATCAGCCACATACTAGGCCTACATTATAAAAACATCCAAGTGTAGCTTAGAAAAGTTATGTCTGAACTTTGTTCAAAGTTAAGAACGGAACTCTCGATAACATGCTTTAAAAAAACTTAAGGATTTCACCAACACGACAGAAACCCCAGGGGTGTGACGAAACATTGAAGGGCGCTGATGTAGAACTTATAATGCCACACCACACCCATATATTATAATTCCATATTGCTGTTGAGCTGTTTGGGATCTGTTGAATCTGTTCAAACGTTAAGCACTTTCGTCGTTTTTTAAAGACAGAAGGATAAGATCGAAATCAGTTTGTTTGATCACACAAATGCCATCATGATGCCAGGGTGTGAGCCGGAATAACGTATTCGCAGAGATGGGCATTTATCGAGATAATTTATTGGCGATAATTTGATACCGATTATCGTTATTGCTCAAAATAGTTTTGATTTATCCACATCGCTTTTGTAATATATTTGTTTATCGCCGATAAATTATCGCGATGAACGATTCTTTATGCCTACAGTGTTCAAACTTCAAAACTTAGTTAGTTGGCGCTGCGGAAAAAATACACGGTGTCCATTAAGTCTTGTTACAATTTAAAAAAGATCTCTGTTTTGTTTAATGCCGTGAACTGCTCTCCCTTTATAAGTCATTAAATATTTTGCAACTCGATGACCATGTGAAATCGGAATTGGGTCTTTTTGTCTATTGTCACTTATGCTCCCTACCCCATTCAATAATTTCTTCGTCAAACTAAACGATCGAACATCATTCTGTAAAAACCAGATTAGGCTACAAGCAACTTGTTGTTGTAGTTACAACAAGTTGCTTGTTCATTATCGCACCTCGAAATTGCAACGCTCAATTAAATATCAAGGCGTCAAGATTAGCAATGATACTCCCAATGATATTTTATCAAAAACTTAGACTTCATTTTCTTGCGAAGTATTAATCTTGTTGATGGAGTTCCCGTAGGATAAGGTGAATAAGTTGTCTATATACTATGTTTATTTATGGATTGTAGGCAAATCATGCCACGCTTTAAATTTTAGCTTATTCGCTTAAGTAAGGTGGCTGCTTTTTCTTGTTATCCTGTTATTTAATGGATAAATAAAAAATCAATCAATCAATCTTGAAAAATCTACAAAAACATTTTTGCAATTTGACTTGCAAAAAGAAACTTCGTCAAGTATATTGAAACTTTACCGTAACATTTATCGGAAAAATTTATGGGCGATAATTTATCGATTACCGATATCGCTTCAAGAAATTGAGATTTATCGATTATATCGGTTTCACCCAGGGCTTTTTTGAAGTTATCGATTATCGTTATCGCTTTAGCACAGAGAGGTTTGTCGTGCCCATCACCGCGAATTTGTAGGTCATTGTGCCCTGCCCACCCTTATGGCTTTGCCTTTTCAAAAAAGGGCAAATGTGACTGAGAGGCTGAATTATGCGAGACTCATTTGATGGCTTTTGCAGTTCAAGGACCCTCTTTCAAAATTTCTCTCATCGCCACTGCTGTGAGCTGGTTGGCCTACTTTCAAAAAATAAACTACATATTTTACTAATTGTTTTACCTTGTCCATATACAGTAGCAGGTTTGTCTTGGAAAATAGGCCTAGTTTAACGTGACAGGATTGGTTCATAAAATCAATCACATAAGAGTTGTACTGAGTTCACTGACTTGTTAAAATCTGGACAGCTCATGAGCCACAAAAGTGTGTTATTTGTGTGTCTTGGCAACACATGTAGATCTCCGATGGCTGAAGCTTGCTTGAAAGAGCTACTTGCACAAAGAGGAACTCAAGAAAATTGGCAGGTAGACAGCGCGGGCACGTCAAACTCAAGAGTTCGGAGTTCGCCGAATCCCGTAGCACAGGAATGTATGAGATTACATGGCATACTGCATCATGTACAAGATCACAAATCAAGGCAAGTAGCAACCAGTGATTTTGAAACATTTAATTTTATCTTCGCTATGGACCAATACAACATGGATTCACTGATGTCCTTGGCTCCAGAAGATGCAAAAAGCAAGATCAAATATCTGGCTTCGTTCGACTCGGACTGTACTCTTGGCGAAATCATCAGCGATCCATACGGGGGTTCACTGGAGGATTACGAGGCAGTTTTTGCATGTTGTTGGCGCTCGTGCGAAAATTTTCTTGATTCTCAACTCAACGATTACCAATCGTAACCTTAATATACCGTCTGTCACTTTGGCTTTACTGTGATTAGCCTCACTGTGCCCATTCTGTAAAAGTTAAGCGTATGTATTGCGCAAGTAATTGAGCCTTACAATACCAGTGACTGATATGGTGTTGGCGTTGAGTTTTGATTTCAAATTGTACCAACACAAAGATTTTAACATTTAATTTTTTTCGTCGTAATTAATGCTGCAAGGTCTTTTGGACCATGCAAGAGCATTTCTATTTTAAAATAAACATTACTTTGTAGGATAAACATCATTAACAATCCACAAATGGACAAAATAGCAAGCAAATGTCTTTTGAAAAAAATTCACTGACTTCAATCCATCGTGTTTCAGCTCTAGCGTATGTAGATCATAACCCAAAAAGATGAAAAAGTCTGGGTGGGCTCAGTTTTAACGAACTGATTTTTCCAAATACCACCAGGTTTACCGGTCTGTTTTGCTGTACTCCAATGAAAGAACTACTCCTTCTTTCGGCTTTTCCCTATTCGGGGTCGCTACAGTGCGGATAAGACTCGGTCAACTTTGTCTCCCTCCCTTGCTCCAATCATCCTAATATCTTTTCTCATCAAATCCATCCACCTTCTCTTATGACCTTCTCTTTTTCTTTTACCAGGTATTGCCATCTCTATCATTATTTTCCCAACGTAACCTTCTTCTCTCCTCACGCGACCATACCAACGAAACCTCGTCCCTCGAAGTTTGTATCCCAGCTTTGCAATTTTTACCGTCACTCTCACATACCTACTTATTCCTTATCTTGTCCTTTCTTGTAACACCCATTGCCCATTTCACCATTTTTAACTCTGCCACTTCCATCTTCTCCACCTGTTTTTCGGTCATCGCCACAGTTTCCATTTCATATAGCATAGTCGGTCTAATAACACTTTGGTACATTTTGCCTTAACCTTTGCTGACAACATTCTGTCACACACAAGTCTACAAACCTTCCAACTCATCCAACCTGCTTGGATCCTTCTCCTTACTTCTTCCTTACATCTTCCATCACTACTAACTGTTGTATCAAGATATTTGAAGATCACTGGTCAACAATTTTTCAATAGTTCTTTGCTTCGGAAATGAAAACCGCTGATTTTTACATACTTTCAGTCGCTGCTTTTAAAAATGTAAGTGAAAATTGCTGATTAGCTCTAGTTTAAAAGATACAAAAGGTTGCATTTTACAAGTGAATGTATATGTGGTAGCTATGATGCACTTTACTCACCACTCCAGTAACGTTTTGTCACAATAAATATCATTATTGCATGCGTTTAGAACAATAAACACAGAACACATATTTAGTGATGGCCATTTTTTACAAATAAAATGTTAATCGATGTCTTTTCCAGGCCTTTTTGCTTGTCGCTTGTATGTAGTAAGTGGAGCATCCCTAGTTATCATCCAGCAAAAGTCTGCAAGCATTCATAGGTTCCATTTTCCCTGGTACTTCTTTTTCACTGCACATATTTGTTGGTGAAATCGTTTCCCGTGCTCATCACTCACTGCCTTTCAGTTTAGTTGAAAAAATCCAGATGAGAGTCCAAACAATGTATCTCAAGTGACATAATGCACCCCATGCAACTGTACGCTTTTTGAGGTTGGACACCAATTCCGTGCAGTTGTCTGCTCTATTCCCTAGAAATTTCGTGACCACCAACTAAAATGCTTCCCATGCCATTTTCTCTTTTCCAATTAGTGTTTGGTCAAATTCTTTGTCTTGGAGAAGCCGTCTTATCTGGAGACCTATGAACACACCTTCCTTTATTTTAGCTTCACTCAATTTGGGAAATTTTGCAGCGAGGTACTTGAAACCAGCTTTGCTTTTGTCCATGGCCTTGACAGAGTTTTTCATCAGTCCCAGTTTTATGTGCAATGGTGGCAATAAAATCTTATTGGATTCAACAAGTGGTGGATGTTAAACGTTTTTTTTCCCCAGGAGTTAATGATTGGCGGAGAGGCTAGTCTTTCTTGACGTAGTGGAGATCTTTTACTCGGCTATTCCATTCACAAAGAAAACAACTGTATTTCGAATAACCTAGCTGCTGACCCATCACGAGAGCGACTACCTTCGAGTCACCACACAGCTGCCACTGATCTTGGTCATGATTTATACACCTTAAAAGCTGCCTTATGTTGCTATACATCTCTTTCATACGGACTGCATAGTGCACTACCCACTGGAATTGATGGTAAGATATTTCCATTATGCAACAAAACGGCCTTAAGACTGCTCTTCGGTGAGTCAATAATCAGTCTCCATTACAAAAGATAAGTAGCGTGTAGCGTCGCTACTTTTGTAAAACGTGCGTATGCCGCTATCGCTACTTAAATTGGCCTGTAAGATTTTATGAATTAAGGAAAGCCGTGGTTTTTAATTTCTCAGA
Organism: Trididemnum miniatum; assembly: GCA_964006365.1. Taxonomy (NCBI): domain Eukaryota; kingdom Metazoa; phylum Chordata; class Ascidiacea; order Aplousobranchia; family Didemnidae; genus Trididemnum; species Trididemnum miniatum. The sequence goes on along the minus strand of OZ023240.1, from coordinate 8,938,246 downwards.
CATAGATTAGGTTAGGAACAGCTACACCTGTTTGTAAAACGACTTAAGCTTTCGACTACGTTTAAGCAGCTTGGTCTCAGTTCAAAATAACTTGAATAGACTTCCCGTAGCGATACAATGATGAAAAGTAGTAACGAAGTTTCACGAGTCGGACTGTTTTTTTCCAAAATGCTTTTCAAACAAAACCGGCGCTAATTAGTTCCAAAATGCTTTTCAAACAAGAGCTTGAAACCGACCCGACTTCTTTCTCTGCATTAAACGGATGTAAATTTGAGTACAAGTTACTGTCATTTTTCATGTTACTCACAAAAAATCCAATGAGCATATAGGCTATGCTAACAATCAATAGATCTGCAGTTGCTTGTATTTATCGTGTTTATGTCTTTCTTTGTGATTGAGGCAATTAAAACTTCCACATTTCTATTACTACCCCACGCTGGCGACATTGATCAGTCGACCGAAAAGCCTACTGCTACATTTTTTAATCAGAAGTTGCAGTAACGAGTACGGTAGCGCCGCTACTTTTTTTATCAAGTAGCGGTAGCGCTACAGATACATTAGAGTAGCGAGTAGAGATAGCGTCGTTACTATTTTGGGCTAGTAGCGGTAGCGTCGCTACTTTTGTAGTATCTGGTGTCCACCTCTGATCATAACCAGAGGTGGGCACGGTACTTTTTCAAAAAATACCGGTGGTACCGGTACTTGGTACTTTGTTAAAAGTACCGGCGGTACCGGTACTTGAAAATCAAAAGTACCGCCGGTAGCATCGCGGTAGTTTTGTCGGTACTTTTCAAATAATGTTTCAGAAGGAAAGCACTGCCCTATATTTTGTTGACATTTAAGTAAAACTGTACGGTTTCATAATAATTAGGTCTATAGCTATTACCGTAGAGCGAGACAGTGCTGTTTCAGGTTATTAGCCTTCATCAGCCGCCTTCAGGTAAGAAACATTCATCTTCCAGGACGGATGATCTTGCCAGGATCACTCATCCCTTCGGATAAATATTTCTTAAAGCATTTAACCTTTCTGGTACGCATATCCACTCGTGTGGCTACGTCACCATTCCAGTCAAACTCTGACCCCACAAGAGGAAGTCGTGATGACTTCCCGTCCGGTAGGCCAGGAAGGACATTGCTTTTTAGTTGTTGCCTATAGCTATTAGCTAGATAAATACTAAATTACTCAATATTGCAGTGTTACCGGTAGTAGCCTACTTGGTACGGCACAATTTACGAATTGTAAACTATGCATCAACTATCAAAAAACGATACAAAACAAGCTATAGTCAGCGACATGGCCTAGCAGTACCGCGCGCAGGTGACAGATCTTACGTGACGGGTTCGATTCGCGGCTGGAGCCGATCGCATTTGATATATTTAACGGGTGGCTGCTGACTCGAAGAGCGCAAGCTCACTTCGCAGTCTCCCTCAATTACTATTGAAGTTTCGGTTCAATGTAATTTTAAAATAACCCGAGTTATTCATTTATTTATAGTTAGTGCCAGTGGTTAGCTTAATCAAAATCGGAAGAAATGCAACAATTTCCCTCGCCCATAAGAATGGGCCGCAACGCATAAAAAGAAAACTTTTTTTATTGGAGACCACTTTTTGCGCAGAATGCGACAAAAAGATTGTTTAAGGATTTTGAATGAATGGGGACCTCATTACCAGAAGTGGCCTACGCTGGAGTTTTCAATGGAGGGAGTTCGTCATAAATCATAATGACGTCAAACCTTGTAGTGAAGTCATTAAAATAGAAACAGAATTTTTAACATCGGAGTGTGTAGAGAAGCGGTACCCAATTTTTTTCAAAAGCACCACATTAGATAATGTAAAAGTGCCCAAGGAGTCGAGGGCCAATACTATTTTAAGGCATGCTTCGCTATTTTCTAAAATTTGTTGCACTCCGGATCTTCACGTAGGATATATCCTCCTAACTTTTTCATGGCGCCTAATTTTCGTGTCGGTGACTATCAGAAAGCACTCAAAGCTGTAAGTTAAATTGGTTAAATTCGTGAGATCATTATAATAGACAATACTTGGTGCGACCACGGACGAGGACAATATGAAAACTCATGATCGCGAGACTGGAGACCCTGGGTGTAGTGCAGTGATTCTCAAACATTTTTGTTTTACTTTTGGAAGTTGAAGACTTTCATCACCCCCTTATCAGGAAACAAGTTATAAGAGGGGTGTACGGTACGCTGTGCGTAGACATTTTCTAAGATGGGGTTGCGTAAGTGCAAAGGCATGTTTTGCTTCGTGAGTTTAGTATCTTATGAATTAAGACGCAAGCGATTAACTTAGTTGGAGCAAAAATGCATATGCGCATTAGGAGTTGGGAATGAATCCCATAACCGAACAGACAGATGGCGAAAAAGCTACAACGTAAGATGAGAAGAGCTGCTGCAATAGACTGTTATAATCAGCGACGATTAGTTTACAAAATATAGTAAGGCCTATGCTATTAAGGTAGGCCTCAGGCCAGTAATGTTTAGAATGTGGGCCTTTAAAAAACGAAATTGATTTCCGCTCGCTAATAAAAAGGTCTATATCGATCGGATTCACAAGAAAAAGTACACAATTATATTATATTTTTGCTTCTTTCTAAGGAAATTCACTCAGAAACATTATTGCAGAGAGTTGTAAGTCGGTGGAATGTCTGTCGGCAGCGCGGCCGAGTGGTTCTGAGGGTCGTTTTTACGACGGCCATGTTTGCAAGGTTGACGGTTCAACTCCCACCCAAGCCTGGTTGTTGCGTCCTTGGACAAGATGCTTTACCACAATTACCTCTGCTTGGTGGAATGTAACAAGCAGCAAATTGCAAAAGTCAGAAGCAAAATCTCGTAAATAAGCGAAAGCTCGTAAATACGGGCAACTCTTAAGCGAGTCTCGATTCTTCCTACGCATTGCGCCTCCGTCGCTTTCTCGTGATAGGAGGATAAAAATGGAGAAGAAATTGCATCCAAGAAAATCAAATGTTTAGAAAAAGCATATTTGCGAAATTATGAGTCAAATCTGAAAAATCAATTTTGAAATCTGCAAAAAAGACGTCTTAATAATTAAGCCACGTTGTATGCAGGCTTGTATAGGAGATAGCCGCTTTGTTATTTAGTCATAATTGTTTGTAGAATGAGGATTCTTTGACTACTGTTGCGTCATAGTCTAAACTTTGTTCTTTGCCACAAAGACTTCAATTAATTTATTTTATTTGAGCGTAATAACAGCCAGTACTTAGCCCAGTGAAGTCAACTCCACTTTCATCAAGTGTTTTAGTATTTTTCAGTGCTTTAATTAGATGGGAAAAGGGATGCAGACTAGCGAGACGCAATGCCGTTAGGAGTGTTTATTCAGTAAAAAGTTTCTATGTTTAGTTAGATCAGTTAGGATTCTTAGTTTCAGCAGCGTCAGAGCCTACGTTTTACTGTTGTCGTAGTATGAGAGTTAGATAACCTCAGGGGCTAGATTACGGTAGGTTTTTTTATGTGTTCTATATCTTGTCCACAGGACGCATCGTTAATATCAGTCAAGTTTAATAGCTAGAGTTTAGGAAACCAAGTTCTGTCAGTGATTCCAATTGTTAATATATGCGTTAATTTCCAACTATTAGTGGCTGATTGATCACGTCGGCAGAGAAGCAGAATATTCAGATAGGATCACCGAAGCTCGGACGTGATAGCAGATTCGTCATTCCCGCAATCTTCGACTTTCAAGGCTGTTGAAAAATCTACCCAGGTCTTGAGATTTTTCTTGTAGTAACAACCTTATCAACGGACGGTGACGCAAAAAGAACCGACGAAACTATTAAAATGCTTTTACTCTGAATTGTCTTTCAAAAACAAAATCATTGGGGAAAGATCGTAAAAGACCACGGTTTCAAAATATCTTCGGCTTCAAATTATCTTTTCCAGTGGAAAAGAATCTTTCTATTGCCGCGCTTGACGGGATGGCAGTATTGTATATTAAAAACAAGTCTTTCAAACGATTGCTGCGGAAGGTGTAGTTGTACAAACTTCTTTTTTTAATACAAAAGATTTTGCTTAAGTATCGAGTACCGCCTAAAAAACGAGAAAAAAAAGTACCGCCACTGCGGTACCGGTACTTGTTTCCCAAGTATTGACGGTACCGGTACCAAAAAAGTACCGCGGTACTGCCCACCTATGATGATAACTAATGCTGAGGGCTGCCGTTAGTTCGTTTACATTGTTGCATGCTACAAGATCACCTTGCATTAAATAGAATTGTTCTAGTTCTTTTTTTCGGTTAAGGATTTGGGATATCTTACATAATCTGCCAAAACATTCCATTGCTGGAGCCAAGAGTTCAGCTTTAATTTTGGATAGCTCCAAATCCCTAATAAGGTCACGCACTTCACTTTTGAAATGAGGTACATGGGGAATAGATGGTGCAAAATATGATTCTTGAGACACCAACAGGCAATCACTATTCGAAGAACTTACACTTTGTTCATCATCTGAATCAAGTGTGAATTCTCGAGATGCTTCATGTGCAGGTAGTGTTTCTCCATGCGGTACCGGACGATTTGCTGATGGAATATCAGGGGATATTGAATATTCTGCTTCTTCTTTCTTGACAAGCCCTTGCCTACTGGTGGGGTCATGCAAAAGTACCAGTTGCTGTTGTGATCAGTGGGCTCTTTCCAAACCATTGGCACAGCCAAGGGCATATATTTCCTTTTCCTGCTTGACCATTGCCAAAGGTTTGTAGCACAGGTGTTACAGCATATGTGAGGGGCCCAACTCCTGTCCTGATCACCAATTTTGCACCCAAAATACAAGTGGTACGCCTTCCTGACCAGGGCTGTTATGATGCGCTTTTGTGAAGCAAAAGTTATTTTACCGCAAATGTAGCAAAAGTTGTCCGCTGCATTTACACATTTACGAGGCATCTGCAGAAAGAACAGAAAAAAACTAAACACACTGCTGCAATTTGAAACTCAACAAAAAATTAATTTAAAAGAACTAAAACGCTAACACTAGCACAAGATAAAACTCTTGAGACGAAATATGAGCAATAGCCTGCAACGTTGTCGAATACTGACACGAAAACGCGAATTTCTTTTCGTACAGGCGCATATCAAACAAAATTTGGCATAATGCCATATCTTGAAAATCAGAGCTAATCGACAAGTTTTAAGCTGTTATTTGTGCTCAGCGACCCCAAATTAGTCAAGATTGACCTAATTTGTTTCCCAAGCAAATTTGCTGTTGACCAGTGAGATTTTCACTCTCTTTACTACATCCTCCTGCAATTTCAACTCTTCTCCAACGTCTGCACCTCCCACTTTTAAACATTCGGTCTTGCTCCAGCTCAACTCTTTCCTCCAATGCATTTCCCAAATCTCCACGTCCTCATCTAGCGTCCTATGATTCTGCTTGGACAGTACTATCTCATTTGCAAACATCACATCCCATGGCCCTTCCTTCCTGATGTCCTCTGTAAATTCGTCCATAATGATGGCAAAAGAAATTGGCTCAGAGCTGAGCCTTGGTAAAGTCCAACCCCTACCTTAAATTCCTCTGTCAGTCCTGCAGCACATCTTACGGTTGTCGCTCCATCATACATAACTTTGATTACCCTTACGTAGCACTCCGATGTCTCGGCTAACCGCAAGCATTCCCACATTCCCTCTTTAGGTATTCTATCATATGCTGTCTCCAAATCAAAGACGCAATGTACTGCCTTCTGGCCCTCACTCCATTTTTCCATAAGCATCCAATGAAAGAACTACTATTGAAGTCAATCCAACCCAAAGTATCGCACACCCTTCCTCTGTTACTGGACCGCGGAAAAATTAAATCGAAACGTTCGCGTTTGTTTCCACAATGCATGGATGCAGTTCCTACTCTTGACAACATCTTCCAACCGCAACAAATCAGAATTAAGTTTAATACCATGTTGCCATTCTCAATTACAAATTAATACTGTGCAGCAAGATGGAAGTTGTAGAGATATTATAAGTACAAAAATATAAGAGTAAGCAACAATAGTTTGAACTTCAAAAACCATGACTATAAATTTTGGGATTGCAAAAGCCAAAACGCATTGAAAACAATCTGAAAGATTCAATATTTTACTCGATCGTCAAAGCATTTGCAAACACTACCGAAGTCGTAACCTTTTTGTGCCAATATTTACATAGCAATGTGAAATTTTATTGGTTTTCAAAACGAAAATTTTGTCAACGGTTTAATCTTTGATTCAAGTCGATACTGTAGTAGCTTTTGTAAAACGCAAAATATTGACGGATAAGAGCAGCTTATGTTGATATTTAGGATCAGCAATGTCAGGTTTCAATTAAGCAAAAGGTTAAATAACTAAGTACAGAACAAAAATTGCAGATTAAGTTGTAACAATAAATTTTCGAAATTAAAACAACATCTATCAACATGAAACATATCTACTATACTTGACTCAACGTATAAATATTCCATTACCAACTCATATTGACCGACGTATCCACTGAGAAGAATTATGCTTACATAGAAATAAATAATTTATATACAGTCAATTTCACCTAATATTTTAAAACGAGTAGCCTATACTACAAGATGTTAAATGTTTAATACTATGTTTCAATTTTTGTCTTTAACTGTCCAACTCTGAACAGGAATTTGAAAATCACGTCAAATGTATTAAGTACGACATCGGTAACCATGGTTACCGTATTGATGACAGACACAGCATTGCAACGCTATTTTAAGTTCATGGACTCTTTCTAAAAAAAACAAGATACTGCTTGTTTTTAGTCTCAGTTAGAACGAACTAAGTCTGCCGCTATTTTGCAGCAATTGAGAAGACAAATTCAGCAATTTAGTCAAAACGCAACAAGTGAAACTATAGCAGGAACACTACAGTTAACATTAAAATAACGAAAATACAGGACACTATTATAAAAAAAATGCTCAATTCTAATTAGTTCAGACATGATTTTAAATCGTAGTACTTGACATTGGCAATTCATTTATGCACCTCAATGTATAGCGGCATATGTTGAAAAGATCTTTCTAACTTTTTAACTATAAAACCTTGTTGCGCTGAAGCAAATTTTCTAATTTGTGCAAGGTGGCTAAAAGTATATACAATATTTCGATTATGAAATATTTCCACTACTACAGAAAACACCTATGCTTGCAACAAGGGAAATACCCGTTTCCATATCATTCATAAACCAATATATCGATCGAAAAGAGATTTTTTACATTACAATTACATCACAAGAGAAAATTTAAAGATTTATAAGCAACTAGAATAAAATTTAAATCACCCAAACCCAACTATCAATAACCTAGAAATCAAATCTCAACGATACACATAAAATGTGAAAATATAAGGCGATAATGGGTAACTGCCAAAATCGAAACTAGCCGGCAGTTGACTGAAAGACTGGGTGAATTGTAGTGTAGCAGGCCAGAAAGTGTGGTTTTATTTTTCTTTGACTGGACCTTAATCTGATCCGGTTATCTATTCTTTCGTTCAATCGATGCAATATTCCAGGCTGTTTTGATATGCGTGTGGTTAATATGAGTGTTTTAAAAAACAAAAATTAAGACTTAATCTTAGAAAAAAAAACTTATCACACATCAACGAATTCCAAAAATTATGCAACTTTAAAAGGTGATACAAAATTAAAGAAGAAATATGCTGAAATTAAACACCTAAGCATTAGCGCCATGCGCTCTCATTCCTTCCACTCTGTAACAGTCAGGCGCAGGCCAGAAGTTTCGAAGTCCCAAGGAAGGCAAGTTTCCAAATATTGTCCTGAAAAATTCAAAAATGTCATTGCTACAACCTATGGTAAAGTTAAAATATGAGGCACTTAATGCAATAGAATATGCCTAGCAGTTGATTCCTTACTTGCGTTTAAAACAGGTAAAAGCTGCTAGTTTTTAGTTTCGATACAAGACTCATCATACCACTATAAAGTGAAAATAAATAATTTGACCACGCAATAAGCCCATGGCCAAAAACGAAATGAGAGAGGCACTATGCCAAAACAATCTCTAAGTAATTCAAACTCTCAATGCTTCGATTAACGAACGTCGGTCTTTTCTTGCATAGCTACAGAAACAGCGGTTAGTAATGACTGTAGCAGAACATACCAGTGAAGTATAGCATTAACTGAGTAAAGTGATAACAGTAACTATGGTAAAAAAGCTATTTTGCTAGTGAGGCAAAACCATTTCAGTTTTTCAGGAGGTGAAGTTTCACTTTTTAGTTCTCCTAGGCTACGAGCGCGGATGCAAAGTAGCACAAACACGCTACTCACTCGCGATTTGCATCCAGAATCAACCCAACTTCACAACACTCACTTTTAGGATTTCGGAAGTTTTCGAAAACTTTCCGCTCGTTTTGTCATCTTTCACCTTCACTCAGCATCTTCCTCTGGAAAGCTATGGTCAGCTCCTCCTCACTCATAGCGAGATCCGCATGTGTCCAGGAGGACTAAAACAAGAAGCATGCCAAGTTAATCATTCGTTAAATGAGAATGTGGTCGTCCAAGTGCATTTTTTGAAGCTAGTTGGATGTGATACTAGTTTAAACTATAGCCAGCGTCGAATTACCAGCTTCACAAACGTATGTAATTAGAATAGGTTGTTTTGCTGGATATCTTTGCGGACTCGCCCGTAAACAGATTTGAATTCGTCGACTAGAGTTAGATACACTAGTTTCAGCTTTACTCTTTTTGCTGTAATTTGTACAGACTAATTTAATGTAGACGATAGCAGATTTTTCAAAATCAGATATTTTTTGAACCATAATGACTTCAATAGAAACGCCTAACAATTGAATTACTACAAATTATTTCGTCTTCTTTTTACAATAAACTTTCAATAATAATTTACTAACAAGGCCAGCCAACACATTCTAGCAAAAACTTAAACATTTGTCAAAAAAAAATCAAGAAGCTCCACGGCGTTGCAAAAAGCAGATAAATCACTTGTAAACAAAAAATAGTCGGAAACAAACCATAAAAAATGCGCTGAAGCTGACTTGTAATTTAATCACAAAAAAAAACATTCGAATCTTCATTATACTCGGCTATTCGCGGGATTTCGCCGAAGCCTGTACGACTGGCGGGGCCCATCACCGCGGCAGAGCCCGGGCAACAGAGCTTGGAAGAAACGTAGCAGCAGTGGCCGGCCGCTGGCGACACTGTGTCCGATTTGACTGGCCCAGTAATCGAATTTCAAACCTCTCGAACCAATGTACTTCACAACTGAGCTAAGCAGCCGGATATGGCAATTAATATATAACAAATAGTCTCACTTTAAACGGTTCAGGAACGTCTATGTCAGGTACAACTTGTAGAGCAGCAGAGGATCGAATTGCGTTCCACGACGCTGCGCTTGCTTCCACCGCAAGAAGAGCATCGCGGGCAGTGAAGCGCGAAGAAGGATCAAGCGTCAACAATCCACGTATAATATCGTTCGTATTGCTAGAGACTTGCCCCGAACTGGAAGAAAAATCAGTGACAGAATTTTCTTAGCAGACAAAAGACAATGTGGACAAGTTTTTGAAACGATTCTTAGAAACTTTGAATTAAAAACAAAACATGTCAATAAGCGTAATTGTCACACGAAGATTGATTTTTTTTATTTTTATCCTCTGGTCGCAAGAATGCAATGAAAAATGTATGTAGGTCGTGGGACCAATGTAAGCTAGTTCGGAAGTTGTAAATTACACGAGTTTTAAGTCTTTTGGTTGAATAATTTCAGATTAACAGTGCCTTTTACTTCAGTATTGCCAACACAAAAACTGGCATGAACATCAGGAAAACCATAAAGTGACATTGTGGTTTCATTTGTATACCAGTTTTTAATTTTTTCTTTTTGGCTGTCACTTTCGCTTGCAAAAAATAAATCGTGAGTCTGCCCGTCTAAAGTAACATCTACGTACAGTAAATCAGCGTCTTCACAAAATGCTTGCAGGTTATGCCGTAAATGTTGAAAAACTGACGAAAAGTAACAACAGAAACCATGCGAGCAACGTTATCACTCCGACAGAAAATGAATCGGTTTAATCTCAAAGCAGGCCTTCATCAACTCAGTCTAATACATTATGGGAACCATTTCACAGCAATAACGTTTAACCATTATGATCTCACTAGTTTGCTAAACAATTCAATACGGAACTAAAATCAGTGTGCATTCAAGCCATTTCAATCCGTTATGTTACTCTACTAACTGCATAAAGTTTTTAAATCTTACGTAGGAATCGTGTAGTCGGCTGCCTTTATTTTGGCAAACAGTTTTTTCGGTTCTTGATCATAGAACGGAAATTGGCCATACAACATCGTGTAGAGAATTACTCCAAGCGACCACATATCACTTGGCTTGCCAGCATATGGCTTGTCTAAAACACAATATAATTCGAATCTTCATGAGCTCTTTCGAAACGTTTTGACACAACTGTAACGATGCCATCAACAAAAATAGAAGGCAGGGCAACTAATATTTGTTTTCTCAGCAACGGAAAAACTTGTTAAATAGTTTAAATTCGGTTGATATCACTTATAATTTGACAGCAAAAATTACAGGTGCATGCAAACATTTTTCTACCTTTCTCGCGTCCATTTTTTGTTAACTTTCAGCGTTACAATTAAATTTTTTGTTATAATCATAATTTTCAACAACGAAGTTACGGTCTTGATTATGACGCAAAAAAGTCGCTAGCACAAGGCCAACGACCAACGCACATACGTCAACTACACCGAATACCAAAATCCTCGCGTATATTTTAGTGTTTAGGACAATCACTGACCACAGGTAATCAAACCTCAGTTTCCAAAACTAAAGCAAATGTTGAGCAAGGAATATTGCCATTAAAAACCCCAACACGCATAAATGATGTAAACTGCTTAAAAGCAACTTGTGTAAAATTTAAATTTCGCTTATTCCAGTAAACATTGTAAGTTTTAAATAACGGTTTTTAGTTGTTCTCTAACTGCTGGTATTAGTAATGGACAACAAATCAAAAACATAAAGCGGAAAAAAGAGACTAGGAAATAACGGTACGGTTATGAAGTTTCACGTTGCTGTACAGCTAATGATCAAACCTTTGTTGTGCGCAATGACTAAGCTGATTATAAAATTACTACATAGGCCTATATAAAAAGTGAACATACCACTTAAAACATCCGGGCTAATGTAGGCAGGACTGCCACGCTGATCTGTGAGCAGGTTATGGTCAGAGGTAAGGTGGCAACCCAGACAGAAGTTGGTCAGAATTACTCTACGCGTCCGCTTGTCCAGGACCATGTTACCCAACTTCAAATCTCGGTGGACTACGTTGCACTGGAAAAAAGTTTTAAGTCACATAAAAACCAGAAAACATTTTGGTTAATGGCGACAATTGCGAGCAGGTCTTGCTTGGAGCTGCAAGAAGAGTTGGAAAGTTGGAGTCAAGATTGTGGCATCAGAATAATGTTTCCCAGAGTCAAGTTAACTATGCTTCACTCTGCCTAACTAAGGTTACATGACATTCTTATGCACAAAAATTACCCAAATCTTTCATACTTAAAAAGGAAAAACCGAAAGGTGGAAACTTTTCCAGTGATAAACTAAGATAAAATTGCAATAAGAAGAAAATACTACAACCAGTGATCCCTTTAGAGTAAGAAATTTGAGAAAAATGTGATATTTTTAGGCAAAATTTATTGATTTTGAACCAGAAATTAACATTATAAAATGCAAAACTGAAAAACTTAAACAAAAAACTTGAATATTTTAATGCAAGACTGTAGCTTGCATCTTGAAAAAGTAAATTTAATGCAAAAAATTTGTAAAAGGGGTCCTCAAAGTAGTGAAATCTTCGGGCAAAAATTTCAATGAATTTATCATTTGGGCAAATTCGCACTAGTCAAAATCCTAGAGGGAACACTGACTACAACGGCTTTCGTTCTGTTCAATTACTCGACTATTAGGCCAAAAATACATGTTGCATATAACATTTGCAAACTCAATTTGGTAAAGAAAATCTGTACCCACGCTTCATGCAAACAATTACGCAAAAGTTACGTATATCCTATTCTAAACTCACAATAAACTTAAAAGAAATAGAAACTAAAACCCGGGACGACGTAGTTACAGCAAGTTACATACAACTTACAGTTGAGCAAATCAAAAAGGTTGGTTGAGACCAGAAGCGTATTTTAAGCATAAAATACGCTCATTAGTAATAAGCTATATGCAATAAGCTAGTCGCAACTATTTGGATATAAAAGAGTTGAAAACCTCAGAGAAGAAACGATTGGAACCCGACCAACTCAAGCATGGACTGCTTGGGAGTTACCTACTCGGTCATGTCGTGTGGAGTGACTATGATTGCCAAGTGATTGGATCCACACCCATCCAAGCTCGTTGTTTCGTATATTGTTTGCATGCTTTACCATAATTATTAAAGAGATTTTTCAACAAATCGCAAGTTTAACAACAAAACTCGAAAATAAGAAAAGACAGCACTGAAAAACGAATCAGGATTTAATCATAAAAGTAGGGCTTTTGCCGTTTTCTTAATTGCTAAACGGATGGGTCAAACAACAAAAAATTCTGTCACTGGCCGCTTTGCAATACGGAATTTTACTATGGCAAAAATTGCACATGTTATTTATGAAGCATCTTGCTAAAGGACACAACAACGCTTGGATGAGGGTTGAACCACTACTAGGCGGTTATTAGCGGCAATAAGCACATTAAACGTAGCAGGCTGACAGAGCAAAAATTCGATCTCAGATTTCCTGTGATCGATAAGACATTTGCGATACCTACTTGCTAGGCCAAGCCGAACCCCGACCTAGGATTCTCGACGAGCATCAAACAAGCCAAAAAGTTAATCATCTAACCAATCTGAAAACGCACAGATATCACGACGCAAAACAGCAGGGTCATGCTTCCTGACTTCTTGTAAAAAACTTAATGACACTATTAAAGGGTATCAGCGCTAGAAGAAGTTTGAAAACTAAACTGGAAAAGCAACTCAAACATTAACCAACGATTGCAGGACAAATGGACACCGGACAAACGGGCACCAGGACAAATGGGCGCCAGGACAATTGGGCACCAGAGCAACAAATAAGCACCGGGAAAAATGGGCGACAGAAAATTGGTCGGTGACCATTTGTCTCGGTGCCCATTAATTGTCGATTGTAACACAAATGGGCACCGAATAATTTCCTGGTGCTTATTTATCCTAGTGCCCATTTGTACAGGTGCTCTTTTCTCCGATGCCCAATTGTCCCGGGACCCGATTGTCCTGGTGCCCAATCGTCCAGGTGCCCATTTGTCCTGGTGCCCATCTGTCCTGGAGCTTCCTGTATATACTACTAGTACGCAAAATCAGTTAATAATTTAAAACTTTCTTCTTAAATCGATTTCGACCCAGGTGCGTCATCCTCAGTTAGTCTGCAAAATAACAAACGCTCAATCTAAGGCTCGAAAACTGTAGCTAAAACACACACGTGATGGACATGCACAAACTAAACTTTGAATAAAACCGTTAGGAACCACAATGCATCTAAACATAAAATCAATCAAGCGCAGCACAAGGTTGAAAAGCGGAGTAGAGACCACACAAACCAAGAAACCTTATTTATATTTGCATAGAATTCCTTCAGCTATATTGATTTGAGCATCCAATTTATAAATTCATCGGCTTTCATAAAGGTCTAAGTTTTGTTTGTCTTATTGCTTATTGCTTTTAAGAGCCTGGTCAACTGCATCTTTGACAACTTTAGTATTTTCTTTTTCATGGGAAGTCCAAATAATGTCATCGATAAAGCAGCGAAAGACAACAGTAGTATTGATGACATCAGTGGCAGGCAACAACGCATAGTGGAGGGTCAAATTAGCGATGGAAACCGAGTGGTTGTCTCATGTGACAATGCCACTGGACTGTGAATAAAACGATTCACTATGTTGCATTATAACGCTTTCTATGCAAAGAGAAAGCAGTTCCATCAAGTTGTCAATGCCTTTAGGAAAGAATGTCCCGAACCTGTACAAAGCAAACCGTATGGCAGTCAAAGCTAAAGGTCTTGAAATATTTGGATAGACCTCTGCTTTGTGGACAAGATATTTCTTTTCTTAACCATGGTTTCTGTCCCGGTACCCATCTGTACCGGTGCTTATTTGTATCGGGGTGCCCATTTGTCCGGTGCCCACTTGCCTGTAAACTTAAGCAAAAGTGTGATTAAAAACCAGCAACCAACTCGCCGGCAATTTCAATCAAAAAGTAAAAAACTTTTTCTCCAACCATAAACCGAATCGAATATTTTCATTTGAATTTAACTCAATGGCTGCCGCGGTATGAACAAAACAATGCTTGCTTTATCGATTAAAACTCATGTTCGGTATTAAATTATCTTTATGACAAGTTATCTTCCAATTGATACCGTAGATTACGCAAAGAAATAGCAATAAAAAGAGAACAACTTCAGAATACTTAGCAAGTTTATAAAAGAATCTTAACAAAAACAGACTTAGATCGCTCCCAAATTTGTTCCATCACAATCAAAAATATTATATAGTATATCATGGCGGTCATAGGGCCATACAGACCTTCGCGTTTTGGAAAATTAGTTTTGTGGAGTACATAGGAATATATATTTTTTTAAAAAACACGTTTAAATACCAACCAGTTGCTGTAGTGGTTAAAAAAATTGCTATCGGCGAGGCATGTCGTGGGTTCGATTCCCGGGCCGGTCGTATCGGACACAGTGTCGCCAACGACTCGCCACCGCTACGACGTTTCTTCGTAGCTGTGTTGACCAGGCGCTATGCCGCGGAGATGGGCTCAGCCACTCACTGCGCACGCTTAGGCGTACTACCGCGAATATAATAAAGATTTGATTTGAACACATTTCAATATCATTTTCTAGAATACATAAAAAATGTTGCTTATAGACCGAAAGCCTGATGCAATTAAATACTTCTCAAAGATCTTAAATTTGATAATAGACTTATCACTTCGTACAAATGCGTACAACATTTTGAAGTCATCATCATTAAATTATTTCAATAAAATGCAGCAACCACACAATTAGAATTAGCCTCAAGCAATATAAAGGGTGAAAAGAAACGAACCTTGTGTAATGAATATACGATTGACAAAATAGAATAGAAAATTCGAATTGCTTCATGCTCACTCAAGCGTTTCAATTGAATGACGTATTGCTGCAGATTGAGGTAATTTAAACTTTCGTCATCATATTCATGAGGAGTTAGGCAATCCAATATTAAGCCAACTCTTGGAAAGATTTTGCCGCTTTTGGCATCCAAATAACAATCCTAAAAAGTAAGAAATTGTTTATTGTTTGCACCATGGCATACGACCCAGCTCTGCGTAAGCTTAAAGCATTGACAATGGCGCCACAAGTGAGCTGAATCGTCCGTCCAAGTGTTTTTCAGCTGTTTCTTGACAGCGATATATATAATTAAATTCCTAACCAACTAGCAGTTGGGCCAGACATGGGCAAACTACGGCCCGCGGGCCAAGTCCGGCCCGCCGGTCCTTTTATTCTGGCCCGCCGGCACTTACACAAACTTAAATTCTCACCGTGAATTTAGCGGAAGACCTTCTTTTTTAGAGATCATGGATGGCACTGATTTTCAAAAAATAAGCCTCAACGGTGCAAAATTGGAATAAAAAACGAGGTGAAAACCTCTTATTTTAAAGATCACTTTCGTACGTGGACCGTGATCTCCAAAAAAAGTCTTCACCTTGTTTTCCAATCAGCGTGCGGCCCGCGGCTTCAACAGTTTTTCCAAATTTGGCCCTTCGTGTGAAATAATTGCCCACCCCTGCGTTGGGCCGTTTGACAAATATTTTATTGCATTGCTTCACCAATAAGTGAGAAAAATTCGACCAAAACAACGTAAATATGGCTATCAGAACGTAATAACTCGCACATAATTGCTAAATGAGCATTGAAACGGTCATAACTGCAGCGATGTTTTGGCATTAAGGACTTTAGAAATATTTGTTATCAAACACACCTTGAACAAGCCATGTTGTCGGATCACACCTGAATGGGAAGCCAAAAGTGAAAGCAGGGAATTTTCGGTGTGTAAAAGCATTTTTCCACTGGATACCTCGTCTTCATCCATTTGCAGAATCTAAATCAAAGCATTTGAGCGACCTGATGAAAATACCAGACACACGTGTGAAAAAACGTAGTAAAAAAAAATGGTCCCACAAGCTAAGAAAAATAAGTAAACAAACAAGATAGAGGCTTTAAAAAATACCTGAAACTTCAAGTTACGCAATCGAGAAATTAGCATAGCCACGTATATCCTATTACATTCAGTTCTAGTCTTAAATTGAACCCAGAGTTACAAATGAATATAAAACGAAACGAATGTTATTCTACGAATCTGCAATTGTTTATTTCGAAACTATCGACGGGTCAAAAGCATTGTGAATCAACATCGCAGCAAAAACTTCATGCATCAGTTATCTGATATCAGAATATTATATGTGCTCGAAAAGAATTGTTAGTTACCTTTGCCATGTAGTATTTGCTAGAATTACATTTTCGCACCAAGTACTGGGAAATACTTTTCACTGGGCAATTTCCTAACTTCGGACCTGTAAATGAAATACGAGTCGGTTCGCTAATGCAATGTTATCTGCCCTTTTGTGATAACGGGCCTCATTCATATTTGGCTAAATTACAATCACTTCCCACTTTTTATGTGAAAACGGCTGACTTTGCTCTAATGCTGAAATAGTTTCTTTTGTGCAACATGAAACGCTTGGTACATTCATTAATTACCACATAGCTGGAAGGAACAAATGTAGGCCTTTCCAAAAATAGAGAATCTATTGATTTATGTAGGACTGCAGGTCAAAATTACTGCTTTATTAGCATCATGCGTTTGAAATACGGTGTAGCGTTTAACTTTATTCAAATTTTAATTCAATCAAGATCCTAAAGTGAGCAGTTCATATTCCGTGTTGTATGCACTGTTGTTTCTGTCAGCAATATCTAAGTTACAGTCTTCGTTCACACACAACTACACAATAAATCGCCCAACGTTGTGACAAATTTCTAACATTCAGCATCTCGTAGCGTGGTGAGATCACTTCCACGTGTGGGCAGCATCTAGTAGATGGCGATTACCGCATATTGGGATCATAAGGCGCACTAAATGAAACAAGCCTTAAAAAATCAAATCTCTACTATACTCCCCGTGCTATGCCGAAGCGTGTAACGAGTGGCGGTGCCCACCTCCGAAACTTAACGCTGGGCAACGCAGTTCCGAAAAAACATTGCAGCAATGGCGAGCCGTAGACGACAAAGCGTTTGATTTGATCGGACCAAGAATCGAACCCCAGACCTTAGGCACCGTAAGAGTAGGGATGTCCATTTCAGAATAATTAAGTATTCTAGAATAATTCCGATTCTTTTTCTTTTTTTTTCGAATCCAGAATTTCGAATTCTTAACTAGGGATGTGCCTAGAGGAAAATTACTCGGACTCGCCGAGTAACGAGAATTCACGACATTACTCGGCCGAGTCCGAGTAACTACGACGTCAAAATATGAACTCAAAATTAGGTGAAGAGCAAAAAAAAAAAAAAAAAAGATCATCACGTCCGTAGAAGTCCTATTTTCGACTCAAAATCGGATAAAAAGCAAAAAAAAGGTCAAAATGATAATAGTTTAATACTCAATTAATACTCGGACTCGGCCGAGTAATGCCTTATTACTCGGCCGAGTACTCGGACTCGACTCGGCACATCCCTATTCTTAACCGAATCCTAAATCTATAAAATGACCGTTAGTACTATTTTGATATAAGTTCAGCACGCAGCCGCTCGACTACTGCAAAACAAAAAAAATCGATTATTTCTTTCATTTTTCGTGAAAATATAGCCAGCATAAGGATAGCAGCACTATAAATTCGAAGCATATATACACGCAGTGGCGTAGTCATGGAGCTAACAGAGGGCATGCCCCCCTTGAATTTTAGAAACGCATGCAAAAAATACGGTTACCGTACATATACAAGCGGTGCATACTACACTCATGGCCTCCCACAAATTTTTTACGGCCTCCTACGAATACCGCATGATCACACAAACACGAGGCCGAGCGCCACTTGCGTTTAAGCGCAACGTCTGAAAAGATTTTTCACGAGCAATTTTTAGTCACAATTAAACTGAATCCTAAAAACGGAAGCGGTTCAAAATAGGAACCGGTTCCGTAGGATCATGGGCCATGGTAGGATTCGATATTCTGAAATGGACATCTTTACGTGCGAGGCGTTTTACTGGCCAAGTGCGGTCGGTTTGAAACAAGCTTTAAGGAGTAAATTATTTTCGTAGTGAGTTTACACAACAATTGCAACGGTCGACGGTAGCGCGGGGAAGCTCCGCGCCAACGAAATCGATCCCGTGAGCCACAAGATTGCTAGTCAAGCGTCTTTGTTTTTTTGTTTTTTTCAACACAGAATTTAAGCTTTGTTCAAATCACAAATCGTAGTTTGAGCGATTTCAAGGAATTGCAACTCAAACCAAGGCAGTACCATCCATTTGTTTAAATGTTCCATTGTACCCCAAAGATTTTGAAACATTACAAAATTGCAGAGATAAACGCTACAAAAATAGTGCTGCCAATTACAATTGAGCATACAGTATGTATGCACGGGAAAGGATTGTTTTGACGTGACCGATTTCGCGCTAAACCAAGGTTTCGGTGAGGGCTAAGGTTTAATGTAAGGATAGGTTTAGAGTTGGGGGTTGGTAATGGGCAAGGTGTACCTACGCTGAATAATCACGCACTCATGTTCGCAAAGCCTGAAACAGACTATGGATCACTGAACTTGCCAATTAAATAAGGTCCGATTCTATTTTCAGTCGTAAAAGCAGAAGGATTTGATTTGATCAACTCCACGTCAAGCTCTTTACATTGCAAACTCATACGATCAGTAGACAACGACTTGGTCTTCGCTAAAAACAAAAGGCTATGAAAACATCAAGTTAATAATTATAATTCAAGCATATATATATACATCAGTATTACTGCTGTAGTTGCAAACCGATGGATACTCTTTTTTGCGTTTATACAATCAACGTTACATAAACACAAAACTCTCAAATCTACACTTCTGCTATTTTGCTATTTTTAGGTGATAAGAGCCAATAATAATTAGTCAAAGAAAGCAGGTAAGAGGGATGTCAAAATACCAGCATAATTTATCATTTAACAAACCAGATGGCCGAACGGATAGAGCATCCGCTTTTGGAGCTGTAGATGCGGGTTTGATTTCGAGTCGGGTCAAACTTTAAAATCGGTATTCACAGCTCTCTTGCTTAACGCTCAGCACTAAAGAGACAGATTCGAGAACAAGACGGCAAGTTCACTCGTTGCGCCGTTGGGAGAAACACTTAGCAGGAGCAGGATAACCTCATTTTAACAATGGTAGACAGACTATGACAACCCCTAAAGGAGCTTGTTATAGCGCTTTGGTAGCCTTCTCGTAATAGGAGCATAAATATGCGATTGAGTAAAGTAAGTTAGTAGTCTCATTGGTTAAGCTGTCAGAAGCAATCTTATTACAACTTTTTTGACCTCAAGATAGTGCTCAGAACTATCATATTCCTTACATTTCTCTACAGCAAGTATCGATATTGCTGTTGCACAGAATACAAGACAGAACTTGTGGGTATAATGAAAAAATCTAAATTTAAACATGCTTCAATGGATCAATGCACGCTATAGTCAAAGCATGACAGAATGATGAGACAGCGGTTGTACAACTAATGAAAAGCGGGAGCTATCTCTCAGTCTAAACTACTTGCACGCTAGCAATTCGATATTATGACTACGGTAGTCAAAACAACCAACCTGGAGACACTTTTCTTTTATGAGCAAGATCATTCCAACCAACTTTCTTTTTCATAGAAGACGGTTTGGAAGATAACGATGATTTTAATGCGGACGATGTTTGAGGCAATCCATCTGCTTTCACAGTGGCACGCGGCTTAAAAGATAAAACAATCAATCGTGCACAAACAATTTAAAATTGTCAGCGACATGGCTTAGCGGTACCGCGTGCAGGTAACAGATCCAACGTGACGGGTTCGATTCGCGGCTGGAGCCGATCGCATTTGGACATATATACCGGGTTGGTGTTGACTCGAAGAGCGCAAGCTCCCTACGCAGTCTCACTCAATTACTGTTGAATTTTTAGTTCAATACAATTTGAAAAAACCTTAGTTATTTATTTATTTGCAGAAATATAGAGTTGATTTACAATCTTTGAGGTATCATTTCAAGCAAAAACTAAACCTCTCTTCAATATCAATAGTTTTAAATATTCAACAGCTACACTCGTAAAAACAATCATCCATAAGAGATTTATAGTAACAACCACAAGCAATTCATGTTGCTGCTTTAAAAATACGTTTACAAAACGTTTTTGTTATAGCATTTTGAAATTACTAGTAATGACAACAATTTACGGGCGAGATTATTACTTCCATTGTACTTCAAATCAAGTTGCCAGAAATGTTTTTAAAATTGTAAAAGCTTGCAGGCATTCGTATAAAGTTACGGATATGGTAAACCGCACGAGCAGCACAAAAAGCAACAACAAAAACACAAAAATACAACACAGATCACAGAAACTTATTCATAACATAGATCACAGATAGGATTGTCTTAACAAATAGCCTCATTACACGTGTATTTAGTTTTGAGATTTTCTATATTGAGTTCTAAAGTAACTTTTACAAAGTTTGAATCATAGCAAAAATTCTATGTCATGCAATCATCAAAATTTCCTAAGCTATCCACTTTTGAAACTTATCTCGCTCTCTGTAAGTGATTGAAAAGGTACACAACCGGTGTAAGATGTCATATTTATAACATCACCCTACCTGTGACTTGGGAGGAAGTTTTCTCAACTTCGTGGGGGTGGAAACTAAAAAAAGCACATCACATAAATATGATAACAAATTGCATAATTAGCCTATCCACATGTCCAGCTTAAGTGATTCCCAAATCGCCACGGGCTTTCAGTTTCACAATTACATTTCTAATAACACAATCACTTCCTACAATCATGACATCAAAAATTTGATCATGATGCAGAATGCCCGTGGGATTTCTGCCCACTTAAACTGGCCATGAGGACAATGTAGTAATAACAACACATTCGTATAACGCTCTTTCCTGAACCAAATTCAGATCACAAGTAAACAAGAGCTAAAAAACTGTCCATTTTAGTAAAAACCTCCAGCAGTAACAACGCAGGCATATCATATTTCACTAAACCAACACAGTACTTCAACTCTGCACTAATTTTAGTTTGATGTAAATTTTGAGGACATAATAGCGGCAAATACAAATGAAAATTAACCGTCTCTGCATTACAAAATGCAGCTGAGGCAATTAATTTTACTTTGTTTTGACATGTATAACAGGTGGACGCTGACTGCGAAAGGGCAATCACTTTGCAGTTTACCTCAGTTACTGTTCAACTTCTAAATCAATCATTAAAAGTACTTTACTTATTCATAAACAAAGTCTGCATACATGAAAGATTGGAATATGACAGAAGCAAAAAGGTGTTACATAATTGCATTGTGATGGCTAGCTGATAATTGATACAAAGCTAACGCCCTCGCAAGGTATGACGTAATGTTGAGTACAAATTAACACAACATAATTAATGACCAAAACTGTCTGCATAAATGATATTTTCAAATAACATGCTTACATTACGTTTCTCGTAAAGATGGTTACTTAGTCAGGCATATCTTTTTTTTTCTGCAATGGTCTTAAAATGTACAACAAAATGGTTCAATTCACAAAAGTTGTTAACTGGAAAAAGTTTGACTTAAAATTTTTTGATATTGCAGCATTAGTGCAGGTTGTTACTAAAAATCTTAGGTCTTGGCAGTAGAACTATCCCTCTTTAACACCGATTTAAACAACATCGGAAAAATCTTTGTAATTTGGGTAGTCTTGAAAAAGACTGTTTTAAACCAAACTGTTTTTTTCGTCTTGCTCTCTTCGGCGCTTAACGCGAGAGTAATGTGAATGCGAGGAGAAAACAATTTGGCTTAAAACAGACTTTTTCAAGACTACCCAAATTACAAAGATTTTTCCGATGTTGTTTAAAGCGGTGATAAAATTCTGTAACAACAAAAATCGTTTTACTTATCCCTCTTTATCTCAGTAACACCAAAACAAAAACATTTTGTCCTTGCTTAATCAGACATGCACACTTGTTTAATAACTCGTGTGTGCATTTTTTATCTTGGCGACATCAGATGCTTAATCAAAGCGTAAACTTTAATAACTCAAGTTGGCACATTCACCTTTGCGTGCTTTTCTAATATTGCATTCGGGGATGATTGGCCTTATTGCAAAAATATGCCTTTTCTGTTAATAACGAACAAAAACAGGCCAATCAAGAAGTACATTCCATCTTGTATGAAAACTACACGAAGCCAGTACCACTATTACAAACAATAATGCTGATAATAACAACACAGGTAAACACAGGAAAAATATAAGTATTTTCCTGCTGTAGTCTAATCATCAACATCGAAAATGTTATCCGCACAGTAACTGGCATACCATTTGGCTAGAAGAATGCACCAAATATACAATGCACGATGACATAAGCTTGAATGTATGCACAAACTGCACAGTGCAACTTGGACAAATATTACCAACGCAACCCATTGTGTCTCAGAGGTAATGGCAAACGAGCGTAGTATATCTAAATTGAAAAACTTACCAGGTTCCTTAATTGAAGAGTGATTTCGAACAGCGGCAGATTTTCGGGGGTCTGATACTGGCATACTTCGATTTGTGGAATTGGGAGCTATTTGTGGTTTAATGTTGATGATTCCATTGGATAAACGAGGATTTGTCGGTGTAACTATGCTGTTACTTTTTGTAATGTTGACTGGAGGCTGATAAATTTGATCAAACTTTGAAGGAGTAGGTTGGTCCGTTATTAACCATTTACGTGGAAGTGTTGGACCAGATGGACCATTGTGTGCAAAAGAATGCGAACCATTTACAGTTGGAGGATTAAAATTTTGAGAAGGAATCGCAGTATGACCTGTGTTGGGATATAACAATCTGGCAACAGTGGGAGAATAAAGACCCACCATATCTCCTGCACTGTGCGCTCTTTTTCTCGACTGCATCATTTGCAATGTTGTCGGACTGCAAGGAATTGCTGTCGGTAAAGGCAAAACCACACCAGGGTTGGGTAAAATTCGAGTCCCAGAAGGCACAAACACATCATCATCATCAACCTCACTAATGTCTGGTATATCAACATTATTTCGCAACTCCATTGAACGAAGTCTTTGTGAAACATGCTGACAAACATTTTGCGGAACAGGTGGATAACATAACGTTGCATTATAATGTTGAGGGTATACAGGTTGATAAGTAGCAGAGCTGAAACTCCGACAAGGAATGTTGCAGATAGATGGATCTGAGTGCAAAGCAGGTAAAGGCATAGCGCCAACATTTCTGTCCACAGGAAATGAAGAATGAGACATAACATCACCCTAAAATAAACACATATATACGTAAAATGATAGAGTGTTAAACAACAAACTCAAATTTCCCCAATAAGTAAAATTTCTTTTACTTTCACGATTCGTACTTCCAAACATACACATTTCATGGCAATTGAAACCAACTTTTCTAACACTTTTGCTGAAACGAGCATACCTAAGTTTACTACATATAACACTACCACAACTTTTTGACAAGTTTCCTGCTTCAAATCTTCATTATAATCGCTGTATTACGCCAAAGCATGTATGAGTGGCAGGGCCTACCTCCGCGGCTAAGAGCCAAAACAACACAGCAATGAAGAAACGCTGCAGCCGTGGCGAGCCATCGATGTGTCCAATTTGATTGGCCTAGTAATTGAACACCAGACCTCCTGCACCGAGAGTAATGTCTTTAACCACTAAGCTAACCGGTCAATTTAAAAAACAGACTGTTAATGTAGTGGTTTGAGCGCCTTAAAAGCAAGGTACCGGCATCTACACTCCCGCATAGAAAATAATTCACCAACAACAAACCTATGATTGTTTCACATACACAAGTATAATATAAATGGATGAAAGTGCTGTGTTTTCACTTCTGTAAGCTCATAAACTCAGATCAAAACGACACCAATTTCGAACATGCTCAACATATGCTTCATTATATTACAGTAATTCAACAAGCTCAAAACAGTTTTCCATATAATACTAAAATTAAGCCAATAAAATTGATAAGAATGAGTACCGTTACAAGCAAACAAAAACTAACATTGCAACCTACAGGACTTAGTTCTTCATTTCCAAATGTTGCATTGTTATTACTGCAGCCATTTTCTGCAACTTCTTCGACATTGTACTTAGCCTGAAAGCGACGACGTTTGTGAAGAGAAAGAAAATGCTTTCTTCGAGCTTCTTCCCGGCCAGATGAAGACATGGAATAATTGGAAGCAGAAGAACTGTTATGTGAAGTCATTACCAGTATATACCTTAAATGTTAGAGCCAAAATGGCTCAACTGCAAAGCTTCAGCAAATACCAATTGCCAATCTATCATACACAACAGGACGACACTGCAAAAAATCAACATGCCTTTGCAGAACATTAAATTTACTTTAAAATTCTTGCACCAACTGCGCAAGCTAGAAGTTTTGCAAAACATGGTCTTGATTGATGCCCTGCTATGAAGATGGCATAATAGAAAAATAAAGTATGCTAAAAAGTATTGGGAAATAATTGCAATAGGTATGGTGTTTCAAAACTGCCATAGTTTTAGTTACACTGGTCTGGGCGGTAGGATAAGTTCTAAAGTACAACTCAAAATCATGTCTCGGGAACAAGCTGATTGGTTAACAGTTTTTCACTACATCACAACTGTACAACAACGAAATTTTTTCGTAAGAAAATTAGGGAGTGAAAGTTTTTGGAAAGGAACAACCACTGCTGAAACCTCGCGTTCTAGCCTAACCTGCAGTAGTCTAAATGCGAAGGAAAAAACAGAAGCTTGTTAAATAGGAATGTTTAGGCTAAACATGATACCGGTAGTTGAAGAAAGCAACAACTATTACGTGAATTCAGCAGATCATTAGCCTAGCGGCAAGAGATAAACGCGCATAAACATTTATGCATTCACTTCTTGCGTTTCCTCCACAATTTTAAAAACTTGAGCAAGTTTGAACAACGTTTCGATCCGCGCTGATTGAAGTTTCAAGGTTTGGGAGTTTGGCTATTTGCCAGCGCAGACCAAAAGCGTAGCTGCGACTTGAATTGCAGCGATTTCTTGAGTAGGCTGTTACAGAGTTGTCCAGTGTCAAGAGATCAAAAATACAGAATTGCTGCAGTCTGCAGAATTAAGAAAACAGTTTTCAGTCTAGTGATGAGCAGTTTAGTTGTGTTTTTTTATTGGGCCAAAAACAACTACCGGTGGTCTAGCCTAATTCTAAATTTGAAGTTCTTGTTATAATGTTAAAAGTTACAGTGCATAGATACAGAGTGAAAAAATTTGGGATACTAATGCAACAAGCTTTTAATTTTGTAATAGCATTTTACCAACAATAAGGCTTCGTATCACCATTAGGCTATTTACATTTTTCAAAAGGCGTTACCAGTAAGGCTTTGTATCACCATTATTCGCATTTACAAAACCTGTGAGGTGCCCGACGTCTGGGACACCAACACCATGTATTACAGTATACATACAATTTTGATTTGTGATGTCTACTGTACTCCTCTTTGCAAAAGAAGTTTGGCCACAGGAATATTTGAAAATAGCACAAGTTTTGCAAGGTGAGTTAATGCACTGTCTGGGCTTAAGTTAATTCAGTTTTGCTAAGAATAAGTTTCTATATTCCATAGCTTGTTGCATTCCAAGCTCGCGTCTGAGGTTGCAACACGAGATCGTTATGTTTTTTCTTTTTTTTGAGCAGGACGGAGGACCTTCACCAGTAGTCAATAATAGTTGTATAACCTGCTGTACAACTGCATATTGAAAAAGTTCTGCAAAAAAGAGATTTAATATGCACTTCTTCAGGCAAGAATTTTTGGAGTAAACTGTGTCCAAAAACTATTAAATCGATGTGGCATCAAGAAATGTGCTACAAATTTTGCAAGTATACAAGTGTGGAAGCTCTGACGATGGAAAAATGAGTGGCAAGCTGAACATTAAATCATTTGAGTTAGTGTTACAGGTGCTTGTGAGAGTAACTGTTCTATGTAGTGCTTCCTTAGCATCAACGAATAAGAACACATGGGCCAGGGCAGCTCCTCATCTCATCATATTGTAGCGGCACCAGTATGGTTTTACTACATAGCTACTGACATAAACGCGCTAAGAGCCTAAGGTAAATAAAAACTTAGCGGACAACGGACTTTGATGGTTATGTGTTCTTGATCGATCGATTGTTGGTCAGATGGTTGTCTTGTTTGATTCAGACTTGAATATAATCTCCAATCAAATACATTTCTCAGTAATAACAACAAGTCACTACCAATTAGTTCACAAATTAGAAAAACCAAATTATACGACTGTTAAAACGTTAACGCATCTGTAACCTTATTCAAATAGCAATCACATTACCGGAAACGTACAAATAAACACAACATCATAATATCTACTGTAAGCTCGCTAGCTAAAACATAACGCAAAATAATCACACCAACTGATCTTCAAATGCACGCAACATAATCAGCATTACATTTTCTCCAGCTAATCTGCTAACTAAGTGTTGTCTGACTTTTACGAATCGCTATTGCAAAATGAAGGCATGTATCGATCTGAACAACTAATTTAACGCCTGCAGATTTCTCATTATTACACATTGACACAATATCCAAACGCCATTTCGGAATCAAAGCAAAACTGATGAACTGGAATCAATCGACGTAAAGCGAAAACGAGTCAAAAAGACAAAATGACATTTTCCTTACAACACAAAAGCTTGGCAATATCTACAATTCGTTACGCATCTTTCATAGCGGGCTTGCTGTAAGCGCATCCGCTATCCTCCTTACAGAACAAACAAAAAAGTGGTATTTTTATTATTATTATTATTGGCATATTTACTCTCCTATCACGAGAAAGCGACGAAGCGCTGTACGAGCTCGCTTAGGAGTTGCTGGCCATCTGTCTACCACACTAAGATGGGGGAATCCCGTTAAGTGCCTTTCCCAACGGCACAACAAGTAAACTTGCCGGCTTTCTCCACACTGTCCCTTAAATGCTGAGCGTCAAGCAGGGAAGCTGTGAATACCATTTTTAAAGTCATTGGTTTGACCCAACTCGGAATCTAACCTCAAGTCTACCGATCCAGAAGCAGACGCTCCATACCACTCGGCCATCTGATCTGGCATGCAACAGCTTCAAGAATGTTCAACATCATCAATTGTACCGGTACTGAATCAAGGCGTATGCGCAAAAAACAAAACTCCAAATGAGTTATCCTGAGGGATCAACGAAAAGGGCCCTTTTCCACTAACCTCTCAAAAAAGTTTATCCAGAAAAATCACACGCACACACACTGATGCAGGCCTGTGGTGAATATGTGTGAGCAGTGAATCTTCAGCATAATGACACGAGAGTTGCCTGGGGCTGGGATGGGAGAACTGTTGAAGGGAATGTGCCACAAGTGATAGTGAAGATGTCCTTGGTAATGTAGATGATAATCGTGTAAGTAAGCAGGTAGGTTCACCATCCTTCCTTTTCGAGTATATGTTGGAGAGTTTTGCTCAATAACAGTATCGGGTGGAGTTTCCATTGCGATGGTGTTCTGGCGACTTCGTGGACTCCAAGATGAAGAAACTTCTGGCTGGGATGTATCTTCAGGTAGGGGAGTGAATGCCTGTGCAATTTCGTCTGGGGCGTGTCTGACGTTGGTGTCACATGTGCTGCTGGAGAGCTGTTGAGCAGTTCGATGCTCAAATAAGCTGTTTTTAATCGGTCGATGCTAATTCTTTCCATGTGGGTTCAGATATCCACTACAAAGTACTTCCGCAAAACATTTTACAAATCGATAAGGACCTTTGTATGTTGGATGTAGAGGTAGCTTATGGCAATCTACCCGTATGTATATGTGTGTGGTGGCCGGGTCTAGAAGTTTGGGGTCAACATGGGAAGGCCTCTTTGCCTACCTGGCCGATGAAAAATGCATGCTTGCCATGTATTTTGCACGGTTGTTAACAAAGGAATGATTAGATCAGTGGTCGGCAACCTTTTTCAACGCGGCCCAGATCACCCTTTCAATAGCTATTGAAGGCCCATTACATTTAAAACCATGACTACAAAACGAATATACAACACCATTACAAACTACAAAATGAAAAAACAGTGCATCGTTTTAAACGCAGAGAAAAAGCAAAGCACGTTCTTTTTTTTCTACTTACTCGTTCGCACTGACAGAACAGTAGAAACAAAGCGAGCATTGCATGAAAGAGATACACACACGGCACCTGTTTTTGTGCATGATACTACGAGTTTTCTTTTTGTAGCCATGTACTGCCGGGAGAAAAGGAACTGGATTGTTTTATGCACAAAGCATCAAAAGCAGAGATGCCTTGGTGGGGGGGGGGGGCTCGGCCCCTCTAGTATTAAAAAAACTGTTAGTAAGGGGGGCCCAGGGAAGCTCTTAAAATCGGTCAAGACCTTAATTGTGAATGTT
The DNA here is from genome assembly GCA_964006365.1 of Trididemnum miniatum. Lineage (NCBI taxonomy): Eukaryota > Metazoa > Chordata > Ascidiacea > Aplousobranchia > Didemnidae > Trididemnum > Trididemnum miniatum. Next base: position 8,909,543 of record OZ023240.1, on the reverse strand, counting down.
TAGACTTTCGAGTAGAGGTTCTTAAACTGGGAGGCGCAAGTGGTTTGCAAGGGGGGCGTGAGCATAGCAGTGATTTAATGATTAAACGCATGTTTTCCAATCTTTTTTTCGTCCAACATCAAAACTTGTTTCCCCTAAACAGCTGCATCCTTCCCATTAAGTCAATTAAGACATTGCAAATACACTGTTATATTTTCTGCATGTTTTTTCTTACGTGGTGGGCAGTGCCATATCGAGGCATCTCCAAAGTTTGATCCCCTGGTCGGGGGAGGGGGGTATTTGTAGGGGCCCCACAATATGGTCGTATTAGACTCAGAATTAGAGGCAATAAATTTTAAAGAAAATTTTGTCCAAAAGTTGTTGAAAAAGCACTATAATAACAATTACATGACGTAAATTACAATTAAATTTTCAAAAATTTTCTGCAGGAGCATGCCCTTGAACCCCCTAGAGTCATCGTTAATTTTTATTCTGCTTCAAATTTGCTCTGATTTTGCCACACATTGAAAAAACTGCGTGTATGAAAGTTTGAGGCGCCCATCCTGAGGAAATTTCTGGATACGCCACTTGAAATAATGCAGCTGAGAAAAGTTAGTAACCAAGTCGAAAAAGCGTGAAACTGCCCTAATGCTTGTAGATATCAAAGTGCCCCATCTGAAGCTTTTTTGAGGAGGGAGGGCAACAGTTACATGGCGCAGGTGGTGGGGCGTGGGCAAAATTACAAATGCCAAAGGGGGTTTGACTGAATGAAAAAGTTGAAGAACATTTGGTATAAAATAATTAATTTTTTTGCATTATACAGGGCCCCCCAAGTTTGAATTTTACCAAGACACCCCTGATCAAAGGGAAGGTTTTTATTATAATTTGTATGGGCTTACTTTTTATTTGCAGCTAGCATGCAACCCACAAAGACTTTGTACAACCGAATAGCCTGTGGCCCACAAAAAATTGCTAAAAGGCCGACAATTGGGTCACGGCCCACAGGATGCCGACCACTGGATTAGATGGTCGAACTTTGTCTGTGTAGCTCTCAAAAAATTTGCCTGGCAAGCGTACAGGTTGCCCAAAAACTAAGTCTGAAGGTGTGGCAAAACCTAAATCTTCTTTCGGCATGTTGCGGTGGGCCAATGTTGCAAGCGGCAACTGGTCAACTGATTGTACCACTCACTCGGGTTTTCGTGGCATTTCAAAGACATTTTTAATATTCGGTTCAACCTTTCCACGGTAGCTTGGGAATGTTAAGCTGTGGAGTGGTGAACCTGGCATCCCAAGTAGTGGTTCATTTCGCACCACACTGAGCTGGTGAACTGCGTCTGTGCTTGCCTTGATCATAATAAATGTGTTTTGGACAGCCAAAAATTGCAACCCAGTGCTGGACAAACACATCTGCACATTCTTCCACTGTGGTAGAGATGGCACGGGCTCACTTTTTTGTAACCCGGACCGCCCACGGCCTGAAACCTTTAGCCCAGTAATCGTAACTGAACCGACAACTCACCACAAAATAAAGTCTGACCCGCCCAATGCTCGTTTTTTTTACAAACCTTTTATCTTATTCAACCCAAATGTAAAAAGGAACACTTTAGATTTTTAGCACCCCACTCAGTACTCACCAACATAGCCTATCATATAGGCCTAGCATACAGGCATGGGTAGGCTACCATTTAATTGCCAATATTGATTTGTAAAGTATATCACTTGTCTCTGTAAATTAATTTGACTCACAGAAAATTCAAGCACAATTAGAAATTAGGCAGACCTACCGGTAATCATTGTAAAGAACATTAATTTTAATGTACTGGTATATATAATTAAAAGCCTATACTGGTACTTCTCAAACTACCAAAGATTCTGACATGAAAAGCATACCGGATATTGGTATCTATTAGCATTGTAAGTAGGCTGTTTCAGCAGATTAATTCTTCATGATTAGAACAATTATCAAGCAGGGAGTGAAAAAAACTTGCATTTGAGGGAGAGCACTGACAGACTGATCTGTAGACGTGTACCTGCTTTCTGTTTTCATTAGAACTTTTGCACTTGAACACAGAACACGCTACCGGTGTCTTATTGTAAAAACAATATTTGATTTCCCCGAAACTTCCTGCAAGCAATATTCATCAGACTGCAACTCTAACTAGCAGCAAGGCTGAGAGATTTATTGACAACTGACTTTGCCATTGACTTAGGCCTAATTCTACATTTTCGTCACACTCAGCTTGTTTAAAAAACAATAACCGGTAGGCCTACCCACCGGACGTACCGGTATATTGTTACTACTTACTAGACCAGCTGAACCCCAATGCCGTAGTTCACCTCATCTAATAATCACCCCGACATCATTTCTGGGCAGGGATATGGGGTAGTTTAAAACGGACAATCAAGGCCGGAGATATAAGCAATTTGGTGTTCAAACATCAAGCACCGCCCTCTAGTGGAGGAATTGAATATTAACTGTTTGAGAGAGTACTAGAGAGATTAGGATAATTTTTAATGGTGGTTACCCATTTTTAGCGGTGAGGAGTTCGTTTCTGCACTCAGATCAGAGATGATCACCGACCGGAGCAGCAGCCGGAGTATCGCAGTTTTGACCGGAGTTGGATCAGGAACAGAAGCCACTTTTTAAAAAAATCGGAGCCGGAGTGGAGCCGGAGTTTGCTTTTTTTTTAACAGATTTTCCTCATTTTTTAGTTCAGATGTGTTTTGCTAATCTACTGAAACTGCATTATTAACAGGAGTCAAAACAGGAATCGGAGTTTAACATTTTTAAAGCAATCGGACCAGGAGCGGAGTAGGAGTCAAATTTTTCGGAGCAGGAGCGGAGTAGGACTCCGATCATTACTGACTCAGATAAGAGCTAATTTCCGCCACTAGAAGACAGCAGCATCGTTCTTTTTTTTTTGCAGTTTATTGGTAAACTAATCTAACAGCTGCGGAGTGGACAGCTGATCAAGCAATAACAAAGTTAGAGCGTATTATATTCTCTTTAGCACACCAGTAAAAAATTAAAAACCCGACAGCCTGTTTCACCCGGTAGGGTTCGTCAGGGATAGGCTATTTTATTCAAATAGAAACTAATCTAAAAATACCCACTTTTTTGGAGCTTGTATACTTGTTTAAATCGCCACGGTATTCCGTGGCTAAAAATGTGTTTTCATAAATTTGAAACATCTGCTGGGAGGTTCAAAATTTTGCCGTAATGCAGGTTTAACATATGCCATCCACCGCCTGCAATAAAAGCTTTATGCAAATGTGTTCGGCAACCATTAAAAATCAAATTTTAAGTCGATAGCGAGTGTTGTTGGAAGATGAAAAGGAAAAGCTAAAAAATCCCGTCAGCCTTACTTTGCGCAGCCAATTCAGGCTAGAGTCATTCCAGTCTGTAAGGACTCTTTGTTACATTGCCAATCTAAACTTTTCAACTTCATTTCTTTTCTCGGGGGTTTCCTCCTATTAGCAGGCGACCGGCCAAAAATAAAAACTTCCACTGAAAAAACCTGTAAGGTCTAACCTACAACTGAGTTACCGGTAGCCTCACTATTCAATACAGACCCATAGGGTAAGCGAATCATTTGCAGCTGCATACGCGCTTCGACCCTGCTATGATCTTATCGCAGTGCAGCATAGCAACCTCCCATCCCCTTTAAAAAAAATCCTCGCTTTCAAAAGAACTGCAAACCCTAATTCTAGCCTCTACGGATTCTTCTCAAGGTAAAACATTTAAAATGAAAAAATCAAGAGAATAATACAAGTAGCCTACTATGGGTTTAAATGTCACAAGAATTCCTCAAAAAATCAAAAAAGCTAGAAATGATCGCGTAGTCCCAACATTATTTTCCCAGTAAGTCAAAAAAAAGGGAAAAAATGCCAAAACTCCATCCAAATTTCTGTTTACAGGATCCAGCAAGAGGACACGATCTTCAGAACTTGCAAAACAAAACTCCAATGTCATCATGATGGAGGTGTAGTTTAATGGGAATTCCTGTATCCTGCACGTCTTTGATTTGCATTTGCTAAACCAGCCAACAACTAAGCCCATCAGTGTGTCAGGGTTAAAATAGGTACAACAATAGATCAGTTCATAATAAAGAAGAATCAACTTTCGTGTTCTCACGGTCACTTGCTAAAACAGCCATCGTTAAAGTGCCTGTAAAGTTTATTTGAGTTTGCGTTTTTGACATTTATTTTAATAATAAAAGTTATTTTAAACACTTTTGGACAAAATTGCGGGTAAAATATTCCTGCGTTAGCGCTGTGGGATTTTTTAAATGTTGCGATTTTGCAATTGCATCAATAGTTTCAATCAGCCAATTTACATGAGCGAGTTTGGTAATGCGGGTTACACGCTTCAGTTTTAGTTTGGGAGATTTTTTCGCTTAGCCCGCTATTCTTTCAACGCGCTTTTTAACGGGTTGAATCTACCTGTTACAAGCGAGTAATTTCCAATCCGCAATGCTTATGCAAGCAGAATGACGTAAGTTTTTGTCTGCCGCAAGCGGGTTGGATTTACCAGGTTTACCCGCTTAAATTGTGCATGTGAATTGGCTTAATATGGGTGAAAAAAAAGAGTCACTCGAGTGACGTCATTCCAGTCAACAGGTTTGCATTGCTTGCATGGGTTACTATGGTGTAAGTGATTCTAATGAAAAGGTTTTCGTGTTTGTTGAAAGTATGTGAAACAGTTAGACAGGGAAATTGATCTGGAGCATGTCAAGAACCTAAATAACCTTTTTGCAGAAAAATTTGATGTGAGGGAAGTGGGAAATATTAACTAGGCATAGGTGCACGGAAACACACCAGTGTCTACTCAGCTACGATACTGTACCAGCCAGTCTAAAGTAATATCTGTGTGCCGTGAACTTAATAAACTAGGCCTAACGAACTGGTATACTATGATGCAATTGTACAAAAGTACCAATTAATCTGTTTGTATACGTGTAAATGCGTTAATCTGTTCATAACCAGCTTTTGCATTAGTATTGGTCCAGGTCTATAATTTCTGGTCTAACTTTTATGCAAAATTATAAAGTGACTCTGGCATCTGTTTAGAACTCATCTGTCAAAGCAACTACAAGTATATTGCACTACTAGTCATAGATGGGCAGCACCGCGGTACTTTTTTAGTACCGGTATCGGTACCGTCGGTACTTTGGAAAAAAGTACCAATACCGCAGTGCCGGTACTTTTGTTTCTCAATTTTTAGGCGGTCCTTATGGGGCGCCGTTGTGAAAAAAACGATTTAGCAAATTTTGTACGAATTTTCAGCAACATTTACACAGTTTTACAGTTATTTAGCTAAAGTGAAGTGAACTGCAGCTAAAATGCTTCGAAAAGTGCAATGACAGCCAACTGTAACGACATTTAATAAATAGCAGCGATATTTATTAAATAGCGGCGATATTTCAAAAATAGCAGCAGCATGTAATAAATAGCAGTGACATTTAATAAACAGCAGCGACATTTAATAAACAGCAGCGACATTTAATAAAGCGCAGCGACATTTAATAAAGCGCAGCGACGTTTAGCTAAAGTGCTGCGAAAAATTAAAGTGCTGCGAGTAATATGCTAATGAGATCAACAGTGTTTCCATTTAGTTTAATCTTGAAATCGATTTTGAAAAGTTTAGGCCTGATATTTATTTATTTGAATTACTATCGGTACAGTGTATCTATATGACTAACAGTAGAACCACTCTCTGTGCTCAGTGTCCGGAATGAAAATCAGAGCTTAAATGTTGTGATGCCATTTTTCATTTATTTTTGTTTTCAAATTTTTTATAAAACTTACAAAGAGTTTCTAGTCTACTTGACTAATTTGACAATAAATGAGAAAAGCGAGAAATTTTGGTATGGAGTAGATGGTAAAGTAAGTATGGGGAATATGGGGAAGTGTTGGAGGAGGGATATAAGGGTTGTGAGGAACTGTTGTGGGAGGTGTGAAGAAATGTGGGGGGAGGTGTAGAAAAGTGTGTGGGCACCCTACACTTTTCTACACCTCCTCCACTCGTCCCCACACCCCAACGCACTTCCCTACACCTTCCACACTAACCCCATACGCTCTTCCACACATCTACCATACTTCTTCCATATTCTTCCACACTTGACCCAACTCCCCAATCTACCAAAAATTTCCCTATTTTACCACCATCCATACTCCCCCAAATTCTCTACACTTCCTCGATTCTTTTCCATGCTCCCTCATACTTACTTTATCATTTACTCCATATCAAAATTTCTCACTTTTCTCATTTATTACCTAATTAGTCTAGCAATTAAGTACCGGTACACAAGACGCATAAAAAATTTTGAAAACCAAAATAAAAAATGGCATCACATCTAAGCTTTTTAAAAAGTTTGCGTTATTGTGGTCATACGTAGCAATGCTTTTTTATTGAGTGGGTCCACTGTAAGAATTATACACAGGCCTGCACTGTGGCTATGCTCTTAAGCCACGTCTACACTATTATATATGCGTGAAGTTTTAGCTTACTGGCTTGGCTTATCGGTACGTGCTTGAAAAGCGCAAACTGTCTACACTACAATGTTTGTAATCGTCGCGACGTGCTTTCTAAGCGACGCGATACGCTTCACTTTCATGAACAAAACCATGGCAATGTAGTTAGCGCGAAATTTGTCTTTTCTTGTTGCGGATCAGGCACGAAATAGAAAAGTAAGTTAAGCTTTCTGAAGCTAAGCACTACGGTTGAATCTATTAATTTTTTAATTTCAAAATTCATTTGGAGTTCGAAAATCTAAATCCAAGCTCATCAAAAACTTGTGAGTAGATCCAGTTTTAATCCAAACATGGCAGGTATTGTTGTTATCAACGTTATCACTGCATTCTTAGTGCGCGAGCTAGTGTCGAAAAATATTTTGTCAGCTTCACCATCAATTACTTGGATTGTAACACCAAAATGCTTTAATAGAAAAAATACAAAAAACAATTGAAAAGACGTGAGCGACATGCAAAACAAGGTGAAAATTAATGAAAATAACGAAATGGAAAAGTACAATCATGGTCTATAAATACTAGTCTGCCGACGAGCTTAGTGGCAAACTTTTTACTTAGCGCCACCTATTGACAGGTTAGTACTTTTGGTTTGCTGGCGGCGACAATGGTAGAAAATTGTACAGTCAGGAAGTAGTTAACCTGTAAAGTGGCGTTGCTAAATAATTGCAAACTGCAAAAAATTCAGAATTTATGTTAAAAGAAAACAAAAACGTTTTAAAGACAGTGTCAAGTCCCTAGGATAATGAGTTATCTGGAAAATAGGTGGTTTTGGATGCTGCTGAACCAGCCTTCCTGAATAGATTACTTGAAGATATGCCCGTACCTTGGGTACCATAGTCTATGACATTGACGCGTAATATCAAGTGATTAAAAGTAATCTTAACACTAAGCTTGATAAGGAGAATATAAATTTGGGCAAAAAGTAAAATCAGTAGTGTTAAATCTATTCCTTACATCTGTATGGTAGAATCTATTCCTTACATCTGTGTGGTAGCACAAGATCAATGCCGGAATCTTCAAAACTTGAACAAAAAGCTGTATTGCTTTCTTATTATTGCTAAGCAAATCAGTCAACAAAATATTTCCAGTCTGGGCTTAGCAGCTAAGTTGAAACCATGGTTGAAAACACCCTATTACAGTAGGCTACTGATGTGATTCAACTTTTAAACAATTTCATATTACCAGTAAGTATTGTAAAATGTAGGTCAGTTGACAAGGACTATAACTGTTATCTTTTGCAAAAGTACTCTGGTAGAATTGCTGGGACTGGTAATTGTACCGTATTAATTACCGGTACCGGTATTTCATACGGCATGCACTTTTTCATGTAGGCCTATATATCGGTAGTTATAATTGAGAGTTTGTGTTTCCATGCAGTTGTGATTTTAAGAAAATAATTTAATATAGGCCAAATTACTTTTTGCATTTAACAGACTTTAAATTTGCTGCTGTGCATGTGTGGCTCTGTGGGTCTTTAATTAGTTCGACCTCAATGTCTTCATCACATTTCTCAGGTGGTAAATATTGCTGCTTACCTGGTTGCACATCGTCATCCTACACACCTAATGTATCCTTGTTTGTTGTTCCAAATGGCAAAAAAAATCGTCGGTATGGAGATGCTGCTGATATGCAAACATGGAGTGAAGAATTTTTTAGAGTTTTGTTCAAATATCGTGCTCCATCAGATAAAAATTTTGGAAAAAGATGCAAAAATGGGACTGCATATATCTGCAGTGTTCATTTTCAAGAAGTTTATATTCAGAGAACAAGTAAAATGAGCTGGTTAAAGTATGGAGCATTACCTTTTAAGAATATGCCTCAAAAAAGTGTTGCTACCAAAAGTTCTATAAAGAGAAGGTCCATTGTAAAGCATGAATTGCCTGTTAAAACTAAACGAGTTTGTAAATACAAAACCTTAGATGAGATACAGTCACATTTTTGGTTTTTGGAAACTGTAAGTAGTCGATGGGAGTTAAAGTTTGTAGCAGCAGAAAACATTGCAAGTTCTTCAACAGCAATTCCATCCAAGTCATTTGTACGATTATCATTCTGGAATCCGTGCAACTATAGAATTAGAGCTGTTCCAACTTACACAATATTCATTTATAGTGATTTCAAGTTTCAAATTTTTATTGACGGTCTGCTTCTACCCTCTGATCATGATCTTTATGATTTGTCACTAGTTGGAAGCAATGCTGCAACTGTTAAAGATGTTTTATTGGCTACGGAAAATTATAAGCTATGTGATGGATATGCAACTGCTGGTTTTAAGGTATTGCCTTCGCCTGTACGCCAAAAGCCCTGCTGCATATCAAGCAATTCGTGATGTTTTAGTTTTGCCGTCTCCTTCGACACTTCGGTTGGAACGTAACAAGGGAGGTGTTGTACAGCCAGGGATTCAATTAGATCTTTTGCAGCGATTGACTTGTGCAGTTGCTAAAGTTGAGGATACACATGAGAAAATGGCTGTAATGATAATTGATGAGATGACTATTAAAGGTGGGCTTTGTCTATTAGTTACCAAAAGTTGATTTTGTCTGTGAATTTTTCCATTTCTGCTTGTGTTTTCTCACCTTTCGTACCACGGTTTTCCGCAATTCCGCCTTGGGCCGTTATTGGAAAAAAGACAATTTGGAAAAATACGACGTGAACCCAATAATTTCCCGGGCCGTTACACAAAGTTGCATATGACGTTTGTGTTGGACTTACCTTTAAGATGACAGGTGCAAATAGTGGTTAACTGAATATTAGCACGATATAAACGACCACCTGTGGTACGCCTAAGCGCCACCGGCGCGCTAAAACTGTGCAAACTTCTACATAGCCCCGATGTTCGTTTTGCTTTATGTTATGAACCTAACACAAGCTTGCTTTATTGTACAGATGATTTAATTTACCGGCCATACAGCAACGACGTCATCGGTTATGCTGATACAGGTGATGACTCGCTCAATTCAATAGGATCTTCTGAAGAAAAAGTGGCTGATCACATGTTGGCTGTATACGTGAGAGGTGTGTATCAAAATGATTGTTTCTCATATCTGTATGTTCATATTAAATAAGTCGATAAAAGCAGCCCATCTTTTTTTTTTGTGCCTTTAAATGCCGGACATTGTTCGCGCTTTATCACTCTTTGGTAGCGTTAATTTTTGGCGTGGAAACAACCTAATGGCTGATGTGTTTAAGAATCACGAACAAAGAGCTGGATGGCGTTGTTGCGTTTTACCCCACCAACAATCTTCGATCACTGCAGTTAATGTGGATGATATATAATGCTGTGGTCGAGATTGAAATGCATTCTCAGATTTTGATTTGCGCTATTGTGGGTAAGTAGACTCCGAAACTATGTTATTGTCCATGTGTCAAGAGGCAACGTAGGACGAAATAAACTACCCGTTATGCCTATGCTCTGGTTGCGATGGAATAAAAACCTTTAAAAATATTCCCTTTTTCTCTTTTGTGTACATGACTTATTATTCCGGTGATTAATTAATTTTGTCAGCACAATTATATATATATATATGCAAGTTCGTCGATTCTGCTAATGCTTTAATCAAAATTTCTTTCGATTATGTAGGCGATGGATTGTCTACAAATATGTCAATGTTCAATAACTGGTGTCAGGAAGAATCAGATGGTATCAAGTATCGAGCAAAACATCCCCTTGATGATTCTAGGTACGATTACGTCCTCGCTTGTGTGCTCAATATAAGTGTATATTTTCAGGCTTGTCTATGGAACTCATCTTTTTACCCCGCCCTTTTCCGTCTCATAGCAATTCATGTCTATCCCATCGCATCGGATTTCCATCAGAATACAATTCAATAAAGTTAATAGTTAAACAACTAAAGCGATAATTGATTTAGTCGAAGATTGCTTCTCTGCTGGCGCTAAGTTTGTGATGACTCGCCGAATAAATCAAGACCCTCTGGAATCTCATTTTGGACACCAACGTCAACGTGGAAGGAGATCTGATGCACCGACAGCACCCATGTTCGCTTACAACGTCGTAATTGTTTTAGAAAAAGTGTGAGTGGGTCAAATGTGACACAAGAAAACTGTTGAAAGAGATGTAACTACCGGTCTGCATCTAGTTATGCATTTAGTTGCGTCATGTTGAGTTCTATTGTTATGCCTCGAGAATTGTATATTTTATTTGTTTCAACTCTACGATGCAGTGTTTTTGTCTCTTCATTGCATTGCTTATTTCACTTGGAATTATTGCTCACTTCTAAATTATCTCAACTTTGTAAGTTTTTAGTGTCGCAACTTGCCAGCTGTCAACCTTTTCGGGTGGGTCAAAAGAAATTAGTCGTCTTTGAAGGCAGATGTTCGACTCAACAGTTTTGAAAAGAATTGATCGACAATTAAGAGGTTAAATAGCATTTTAGAAAGTCAATTACCACGATTTAATTGGAATACTAGGATCTTTTTGGTTGTTCATTTCCTGTTATCTTTGCACCATTTTCCGTAGACTAGACCCTAAACCAGGGGTGGGGAACCTGCGGCCCGCCTAAGTTTTGAATGTGGCATAAAAACGCGCAAAAATCTTTGATTTTATGGCAAAAAAAACTCAGTATGTTGATTAAATTTGCGACGTAATATTGTGTATTTTTAAAACAAAATTTACAAAAATAATTATGGCCCGCTGAGAATATTATGCAATCAATGTGACCCGCTGTGCCGTGTTGGTTCCTCACTCCTGCCCTAGACCGTTGTTTGCAGAGCTGTTACTTGTTTGTTCGTGGGACCCATTTTTCCCGTGAAGTGGTTTGTTGACTACTACCCTCAGGATACCTAGTTGGTGCTACAAAAGTAATTTTCTGGGGCTCGATTTTAAATTACGGGCTCGTCTTGACGCTAAGAAAAATCAAATTTAGTTCGAGAGAGTGGATATTTTCTGTCCGCTGCTTAAAAGAAAATGGTTGTAATGAAATGTTGTGTGGTTTCATGGCGCTTCATAACTACTAAGGTCCGTTAGCGCCAGGACTAAATTTTGTCAAGAATTTACAGACATATTATTAGTCGGCAGCGTGGCGTAGTGGTTCGGAGCGTCGTTTTTACGACGACCATGATCGCACGGTTGATGGTTCACCTCCCAACCTAGTGTCGTTGTTGCTTCCTTGGATAAGATGCTTCACGATGATTATCTCTGCTTGGTGGAATCTGGCAAGCAGCAAATTAAAGAAGTCAGAAGAAAATTCAAGCGGAAAACTTGGAAACAAAAGCAACTCCTAAGCGAGTCTGGATTCGTCCTACGCATAGCGCCTCCGTCGCTTTCTCGTGATAGGAGGATAAAGATGAAGAAATCAATCTATGTTTATTTCATCCTCGGCGCTACACTTAATTGCTGAGCGTTTAGCAAGTGTAACAGCAGATACCAGTTTTAAAATCTTTCGTTTGACCCGACTGAGAATAGAACCCAGCCTACCAGCTTCCAAGGCGAACGCTCTAACCACTAGGCCATGGTGCTGGTGTTTAAATCGTTATTTAGTTTTGATTTGCAGTTTCATATTAATGTGAAACCTCACTAATTTTTTTTTGTAATCCGTTGGTATATGTATGCATCACTTATTGTTAAGCCCTTCGTTAATGCGTGCGTTTAAATTTTTTGTAACCGTTGGCGAATAATATTGGTCGAGTAGTTCGCAGCGTCGTTTTTTCGACAGCATGATCGCAGGATTGATGGTTCAACTCTCACTCAAGCCTCGTTGTTGCGTCCTTGGATAAGATGCTTCACGACGATTATATCTGCTTGGTGAAATCTAACGAGCAGCAAATTGAAGAAGTCCGAAGCAAAGTTCAAGCGGAAAACTCGGAAACTAGGGCAACTCGTAAGCGAGTCAGGATTTGTCCTACGCATAGCGCCTCCGTCGCTTTCTCGTGACAGGAGAATAAAAATGAAGAAATCAGATCAGAATATTATTATCCGATTTCGGGATAGAATTCTGTCAGTTTTCTGGGTGAAGTGGCAACTGACGTATTCATGTTTATTTATAGGGTATCCAACTGGCCAATGGTTGGCCATACGTCCCGTTTTTAGGCCTTGGTCCCGGTGTCCCGCCCAGTTTACCATTTTGTCCCAGAATTTTGGATTCAAAATTTGCTTTTGTTGAAACAGCATGTCAGCTGCACAATACACATACCACGGCTTGTGGACGTGATGACCCTTGTTTTTTGCTCTTCACTTGACTTTGGGCGGCGTCCCACTTTTGCATGTCCAGGAAATAGCCAGCCTATTTATTCAGTCTATCTAATTTTCAAATTTTTGCAGTTTTATGCACGTCTTGACGTATGTCGCTTTGTATTATTTTCAGCCCTGCTCCTATTTGTGTGTCTGTTGTTGTGTCATGGCAAAAAATTAAAAACTATTACTACGGCGGAAATTGTTTTTACGTTACCGAAAGACGTTATTGCAAGATAGTGATACAGCTCGTACTGCATTAGTTTGCGAGCTACGTTGATGCGTGTCGCGAGTTAACGCTCTCCATCTCCACTACTTAGCACCTAGGCAACTCAACTAAGCACGTAAGGAATACTGCAGCGATTGAATCACTGGCAGCAGCAACACGCTACGGTATAGGGTTAGACACACACGCGGTACAAATGTTTCAATGAAAATTTCTTGCCAAGATGCTCCAGCATTTACACATTTACAAGAGTGGACTTCTAAACTTTTTCTGAGAAAAGTTATACTGCCTGAAAGCCAAATTATCACCAACAAGTCGTTAGCATATTTTCTTTTCGTCTGAAGGTACACTCCGTTATACTGTCGGTTACTTAGCAATGCAAGCATTACGGTGTTATGCCCTGAAAAATTGCAGTAGGCTAATTTAAACTGCATTCGTAATGTCTTTGAAGCTTTGCGCGATTTTGACTTTCGGTTAATTTGATACATAACACGACAACATGCAAGCGCAACGACGGTGTGGTCAGTTTTGCTGCCTTCTGTCAAAAAAAAAAAAATTTAACACGCTTGCATTTAGCTGGTAGACTGTAGTAAGAGCTGCTGAATATAACTGATTATTTTATTTCAGTGAAAAAGCGTATGAAGTAAAACGGAAAGAGCGTTGAGGCATGCCAGCATGATCATGTGAATCAAATAAACAACAATAGCCTAATAAAGCGAACCAACTCCATTGGCAAATACATTAGTTTAAAATCACATGCACTTTAACATTGTTTGAAAAAGTCTAGCACTTGGTTATTACTCGCGATTTGGTAATTTACTCCCAAATTTTCGTGCCAAAACTTTGATAGATTGTTGGCAAACAGGAGCGTATTTAGGGGAGGCATTGTGCCATGCCTCCCCCTTTTGATCTCACCTTTTAGTAAAAAAGAGCAAAATTAGTGGTCCCAAGTGACTGAAATATGTATGGTTTCTGTGGCTTATGGCCAGGAGCGGATCAAGGGGGATAAGATGAGGGGCATGCACCCTCTCACCAGCCATTTTCAAAAACTTTTTGATGTACACAATTTTTTCGTAATTTCGAACTTCTTCGATAGCAATAAGTCATACGCCTTAAGCACGCATAATCGAAAATGTGAGAAAAAAAAGTGTCATATTTCGCGAAGCACTCAAAACTAGGGTCAAAATATTTAAACCAAATTTGCGTGAAAATAATTGCGTGAAAGACACTAAACTAGCCATTACAGCACGTAAATTTTCAAAAATTTTCCGGGGGAGCATGCCCCCGGACCCCCCTAAAGCCTTTCTTGTTTTTCATTTAGCTTCAAATTAATTCTGCCGAAAAAAATTATGCTTAAAAAAATGCGGAAATTATGCCCCCCTCCCTTTTAAAATTGCTCACTACGCCACTGTTTGCAAATGGTTAATGAATATGATGATACAGAGATTACTGTAGGCAAAAGATGGGCATTTTTCATGCACTGACTGGAGCGCAAGCAACAAAGAACAACAAAGCACTTTGCAGGTAAGCCTATTCGCAGTTAGTGCAGAGTTATAAGGTTTTTTCTCAGCGCATAAGTTTTTAATCGTTTCTTCCGCAATTGATTTCGAGCACATTGTTTAGCTTGAAAGTAAGATCGCATGCGCACATATCGTCTCATCATCAACATTAACATTTATCATTCACTTGATCCATAAACTTATGAACTTAAATTTTAGAAATGATTTCGTCTTCGGGCACTTTTTAAAGAGAAAGCACTTTCACTTTTTAAAGAGAAAGCAGTTTCGTCTTCGGGCACTGAAAGAGTGAAAGCACTTTCACTTAACAATAAATACGAAGCAAACGTTAAAAGTAATCATTGCATTACCTGTCTTCATCTAACAAAACGATATAAGTGCGTAAATGCAAATACAAAGCAAAAGCTAATAGCAATCATTACATTACCTGTCTTCATTAACAAGAAAACAATATAAGTGCGTAAGTATAAAGCAACCATTTAATGAATGTCTTGACTATTTTGGAAGATCCCAACATTACTTGCTTTCATTTGATTCATTTCGAGAGTAGCCTCTCTCATCCAAACTAACTTCAATTAATTTGAATATTTCTTCATCCTTGAAGCAGACTGAATGGGCACCATCACCAGCATTTGCTTTTTTCTGCATGCTTCGATTCACATTGTCACAAAATTCATCATCCACACTGCTCATTCTTCCATGATCAAATAATGTTGAATCGTCTTCATGTGTATTTGCGTAAGAATGCTTATCTTCATTGAGCAGAGGTGTTTCAAGCTAAAAAATTGCATTCACCAATTATCTTTGTTAGTGTGTACTGTATCACAATGTCACAACTAAAGCTGTCATCATAGCTATTATTAAACCAGTTTTATGCTACGTTAACGTAAAAGATCATACAAACACTTATTGCGAGATGGTAATATTTATTGTGAGATGGCGACAACATTTATTGCGAGATTGCAAGCTGTCATTGTACCTATTATTAAACCAGTTTTACGCTACGTCAACTTAGCAGATTATACAAACATTTATTGTGAGACCTTTCGCTTTCTCTTACCAAGGAATTTTCATGACTTCTTTATTGTGCTAACATTTTGTTTTGTACATTAAATACCACCACTTAGTAAACAAATAAACTAGCAGTTATCATCACAATCTCTTAAACTAAAATAAATGGAATATCTTACTGACAGTTCTGTTACCAGTATGGCATACCGCTAGTTACCTGATTAAGAAGAAGATCCATATCTTCATCATTTACCATATCGGACCACTAGGTAAAATTACAAACTCTTCTTGGTCGATCCATTCCTAAGATTAAGTCTTGAATATACTGGAACAGTCACCACAGGTTATATTATTAGCCGTATTTGTTTTAATAATCTACATTAAAATAATACATATTATAAATACATTGTTATAAACACAAAGGAGCTTTATGAGCACAAATAGCCATAGGCTACAGAGAATAATTCAAAGGTACTGCTGTCTATTTTGCCGTAAATGGCAAAATAGTTTCTAGGTCTATTTTGCCAGCAGTAGGTAAAGTCAGCATCTACTTCCCGCAAAATAGACCTACAAGCTATTTTGCAGCGCTCAAAAACAGCCTTGAGTATCCACTCTATATGGATTGCACTATATCCGGCAAAATAAACCTAGAAACTATTTTGCCTCTAGTGGGAAAATAAACACTTCCTAATTTAAAGGTGCAAAAGTTACTGGTAACTGTAAGCATTTATAAGGCCATGAAACCACAGTGTATTTCAGATAAAACCCACATTCACAAATAAACTTTGAGGCCTTCAAAAATGGCCCAGCCAGTTTTGCTTTGGTACTGTAAGTCTACTCATGGTTACCGGTAATTCAAACACCATCGTCTACTGATAAGTTCCCAGGAGTCTAGGCTAATTGAGGCTAAAGACTAATTGCGCAACCACCAGATTACTCCTATACCTGTGTGATACAATAAGTATTCGCTATAACCATTTCATTTCATACTAGGTGATCCTTTCATGCACTCAGCCACGCAGACTCTAGGGATGGTGGTTTAACTGTTTAAGCATGCAAATACAGTACCACCGGTAGGCTATTCAGTATTCGATACCCTCAACTAACATATTAATAAAATCATGTATGAGGTTTTATTTTTCATTTTCATCACTCTAAATTTATACTTTTCGAAAACCAGTGTTAAAACTTCATAAAAATGCGTCGATATTAACTACACATAACTTTATACCGTGAATTAGGCTAGCCGAATCTTTTGTACTTTTCCTGAAGCCACACTGCAACTGCCAGCAGCTGCCAACTTTTACTAACCTGTCAATAGGTGGCGCTAAGTAAAAAGTTTAAACAGCAAAAACTAGCATTGGCCAGCAGACTAGTAATTTACAGACCATGGTACAATCTAACGTCAAAAAACACACAAAAAATTTTCATTGAAAGAGCCTGAAAAAATGTTAACTGTCCTCAGCGCCCTTTTCCAAAGCAACACAAAGCAAGTTCATGACTGTATTTTGAAACTTGGTTCTTTTGCTTGAGGTAACTTTTCGCTTCCATGCCCACACTTTTAAAAAAAAACTTTTGTACGATGTTGTTCACATTCTGGAAAAAACAGCGTAGTGAATTAGGAAGCAAGACGTTGCTGCAGCGGGTCCAGTGGTCTGTCCGTCCCTGTAACACGTGGGTGCACCAGATATAATTCACGCTGAATGTTTAAAAATATTCTTTTTGTTCCCCAATTCCAATGCCAGTTCTTTACAGCTTAGCAATTTTTTTTTTTTGTTTTGCAAAATTACTTAGTCTGGTTGCGCGATGCAAAAGCAGAAGGATTTACTGGTGGCAGTGATCATCAAATCTACAGTACATAAAATCATGCAAATGCTTAGTAAAGATAAAATAATTTCCTAATGTTTATTTCATCCAACAAGTGCTACATTAGTTCTGCAGTGCCAAAATGGTAGACTTCACGCACTGCATAATTTGGCACACATTTCTTGCGCCATTTGCTGGCACTGGAAATATCAGAAAAATTATATATTTGTGGAAGATACAAAAACCTTGTACAAAGAGTGCAATACACAAAATCAAAGTACAAAGCATTTTACCACAAGAAGAATCTTTAGTTGATTTAATTGCTTCAATAAGAGCATCTGTCTTATCGCCTTCTAAAGCTCTGCATCTTTTCCTTGTTCTTGATACTAAGAAATAGGATAAGTCATTTCAATGCAGCTACTAAATTGATGACTAGAAACGCTACGAAGTACATAAGTTCAAATAATCTTGTAACAAGTATGATCACAAAGTTATGATACCATGCAGATTCTGTTGTTTCAATATGAAACGCTGAAAGCATACAGAAAAAGTCCAGTTTAAACATTTTCCGTAAAGCTTGCTATGCAGTGCTATAGTCCAACTCTAAATTTTAATAATGCACCAACCTTTTCTCTTTTTATTTATAAAAGAATCTGTCTCGTATGCCGGGGAAACGCTTTCGACGAAATACTCCACTTCTTCAGCTTGCACAACCGAATCTTTCGGGATCGAGGCTGTGAGTACGTTTCAAGGAAGCCCATTGATTTGTACAAGCCACATAGGACTTTTTCGGAGCCAGCATCGCCTGATCAGATCATCAACACCTCTTCTTTTTCTATTTTGTATTTTTCGCGCATGCCTTTCCATGCGATTTTGCACATATCTTTTGCAAAATATTAGCAGACGATTATAAATTAAAATTTCTGGTTACTTGCACTTTATTTTACATAGCTTGCAACCAATCATAACTTTGGAAAAAGGAAAAGTTAAAACATTTATTTTCTTCATCATTACTTTAAAAAAAAAGAAATATGTTCAAAAGAGCCTGTTTGTGAAAGCTTTTTTACTATTCACAAAATGCATGAAATCAAGTGAAACAGCTTGACAGGTAGTTGAATTCACAAATATTGTATATCTACACAATTTATTCATTAGGCATTGTAGCACTTTATAGGTACTGCAGCACCTTATCAGTGCATGCTCTACCAGCACCTAGAAAACCCAAAATTTGAAAAACTTGTTCTCTACCAGCTGATCGGCACATTGGTAAAAAACATTGCTATTGGCACGGGAGATCTGGGGTTTGACCTCTTTTCAGCAACATGGCCTAGCGGTGACAAATCCCACAAGTTCAATTTTCGGCTGGAGCTAATCGCACTGGACATATTTACACCTGGTGGCTGCTGACTCAAAGAGGGCAAGCTCACTTTGCAGTTTTCCTCAATTACTGTTACATTTAAGTTCACAATAGTTTGAAAAATAATCTCAGTTATTTATATTCTTATATTTATATTCATATTTTTAAAGGTAAATGGCACAGTCAAAACTGCTTTTGGTTAAGAAAAGTAATTGGTGTAATTGAAAGTGGTACAATTTTAAAAATGTCTTGTAAGTAATTTGCCATATAATTTTTCAAAATCACAATGACAATCACAAGTTCATCAAAAACTGTAGCACTAATTAATTATATATGATACATTCAATGCAAGTACAATAATCAGATAATTATGCAAATTGATGAAAAACAAAAGAAAGCAATTAAACCAAACTCAAAACTGCAAATCTTTTTGGCAAAATGAAGAGTCTTCAGCAATTTTTCAACTATTTTCCCTTCAAACAGTTTATGATTTTTTAACATCACACACACAGGTCTTGCACATTCTACTTCTGCATTGATTTTAAACCAGTAACGATTATTACCAGCTTATACCGATATCTCCAAAAAATATAACAACAGAACTATAAAACAAAAAGAAAAGTCCAACAGCTAAAATATTATTATAAATCTAAAATTTGAAATAGCTTACCAGTAAGCATTAGCCATTTTTGGCAATCTACAATACAATAGGCTATACCTCGTCCTTCCACGCCACAACCTTTTGCAACACATTTCCATGCGATCATTTGTGATATTCGGTTACTATATTCCGCTGCTTGTAGATTGAACAAGCATGAAAATTTTTGAATTTAGATACCGGTAAGCAATAAATCTTTTTAACTGTCATAAAAATATTATTCATCCATGGCTATATACCGGTATAGGTATATAAATAAAAACAAAAATGTGTCTAAAACAACGTGCACAGATAAAAAAGCAATGACTAGGACCTTTTTTTTTTTTTTTTGACCTAAAAAATATATTTTTGACTTTGTTTCAGTAAAATTTTGACTTTATTTTGACTTAACCGCTTCCGCGTATTATTTATATCATGTTGCACTTTATTAATTATATATGTTTTATAATCTGCAATTTACATAAGTTTTCAAAGAAAAAGGTAGCCTACTTCGAACATTTTCTCAATTACGCAATGTTGAAGCTAATGCAACAAAGCGACGCATGATGTTAAAACCTAAGATAACGAGCCATTGTGTGTACCGGTATCAATTAGTGTGTAATACAAAAATTGCGTTGCTATCGCAACTGTACTGTACACTAACAGTATGTCTATGATTTTTTTAACGAAAGCCACGCAGTATAATTACAAGGACGTTTTATTGTAATACAGCATCATATATTTTTTTTACGTTCTTCACATCGATGCGAGCGCTCGATCGATCGATGCAAAGACGCGATGGTGCGGCCAGGAAGAAAAGGCGCACCAGCGCACCGGGCGAAAGGGAAGACGCCCGATCAGTCGACCGACCTTGGTCGATCGAAGAAGGAGTCGTGCGGCAGTCGCCGACCGCGCGACCGAAATATCACGAGGCGAGCGGAGCCCGACGCGAAGTGGTCGCTCGCCCCCGGGTTTCCATAACGCGACGTCGGTCAAAAACGAAACAGCAACGTCGATCGAAGAGAGAGATCGGCTTACCTGGTCTTCGGTCGACCTGGACTTCCGTCGCCGGGAGCGGTCTTTGCTTGACGTCGACCCGCCCAGATCGCTTCACTTTCTTCAGGGCAACTTGCAGAGCGACTCTCAACGTGCAACTTCCGCCTAGACGGGAGCCACGCTGGCCGTCCGCGCACCGAGCCGGGCTTTGCACCCTCGTCGAAAACGGCGGCGCTCGACTCGACCGGTGCTTTGGATCCGTGTTCGTCTGCGCGCCGGCACGACGCCCGCCGCCACCGCGAGAAGCAGCGACGACGAACGGAGCGCGCCGGGCGCCGAAAAGCTTTTTTCCAACTACGAGCTTTTCAACCGCAACAACTTAAGCATACGCTTTCGGAGCTGGAATTACCGCGGCTGCTGGCGCCAGACTTGCCCTCCGATTGATACTTGCAAGACGCGCGCCCCCGCCAACGGGCGGTGCAAGTGCGCTCGGTCGGTTTCTTGAACCGCACTCATTGCGATTGTCGGCGCCCGCTAAGGCCCAGCATCGCTATTCCTCGTCACTACCTCTGAGAGTCTGAAATGGGTAATTCGCGCGCCTGCTGCCTTCCTTGGAAGTGGCAGCCGTTTCTCGGGCTCCCTCTCCGGAATCGAACCCTGATTCCCCGTCACCCGTGAGCACCTCGGTAGGCCGAGACCTCACCGACAACAGTTGATAGATCAGACGCTCGAATGGTTCGTCGCCCGATCTCCAAGGACCGGCGATCTGCACAGTTATCCAGAGTCACCACGATCGAAGCGGCCTACCGCCGAAGCGGACGCGACGTCGAACGGCCGGCCAGCCGACGCGCGGACTGATAAATGCACACCTCCCGAAGTCGGCGCTCGTTTGCATGTATTAGCTCTAGCTTTTCCACGGTTATCCACCTTTGACGACTCTCGTCGCCGCACGACCATGTAAACCACGACTGATTTAATGAGCCTTTCGCAGTGTCGTCGTTTTTCGAGCACGACTCGTACTTGCACTTGCATGGCTTAGCCTTTGAGACGAGCATATACTCCTGGTAGGATCAACCAGGTAAGCCGATCTCTCTCTTCGATCGACGTTGCTGTTTCGTTTTTGACCGACGTCGCGTTACGGAAACCCGGGCGCGAGCGACCACTTCGCGTCGGGCTCCGCTCGCCTCGTGATACTTCGGTCGCGCGGTCGGCGACTGCCGCACGACTCCTTCTTCGATCGACCAAGGTCGGTCGACTGATCGGGCGTCTTCCCTTTCGCCCGGTGCGCTGGTGCGCCTTTTCTTCCTGGCCGCACCATCGCGTCTTTGCATCGATCGATCAAGCGCTCGCATCGAAAGAGAATTTCTGCTCGGGGCGGCGAGCAGCGTTTCGATCGAGACGCTCGACACATTGACAACTGCGACAGAGTCCGCCCGACCAAGTCGCTCTGATGCCCCGCGGCAACCGCGCGCCACCATTCAATAAGCGTCGTGTCCTGCTGCTACTGACGCGCTTTTGTTTTTCTCGTCCGCATTGCCAACGGCCGTTCGCTCGGCCTTCTCCGATCATCGGCGGCGGCGCCACCGATGAGCTGAGATCCCTCAAGTTGCGCCGGCTCCCTCAAATCGCGCCGGCCCCCGATCAGTGAGACCTCGGGGCTTTTTCAACGTTTCGCGATTGCAATGTCGCTCAGGCGAGAACGAAACCCCGGCCTGCTGGCCGCTCGTCCGGTGGTGATCTTGGCCATGTCAATATTCTGTCCGCGATTCGAAATCGCTGCTCCCGCGCCTCGCAAGGTCGGACGCCAAAGGTTCGTGCACCCGATCGCGGTCGCCCGCGACCCGGCTATCTGTCACCCCGTCGGGGACAAGCGACTGACGTTCCACAAAGACCGAGGATCGAACCATTCCTTCGGCTCGGATTCCGACTTAGAGGCGTTCAGCCGTAATCCGGCGAAAAGTAGCTTTGCGCCATCGGCCCGTCGACCGAGCACGCGTACCAAACCTTCGAAGCTGTGGTTCCTCTCAAACTAAACAGCATTGCCGTCACGATCCTCGTCCGATCGGCGGCCGGCGACCCGAGGGCCGCGCGAGACCGCACCAAGCCGACACACACTTTGCAAATTTTCTCAAAGTCAAGTTTGAGATCTGTAGGGTAAAATTAACCTGTCTCACGACGGTCTAAACCCAGCTCACGTTCCCTGTTAGCGGGTGAACAATCCGACACTTGGCGAATTCTGCTTTGCAATGATAGGAAGAGCCGACATCGAAGGATTAAAAAGCAACGTGGATTCGGACGCTTGGCTACCACAAGCCAGTTGCTGTATCTTACAGGGTACCCAGTAACCACTCGTGACGATTTGTTTCATTAGACCTTAATGATGTTATACTGCGAAATCATCATATACGAATTACTCCATTATGCATAATGTTACTGATTCCATTGTTAGTTTTTCGAACACATCGCAACCCCACCTTTTCCACACATCAAAAGAAAGGTCTCAATGTTCCCTTGCCCAATCGGCATCTTTAACTCTTTGGGGAGTTCACATTTTCCCACAATCGGGGGATTTCCCTTTTTCAAACAATTCTTTCTTTTTCCATAACTTTCCATTCCCTGCTTGGTTTTTTCCATTGCGACCCATCGTTGTCTTCGTCTTTTCACGGAGCAACTTTTGGTGCGTGTCCCGTTATGCTCACGTCATCATGGGGGATTTAATGGGTAAAATTCTGGTTTCATGCAAATTCTTCTTTTTAAAGTACGTTTACATTCGTTTCTGGGTATGTTTGGTGCAACTATCACCCATCGCCACCTTCGTCTTCTCATTCTGCATGCCATCATGTTCATCTCCTTTCTATTATTCAACCCTGATTGTAGTTATGGCCAAAAAACTGTTATTTTTAGGTACCGGGGTTTCCCCTAATTATTTTCATGTTATCCTTCATAACTCATTACACACTTGCTCAATCTACCTCTTTCACACATCGCTGAATTTGTCTTGTCGCCGCGGTTTTTTTGCCACATTTCTCGTTATCATGACATCACCATAGGGGATTTCATTCACCAAAATCTTCATTTTTTTTTAGATTTTCGCCATTTATTTCAATAATACAAATCGGATCACACCATCCCACACATTCACGGATTTGTCTCTTCAATACCTATCCACACATACTCATTTTTTTACTGCACTCACACCATGACTTAAGTTCTTCCCAAAAATGCACATTATTCAGTCAATTCCAATTTTATCAGTAAATACACAACGCACAAACACCATTCTTCCATCAACATATGTGTCTTGTCACTGTCGTTCCAATGACATCTCGTTCATCTTTCCATCATTACCACAAGCAAAGTTATTACAGAAAAACCATGCATTTCACCTATGCCATTGTTAAACATGTACAATTTCGGGGATTTCCCTCATTATTTTCCTTATATTGTTAATATCTCCTTTCACTCTTAACCGATACCAATGTGTGACATATCGTTGAATTTGTCATGTTGCTGCGGTTCCTTTGCCACATTTTTCGTCATCCTGACGTCACCACAGGGGATTTTATACACCAATATGTCCATTTTTTAACTTTTTTGCCATTTATTCAACAAATAAAACTTGCATCACACATTCACGGATTCGTCTCTTCCACACCCATCTACTCACACCACTTTCAACACTTCACTGTCACATACTCCTAAGTTATAAGCAAAAAACTAACATTTTACTTAAAAGTCACTTTTCTCGCTGCACACACAAGCCACAAACACCATTTTTTTTATCAACATCTGCGTCTTTTCATTGCGCATACAATGACATCTTGCACACCTTTCCACCTTAACCACAACGAAAGATATTAAAGAAAGAGCAAATTTTTCCTTTTGGGTTTGTTACGTCACGCTCTTCCTTTGATCTTTGCTCCTAACGCGATTACTCACGAACCATTGATGCTATGGTTACCACTCCAACACCAAACGAATTGGCTCTCCAATGCGCATCTTTTCATGCTATTTCCGTCATCGTGACGTCACCACAGGGGATTTTATACACTAATATGTCCATTCCTTCACTTTTTGGCCATTCATTCAACACATAAAACTTGTATCACACATTCCACACATTCACGGATTCGTCTCTTCCACACCCATCTACTCATACCACTTTCAACACTTCACTGTCACATACTCCTAAGTTATAAGCAAAAAACTAACATTTTACTTAAAAGTCACTTTTCTCGCTGCACACACAAGCCACTTTTCATTGCGCATACAATGACATCTTGCACACCTTTCCACCTTAACCACAACGAAAGATATTAAAGAAAGAGCAAATTTTTCCTTTTGGGTTTGTTACGTCACGCTCTTCCTTTGATCTTTGCTCCTAACGCGATTACTCACGAACCATTGATGCTATGGTTACCACTCCAACACCAAACGAATTGGCTCTCCAATGCGCATCTTTTTATGCTATTGCCACACCTTTGCCATCTAAAACTCCACAGTTATTCAACTTTTTCTCGTATTGCTCCTCCCACCCCTCCTCATTAACTGCTCAAGCACGACTTTCCGTATAAAACCGATGAAACATTTTCCCTAACTCATTTGTGCTGAAACAGAGTTGTGAAAGGGGTAAGTACGTGCAGCTCAGCGACCAATAAAGTATGAATCTACTGCATTTACATAGGATTGCTATGTTTCTTAACCAGTGCAGCTACAGAGCATTTGCTAGTAACATTATTTCAGTTGTCCTACTGAGCAAGCTCTAAACTATTAACATAGTGCAGTTACATAGGATTGTAAGGTTTCTTAACCAGTGCATTTACAGAGCATTAAGTTGTAACATTATTTCAGTTGTGCTCCTCAGCACCTGCCAAACTATTAATCTACTGCAGTTACATAGGATTGCTATGTTTCTTAACCATTGCAGCTGCCTAGCATTCACTTGCAACATTTCCTTCAGTTCAGATACTTACCAATCGCTAAAATATTAATGCAGTGCAGTTAAATATGCTTACTACGTTTCTTAACCAGTGCAGATGCAGAGCATTTACTTGTAACATTACTTCAGTTGAGATACTTAAGCAATATCTCACCTTTTCAGTCAACTTTCTTGCAGTGTTGAATTATTACCAGAATTTCCAGTAAGTACATCTTAGCTAACATAGTTGTGTTAAAGTATTTATTACATTGCATTGTTTTTAAAAATATTTTCAATTCTCATTTTTTACATTTCAAATACGTCCATCGTATCCTGTTCATTACAGTTGCATTGAAAATCAATCCCTACCACACACAACCACGGTAAGTGCACTGACCACGCAACGTCTTTACAATGCAATACTTCAACATTGCACAACTTGTATCTTTCAATTTGCAGATGCCATACTACCCGAAAAAAATTCAGGATTTCAAAAAAACAACGACAAGGTGGACAACGCACTTCACGGGGTCCAATACAGCAAACACTTCTCAAAGGATTTCCTTAGGCCGTACGGGAAAGCTGTATTGGACACCACAGCCACTGACGTCGACTTCCAACACAAGTTGAAACCTTTCACTTGTGAATGGTTGAACAGACCGGCAGTGGCTATCTCTGAGTGTCTCGAGACAATTGAAGCAAATTCGTATGCTGTACGCAAACTTTTCAAGTTGTTCGAAAAGACAAATCTCATCAATGAATACGTTCAGCATTTGCAAACAATCACCAAAAGTTGGTATCTTATTATGCATGTCACGCTAGTAAGCACGTTACCAACACATCTTTTTACATTTCAGAAATTTATTCCTATCGAGATGAACCAACTGCACAAAACCTTAAAAAACTTCAAGAGACGTGGTGCAACAACACCGGAAATGCTGATTGTGTGGTTGATAGTCTGCACGAGCTCTGCGGAGCCATTCATTTATCTTCCATCCATGTCATGGTAGGTCGTCACTGCTTTGAGGATCTGCAGCGGTTGAGCAGAATGTTTGGGGAACACGAGTTTGCTGGGGATTTAAAAAAAAAGCTTCACTGCAGACCTATCATGCCATGATGCGTCCCACATCATTGGAAAACAAGAAAGTGAGTCCATGCATTTGCACATTGTTTATTCATTACACTAAACAACCTGCACTGTATTTTAGACTTTCATCGGCAAAAAGAGGTCGTTTCACGACTTGCTGTCGTCGGACGACGAGCCTTCCACAAGTAAAGTAAGTAAAATGACGCCAACATCCTCACGCACAACCACGCGACGCTCCTTTCAATGGACTGACGAACATTGTGACTTGCCAACAATTTCAGCGAGAAAACGCACTCCCATTGATGTCACACCTTCAACATCTAAAGCAATGGTGTCTTCCTCGTCAAGCTCATCCAGCAGCAATGAAGAAGAAACTGCAACCATTGCTGTGCCGTTAACTCAACCGCAGTTAACACAAACAACGTCTTTGCCAACCTCGTACGACTTCATTCAGCATGTGTCAATCAGCGACGTCGAGGATCCACGGGCGATTTCCACTGGAAACACGTTCCCCACCAAGACAAAGGGAAGCAAAAAAAAGGCTACAAAGAGCAAGGGCAAAAGCAGAGATTGACGGTTCTGATACATTGACTTTTCTTTGTAAACATTACACTAATAACTTTTCTTTATAAACATTATGTCAAGATTTTGTTGCATTTTCAACAAAAAGGCTAAAAACAGCAAGGGCAAAACCACACATTGACGATTCTGATACATTGACTTTTCTTGGTAAACATTACACAAACAACTTTTCTTTATAAACATTGTGTCAAGATTTTGTTGCAATTTCAACAAAAAGGCTAAAAAGAGCAACGCCAAAACCAGAGATTGACGATTCTGATAAATTGACTTTTCTTTGTAAACATTACACAAATAACTTTTCTTTATAAACAGTATGTCAAAATTTTTTTGCAATTTTTTCACCACTTTGGCGTTTCTCTTTTAAGTTACATGTGTGTTGCATTGCCTTCGTAATTGCGCTTTCAATTGTCCATTAACCAAATTTCGTTTTTCAGCGTTGTATAGCTTTTTGCAATAACAATATTGAACATTATGGAATAAGATATGAAATACGCACGTGCTGAAGTTCACCCGAACAACTGCTTTAGCATCTTCAACTGTGATGAGGTAACGCATTTCATTCACAAACACTTCTGTTTCCACTTGCATGTATAAACTAAATATTTCTCTTTCAGGAAAGGCGGTTGCACAACATGGAGTAAAATCTGCGACAACGCAAGGAACGGACACAAGAAAATTTCCTCACTTTCGCGTCTAACCATCAGCTCAATGCAAACGACTCCATTCCTTCCAATTTAGTCAAAGTAAGACTTTGCAACACCCTGCACTATTTGCGTTGCCTAAACATTCAACGTCACTTTCTGTCATTGCAGGATGGCAACAAGCTGCGCACATGGCGCTTGCAAAACTCATGGGTGGAGTGTCCATGTTGTCGCTGCTTCACTTCAAATCCACTCCATCCCAACATGAATGTTTTTCGCAAAAAGTGGCACACATGCGCATGCAAGGAGAACGGCACCGATCACATTCCCTTCTTGCCATACTTTCCGCAGCCGCTGACAGGCTTGACTGCTCAAGATGAACTACTTGCTGTCCTGGAATGCGACAGTGGTCGCTATCAGCGTGCCAAGCACGGCTACCAAGTGAAGACCTGCGGCTTCAGCGCTGAATTGCCACCTCTGTCTGTGCAACAGCGCATTGATCAGATTGCTGACCCTGACCGTTCTGCTCGACTGAACAGGGCCTACTATTTCCTCATGACCTTGCAGAACTTTCACTATTCCTCATTTGTCGACATGGTTGAGTGCAATTCTTTTGCCCAAAAAGTGCAATTCTACACTTTATTTTCCATCCCATTTATTGAAACTGCACTGTGGCCGGTCCTCTACTTCAACGACCACTTGTGCGAGTCCTCTGATGATGTTGCCAACCCCAACAAGAAGAGCAAAAAACAACAGTTCCTGTGGAAATGCTTGTCGGGCAACGTTGACTGCAAATAATTTCAATATGTTGCACTTCCAGTATGACCGTTGGCTCTACGAGTCGGTGAGTGGAACCATCGATTCTGGCAAAAAATTTGGAGTTTCACCGGCTAGCGCTCTTTCAAGTAAGGCGTACTGCCACACTTTCTGGCGTTGGCAGCACGCACTGCTTTTAGATGTGGTGGAACATTTGGGTTTTCCCACACTGTTCATAACATTAACTGCGAACGAGTGGCATTTCTGTTCATAACATTAACTGCGAACGAGTGGCATTTCCCAAAGCATCATTTCTTCCAGCACCACATGTCTTCCTCCTTCTCCTGCCCAGGCGATGATGCATTCGCGGAGACCATGAGTATTGTGCACACCCTGCAGCAGGTTTGCAGTCAATACATATGTGGCTCTGCTACTCGCTCCACACAGCATGTTCTGCGTGACTTCAAATATCCCAAGTCCAAGAACGTTCTTTCATTCTTTTACCGTGTCGAGTTTCAGAAAAGAGGTACACCACATGTACATCTCCTTGTTTGGTTGGGCCAACTTTCCGTTGTCGACATATCCCAATTTTCTGTTCATGTTCCTACCTCAAACATATCCCTTGCATTTAATGTGCACACTCTGCAAAAGAGCAATCAAGAACTTCCTGCGTTCCTCCACATCAGGGCTGACGAAAATGCATTCTCCGACGATGGGACCACTTTGATGTTGCATCACACCCAATCTGATCACAGCAATGGAATCCGACCATACATCCCCAACGTATTATGCGCCCTGTCCAGTCACATGGATGTGCAATGCACTGACGGCTATGGCATGTTGCTGGCATACGTCAGTTCTTATGCAACGAAAATGCATGATTGCCATGCCGGTGAAGCATTGTACTGCAGCAGCATAGACGCTCGCAATGCTGCTTTCCGGTATGTCACTTCCTTACACCCGAGTGAGCCGGAAACGTGGTTTCTCCTATCCCGTCTTCCCTCGGCCCATCTCTCTGGTCGTCACAAAAAATTCTCTGTCCCACGATTCAACGACGCAACTGAAAACCCCAACATAGTTCAGTACTTCAACAGAACCTCCTCTGCATCCCATTTATCCCTGCTTGACTTTCAACGCCAACACGTAACCTCTGCTTCTCCTCCTCATCCCTACACTCGCAACGAGGTTGCCTTCGTCGGTTGCAAGATGGTTGGACTAACCAAAGTAGAGTTCTTTTGGCAACACACCATCTTGCACGTGCCTTTCACCTCCTATCAGTCCCTACTTCCTCCTGATCACGCAATCCTTCCTCCTGCAATCTAACCTTTTGCAGTGGCACTCTTTAGCAACCCCGCACTGTGGTCAGATGATGATGCTGTCACTGCCTTTCTTCGCAAACGTGGCTGCAAAAGACACATCTTAAGCACTTTCCTTTCTTTTCTTCATTCAAATATAGACACCTTGCAATGCCTTCGCAGTGGTCGCCTCTCTCCTACCCAGATGACGTTCAACCAAGTTGCGTCGTCACTTTCCCTTCGTTTGAACCAGGACCAACTGCAGGCCGTTCATCATGCGACTGCTTCTGTGAAGAAAACACTAGAGCGTTCAAATCCCGATGTCCATCACATTGACAACGGATACCCTTTGTTTCTTATTAAAGGTAAGTCTCCAAAGTACAATGCACGCAACAAACAATCCTGTGCAACCACATTGTTATTTCCAGGCATGCATGGCACCGGAAAAACCACGGTACTACTCGCAATCATTTCCATACTGGCTCACCTGGACTGCTCCATCTTAGTGGCTTGCCCTACTGGATTCCTTGCCACAACCTATAAGGCAAAATTCCATCACGCTATTGACTGCGACACGGTCCATTCTGCGTTTGCTATATCTGTTGATGATCGCTGCTGCAGTACCACCAACTGGAGTCTGTCCAAGTAAGTGCACCATGCCGTCAAACACTCAATAACAAATCACAATAACGTTTTTTTTGCGCAGATATGATGTCATTATCATTGATGAAGTCAGCATGGTTTCCCTGGCAAATAGCTATCATATCTTCAGCACGTTAAACTCCTTGCCTATTTTTCCCCATGTCATACTTTGTGGCGATTCATATCAATTGCGTGCTTTCGTCAATGATTCTTCTAACGACTCTCCCACACTGCTGCAGAATCGCGAGATGCTGGCTCACTGTGACACCTTCAAGCTCACGCAGCAGTGTCGATGTGACGACATTTCGTTCAATAACATGCTTATGCATATAAGGTAGTATTCATCATGTAAAAGTGTTACCAATAATTAATCTTTGTTTGGAAACATCTCGCGATAGTGGCTTAAACAATCAAATCTTCATTAGAGGCTACTCGTGGTATTACGCTGAAGCCTGTAACAAGAGCGCGGCCAGTCTCTTTGGCTAGCACTCAAATTGTTCGGTGTTCCTATTTTTGGGTGCCCATCCCCAAATGTGATAAAGCCCATTCGTTCCAATGACCAATTGCCCCTCCGCCCCAAATGTTCTCTTGTCCCAACTTGATTAATTAAACTGCCAAGTACTAAACGTCTTCTAACACGCGAGAAACGCAGACCGACAACGAATGTGACGTCAAGATGATGTCAAAGTGGTGCAAATGGCCTTTAATGGATAAGGAAACGAGAATTTGGCATGGTTGATGGAAACTGTCGAAAGTTTAACTCCCGTATAACTATTTGTAATTAAATGAAAATTATCGACTAATTCACATTTTAATGCAATGCAGGTTCTTATTCATTTCTTATAGGAATAACATTTCAGCAATTTCTAAGAAAAAGTTTGAAAAACTCTCTTGAAATACAAATAGTTTTGAAGCCAAAATCACAGATTTATGCGAAAAGTGTATAAGCGTATTTGACAAAACCAAGCCAAAGCACTCCCGACGACAACGAACTCGGTTCTGCTGCGTCGGGACGTCATTCAAAGCGAGTTTTTCTGTCGGGCTGTCGTTTTTAACGCGTAATCGTTCAGTGTGAATTGGCCGTCGTTTGCACGCGTCGGCAGCGGCATATGACGCGACAAC
Source organism: Trididemnum miniatum (assembly GCA_964006365.1). Classification (NCBI taxonomy): domain Eukaryota; kingdom Metazoa; phylum Chordata; class Ascidiacea; order Aplousobranchia; family Didemnidae; genus Trididemnum; species Trididemnum miniatum. The sequence continues at coordinate 8,878,256 of OZ023240.1, read as the reverse complement.
GACGCCAGTGTGAATCAGGCTTTAGCGTACTGGCCGCAATCCGGCCTAGAACCTCCGCGGCTTAGCGCCTGCACACTGGGCAACACAGAAAAAACGTCACAGCGGTGGGGAGTCGTTGGCGACACTATATCCTATCTGGCAGATCCGGAAAAAAACTAAGACCTTCCGCCCCATAGCGATGTTTTCAACCACTAGGCGAATCGACGGAGACGCTAGGATGAGTCTCGCCATTCGTTACACAATTGGGCGTAAATACCGCAATTATATTGAAAGGTTTGATATTTTTTTACCAAATCAACAAATCACACTTCCATTTTCTTCAGAGATTAAACCAGTTGGCTTTTGTATCTTCTTTCTTTTCGCTACAGCAAGACTACTTTGATGAGAATTGCGGCGACTTTTATTTTCACTACAGCGAGGCTACTTTGATGAGAATACTAACAGTTCAGACGGCCGAGTGGTAAGAGCGTCCCCCTACGGAGCTGTAGACTTGGTTTGATTCCAAGTTGGGTCAAACCAATGACTTTAAAATTGGTATTCACAGCCTCCCTGCTTGACGCTCAGTATTAAAGGAACAGTGTGAAGAACAAGCCGGCAAGTTTACTTGTGGAGATGGAAAAGACACTTAGCGGGATTCCCCCATCTAGGTGTGGTAAACAGGTGGCCGGCAACTCCTAAGCGAGCTCGTATAGCGCATTGATCGCTTTCTCGTGATAGGAGGATAAACATGCAACTAAATACAAATACTTGCTTTAGTAACAAGCTGTCTGTAGGCCTATATGCGTTGAAACGTTCGCGTCTTTCTTTTTATGACAATACAGCAACAGTGCAGACCAGTTGACTTTTACATGCTATGAATATCATATTGCCTGCCCGATTGAGCGTCAAGAGTTGAAATCAATACATGCGTTTATTTATTAAGACAATGCTTGAAATCAGTGAATATGTGAAGAATCAAAGTGAAAATCAAATGTTAAAATTCATAAATTCAATGCATAATTTCAACACAACGACACCTTAATAAACAGAGCACAGACACATAAAATATACGAAATATGCACCGGTAAGTCATATGTTAACCATCAGCTGGAGAGGGGGTTGTGATCAATTTGGTGCCAGCTGCCACCGTCAGCGATTTGGTGCCATACGGCAGTGAATCTAGTGCCATATGGCAGTGGATGTAATGCCATACGGTAGTGAGTCTAGTGCCATATATCAGTGAATCTAGCACTCTGTACTACCATATGGCAGTGAAATATAGGCTATGTGGTATCAATTAATAGGGAGTTGTACTCGTTCTATCTAGTCGTTGCTTTATTTACCAACATCGATTGCATCACTATAACCCACCTTTCGTGGTGACTGCATAAGCGTTAATGAAACAAAAATAAATAATACACCGCCATTACTTTAGTAAGAACCGGAACTTCCCAGACAACATGAGTATGTTGGGCCAACGTTGGTTGATGATGGGTAGTGTGGGCGTTGGCAGGGCGCAGTCGCCAACGGTGGTTCAAGGTTGGTTGATGGTGGGCAGCGAGACGTTGGCAAACCACAATTGCCAACGTTGGTCCAATGTTGGGTTGAGGTGTTGAAAATGCTAGTTGGTCCGATTAATTTATTAGCAGAAAACAAGATTTGCTTTATCATTGGACCAACGCTGAGCTAAGAAGTTGAGAATGACTGTTGGCTTGTTGATTCATTCGTGGAAAATCACCGTTGGCTTTACGTTGAAATGGGGTGGTAAGAACAGTAGTTGGGCAAATTAATTTATTTGCAGTAAGCAAGGTTTGCTTTATCATTGGACCAACGCTGAGCTAAGAAGTTGAGAATGACTGTTGGCTTGTTGATTCATTCGTGGAAAATCACTTGTTTGTCAAATAACTTTATTGATGAAAATTACAAATTTGATTTATTCTTTAGCTTAGCAACCGTACATGCGGATTTAAAATATCAGTATTTTGCAACACAATAAGCGGGAATGATAGCAAGATCCTGATTTTTTGAAGCTTTATTATATACTCAACGATATTAGCCGGTATAGCTCAAGAAACAAAATCTTTTAAAATATAATTAAATTGGAAACGGAGTTAGGTCGTTGTAGTTGTATTTCCCGCCATTCGATGTTCCCGCGTAAAAAAATCGAACATAAAGTTTTATACATTTTCTGTTAAGCAAATGTTATACATAAGTGTCTATTCAAGTCAAGATTTAATTGTGTGAATATACGCATAAAGGTCATGTAAAATCTTGAGTTTTCCGAAACATTTTAATCGAAAAAATCCATTGCGGAAACACAATTGTAAATTTACCCACAATGCTGAGCTGCAGGCAAACGTGGTTCGAGCTCAGGCTTCGAAGCTTTGTTCTCAAGTAAACTGACGTAATGACTGTAATAGCATAGGTTATCGGTATCGGCATAGTTAACTGGTTAATGAGTTCGCGGTGAGATAGTATTGCTGAAATATAAAGATGTAAAATAGGCTTAGTTTGATGTTTAAAGCTAGAGCTTATTGGTCACTAGTTAGTAGTTACCGGTATCGAGTAGCATAACATGCTCGTAGGTTCCTAAATCCTAATGACTTTGTCTGGAAGTAAAGCACCGTATAGCCTATACTGCTATAGGATCTACGGAAGTAAAATGGGTACCTACCTTGGGGTAAAATGAGTAGCAAAACTTTTTTACCGGTATTAATACAACCAAAATTGTTGCAATAAGTTGAGGCTGCTTTGCTTAAAAATAAACCCTTTAGCATTAATAAAAATCTCTGAAACCAGTTTTAACTGTTTAATGTACCTATTGCAACAATTTTTGTTGTATTAGTAAAAAAGTTTTACTTGGGTCTGCAGGGGAAAAATGGGTACCTTGAGGAAAACTGAGTAGTAAAACTTTTTTATTACCGGTAATACAACAAAAATTGTTGCAATAAGTTAAGGCTCTTTGCTTAAAAATATACCCTTTAGCATAGATAAAAATCCCTGAAACCAGCTTTAATGTATTGCAACATTTTTTGTTGTATTCGTAAAAAAGTTCAACTACTCATTTTACCCCCGCAGACCCTACTCACTTTACCCCGTGAAGCCCATTTTACTCCCGCAGACCCTATATTATAAGCCATCAGCCCCAAGCCTTGTTTCCTAGTTTCTTTTGGTCTTGCTTATTGTTCCTCTAACTGGTTGGTACTGGTACAAAATCATTGTTACTCAAATCAGATTTGCTTTCTAAATGATGTGTTTATCAAACAAAACCCATTTGCTAACAAAATATATGCCTACCGCCGGCTACCGGTAGCAGTTACCAAAGATAGTGCATTAACGTGCCAACCTATGGCATCTGTTCCACTGTTTTATTCGTCTACGCTTGTTTTAGGTATATCAGTAACAAAGTGAGTAGTTCTTGGACTATTAAACGACGTGCCAAAAAAGCTGTTAATGAAAAAATAAAGAAGTATAGACCAACCAGTACTGAAATTTCGTTTGTTATTAGTAACCCTCCATTCAACAGCTCAAGTTCACATACTGGAATTTCGTGTTCAGAAGTTGAATTCCCTGATGCAGATGTGAGCACTAGTCGCGGTGATTTTCTGAATTCTACTTGTCACAACACAAGTCAAAATACCATTCAAGTAGCTGATATTGTGCAAGAAGAAGATGCACCTAACACTGATGATGATGATCAATTGACTGATGATGATGATCTACTGACAAATGAAGTCGATGCTGATAGTTTGTGGAGTACCAGTAGTTGTGAATTGGAAGGAAATCAACCAAAAGATGAATCAATCACTCTGTCATCTACGCACCTAGTTTTCCTTTTAGCTACTTGGGCAAATAAACATGGAATCTCTAATGTTGCACTTTCTGCATTACTTATTATTTTAAAGGCATATTTTTCGGACTTACCTAAAGATGCTAGGACTGTTTTAAAGACAGATAACAAGCATCAAATTAAGGAAATTAGTGGTGGTTTCTAAAATTTTTGAGTAGCTGCAAACCACAAGGCTCTGTTTTTGAAACAATTAAGGTTCATATTAATATAGATGGTTTACCATTATTTAAAAGTTCCAAAGGACAGTTTTGGCCAATACTTGCCAATTTATTGTTAATAGCTGAAGCCCATGTTTTAGTTTTGAACTCGCCGTTTAGTCAAGAAAGACGTTTGTGATAAGCCCTACTCAGACTGTTGTAGTCAATTTCGTAGCGTAGCTTCTTAATACTGGCAGCTTAACAAATAATGTTCTTTTTTATAGATAAGCTTCTTAGCTACTGTGGGTGGAAGGTCTCTGGAAGAAAACGTTTGCAGGGTTCTTTCAAAGCTGATTTCAAATAACTTAGCTGCTAAATTTAACTGGATGGGAAAGGGGTGGAAGAGAGAATTTCACGACTTAAAACTCAACCAAGTTGTGCAAGGTATGTACTGTCGTGTATAGCAAAATTTTCGTGTATTTTAAATGCCTAGTTTTCTCGGACCAGAAGACAGCGAAAGAAACTTGCGTTTTTCTAGCCAAACGAAGATGGGATTCCAGCTAAGTGTGTTTCCTAACGGTATAACAAGTGAAACTTAGTTGGTTGGCTGGTTTTCGGCTTTGTTTCCAAGTGCTGCGAAAACATTACCAACGGAACATGAAAAGCCCAATTTTTTTATGTCAATTTTAACCGCACCGATATCGTTTTCTATATACCTAAATCTGCGACTTCAGGTTTTTACCCTAGATGCTTCCTCCAATGTTTCAATGGTTTTCTTTGATAATTATGGAAAAAGCCAATCTGATAGTACTGTTAGGAATGTTTTACATTTTTTGTTATTGTTGCAGCTGCTGTACGAAAAAACACTCTTCTTGACAACCCTACAGAATGCCGTATTGGGGAAATCACCAAGGATTGGTTTAATTACGCCCGAGATCAGGAGAAGGTAGAAAAAGGCGAGAGATGAAGAACCAGTCTCAGGAAAAATCGTGTTAGGCAAACTTGTTATTATTTTTATGTTCTTTCTGGTCTTAGGTGAATTTTTCATGTGTAATCCTATGCTTTGCTTAGTGTAAATGCTCATGCTTCGCACCAGTATTTTTCACTTCGTTTATTTGAAATAGTCTTGTTCATGCCTTTGAAGTGGTATATTTTTTGTTCTTGTTTTTTTCACGCTTTTGTAATAAAACTTTCGTTTTTCTATATTTGCAGTGCTCTTTTACTGGTTGTAGGTGGTAAGTGAACGGTGGTGATGCAAATGCTTACGTTGGTCAATATTGGGGCTACCGTTGGCGCGCAACGTTGGTCAATGGTGGGACTAGCGGTGGCCATGCAGCGTTGGTCAATGGTGGGGTATACAGTGGCAAAGCAACGTTGACAAAAGGTGGGTTAGGCGGTGATTCATTAACGTCATGCTAAGTCGGTCAAACGTTTGGCCAACGGTTCTTAGCGCGGGCAAAATTCGTTGACCCAACGATGGGCCAATAAGCAACATGACGTTAGTTAGTGTCTTTTATTTCCGTACCGTCAACACAAGAATAATATGCAATAATAATATACAGTAAAATTACCACTATAATTCTGTCAGAAAAAAGGAGACGAAAAAAGAAAAAAAGCTTACAAAATCGTGCCGTGTGCAAAAAAGAATACAGTAGACTCCGCTTAACTGGCTCCAAGCTAACAAAATCGTGCCGTGTGCAAAAAAGAATACAGTGGACTCCGCTTAACTGGCTCAAAGCTCACAAAATCGTGCCGTGTGCAAAAAAGAATACAGTAGACTCCGCTTAACTGGCTCACGGATAACTGGATCATTCGGCTTACTGGATCATTTTTTCAAAGTCCCTAATCACACGCGCCTTTTCTATGCAAAAGTACGCCGCTTATCTGGATCACTATTTCGGATAACTGGATCACTTTTACACTGAAACTTACCGTAAAATCTCGTATTTGGAATGGCACGTACCTCAGTATTTGAATGATCACACGCTAAAACATGCTTTTGCCACGCAGTGATTATGCGGGTAAGCGGGTAAAGGCACGAGACAGCGGGTGCAAGCACAAATTGTTTAGACCAATTGCGGCCCATTACAATTTTCAACCATGAATGATTGAACGCTGTTAGAGGACATACATAACAAACAACACGCATACACTTAACCCTTCGCGCTTCTTTATCAGCCGAGCGCGTGGCGGGAAGCTGCGAATACTATTTTTAAAGTTTTTAGTATGACCCGACCGGGAATAAAACCCAAGATTCCCGGCTACCAAGCGGACGCTCTTAAACGATACACGAATCGTAAGCGGGTAAGCTACTGATGAACCAAAAACAATAGGAAGATTTCGAGTCATGTTCTCACAGCAGACTTGTAACAGTCGACTCTGTGTCGTTTTTTTCCGCAGCATTAACTTTTTTTTACAATAAAATAACTTGTCTTTGATGACTTGATCTTTCTTTAAATACGCAACTTTTCGGCTAACTGGATCAAAAGCTCTCTGCCCGAAGTGATCCAGTTAAGCGGAGTCTACTGTACTAAAAACTCGGACCAAAATCACGCTTTCTTCATTATCGTGATTTTGACAAAAATGAGTCTGATACTAACTAAAATTGCGACGCTTTCCGGACCTCCATTTTTTATATCTTGATATGCATCGCATAGAGCAGACCTGGGCATTTTACGGCCCGCGGGCCGTATCCGGCCCTTTGCTCGACTCTGACCGGCCCGCGTAAGGTTCATAAGAAACTATAAAATAAACGTATTTTCGTATTTTACCTTATGCGTGGGTTGAATGTGCATTGCTTGTATTTTAAAGTTGTGTTTTTTTTACATAGTTCATAGATACGTAAAAGTACGTAAGTGATTTGTGTTACTGATTTGAAGTTGTTGCAAGAAGACTACGGGTGTCAAGACGGATTTTATCCCTAAAATGTCGACTAAAAAAAGAAAGATTGATGCTGAATGCAGAGTTTTCAATAAGATGTGGACTGCTAAGTATTTGTTTACTGAAATCAGAGGCAAGGCGGTGTGTTTGGTTTGTGGAGACCAGATTGCCGTGTTCAAGGAGTACAATTTGAATCGACATTATGAGACAAAACATTCAGAGAACTACAAAAACTTGAGTGATGCTGAAATGGCACGGATGTCTGAAGATTTGGTTGCCAAGCTAAAAAAACAACAAGGGTTATTTACCAAGCTTCACACATATAGGGAAGCAGCAACCAAAACCAGCTTTGTAATATCCCACAAAATCGCTAAAAAGAATAAGCCTTTCTCAAATGGAGAGTTTGTAAAAGAGTGCTTGATGGACTCTGCATCACTAATATGTCCTGAAAAAAGAGAAGCATTTGAAAACGTCTCACTGTCCAGGCGCACCGTGACGAGAAGAATCGAGGACATTGCCGGAAATTTGGAGCTTCAGCTGCAACGCAAAGTGGCAAATTTTGACTTTTTCTCCTTGGCTTTGGATGAGAGCTGTGATGTCAGTGATACAGCCCAGTTACTTGTATTTGTCCGAGGGATAACGAACTTCAAGATTACGGAGGAGCTGGTAGCAATGCACTCAATTAAAGGCACAACGACGGGGAGCGATCTATTCACGGAGGTAAACGCATGCATGGACTCACTGGGACTGAAATGGGACAGACTGATAAGTGTCACAACCGATGGTTGTCCAAATCTAACGGGGAAAAATGTTGGGCTGTTGAAACGTATGCAAGATAAAGTTACTGAAATCAATGCAGATCATAAATTGGTATTTTTGCATTGTATTTTACATCAGCATGTGTTGTGCAAGTCAGTGCTTAAAATTGATGGTGTGATTGACGTTGCAACTAAAATAGTAAACTTCATCAGGGCACGAGCACTGAATCACAGGCAGTTTGTTGCACTTTTAGAGGAGCATGAGACTGAACGTAGTGACATCAGGTATCACACAGCTGTCCGATGGCTGAGCTTAGGAAAAGTGCTAAGTGTATGGGATCTGAAAGCAGAGATCCGACAGTTTTGTGAGACGAAAGACAAAGACATCCCAGAGTTCTCAGATGAGAGGTGGAAAGCAGATTTTGCATTTGCTGTTGATGTGACTGCACTGATGACTGCACTGAACACTAAACTGCAAGGCAAGGGCCTTTTCGTCCATGAAATGCACAACCTGGTAAAGGCTTTTATGACGAAGTTACAGTTTCTTTCGAGGCAACTGGAGAGCAATAATCTCACTCACATGCAAACCCTGAAAGAAGCCACGCCATCAGATGATAACCTCCACAGGTACTCATCTATGTTAGAAGCACTGCATGTTGCACTGCATGTTGAGTATTCAAGGCGATTTCAAGATTTTAGAAAAATGGAGAGTGAAATGTACTTTATTTCCTCTCCACTTACCTTCAATGTGGATGATGCACCTAGTGATGTCCAGCTGGAACTCATTGACCTACAGTCTGATGCAGTGCTGGCAGAGCATTTTAAGTCACAACCACTGCTGAACTTCTACTCTTCTCTTAACAAGAGAAGTTTCCAAACATAAAGGGACATGCTCCAAAGATGTTTGTTCTCTTTGGTTCTACCTACATATGTGAACAAACATTCTCAGTGATGAAGTTTAACAAGTCCAGGTATAGATCCTCTCTCACAGATGATCATCTGTCAGCTGTGCTTCGTATCGCCACCTCAGACATTCAACCGGACTTTGATACACTTGTTGAAGACCAAAAGAGACTAGATTTCTCTCATTGAACAAGAAAAATAACAAAAACACAGAATGAGTGTAAATATGATTTAACTACAGCTATAGACATGATTGCTTTCTAATATGATGTATCCTACTGAGCGTGGTTGAAAATCGTTACTAATACAGTGTAAAATTCAAAAACTGTACAAATGTTTACATTTTGTTAACCATTGTTTTGGGAAATTTTATTCAGTAAATGTCATTTTTTCTAAGATAACCCCTCTTTTTCATTGCTCAATTGTCACATATTCTCTTACCGCTCTTACCAACTTATCAACACAATGCTATTTACTGCCTGATATAAAGAAACACAATATTATGCAGACTTTAGTTCGGTCTTTCGGTCCGGCCCTCCATAATATTTTCTTATTCTCATGTGGCCCCATGGAAAAAATAATTGCCCAGGTCTGGCATAGAGCGTTAAATTACCTTTCCCATGAATATCGTCAAGTGTGGGCCATTTCACTCTAGCTATCAGCAGAACAGCATGGAACTTGGACCAAAATCACGCTTTCTTCATCAACGCGTTTTTGGCAAAAATGGGTCTGATACTAACTAAAATTGCAACGCTTTCCGGACCTCCATTTTTTATATCTTGATATGCATCGCATAGAGCGTTAAATTACCTTTCCCATGAATATCGTCAAGTGTGGGCCATTTCACTCTAACTATCAGCAGAACAGCATTGAACTTGGACCAAAATCACGCTTTCTTCATCAACGTGTTTTTGGCAAAAACGGGTCTGATACTAACTAAAATTGCGACGCTTTCCGGACCTCCATTTTTTATATCTTGATATGCATCGTATAGAGCGTTAAATTACCTTTCCCATGAATATCATCAAGTGTGGGCCATTTTACTCTACTCCAAAATCATTATTGTGTTTTTAGCAAATTTTTTAAAAATGGGTCTGACAATATCGAATATTTTAAGTTAGTTACACGATGAATTGAAATTTATTTCAGATTTTGTTTTGTAATAAAATTTTTTAAACATTTTTCTTTTGTTTTTCTCCCGGTATTTTTGTTTGTGAACAGCCATGCCCAGTCATAATTTTTTCTCGATTTATCCATGGCCAAGATCGTATTGTCAATGGAACATCGTTGGCTAGGCCATACTTGGCGATGCCACAGATAAATCGATAAAGATGGCATGGTTTATCAATGAAATATCGTTGGCACGGCCAAGCTTGGCATTGCCAGAGATATATTGCGAGTATACATCGTTGGCCAGGCGATACTCGGCATTGCCAGTGATATAACGTGGAAGATATCATGGTTTATCAACTAAACATCATTGGCATGGCCATACTTGGTAATGATACGTATTTTTCGTGAAAGATAAGTCTGCATCGATTTTTGCAGAAAAACGCAGTTAATAACCTCTCTCCCAATGCTGCCGGAACGGGGGAGAGGGTGGTGGTAGAGGGCAGCTGCTTTTGCTAAGAGGGGCAGTACTAAGCATTACGTACAGTAGGGCTATTGAAAGTGCTTTTTGAAAAAGCTGGCCGTTCCCACTTGCCCTTCCGACGTTCCGGCATCCCTGCTCTCTCTCTCTTTCTCCTCGAAGTTTTTTTGCCGGGGTTAAAAGGTAACCATATTGGTAATTTATTGGAAATGTTATTGTTATTTCAAGCTTGTAACTTATTATTTAGGCAAAATCAAGCAAAGCTATCCCATTTCTCTGCAACCAGCATTGATGAATCGATAAAATTACTGCATAGCTTTATTCCGAGTGAGTTCAATCGAAAGATGCGGCCCTTGTCCGAAGTATGTTATTGGAAGGCAACGGAGTTGCGTCTGTTTATGTTGTATGCCGGTGTTGTAGTTTTAAAGAGTAGACACATTTTGAGTGAACGCAAATATCTCACATTTAATTGAAATTTTCTACTGCAATGCGGATGTTGCTGTCACCTAACAGCTCCGCTGAAGACATGGCATTTTGCTCCAAGTTGCTAGCTGAATTTTGCTCCGAGTCTCATTTACACTATGGAAATGGATTAATGACATATAATGTTCAATGTTCACAGCGTCATTCATTTAGTAGATGATTACAAAAGATATGGCCCTCTTGACTTTGTAAGCAGTTTTCCATTTGAAAGCTATCTTGGATTGTTAAAAAGCTGTATGGAAAGTGGGTACAAACCACTGCAACAAGTCTCGTTTCGAGTATTTCATGAAAACGAAAATGTGGTTAAAACTTCACAGCTTAAATGTGGTGATATGGGCTATTGTGAGTTTTTTGGATGTGTAGAAGTTGTAAACAATTTGGTTGACTTTGGTAGTGATAATGTTCTTCATTATTGCAAAGCAAAACTGTTAAATGGCTGTGTGATAAATAATGCATCAGCAGCAGACTCAACAATTTTTTTTAAAGGGTGTGTTGCCAAAGTTTTTGATTGAGTTAAGTGTGATGGCTTAAAGTATTTGATAGTCAAAAAATATAAAAGTGCAAAAGATTTTTTTCTCGTCCCTTGAACTCCTCAAAGGTTGGAATATACGAAGTAAAAGACCTTGATGAGAGATATGACGTCATCGTATATACCAGTAACATTGAAATTTTCAAATGTTTATTGTGTCCTTATAAATCGAAATATGTTGCAATGACTTTATGTCATGCCACTCTTTAAACGAATTGTGCCAAGAAAGGTCTGAGGGGCCTGGATGCCTGGTACGTGACTGACATGGACAGTAGTGAAAAGTTGACGTCATCTCGGTCAGAATTAGTAACTTTTACCCTTACAGTAACCATAGCGATCAAGCGAATGTAATGTAGTAAAAAGTTTTACAGTGTGAATTTTTTGCAGTGCATTGCCGTGATATGAGTTTTTCTTGTATTAATGCTACCTTGTACTTTTGTTTTATTTTAAACAATCTTGTTGATGCAGCAGTGCCCTATAATTTATGACAATTTTTAACGGTTGTGCTATTTGGCAATAATGCATCGCACTAAACTGCCTGTTATTATGTTTTCCAGGTTATATATCGTATAGCTATGAAAAATTTTTTATGCATTAAATACGTGCAAAGTGGCACAAATGACATTGTTTGTCAAAGTTGGATGTTAGGGAGAAGCAAGTGCAATTGGCCACCCGATGGTTCTGATGTACACTGTTAAAAAAGTTCGTAAATTTTACCGTTGTTTTACCAGTATTTTGTACGAATTGCAAAAATTGACAACTGGTAATTTTATTTACGTAAGTTTTACGTAAAATTAACCGTAAATTTCAGTAAAATTTACATATATTAGTTTGTATGTAGTTTTACAAAATTTTAATGTAACTTTTACGGTTCTTTTACTATTATTTTTTACAAATTCCAGACATTGGCAACTCGTAATTTTATTTACTTAATCATTAAGTAAAATTAACATGATATTACAACAAAATTTACATAAATTATGTTGTATGTCATTTTACTCAGTTTAAATGTAAAAGTTACGTTTTTTCTGCATGTACTGTAATTTTACCATCAGGTAAAAATTATAATTTAGGAAGAGAGGAAGCTTTCAGATACGGTATCAAATATAGGCCTACACGCCAAAGCAAGCAAAAAGTAATTTCATTAAATAAATAAACGTACTGAAAAACTGAACGAAACGAACGAACGTGTGTTTGTTTTTCTTCAGACTTGAAAAAGGGCTGTGGATAGCGAAAACGCTCGTTCAGTTTAGTCTTTCAGTTTGTTTATTTATTTATTTAATAAAATTATTTTTTCTTTCACTACCTTGATTATAGGAGTTTGGTTGCTGGCGTTGGCATGCATTAAAAATTATTACTGCATAGAAAATTACATGGCAGTGATATTTATTATTATTGGACAAACTTACAGGCCATTTATTGTCGCCAAATAACATTGAACTAAACTGATAAGAGGAACTAATTAACTTTCTTTATTTAATAAACTATTTTCTATTTTATTAGTTTAGTCAGTGCAGTCAGTGGTTTAGTAATATTTTTGCGGAGCGGATTCAACTTCGACTCCGCCCAGTTTACGGTCATTGCTTGTAAATCCAGCATGGCAGCATAGTTGATGGCAGGAGGCGCCGCCGCCAATATTCACTCGAGCGTGACCAAATGAAGACTGATTCGCTGGTCTGATACCGGTAGTTCAGTTGGTTGGATGTTGTCTGCGCGCTTCGTTTTAGCTGCGTGATCAGAATGCCAGGTAGTAGAGAAAAGAGTACAACTTTCTTTCAGTGTGACAAAAGTTCTTAGGAGTAGGCTTGCAAGCATGATGTACGATCACAGTGTAAGCCTGGGCCTAGTCTGTAAGCTTTAGAATGAACTTTTATTTCTTTAGAATGAACATCAATTAAAGAACACGGTGTTGCCTCCTACACCTTTGATTTGTGCGATTGGTTAGTACATTCTTAAAATTGTTTTTGAATGCATATTGAATGACTGTTAATGTGATGTCAATTATAAATTTCTTTTCGCATGGCAACTTAAGTTTGCCAGGCGGGCATTTTTGGTCTTATAATATTCAGACAGCGTTTGTTGTCTACTGATAGGTTTTGCCAACTCCTGACAAAGGTATTAAGCGAGCATAGTTTGATATTTTTGGCTGCGTAACTTCTTGCATTCTTTGAGGTTTTCACCGTTCTTATTGCAGGAGTGTCGCTTGCTGTGGCTCGCAAATACAAAGTTTTGGTAGAGAAGAAAGTGGTGGCCGAGTTTGACGACATCTTTGCGGCTCTTTCTTATGCCCTCTGTTCGTATTATGTGTTCAACATGAAATACCCTATTACAGTATCGACGACATTGGAATTTATTCAGAGGTACTACAGCTGTAGTCTCTGTTGTTATGAAAAATGTAAATAAAATGTAATTTTTCTAGTCATTTATCCTTATGCTTGCTCCTTCTTAGTTGCCATGTTTGTGTGCTGCGACTACAAGAATTAGGCTTGGATTTTGCTAGATACGCAGTTGCCATTATTAGGGGTTATTGTGTCATGCCCCCTCCACGTTTTGGATGGACAGCAAGGCAAAAATACTTATATTTCTCCAAATAAAGCAAAAATTTTTCGCAGTCTCGCATCCTCACAGGCAGCTCTTTGAAATAGTTATTCACTACCTATGGCGGAAACGATGGGACCAAAACTCTATGGGCCTTAGCGAGATATACAGGAATCCATTGCTACAAACTAGATACCGGTTGCTAAGATTGACCAATATGAGACAAATATTTGGTTGAGCAGCATATACCCTTTTGCCATTCAACTGTGTTGTCCTAAAGTCAGAGTAAAATGATATCAATGCTCGCGTATATACTTCTCCCTAATTATGCAGTTGGCTGAAAAGTAATATTTTTTCATCACTCTATATTGCGATTTTAACTTTATGTCTGTTTAATGCAGATATTTCGCACGGATTGGTGAGGTTCTTCCCACCAAAAATCAAGCAAAAAGAAGAAAAAGGGAGGTACCTCCCAAAATATTGACTCTGATCAGAAAAATAAGCAAGCCCGTATAACTTTGCCGGCTTTGAAACGATGTATATACCGATACTTATTTTTTCATTAAACATATAACCAATAGTTTGCGTCTGCTTATATGCTGTATTATTTACAGTGAGATAGGCTAGACAGATCTGCAGGTGCGTCGCTAAAGGCACTATAGTTTCGCCAGTTTCTCACATGGAATACTCGGAAAGTTTATATTGCATTTTAATTTTTAATATATTGTATCTACATTATTGCTTGTTCAAAATGTTCACTATAGCGATATAATATCCAAGAGTATTTTCGAATCTTGTTTGTTGTGCGTATCTGAACGTACCGTATATTAAAAATCATGATGTCAGGAGATAAAATATTACGAGCAATACCAGTAAAACTGTTTACCAAAAATTTACGTGCATGTGAACATCTAAAAAAAATTACGTGCAACGTCAGTAAAAAATTTTACCAAAAATTTACGTGCGTTTTAACTGGAGACAGGTTCTACTGACAATGCACGTAAACTTTTGGTAAATATTACGCATTAAAGACAGGTAAAATTAACGCAAAAATTGTGTAAGTTTTACTAAAATTGTTGTAACATTTATTAGTTTGTAACGTTTTATTTACCGGTTAATAGCAAGTAAATTATACTGTCGCTCAGAAATATTTTACCAAATTTACAATAATTTATACTTGTTAAGTATAAGTTAATTTTACGATGATACTCAGTAATTTTTACAGCATTTACTAAATTAGGTACGTAAAAAATACGGTGCGAGTGGCGTAAAAAATAATACAGCTTGAACGTAATATTTACACACCATACAGTAGATACTGTCTCCATGCAAAAAGCATGTAAAATTTTTCTACAGTGTACGAAAACTTGTCAAAGAGCAACAAGATACTGGTTCGTCGTGGAAAATATATTCATGTGAAATACTTTGCCAAGCAAGCAAGTACAGATTTTTTTTCGAAATACGAGTAGAAGAGCAGCATTACATGTGATTTTTATATCTTTGCATTGCAAAAAATCCACCAAATTCATCATTTGATTGATTGTATATCAACAAACGTGAATTTTTTTTTCTCTTCAATCTGACGCCATCACTGGCAAAGTGGAGTGCACATGCACATGTTTAGCATTTTGCAGTGGTGTGTTTAGTCAATTTTTCTCGTCACACTGCTTTCGCATCGAGGTCTATGACTCAAATTTATCTGAACTGGGTTCATGGATTACATCCGAAATCAGTGAGAACAGCTGATGTGAACATCGTTTTCAGAATCTTTGATACGACTTTTCCAACCAAACCTGCAACCTCTTTGCAGCCACCATGCTAATTATATGATGACAGTGGTGGAGGTATGCCTATTCCCTCCGATCCTAGAGGATGTGGATGTAGAGTTCCTTCTTGGAGACCCAGCCCAGCAGGCAACACTCTAAGGTTGGAATTAGAGGTCTAGAAGGGATAGATGCACCAAAGACAGCCGTTCAACGCAACGTGGTTATGTGGTCTCCTCCCCCTAAGAAGGATTTGGGCCGAATTGGTTGTCAACTTTTCGGACAAACTCTGTTCCATGTTTCGACAAATATTGTTGCTAACAGCTGTTTGCGTGTTTATTCGTATTCATACTTAGTTAAAGAGTAATTGCAATGCTTCAAACATAGATGAGCTGTTAAGCAAACCGGCTTTTTGAAAATTCAGATTTGACTAGTGTTCAAGCAACCAGCAGATTTCCAAACAGCACATCTCTATTTGAGACAAGTTGCGTGTAGCTAATGTAAACACAAAAGGCCATATTTTCAGGTACATATGAACGATGTGTTAATAAGGCCTACAAGTTAGGTAATGTATCGTCTTCATCTTCTACGGAATCAACCTGTGAACAAGAACCAGCAACCTTTGATGACATTCCTCCTTTAGAAAGATGTGTCAGCATACCACCAAAACGGTAAGTGAATATTTTTGCTGAATTAGTATGAATTCATGCACTGGAAATGATTAAATGGTAGGTAGTCGTTGAAAAATTTAGCACCGGTAGTTTAGGACTGCTCTGACATGTCAATGCTTACAACTCTGGAAGCCTTGCAGCATTGACGATTGTTTACAGAATTTCTTATTCGGATGCAAGTTTTGACTGTCGACTTATAATAGTTTTTATAAAGCCAGAAATGGTTTGCTGCATACTAGTGCCTTTCTACGCCTTCAACAGTGTTTCGACGATACTTTCAATTATTGATGCACATTGTGCTAAATTTAAGATTTATCGTTTGTCACACGAACACGAATGGAAGCTTTCAGGTCCTTTTTATCTTGATTTAGACGTTGCTAGTAGAAGCACTGTTTTGAACACTTTACACCATAAAACTGAATAACTCATCAATATTTTCTTTCCTTTTCCAACCTTATGTTTGATGTGACGATTACGTCTTCAAAGGCTATTTTCCATTGCAACCGCCGCAAACTCGCCGTTAGACAACTCAATGCTAAAACTATTCGCTGCATTCCTTGCCTGGCCGGCTAATAAATCCCACAGCGACAGGTTCATCCGCTCCTTCTTTCTTTCACCTCTCCTTGGGTAATCCGGCGAATTAGTTTTCGGGATAGACATTATTGATGCTTGTACAGTATACGTCAAGCTGCTTTTTCCATTTTTCCGAGGCTGCCGCAGCGGGAATTTGTTATTGATGTATTTTCGAGGCGAGATGACCTCGCGTCGAGTTTGCGGTGGTGGATTGTCGCAGATTGATCTGCTCCTTATGGTTTAATTGACAATCATTGTGTCCTGAGGAGGTTTTCTCATTACATTTTCCTGAGTTCCTTATCTGCATGTGTGTGTGTGTGCACCCTGCTCGTTTCTGAGGATATAGGAGTCCCTCACATTTCACAAAAAAATCTTTAGTTTCTTCGACTTACAAAAAGCAACAGTTAACCAAAACTTCGATGGAGAATCTCCGCAATTGTTCAGCTTATTAGTGAATACAAATAACAAAATTCATACTTACATATAGAAGTGTAGCTTCTTTCGTGCAAGTACATCACATTCCTATTGTTATGCAGATGTAGAAGCAGATCTGCTGTAACTTTTTTATTGTCGTTTTATTATTTCCGCAGGCGCGTTTGTTCTATGATTTCAAAGATAAACGCGAAAAGATCAAGGGAAATTGCTCAAGGAGATAATCATGCCAATATTTCACATTTAGTTACTGGCATGCGTAACACCGTTGAGCGAATGGATCGACGAGGGCAGGATCAAGTAATCCTACTCAAAACCGTTCTGTCGGAAGTAAAAGATTTGAAGGAAAAAGTAGTTTTTGGCTTTTATGCCGTTAGAAAACCCATCCAGGAGTAAGGAGTCAATCGCATTTTACCCTGCTGAAACTGAGGAAGAATTAAAAAGTCTTCTTGAAAAAAATCAGGTAGGTACCGTAATGTGTTTTTGCTGTCACATGTCAACGCTTTTCACCTACGACAATTTGCCGCAACGTGGTGGTGCAGTCCCCAACCACGAAAGGGGTTGGGTCGAAATGGCTTGTCAACTTCCTGACTTAGTCCCTCGGCATCCTTTGGTTTACCATTGGTCACCATTTACTTGGGCTGTCCTGCTGACCAGTCATGCAGTCAATGGGACAGCCGTTATATACTTCCATGATCTGACATACGTACCTCCACCCTTTTTTGTCCTTGCGATTACCCTCTCTTTTCCTCATTTTAGTTCTCCACGTGGCTGACAGTGTTCACCCAAACCCTGTCCCCACTCCAAATCCCATGCTCCTTGCTTCCCCTGCTAGGTTTCCCACAGAGGCGTGCGAACAGAAGCTGTTCCTGCAACCTCTGGACGCACTTTCGTTGCTACGAGCTGAGGCCAGTTACCTTCCAAAAATTCTGTGATTCCATCTTGTCCAATGACTGGTCTCTCTCCTCCTGCCCTCCACATCCAGGACCCCCTCCTTCGGGCCAACTCACACATGGCCAGGGCTGGGGAGCCACTGTAAAAAAGGCTTGGCTCCAGCTCCGGAGCTGTAATTTTTTTAGCTAAAGCTCCGGCTCCACTGCATCATCTTCCATTTATTCAAAAATTTTATACCTAGACTATATGATATCACAAAAACATTGATTTCCATTACCAAACTTCAAAACAGAAATTAGGTCACAAAACCTCAAAGTTTTGCCAAAACAGACATTAGGCATATACGCTTTAATAGATTCCATTGAATTTGAAGTTTTATGCATATGCGTAGCTAACATGGGGGGCTGGGGGGACAAATTGTCTTTACAGACCCGGTGCCAGAGTCAGTGTGTTTGAGGGGAGAAAAAGTTTTGGGGGCTGCATATTTCGTAAACTATAAAAACGGTCTGAAAAATTTAGGAGAGACTAAAGTGGATCTCCAAAAAAAGGTCTCCACTTATACTTCAATTCTTTCTTAGGCCAAAATCGGTTGATCCTCAAATAAAAAAGTCTTGGCGAAGCACATGAATCACGTATCTTTGGACAAAACTAGTGGCTCCGCTGCTCCGGGCTCCAGCTCCGATCCCCAGCCCTGCACATGGCACCCCCTCAACTTATTCCGCTGATCCTCCCACCACCTCGACCCCTCAATCTTGCGGTGGATGTACACAAAATACGGTGTTGAGCGTTTTCTGTATGTTTCTGTCCGCAGAGGTAGACGCGTTCGCTTTTTTGTCCGCATTCGTGCACAGAACATCCACACTGCCAAGACTAGCACAGACACATTAAAACATTCCTCATTTTTTTTATTCGAAAATCGGGAAAACGACAATTCGAAATCACGCTCTGGTGAAATGCGCACATTTGGTGAAATGCTTTTATTTGCCTGTGATAGTCTTGGTAATGTGGATGTTCTATGCACAAGTGCGGACAAAAAAAAAAGCGAATGCGTTTACCTCTGCAGACAGAAACGCACCAAAGCGCACGAAACCGTATTTTTTGTACATCCATCTTTACACTGACTCATTCTCCTTCCACTCATTCCTTACTCCTCCCCCTTCCCCTCCAATCATGATAGTCCCAGAATGTGGAGGAAGCCGTGGCAGGTAGGGGGAGGACCTTCGCGAGAGCTCATCAATCAGAGGTGATCTCCTTGCTTACATTGATGCATCCCTCGCGTTGCCTCCTCGGTCAATCAAGTAACGTTAAGCAGGCAGGATTTTAGTTAGGGTTAAGGTTTACGATTATGGTTTGCATGAAATTTGGTGACCGATACCTGGACAGTTGTCGCTTTTAAAAGACCTGTACCCGAATCGAAGGCAACCACAAAATGGAAAAAATGACAACTCCATAGTTGGTTGATTCATCTTCAAAACGCCTTCATTGCTTTCAGAGGAGAGTAAAGTTATAATCAAGTTATTTTACTAAAAATCAGTTTGCTATGGAGCATTAGTTTCGATACCTGACAAAACTTTACTGTTGTTTCAAACATGCTTTGAATCATTTACCAGATACCTTACTTCAAAATTTGACCTGAAAGCCGGCATTACTTACATTTGTATTTGTGTTCAGGATGTTCAATCCATCGCCAAAAAAATAGACGGCAAGAATCTCCGGACATGCATACGTTCATTTTTGGTACTCTTTATGAAAAAAAAGCTGGCACTTCAGTACTCATGGACCGGCATGGGAATGGGCCGAAAGAAGATCAAAAAACCATTCCGAGAGAGTACTAAGGAAGGGATGCGTTCATGGTTTGCACGGACGTTGCACTAGTAACTTAGCATGACTACCACTAGCCGGTCTTCATGGTGGTGGTGATCTACCCAACCCCTTCCTGAGGTTGGGGGTGTGGAGGAACTCCAAGGAGACTCAGCAATCAGCATATTGCCGAAAATCTAAAGCTGAACGCTTGTAATTTTTAGGCAACTCCTGAGGCTCGCAACAAGGCTGAGACAGTCTGTGCAAGGTTTAAGTTTTTAATTTCATGCTCAGGTCTGCGGGGTCGGTGATTCGGGTATTTTTTAAAGAGTCGGTTTGTAACTTCACCAAAGTCGGGAATCGGTTTTCAGTTTCTTTCCAAAAGTCCACAAATACGCCAACCCTTTTCAAAAAATATGTAAACAATACACTGCCAGTAATAGCTAAACGGCAGTGCATCGTGGGCAGAGTTCCAAATAATGATGCAATACAGTGCTGGCAAATGGGTGTCAGCAAGCTTAACAAAAGTCGGAGTCGGAACTTTTTGGATGAGAGTTGGAGTCAAAATTTTCTTCACCGACTCTGCAGCCCAGTTCATGCCATTAAATATTTAACTTACTGTTATATGCTCTTGCCAATGTTATTGAGCACTCTGCTTTTGGTAGCAACTAGCAACCCTGAAAATAAAAATAAATAAATAAACAAGTGTATGCACAAGAATTAAAGAAGGGACGAAAGGGGCAGTGGAGTTTCTCCCGGATCATCGGTTAACCATTTTCAATCTGTGCAGGAATGAAACATTTGCTCAGCAAGTTAACAATGCCGCTGTTAAAAGCCATATCGTACACCATCAACGACGTAGTATTACATTAACACAACGTAATCCAGTTTGAAGTATACTAGACCACCAGACTCGGTCCCAAATTTCTGTGACTTGTGACATCTCTGCCATGTTTTAACTGCGAGGGTTGTGGTATTCTATCTTACTAAAACTTTTTGACATTTTAAGTTAACAGTTTACGTCGTCAAATGTTCCTGTTTCGTTTTTTAACATTCTGTATCACGTTGCAGAAACTCTGCCATACACCGTCCATAAAGACGCTCCCTACACTGTAAATTCTAAACGTGGAATGTCGCTCTCAAAAATATATTAAGCAAGAAACAAGGTGGTATTTTCCACCTTTTTCATGTTTTTCCACACTTTAAGATGGAAATTTCCATTTTTGCTGATCATTTGGTTTTGGGGTGGAAGTAATCCACCCCTACAGTCATGTTTATGAGTGGAGTATTTCACCTTTTGAAAAAAGATTGAAGAAAAAATACATAAATTTTAGAGGGTGGAAATTTCCATTAGTGGCGACTTACATTTGGTGGAAAATTCCACTAATTACTTTTTACAGTTAGTGCAAATTTCCATGCTTGATTTTTATAACTTAATTTTTTTAATTTGTATTTAAAAGGTGGAAAAATCCACTAGCATCTATTTTTGCATGGGTGGAGTAATACCTCCCCAAAACCAAATCATAAGCAAAAGATGGAGTGTTCCATTGCAGAGCGTGGTAAAGTTCGGAAGGGTGGGTATTTGGACGATCTATGCCGTGGGGATAGATGTTTATACTGCTAGATCCCTAGATGTTAATGTGGTTGACTTTTGAGTGAGCGACTTATAGTTTTCATGACCACGCAGCAGAGTTGGATCAATTACAATTGTAATTGAATGTAATTAATTACACTTTTTCAAGTAATTGTAATTCCGATTTTTTGCTTGCCTGTAATTGTAATTACAATTGTGATTGTGAAAAATTGTGAGCCAAATTACAAATTACTTTTCATTTGTAACAACTAACAAGTTTACAAAGTTTTTAAGAGTCCATATGTTTCTGAAGCCCTCCACGCAAACTACTTTTTCAAAGCAATATTAAAGTTCTGTACCACCAAAAAAATGTCAATTGTAATTGTAATTTGTAATTAAATTACAAGTTTTAAAGTAATTGTAATCGTAATTCCAGTTTTTAAGTACAAAGTAATTGTAATTGTAATTGCAATAAAAAATCTTAAGGTGTAATCGTAAATGAACCGAAATACTGTAATTGATCCAACTCTGCCACGCAGTAATGCTTATCAAGGTAATACAGTTTTAAAAAACAAAACAAGTACCGTTAGGTCCAGCCAGCTTGACCCAAGGACAACACATTTTGTAATGCCCATGAATGCGGAACCAATAATCCATTTTTAAGCAAATACCAGTAGAAAGAACTAAATAAACTAAGCTAAAATAAAAACTTTTTATTGATTTTGTAAAAAAATGAAAGAGTTTCAAGCACTGCTGTACTTCAAGCGGTGCCTAACTTCGAGCAGCAGACCTAGGTTTGAATATACACAGTATAAAAAGAGGCTAAAGCCTAAGGTAATGAGACTCTGTCCGTTTTTTCTCAAGGCTAAAATGTTTTGCTTGCTCTAATAAACAAACACACAATAGCTCAACTTCGTCACTTAAGAAATAAATTCAAATAATTACGCTATTAAAAAAAATTGACTAGATACGCTTTTAGTACCGTACCGGTATGCATATTTTGAAAGTGTTCCCTATTTCAGCAGACCTCCTGCAATCACGTGATCTGATTGGTTGACTATGTGTCACACCTCTGCAATCCCGTGATCTGATTGGTTGACTATGTGTCACACCTTTGCCATCCCGTGATCTGATTGGTTGTCTGCTGAAATAGGGAACACTTTCAAATAATGCCACCGGTATACATCAAGACCAAAATTTGCAGTTAAAACTTTTATTTACTGCAAGAATTTTGAAACTGGCATTACATAAGCAATAGAAGCTTTTAGTTTTTAAAAATTGTTGTTTGCAGATATTCAGTTAATACTTAAGAGTAAGACGATACTGTATCTATGTATTATCTAAACATTTTGTGAAATAGAAAGTTTATTCTGTAGGAAAAACGATGTCGTGGGCGCGCCATTCTTCAATATTCATCCCCGTATTCCTTTTCAAATTTTCTTTTTGTTGTGAAATGTAAGATAACTACACAGTATTATCAAGATTGTATGAAGATAAATAGTGATTAAAATAATATTTTTTATAAGGTTTGCACCTTAAATCACTTATTTTTTCACTAAAAAATTCGTTTTTGTGTGTGGCGGATGAATTCACATCTGCGATTAAATTTCTTTGTAGCAGCCATGTGACTAGAGACTACGGCGCATAAAATGGTAAGATGGATGTCAGTTACTGGGTTTTATGCCAAGAAACTTATCTTAGCTGGATTGATAAAGCAGTGGTGTGTTGCAGTTTTTATTGAAGTAACTTGATGATTGAGAACATGCTAAAGATGTAAGATTATTAACGAGAGTGTAGGTTAGAAGGAGCCGTTTTAACTCAGTCTGACAGACAAACCATAGGCCTAAATACTGTGATACATACCGTAGGCGTAGGAAATTGGGGGGCACGTGTTCCCCCAGACTGTTGAAATCTGTCGACGCGCAAAAAAATTTGGGGCAAAGAAATATTTTTTGGGTAGTGGGTCTTGTTAAGAATTTGTTTTTGCAACTAATCTGCTTTTGTTGTA
Organism: Trididemnum miniatum; assembly: GCA_964006365.1. Classification (NCBI taxonomy): domain Eukaryota; kingdom Metazoa; phylum Chordata; class Ascidiacea; order Aplousobranchia; family Didemnidae; genus Trididemnum; species Trididemnum miniatum. Next base: position 8,854,894 of record OZ023240.1, on the reverse strand, counting down.
TATGAACAGTTTCCTCAGCAAGGAATTGAACTAAAAATTTAGTCTAAACAAGTGCTGAATCTAAAAGGAAATTAGAACTGCACCTTTAACAGTTTAATTTGAAAACAAAATATTAAGTGTTGTTGCTGCACATCAGTTGTTGTTCATAATTGTTTTTAAATTGGCTATTAGGTTGCAGTGGGTTTAAGTTATATCAAAATTTAAACAAATTGGTGGTCAAAACAAAGCACCGCACCCCATGCCAAAAACATTAATACGGTACCGGTATATGTACAGTGTATCACCTCAGACTGCAAGTTCACAAGTAACATTTTAGTGCTTACAAGTGTATTATTTCCAAGGGTTGAAATAGTGATGCTAATTGAACTAAAATCAAAAGCAGAAACTTTAGCCAAGTTAGTTCCAACTCAGAGGTATAAATAAGTTACCGGTACTAAAATGGAACCGCTAGAAAGTGTTATTTGTGCTGTGGCAAAAAAGACTATCCCACTGTCCCACTTGGTTTTAAATTTGTGTTTTAAGTGAAAGGTATTGGCAGAAAGCATTTTGTATTTAAATACGTTAGAACCACCGTATTTTGTATTTAAATACATTTGGAGAGTATTTTGCCCAAGTCTGAAACTGTTAACTCTGATGATGGTGTAAAAATTTTGTTTTTACTCGTTTGTGGACCTATTAATAAGGTGCTATAGCAAGTTTGACAAATCAAATTTGTATTTATATGGCAATAAGAGTAGATGCAGTGTAACTCTTTTTACGAACAAACATTTTCGAGCAATATCATAAGATTTCTCGTGTGCATCAGTTTGAACTTTAATGCACACTTTTGTAGTAACATTCAGTATTGATTTGATCAGTCTTTAGAACGTACTTTTAAGAACTTACCTTCGTTTGCAATTTAAAAGTGTCAGTTTGCTAGGTATTACTGCATGTTTGCTATTGGAACTTTTAATGCCAACAGTGTTTAGTATTGCTGAGAAAAGTAGCTGTAATAAAATATATTGTGTACAATTCTTGATCACAATGTGATAAAATCAGGTGCCAATTGTGACAAAGCTTTTGTCTCAAACACAACAGTACTCAAGTTGTCATGTAAAATCAAAATCGGTTCTGCAATTTTGATTAAAAAAAAAGGCAGTTGATTTCAACAAGAAAAGGTATATATAGTTCTGTTAGTAACCTTTAGAAAGATTAGTAAATCAGAAATTGACTTGTATGTTAGTCAGCTCTGCTTCTGTATTTTTTTTTATGTTTATTTAAACTTTTCCTTTAACAGCTCAGATGGCTGAGTGGTAGAGCGTCCGCCTCGGGAGCTGTAGACTTGGGTTTGATTCCAAGTCGGGTCAAACCAATGACTTGAAAATTGGTATTCACAGCTTCCCTGCTTGACGCTCAGCATTAAAGGGATAGTGTGAAGAACAAGCCGGCGAGTTTACTTGTTGTGTCGTTGGGAAAGGCACTTAGCGGGATTCCCCCATCTTGGTGTGGTAGACAGATGGCTGGCAACTCCTAAGCGAGCTCGTATAGCGCATTGATCGCTTTCTCGTGATAGGAGGATAAATATGCAACAACAAATTTCCTTTTCAGATTTATGATAACAATTAAATTTCTAATTAAGTAAATACAAAAATGAGGAAAATATTGGTTGTGAACCTATGTTTTATTTTGTGCACACAGTCATGCCAAGCCAGTGGCCACATTGTTTGTCAGCAATGAGTTTACGGACACGCAAACATTCAGGTAACATTGAGTTAGCTTGTACTGTGCATTATAGGATCAAGCGTTGATTTATGGTAGTATACCATAGTAGCCACAAAAAACTTTGTAGCTTTATGGTTTGTGTATAGTCTAATGCCAAAGAAATAAACTGGTATTAAGGCTTGTACATTGGTAGAAACTTAGCATCCACAATTAGTCACTTTTTATATTTATTTAGATGAATGCAAGGTTTTTTAAATGTAAGCTTTCATACAAAGTCACTTTTTTGAGCTAATACAATTGATAAAGTCGCGCTATTGCAATTGTGCTAAAATTTATTGGCTTTTTGGTTGCAATGATTCATTTTTCAGGCAACAATTTTGTGCCCCCCAAACCATTTTGATTTTCTACGGCCATGCTGTGATATACTGGTATATCACTAAGCAAGTGATGCTTAAGCTTGTAATGCCTTTCTGTGACAAATTTTTTAAGTTAATTTATCACTTAGGTAATACTACCTATAAGCCTAGCAATTGGTGTTGGCAAATAGGAAACTCGTCGGAATGTCACTTGTTAAAGGTCTATTCGGCTTTACTGATAACAACACCCATAAAAGCATCATTAGGTTATCAGTAAAGCCGAAAACGTTCTTATCTTAACAACACCCATAAAAGCATCATTAGGTTAAGATAAGAACGTTGGTAAGTCACGTGATACACTTTTTTTTCTACTGCCTGCTCTTTTTCTCCCTATGTTGTTATTTTCATACGACCTGCTTTTACTCGGCATACTTAGCAGATACAAGCGATAGAGTGAATTGTGCCAGGTCTTTTGAAGATCACACCATAGAAACAGGTTTTTTTCTATAATCGGCCCCCAGAACCTTGATCAATGTCATGCAAAGTTGCCAGATGCTTTCTTGCATGCTGCGTGCTTGACGTACGTTTCCGAAGAAAAAAGCTGGGGGCCGATAATAGAAAAGACCGGGGAAACTTACTGGTACGTTGTCAACGCACTCTGGCAATTCCAGTTACCTTTTTTTCGTATGGTGTGATCTTAACAATGCCCATTGTACCTTACCAGAAATTGGAAGAAGACTTGATGGGTACAGTAGGTATGGATATGCTTATCTTCTAGGTTTACTGCATCAAAATTTGTTATTGTGCAATTTTTTTGGGCGTTGTTAAGATTACAACGTAGGTAAGTCACGTGACACGCTTTTTTTTCCTACTGTGCGCTCTTACGAGCTCTTTTTCTCCCTACGGTAAGATCTTCACAAAACCCATTTTTTCTAACTCTTTTAGCATTAATTAAAAGCAAATTTTGTTCAAAACTGCATGACTTAATTTTGAATTTAGGGTGTAATTCTAAAATAATTATCTTTGAAGGTACAGAAATGCTTTTGAATTGAGTTGACATTGATTCCATTTGTAATGACTCAGTTTAAGTACCAGTACGTGGTGCCGATAGTAGTAGAAGTCCACTTCGATTAGATGAATAAAACCAGAATATACCGGTAGTGTGTATCAGTAGCGGTACATTTTGGGTTTTGTGAATATCACACCTTAGGAAATCGTACGTTATCAATGCGCACTAGCGATTCCGATTACCTTATTTTCCAGTGTTAGCTTGCGCTCTTTGAGTTAATGATAGCACCACCTGAAATACCGGTATAGGTCATACGTTACCGGCCCCAGCCATGAATTAAACCCCTCACATACGATGGTATAACCTGCATGCATTACTACTAGGCCATGTTACTGAGGTTGTATATTAATAACACTAAAATAAATATGCAAAAAGGTTTAATATTGTCTAAGTATTATTTGTCTAGTTTAGACATATCGTACTGGTAAGATTTCTTGTTAAAAAATGACTGGTAGGCCTATACCTTGCCCATTTAATTGTTGTTCTGAGGTGAAAATAGGTCGTCGTCAGTTATTATTCCATTTAAAATTTGAGCACACATCAACTACTCAACATTTGCAGTGTAAGTTGCCAGACTGTGGGCGAACATGCTCCAGTGTGCAAGCCTATGAGAAACATTTGTGTCGTTGGCATTTTTATGATGGTGAGACGTCAGTGTGTGATGATGAAAGTGTGAAGTATGATTGCTCACAAGAAAACAGATGTTATTCGAATGACACTGGTTCTGGAAATATTAACAACTCCCGTACAAGCAAAGATACATTTGTAGATAACTTCATTTTGTTTTGCTTGAAATTAAGAGATAAGTATGTTTTATCTAATCAATCATACTTATGCATAATGAATGACATCATAGCGCTCTTTTCAAAATTTCATGCTGATGTAATTGGTGTATACAAGCAGTTTTCTGAGAAGGATATGCCTTCAAAATTCAATTACTTAACAGATGAGAGTTTTTTTCCTGACTTATGGAGTAAACTCCAAAATGAATCACTTTTTACTGATTGTTGTAAATCTCTTGGTTTAGTGGAACCAACTACCTTTTCATTGAGTAATGGAGGTTCGTACCAGTATGTAAGCATATTGAATAACTTGGTGACATATTTAAGTCAGGATGATATTGCACAGTCATTCAGATCCAATGATAATAAAGAATCTGCAAATGAGCAAACTCTTGCTAATTTTACAGATGGAGAATTATTTTCTAGCCATTCATATTTTAATGGGAATGCTTCTTTATTGCGCATACATCTGTATTGCGATGAAGTAGAGGTGTGCAATCCTTTAGGAACATCTAGGGCCAAACACAAGTTGACTTGCTTTTACTATGTTGTTGGTAATATTGGTAACAAGCATACTAGTTCTCTTCGAAACATATTTTTGGCTTTGTTGATAGAATCCAAGATTTTGAAAAAATACGATTACTCCACTGTTTTGAGGCCTTTGATTGAAGATATAAAGAAGCTGGAAAGCTATGGTTTGTGTGTTTCTAATGAAAATTTACCAGAGACCATTTTTGGTTCTGTAGCAACTCTTGTTGCAGACAACTTGGGAGCTTATGATATTGGTGGTTTTCGTAAGACATTTAGCAGCGGGCGCATTTGTCGTTTTTGCATGTGTAGTTACACTGATCTCTTAACTAAGTGTTCCGAAAGTGACTTTGTGTTACGAAGACCTGACATACACAACATGCATGTTTTGGCAGTAGCAAATGACTCCACACTAAAGGCTGCTTATGGAGTAGTGGGAAGCTGTTCTCTTTCATGTTTGAAAGGATTTTCTCCTGTTCAGTGTATTCCACCTGACATTATGCATGATTGCATGGAAGGAATAATTCCACATTTTTTACAGTACTTTTTTTCTTATTTGACAGCATCAGGTGTTACTTCTATAAATATATTAAACGAAAAACTTCAGTCTTTTGTTTTTGGACCAACTGATTATAAGAATAAGCCGAGAGCCTTGCCAAATGATATTATTCAAAACAATGGAAAAGTGTCACTTTCAGCAAGTGAAGCGTGGTGCTTATTTCGCCTATTGCCGTTAATATTGTATGATTTAATTTCAGGTGATAATGATGCATGGCGGCTTTATGGTTTGTTGTCTGAAATATTTGAAATTGTTTTTGCCCCAAGATTTGAAAAGCATATTTTGAGCCATTTGAATTTATTGATTTCTAAGTTTTACTCTTCATTTGTTGCTGAAGCACCATCATATGTCAAGCCGAAGTTTCATTTTTTGCTGCATTATCCACGATTAATGTCTTTTTATGGACCGTTGTGTCACTTATGGTGCATGAGATTTGAACAATTTCACCAGAAATTAAAAAAGATCGTTAGAAACTGTCCGAGTTTTAAAAATGTTGCCTTTACAATTGCTCATCGCTTGCAGCAGGGTAAATGCTATGAATTAGTTGAAAATTCGTGTTTGTATAATAATGAGTTATATGTTGGCAAGAATGTCATTGAAAGCAGTGAAGTGTCACAAGAAGTGGTTGAATTTTTAAAAGCAACTTTTGATTATGATAGTTCCCAAATATTGCACTCAGTAGCTGGTGTGACGTTGCAAGGTGTAACATACGCAAACAATTTAGTTTTTATTGTTGATGTCATTGACAACATACCAGTCTTTGTCACAATTCATAAGATTCTAGTATGTAAAGGTGAAGTTGTTGCTGTGTGCAAATATCTTAAACCTATTAAGTTTCATTGCATTTCTCGCTTGTTTGAAGTTGAGTTAACTGACCAATTAATGTATCTACAGCCGGGTTACGAGTTATATTATGTTGCACTTGATTGCTATGAAACTGAAAACAAGAAATTTTTACGCTTACGTCATTATGTTTTTGGTAGGGAATGAGCTGTCTTCGCTGACACATCATGACATATAAATACTCTTGATTTTGTAGTCTGTATGGTAATTTGTATTGATTTTTGGTTAGTGCCTCTAATTGATATGTCTTAACGTAATCAACTAATCATCAATGTCTTTGCATTTAGCTCAATGTATGCTGTTTCACCAAACACAACAAAAAACATGTTTAACAATATTCAGTGATGCTCGTATTTAAATGTGCACAATGGGTTCACAAAATCCATCATTTTTATTGTTTTATATGGGCTTGCTAAAAATGCTCTATTTTATATTGATAATTACTGCTACTGGTACTATTTATAACTTCCTGCAAACGGGATGCTATAATGTTTTTACTTGGCCAATTTTGAACTTTTTTGACGTTCAAACAGCAATAGGTGCTATCTCGCTGTTCCAATTGAGAAGTGACCTAGAGTTCAAAAGTGTGTCCACTTACGTCTTACTGTAGATAACATGACCAGGAGTCAAAAGTCAAAATACTGTTTAACTTTACAAAACAAGCTAAACAAATAAAGATAGAAACTCCAAACTTTCAGTAGATGAGTTAGAATGTAGATGACCCTATAAACTAACGTTAAGGCGCTTGGAAAAATTCTTGGGAAGCTATTAGCAGTTGCTTGCTACTGCCATCTAGTTCATATTGTTCTTATATTGTTTTTTTTTTTTTAGTTGCATATTTATCCTCCTATCACGAGAAAGCGATCAATGCGCTATACGAGCTCGCTTAGGAGTTGCCGGCCATCTGTCTACCACACAAAGATGGGGGAATCCCGCTAAGTGCCTTTCCCAACGGTACAACAAGTAAACTTGCCGGCTTATTCTTCACACTGTCCCTTTAATGCTGAGCGTCAAGCAAGGAAGCTGTGAATACCAATTTTAAAGTCATTGGTTTGACCCGACTCGGAATCAAACCTGAGTCTACAGCTCCAGAAGCGGACGCTCTTACCACTCGGCCATCTGAGCTGTTTATATTTAATTTTTTGTAGGCTTTTATATTTAAGATGGAAGTTTGTAATTTTTTGGTCATTCATGATGCAACAAAAAAAATTTTGAAATGTACCAAAGAAGAAGTTCTAGATCAAATTAAAATAGCTTTTAATCTTGAAAAGCAATTTACAATTGAGTATTTTGATGAGAGCTTTGCCGAATGGGTATGCATAGATCAACTGCATGAGTTACCTTCAAAAGCAAAGATATCTGTTATTGTTGCAGGCAATGGTAAGTTGATTGAGATGTAGTAGTTATTAATACATTGGAAAACTAGCTAGCTATCAGGCTACCGTAAGTAATTTTATTACATTTTATATATGGGTTTCAGCTTTCTTGGGGCTTAAGCTTGGTACGTTGTTTTAGACTGTTCCAAACAGCCATTTATTTATTAATAAAATTAATTAAATTTTGGCTATTTAAAAGTTTTATTGTTGAAATAGTTTTTCTCTCTGTTTCTACAGTTTTAGCAAGTGCTCATTTGCCCCAATTTTTTGCCTCTTATTTGAGTTGCTATTGCAAGGCATTTTCATTTCACACCAAAATATTGAACATTTTTAAATGTACATGTACAGTTGGCATTGTCATGGCAAAAATTAATTAAGAAATTGTCCAAAATCTTTTCTTTTTCACAAATTTTGCAGCTTAAAGAGCATCGTTATTTTGCAATTAGAGATTGGCTTGTTATTTCAGCAGCAGGCGCTCTGCTTTCAGATCCTTATTTCTACCATGTATCCGACCTTGTACTGGTATTTTATCTTTAACCACTACTCTTCCATTTAATATATCGGTATGTTTAGAAAATGTTAGTTCCATCAGTGATAGCACTGGAGACACACTGCCAGCTTTACCAGATTTGCCTACAACGTCGTACTCCTCTACCCAACCTTCAACAAAACGATGGATTTTGTCATGGGAGTTACCTGCTTTGCCTAAACATGTAATTGAGGAAATTGAACAAAATTTAAATGGATGCATATCTTCGCATGCTCGACGAAACATTATTCAAGTATTGTTCAACTCTTTATCTGCACAAACCCCGTAAGTCGCCTTGAATTAGGCTATATAAACTTAGTAGAAGTTATTTGTATTAATATTAGCATTTTTATCCTCTTATCACAAAAAGCGATGGAGGTGCTATGCGAGCTTACTTACGAGTTTCCGGCCATATGTCCATACCACTTCAAAGTGGAGAAATTTTGTTAAAGGCTTTATTTCTGCACCACATCAAGGAAAATTGTCGGCTTATTCTGTTTACTGTCAGTTTAATGCTGAACGTCAAGCAGGGAAACCAGGAATACCATCTTTTTAGTCCTTGGTTTGAACCGACTTGGAATTGAACTCTGAGTCCACCACACCATAGGCAGAGGCTCTATCCACTCAGCCATCAAGGAACTGGAACTAAAAACATTGTTCATTATTTGTTGTTTAGGTATCCATCTTCTTTAGAGTATAGGAGTGTGTGCATGACGCTATTGAAGACTTATCCAATGCTGGCAGATAAAGATGCTAAAGATCCTGCGGTATAAAAGCTTTAATGTAGAATTGCTAGATTTCTTACCTTCACTTAGTCTTAGTGGTTACATGCCAAAGAGGGTGACGATTTTAGATTTTACTTCCTTACTTATTTTTACCTCACAATTTCCCACAAGTGGAAATGCGGCTGGAGTTGTATTGATGGTTATTTATATGTATGGCGTTTTATTGTCCAGCCATGTTGCTATTATCACAAAGTTTGTAAAAAGCATTGCAGCGCTTCTGGTGCACTGTTTTTGTTAATGCGTGATAATATCTAACATGCAGGTAAAGTATTAAGTTGTTTGTACAGAGCAACTCATGCCATGGCAATTTTTGCTGAAAAACTTACCAATTCTTAATGTAACATGGTGTTGTTTACATTTTTCTCGAGCTGTCAAGGCGAATAAATTTATTATGCAGGGTACATGGATGGAAAGCTTGAGGCAAAAGTTTAGAGATGTGAGAAGGCCAATGGTTAATAATGAAAAAGTTAAAGCAATGAAACGCAAGTATGGCTTCATTAAGTCTTCTCCATCCAGTGCCACCTCCCGTGAGCAAGAAGACTGTCCAAGTTCTGCCAAGAGAAATTTAACCGTAAGTGTTGGTTACATTATTTTGCTATTGTAGCAACTGTTCCCATATGTATTAATTTTTAAAGTTTTTCTTTGTTCTAAAGTACTTGTGCATGTTGGTCACTTTTGTCACCCTTAAATCAGGGAACTGAAAAGGATGTACTGTACCGTGCTCAGTCACCATAAGTAACTACGTTTTATTCCTGCATAATTATTATCGAAATACGCCGCCGATTACTTATAACGTACCATGTTTAGACGTAACGATATTGTAAAAGCCGTTTTTGAGTTTCTATTTTTGGGTAATATTTTGTATCACTTGTTTGTCGATTCCTGCTACAGTTTGTTTAGGAACGTGTCGAAAACTTAAATATTGAAGACGAAGCTAGCATTGAAGCTCATATGCGTTTCATGGCCAGTGAAATGAAAAAGAAGCGCAAAGACCTTAAACTCATTGATGATCGAATGGGCAGAACTTATCTGCACAGGCGCCGCGAGGTGCAGGAAGGACATCTCACAATAGAGGAGTTACTGGAAAAATATCCAGCTCTTACAGAACCGACCTGTGTAAGTTTATCAATTCTTGGTGCACTGCGTAAAATTCTCCCTGTTCGGACTTCAGTGTTTATTTTTGGAAGCTTTCCTTTTATCGTCAAGGATATAAATGATGTGATTTACTTTCTCACCTTTTATTGCAGTTACTCAGCGAGGCCGAGCGGATATTTGGAAAAAATGTCAGAGAGCAGTTAAACGAACATCAAGACAGTATGTGGATAAAGCTGCTACAGATTTGTGGCAAGCCTCCCGAGAGAATGTCTAACGCTCTGAGTGTCTGCAAACAAGGTAAGGACATATAGACGTGAATTAGAATTTACCGGTAGCTGAATTGTAGCAATGTTGATGATTTGCTGTGAAAGTGTGGTGAGCAGTTCTTTTTGGGTGTGTAATCAAGCAGGTTGAAAACGTTTTCTTTCAAATGGTCTATTTTGTTTAATTTAAGTTAACTTTTTTTTAATAAAAGCTTGGCTAATTTAGAAATACATATAGTAGTGCCGAAAACGTTTGTTTTAGATATTATGTGTACTGTAAGTAGCATAAAAACATTTGATAAAATGATTGCTCAGCCTCGCAATTTCATGGTACCAAAAATCGACCACATTAATGAACTTATAATTCTTATTAATTCCACGTGTATAACTTTTGACTTCATATTTCAAACACAGAATTCTGAAACAAATATTTTTCGGCTAATTTGTTAAGTCATTACAAAAATATACTAACATGTTCAGGAGATTGACAGTTTTATTCCAATCACCACTGCGACTTGAACGAGTTTTGACGAATTGCAGTAACTTTTAAAAAATTTTAATGCTATTCCATGTTAAAACGTTTTTTGTTTTAGATCGTGATGTAGCTCTTCTAAGGATTCCACACCTTTTCAAAGAAAAGGTGTCTGAACTTTTTTTATTTACGGTAAGTACTCAAATATTGTGCAGTATGTATAATTAAACTTCGCCACAAACACACCTAATATTATACATTTCTTTTTATTATGTTGCATATGAAATTGTATACTAGGAACTCAATAAAACTAATGCAACCATGGTTTTCTAATTGTGCCAAATTTCCATTTGAAGGTTGCCTTAATTGCTACTTTGGGTATACTTGCAAATTAAATATGCTATGTTTTTGTTCTGCTTCCCTGTCTCCTAGAAAACTTCTTATGTCGTTTGCTTAGCGGAAACGATTAGATTTTGCTTTTTCAAATTGAAGTAACACAACCACAAAGGTCCGACTGCAGTCTGTTCGATACTCTACTTCTTCATTTGATTTCACGACCATTATGTCATAAATCTTAAACGTATCTCAATGTTCGCAGGAGAATCCTACATCCCCTTATCCGTGTATTTTTGGCAAAGAAAAGCTGACCCTGTATGTGCCAAGAAAAGAACTATGTTCAGTGGATCAGATGATGGATGCTGTTTGTTTAATTTTAGCCGCATACTGGATCTTCGACATTGAATTTAACCCCAAGTCGAGAAAGAGTCTCGAAATGTATGCCTACCTGATGAAGGTGAAAGGAGGTGAACGAAGTATCGCTGTCCAGCGATTGATTAACAAACTATAAATTAGCAAAGTAATAATGAATGACTTTGATTTCCGAATGTGCTACAGTATTTGATGTGTGTTTATTTTTTTCATGCACACAAGTTTTTTTAGTTCATATTTTTACTGTTTTTATGCTTTCCGAAGATCCAGCAGAGTGTTCATGATCTTACCACTTTTAATTTCTAACAACTTGGTATTTTGGCTCTATTATTGGATTATAGTGACATATACATATTTTAGACATTATTTTTTTGTGAAAAGACAACATTTTTATTCAAAAATTACTCGCAATAGAAGAATGGAATTTGCATCAAACGAGTCAGAACACACATTTCACAACTTCCTGTTTATAATACTTCGTTTGGTCGTAAAACTGCAGGGAATCGATTCTTTTGAGTGTGTGCTAGGGTTGCAGTACAATTGTATTATGCAATTGTCGAATTGCCCTAGTTGGCAGGGGAGAGTAAAAAAACTGGATGTGTGATTAATAGCATATGAATTTTACTTATGTACGTGGGTATGTGCTTTACCAATAACGCTCAGATGGCGCGAGTTGATAGAGCGTCTGCCTCTGAAGCGGTAGACTCGGGGTTCGATTCCGAGTTGGGTCAAACCAATGACCTTAAAAAATTGGTATTCACAGCTTCCCTGCTTGACGCTCAGCATTAAAGGGACAGTGTGGAGAAAAAGCCGGCAAGTTCGCTTGTTGTGCCGTTGGGAAAGGCACTTAACGGGATTCCCCCATCTAAGTGAGGTAGACAAATGGCTGGCAACTCCTAAGCGAGCTTGTATCGCGCCTCCGTCGCTTTCTCGTGATAGGAGGATAAAAATGCTAAAAAAAAAAAATAAAATTATCGGTCTCAAATGTCAAATGGATATATCTATTCATTATGATATAAATATTTTACGTATAGTTGTCGGTGGGAGTTGACAAAATATTAGATTGGCATCATATATAGGGACAGGACTTCAGCAATTTGGTTACAATTGCGGCCAAACAATATATTAACGACAGATATAGGAAATCGTATGTAATGCATCGTTTGACGTAAACTCCCAACTTTTATCGCCAGTTGGATTTGAGTTACAAAAGTAACGAAAAATGGCGTTATTTTGCGCAGAGACCCTAAAAACGAAGACATAATGAAAAATAACAATCAAATCGTAAAAAGGGGCTTGTTAAAAAAATCGGAAGTGGTAAAATTATGAAACACTATAAGTATATGCACATCTTATGTACTGATTTTGATTAACTATCAGCTGCTATGCTGGGTGTGTTTTCTTTCTGTGATCAATGTGTGATATCTGATATGGCTGCTGTATTTAATATATCTATTACCAGGGGTCGGGAACCTTTTTACCCAAGATAGCCGTGAAAGTTACGGTATATATTTTGAGTTTGCTTTCCTTTCCATTAGAGCCGCATCACATTTTTTAACGCTTACAGCAGCCAAAGGTGCTGTTACAGGTATGCGACAGTTTTTTCGCATCGTTGTTTTTCTAGTTAATCAACCACTCAAAACTTTGCTACGCATATTCGCTTGCCGCCTGTCGCGTGCCGGAAAATCACTTGTGCCTGTGCGTTGTTAGTTTAGGATAGCGTTAGTCTTTAACAGCATGATTCACACTGTTAATGCTCTGGTGTTACTGACGGTTTTGTCATCTGGTTGGTATACCTAATGAGGTTGTACTTCATTCATTGCATTACAATCATAAAACAATGACGTTTGATAGTTTAAAACGGAACAGACGCTGCATGTTGTGAAAAACTTGCAAATATTGTGTGACATTTATTGACATTCTGCAGAAATGAATACATGTGTTTTAACGTTTTTTTTTCTAGAGTGGCTGTTCCGTTTAACTTGCTGAAACTTCACTATTTTAGGATTGTGATTGCAATAAAAAACTGGCGATGAATAAGTTCGTTCTGGAAAGTTTTTTTGAGTACAACATCGTAAATACCGAATAATTTAGAGTCAAAAGCTTTCATTTAAAGTGCCGCATTTGGCTCGCGAGCCACAGGTTCTCTGCCCCTGTTCCTTAAGCGATTGTGAAATTGATGAAGATGTTGTTTCATTTGCGAGCTAAAGATCTCCCACTTTTCATACGAGAAGTGTTCGTGTTACTGATTTAGCTTTTTCAGCAATTGCTATTGATGTGTTTTTTTTTCGTTGATTTTCTGATTAAATACTGCAGGAAATATTTAATTTGAGTGCTGCTTGTAATGGGTGTTGCGACATGTATTGTTTTTAGTTTGAAATGGTAGCATGTGCTCCGACGACCAGCTGTTAATGTTTGATTTTAGTTTTGCTTGAATTTGGTTGCGGAAATCCCACCTGAGGCAGTGGAATTGGCTCTTGTGGATAAATCCACCATTGCAAAGGGTTAAGTGTTTTCCACCCCAGCCGGTTAATGCGCGTGGAATACAAAGACCACCATTATACTTGCAGCATTTCCACCTTTTAGGTGAAGAATTCGCCACGCGAATAGGTGGAATCAGCGTATTGGTTCGATCCATTTTAATGTAAGGTGGAATACTCGATTAAGTTAGGTGTAAATTGCCATCAGAAATGATGGAGAAAAACATGATTATTTCCACGTTATAGGTTAAACAATTCCACCTGTTTGTATGGAACGAGAGCAGATGGAAATCACCACCTTTCCGAGGGGGTGGAAATGACCATCTTGCAAGCACACAGAAAAGCGTGGAAAAATACACTTGTTGAGGTGGAGCGTTTAAGGGTGGAAATTAACATGCTTGGCTTTGGGTGGTAAATGCAAATGTAAGCGTGGTTTACAGAGACCACCATTTTAAATGGAAAATTATATAGTTTTTCATTTACAGTGTATCGTGACATTGGAACCGCCATCGGTACCGTATTATGTCAAGTTTGTGACTGGGAAGGTGGGCGGTGCGAGAGAAGAAAAAGTGGATTGCCAGACTCAAGCAGCAGCGGCTCCAGCACGGATGTTTGCTCCACAGCGGAGGAAAATTGACTTTTCTTGTAACCTTTAACTGACGTCATCTCGCTAATCTATTACCAGGATTGACAAAGTATCGGTAGTTGCGATACAATATTTTCGGTGGTCTTTTTGTAATAAAGATCAGGTTGTTTGATTTCGGTTTGGTTTGAATTGCAAAACTTTTTGCAGATAGTATTTTGTAAACAGCCGTAAAACGTTCGAAACCTCGGGTTAAGCGATTCGATACCGGCGTGACGTTGGCACCTTGGAATTATTATGATTTTAGCTAGGTAGACTATTTTAGCTAGGTATATCCTTGTCACTTTGGAATCATTACCGATTGTAGCTAGGTGTATCCTTGGCACCTTGGAATCATTATCGATTTTAGCTAGGTATAACCTTGGCGCCTTGCAATTATTTTCGATTTTAGCTAGGTATATCCTTGGCATCTTGGATCAGCTTGGATATATCATTGATAGTAGCATGATATACCCATAGTTATTGAGGATATATCCGTGATTTATACTTGATTTAACCATGGATTTATCCTCGTATATATTCATGGCCTGTCAAATTTCAGGACATAACACGTAGATAATTCCTCGGTGCAATCTCGGCAATTTTTATTGGCCAAGTTTGAAACGGCAATAAAGGCCAGGAATATTTCCTTGGTTTAGACCACAATTTTATGCTTGGGAGTAGACTCCGCTTAACTGGCTCGCGGATATCTGGATCATTCGGCTTACTGGATCATTTTTTCAAAGTCCCTAATCACACGTGCCTTTTCTATGCAAAAGTACGCCACTTATCTGGATCACTATTTTGGATAACTGGATCACTTTTACACTGAAACTTACCGTAAAATCTCGTATTTGGAATGGCACGTACCTCAGTATTTGAATGATCACACGCTAAAACATGCTTTTGCCACGCAGTGATTATGCGGGTAAGCGGGTAAAGGCACGAGACAGCGGGTGCAAGCACAAATTGTTTAGACCAATTGCGGCCCATTACAATTTTCAACCATGAATGATTGAACGCTGTTAGAGGACATACATAACAAACAACACGCATACACTTAACCCTTCGCGCTTCTTTATCAGCCGAGCACGTGGCGGAAAGCTGCGAATACTATTTTTAAAGTTTTTAGTATGACCAGACCGGAAATAAAACCCAAGTTTCCCGGCTACCAAGCGGACGCTCTTAAACGATACACGAATCGTAAGCGGGTAAGCTACTGATGAATCAAAAACAATAGGAAGATTTCGAGTCATGTTCTCACAGCAGACTTGTAACAGTCGACTCTGTGTCGTTTTTTTCCGCAGCATTAACTTTTTTTTACAATAAAACAACTTGATTGTCTTTGATGACTTGATCTTTCTTTAAATACGCAACTTTTCGGCTAACTGGATCAAAAACTCTCTGCCCGAAGTGATCCAGTTAAGCGGAGTCTACTGTACTAAAAACTCGGACCAAAATCACGCTTTCTTCATTATCGTGATTTTGACAAAAATGAGTCTGATACTAACTAAAATTGCGATGCTTTCCGGACATCCATTTTTTATATCTTGATATGCATCGCATAGAGTGTTAAATTACCTTTCCCATAAATATCGTCAAGTGTAGGCCATTTCACTCTAGCTATCAGCAGAACAGCATGGAACTTGGACCAAAATCACGCTTTCTTCATTAACGCGCTTCCGGCAAAAATGGGTCTGATACTAACTAAAATTGCGACGCTTTCCGGACCTCCATTTTTTATATCTTGATATGCATCGCATAGAGCGTTAAATTACCTTTCCCATGAATATCATCAAGTGTGGGCCATTTCACTATAACTATCAGCAGAACAGCATTGAACTTTGACCAAAATCACGCTTTCTTCATCAACGCGTTTTTGGCAAAAACGGGTCTGATACTAACTAAAATTGCGACGCTTCCCGGACCTCCATTTTTTATATCTTGATATGCATCGCATAGAGCGTTAAATTACCTTTTCCATGAATATCGTCAAGTGTGGGCCATTTCACTATAACTATCAGCAGAACAGCATTAAACTTTGACCAAAATCACGCTTTCTTCATCAACGTGTTTTTGGCAAAAACGGGTCTGATACTAACTAAAATTGCGACGCTTTCCGGACCTCCATTTTTTATATCTTGATATGCATCGCATAGAGCGTTAAATTACCTTTCCCATGAATATCATCAAGTGTGGGCCATTTTACTCTACTCCAAAATCATTATTGCCTTCCTTAACAAAGTGATAATTTTTATTTTTTAAAGTTTCAAGCTTTAAAACGTTCAAATACTTACACATACAAACCAGTTACCACCGTCTTGCTATATTTTTTGGAATTTTTATAGCAAGTGGACAATCAGTGAAATTCACGCACAATCATCCACGACAAAAAAAAATTTCCGGTTTAATAGTGAAAATGATCGTTGGATCAAGTTTACCTCTATCTTTAGTTGAAGATGAGTATTTCCGGGAGCTCTTGCAGTGTTTAGAACCTAAGTAAGCTCTACGTCTATAACATTAATTTCTATGTTTTTTTTGAAAATTTTTTATGATCGAAATATGATTGGATTGATTGCTGATGTGTATCACACTCTTGCAGTGTATTGCTGATGTTGACAAACTCCATTTGCGCATCAATAAGGCTCCGAAACGACCAATATCAATGCGGAAGCGGTTGAGCCGCAGCAGACAGACCTGCTGAGCATGACGTGAGTATTCATAGTTAATACGGCATTGAGAATATTATCGAATTTCTTTTCAAACGATTTTTAAGTGGTGCAGCATTTAAGATTGCTCTTTGCATTTTGTTGCAGTGTTATGTAACCTATTTTTTACAATTTAGATATCAACCCATGGCGAGATCAAGTTTGAGTCAAACTACTATTCCTCGTCTTGTCGAAGCACTTCATCAAAAGATGGTGGATTGGTTTAAAGAAACCGCTTGCGTGTCTGTTACAGCAGATATTTGGACAGACAGAAACCTGCACAGTTTTTTGGGCGTAACGGTTCATTTTTTGGGCACCAACCCAAAAACTAATCAGTATGGATTGCAATCAGTTATGTTGACCTGCCAACATTTTATTGGTCGCCATACTGGCATTAACATTGGTCAAGCGTTTGAAGATTGTCTTGAGAGTTATCAATTGATACATAAGGTTAGTACTGCGGCATATACGAGTATGAAACACTATCGTCAGCTGTCTCCAACAATCTATCGTTGCATTAAAAGCAAGCATCCCAAAGGCTTTCTTTATCCTTCAACAGATACATGCACCGCGCTATACGATACATTCCTATTACTTGAGCTGAAAATCGCTTTGTTTAAATTCACAAAACTGCTTTTGGTTTATGCACAATTCTTCAAAAGAACATTTTTGAAGAAATGTAGCAACTTAAACTCGACATGTTTCATAATGTTTTACGATTTGATTTTGAGGTACTGCTTCATAACTGGACAAATTTTTCTTCAGGTGGATTTCATTGTAACTGATAACGCGGCAAACATGAAGAAAGCGTTTGAAGCGAAGTTTACCGTTGATGAAAGAGAAAGCACAGTTTGCGAAGTGTAGTGTCTGTGCGTAATCTACTTGTATATAATTTATATTGGCAACACTGCTGATGAACGGCGTAGCTGTTATGTTTTGTACTGTATTATAGAAAGCGTGCGTTGATGTGTGTAGTTATTAATAGACATGTTCTGTGGTTAATTATCTGGTTCAATCCGAGATACAAGAGACATTACATTGGCGACGAGGTTAAACAAACAAAATGGAGTTATCTAAGTTTGATCTGGGAACATTTGACTGTGTGAGTCCAGGAGTTGGAAGCAGATGGACTAGATGGAAGAGAGCCTTCGAAATATATGCAAGTGCCCGCAAAATAAACGATCAAAAGCAAAAATGCAGTTTACTACTCCATTGTGGGGGAATGCAGATCCAAGATATTTTTTTTACGTTGCCGGGTGATTTGTCAAAATATGAGGATGCTACAGTTGCATTAACAAATTACTTTCAACCTAGCAGCAATGTACCATATGAGAGACACGTGTTTCGAAGCACAGAGCAAAGAGAAAGCGAAACGATTGAGCAGTACGTCACACGATTACGTCAAAAAGCCGAAACCTGCGATTTCAACGATATGGAACAACAAATAAGAGATCAGGTAATTGAGAAATGTTCTTCAAATATACTACGTAAGAAGTTTTTGGAAAAAGGAAAAGATTTAACGCTGACCATTCTAAGAGAAATCGCAAGAGCGTATGAGACTTCTGCAGCTCAGGTTGCTAATTTTTCAAATCCTGAAAGCTAACACAATAAACCAGAACGAGATGGGGAAATACATCGCTTGACGAGAAAAGGAAGTAGGCCTAGATCTAGTTTTGGATCTAAGTTCAACGATCAATTAAAATGTTACCGATGTGGAAATAGTGGTCACCAAGCTAAAGACTTAAATTGCCCAGCAAGAGGCCGTGAATGTTTAAAGTGTAAAAAAGTAGGACATTATGCTCGATGTTGCAAAACAAAATCGGTATCAAATGATAATGTACAAGAAAGGTATAAACAACCGAAAGTGAGGCAATTGACTAATCCAGTGTTACCCGAGGAGCAAGACTCTGACTTTCTTTTCGCTTTGTCGAAGAAGACTCAAATAGAGAAATGTAGCGTAACGATTGGAGGAGTGAAAATTGATGTGGTGATTGACTCAGGAGCTTTATGCAACATTATAGATCGGCATATGTGGGAACACTTGAAGCAAAATGCTGTTCGATGTAAATGCTATTTTACTGAAAAGAAAATCTATGCTTACGCAAGTGAAGAGCCCCTTAAACTAGCTGGGGGTTTCCAACGCCTTAGTGAAAGAGGTGGACTTTTTGGTGATGGAAGGGAAAGGTGAACTTATTTTGGGTAAAGAGACCGCATTGGCATTAGGAATTCTAAAAATTGAGCCTAGCATTAATACCTTGATAGATGAAAACCAAAACTCTGACAATGTTGTTAACGAAATATTAAAACGATACAACACTGTGTTCGAGGGAGTCGGAAAACTTAAAAATTTTCAGTTGAAGATTCCACTTGACACATCAGTGGAAGCAGTATGCCAAAATGTACGTCGTATTCCGTACCATTTGCGTGAAAAGTTGTCAACTAAACTCAAAGAGTTAGAAAAGCTCGGAATAGTTGAAAAGACAAGTGGACCTACCAAATGGGCATCTCCTGTCATAGTGGTGCCAAAGCCTGACGACGATATCCGATTGTGTGTGGACATGAGGAGAGCAAATCTGGCGGTAAAACGGGAACGGTATCCAATACTAACAATTGAAGAGTTACTCCAAGAAATGAACCAAAGTAAAATTTTTAGTAAGCTGAATGTGAAGTGGGCGTACCATCAAATAGAATTGGAACCTGAGTCCAGAGACATTACAACATTTGTGACCCATGAAGGACTTTATCGATACAAAAGGCTAATGTTTGGAATTAGCTGCGCCCCTGAGATGTATCAAAGAACCATGCAACAAACGTTAGCTGGATGTAAAGGTGTGCGCAATATTATGGATGATATTATCATTTTTGCATCCTCAGAGGAAGAACACAAAGAAAGATTGGAGGCAGTACTCCAGAGAATTCAAGAAAATGGCTTGACTCTAAACAAGAAAAAGTGCCGTTTCAACATGCCTAAATTAGAATTTATGGGCCATGTCCTCTCTGCAAAAGGGATAGCCCCAGAAGAAGCCAAGATAGAAGCTGTTGCTTCTGCAAGAGAGCCAAAAAGTGCCAGTGAAGTGCGAAGTTTTTTGGGACTTGTTAATTACTGCGGACGATTTATTCCCGATATGGCTACCATATCTGAGCCATTGAGACAATTAACACGAAAAGGTGCTATATTTACATGGGCTGAAACTCAAAAGCAGTCATTTGAAGCCCTGAAGCAAAAGCTTTGTGATGCCCCTGCATTGGGTTACTTTGACAAAACATGCCAAACAAAAGTTATTGCGGATGCGAGCTCTTACGGATTAGCAGCGGTGCTAGTTCAAATTCAACAAGGGCAGAATCGCGTTATTGCGTATGCTAGTCGCACTTTGTCGCAAATAGAGAGAAAATACTCTCAAACCGAAAAAGAAGCCCTCGCATTAGTATGGGCATGCGAAAGATTTCATGTGTATTTATACGGTGCTGAGTTTGATTTATTGACTGATCATAAGGCTTTAGAGTTTATATTTTCTCCCAGATCAAAACCAAGCGCAAGGATAGAACGATGGGTCTTGCGACTATTGCCCTATCGGTATAGGGTGATTCATATTGCTGGTAGGAAAAATATTGCTGACTCATTGTCACGGCTGTTAAATGATGAATTGTGTGTTAACAATGTTTCTGAGAATGATGTTCATGACTACGTAAAATTAATTGCAACGTATGCCACGCCTACAGCTTTATCTACTCGAGAAATTGAAAGAGCTAATGCTATTGATCCAGAATTGTGTAATGTACGTGAATGTATTGCTAGTAATGAATGGCAAAAACTAGAGTGCAAATCTTACTTGCCTTTACGCAATGAGTTGACGTTTATTGGATGTATTATTCTGCGCGGAACGAGGCTTGTGATACCAAATTCTTCGCGCGAGCGTGTTCTGAAGTTGGCCCATGAAGGACACCCTGGGATTGTAATTATGAAAAGACGATTACGGAGCAAAGTGTAATGGCCCGGAATTGACAAAGATGTAGAAATGTTTTGTAAGCATTGTTACGGCTGCCAATTGGTCAGTCAACCGAGTGCTCCAGAACCGATGGTTCGTACCAATTTACCACAGGGTCCATGGCAATGTTTAGCTTGTGATCTTTTAGGTCCTTTACCAACAGGTGATTATGTGTTTGTTGTGGTCGATTATTTTAGTCGATATTTTGAAATTGCGGTTATGAGAAATGTGACCTCTGCTAATATTATTGCTAGTTTGGGGAAAATGTTTGCTACGCATGGCCTTCCGATTTCGATTACGTGTGATAATGGTCCTCAGTTTATAAGTTCTCAGTTTAAGCAATATTTGGATGTTGATGGAATTAAACTTCATAATGTTACCCCTATATGGCCCCAAGCAAATGGTGAAGTTGAAAGACAAAACCGTACCTTGTTGAAACGAATTAAGATTGCTCAGGCCGAGGGCAAAGACTGGAAAAGTGAAATAAATGCATTTTTATTGATGTATAGATCAACCCCTCACACTACAACCGGAGTAAGCCCGGCTGAGCTCCTGTTTGGTCGTAAACTACGTACGAAATTACCCCACTTTGATTTTTGTTGTGGTGATGATTACGATTTGCAAAGTTGTCGGGACAGGGATGCTGAAATGAAAGAAAAGGGAAAATGTTATGGGGACATGAAACGTAGTGCTGTTAATAATGATGTGCACGTTGGTGATAAAGTGCTGTTGAAACAAAATGCTAGCGACAAATTTTAAACTGTGTACCGTAGTGACCCATATACTGTTATTGAACGGAATAAAAATAGTGTAACTGTACAAAATGATAATACATGTTACCTTTCTCAATGACCCATATACTGTTATTGAACGGAATGGAAATAGCGTAACTGTACAAAATGACAATACATGTTACAAGCGAAATGTGACGCATGTGAAGAAGTTTAATTCGCCAAATATTGATGTGGATCAAACAAATTCTGACAAGTCGCTTGATATGAGCAATGACAATTTTGATGTTGATCCGTATACAGGCACTGAACCTCGATCTTTGCGACCCCGAGAAAATCTTAACAGGCCTAAACGTTTTGATCATTGAGTAGAGTTTTGATTCGAGAAATAGGAGGGATGTCGTGTCTGTGTGTAATCTACTTGTATATAATTTATATTGGCAACACTGCTGATGAACGGTGTAGTTGTTATGTTTTGTACTGTATTATAGAAAGCGTGCGTTGATGTGTGTAGTTATTAATAGACATGTTCTGTGGTTAATTATCTGGTTCAATCCGAGATACAAGAGACAGTACACGAAGAACTGGATGAGATTGCAGAGAATGAAAAAAATATTTGGGAAGAATTAGATGACGAAGATGCAACTCACATTACTACCTCGTTAAACCGAAGTTCAAGACAACGTTTATCGTGCTTTGCTCATTCTCTTCAACTTTTCGTCGGCGATGGTCTATCATCCGATAGACCCGGTGCATTAATCGGGCCATTTCTAAATTAACAAAATTAGCATCGCTTTTCCATCGTAGTACTGTCTTCAAACAAAAGTAAGTCCAAATGAGCATGAATATTACTTACATATGGTAATCACTGGAGGAGAGCGGCAACGAAACAACAGCGAAAGCCATGAGAGACAAAATCGGTCTGGTGACTAGTTTCAAGATCTTGCCTGATAACTGCAAAAAGAAGTTCAGACCTTGCAACCTCTATGAAATGAAGTTCAAAACTGGGGTTTTGCAAGTAGTTGTCGCCGAGGAGAATGTGTACCATCAATTGTACACGAGCCCAAAAGTTTACGAAGCTCTCGGGACAGATATGTCCATCATATTAGATATTGCTCTAAGCAAAAGGAGGCACGGAAGAAGTCGTGGAAAGTTTTTACTCCACTATGAATGCACAATCGATGCACGGAGGACAAGACCCTAAAACTCTTGCTTTGCGTTCTAAACTGGAATGGTCCTTGCTGCCAATTATGCAAGCTGGAAAAGTTGTGTCGAAAACAGCCCAAATTTATATTGATGGCGACAAAAAACGAAACCTAAAATCCCATAGATGGCCTACGATTGGCTATGGGACAGCTCGTAAGTTACACTTTTTCGAAAGTAGTGGATAGGCTTTCCAGTGAAGAATGCTTATTACCATTTTTGTTGTAGTTTGGTTGCGTGACGGCTAAATGTCTTGAAGTTACCGTAGCAGCGCGTAATCAGAAGAAAAGCATCGGACACCCCTTCTCTCTTTCTGACGCTCTCTAATTTGAAGTATGGCTATGCTTAAACACATTACTTGCGATAGTACGGGTAATTTTTGATCTAGTAGTATCGGCTCATTCGAACCTCCTTAAATTTTCCGCAGGTAGCCTAATGTCCTTGCTTGAAGCGCATATATGTACTGGTAAGCCTATGCCTTTACTAGAATATGAATGTCGTTTTCCATTTATGTTGTACAAATATTTTATTTTTGCAATGCTTCACCATTCGTTCTACAAAAAAGCACGTACACTGTCCTATTCCTATCTGTAACTTCGTATAAGGCTTTTTGCTTGGCTACCTTTTTAATGTGCTGCTTTTTTTGACCAGTGTTTCCCGTAAGCTTTCCACTGCTGTGCAGTCAGAATTACCGATAGGCCTACTACTTTTTTCTATGTTTCAACAAATTGGCTTTTTTACACCAACAGATTAAACGCAAAGCTTATAGGGTATGTCGATTTCTTGCTATGTCGATTTGAGTTGTATTTGTTGCGTATTAATTGTTTGTGTAACAAGTCGACCAGTAACGACCATTTTTTATAATCCTGTTACACTTAGTAGCCACAAAACCCGTCATATGTATCCAGATTTGGCATTTCAAAATTTTATCCGAGCTTGTTGAAATTTTTCTCGCCTCCTGAAACGCAAATGAAGCTGCGGGAGCGGGGCCTATCTTCTTAGTTTAGGTCCTGGACAACATAGCTGCGGAGAAACATCACAGCGGTAGCGAACTGGAACCTACGCAGAATCTTCCGAGCCGTCACTCGTCAGCTACGCCAAAGTACGGGCATGGGCCATTAAAACAGCGGGTATTTTTAGGGAATATTGGGCTAGCTACAAATCAATCCAATGCATGTTAAAGATAAGAGAAATGGCGGAAGGCGGCGGAAACTTTTTTTTGGGTAAATTAAGTTTTGGCGTAACGGCGGAAATCATGAAGCTGCTGGCGGAAATCTCCGGGGGCACAAACCTGCCGATTCCACCATAGCTATAATGGCGTAGTGGTCAGAGACATTGCTTCTGGTGCGGGAGGATCCGGGTTCGATTCCCGGGCCGGTCAAATCAGACACAGTTGAAAACGGCTTGCCACCGTTGCGACATTTCTTCGGAATGTGTTGCCCAGGCGCTAAGTAGCGGAGATGGGCCCCGCCACTCGTTAATGAAGATTTGATTTGATTTTTTTGAAGTTTTGGGTTAGGTACCGTCCTCTAGGTACAATAAATGACATCTAAACTCTGACAACATCCCTTCTGGGTTTTACTAAATAATCATATGGTTGAGTGGACACAGCGCCTGCCTCTGAAGCGGTAGATTTTAGTTTGGTTTTGAGTCTGATCAAAACAATGACTTAAAAATTGTATCTACAGCTTTCCTACTTGACATTCAGCAATAAAGAAATGAAGCCACTAAGTTCATTTATTGTGATTGGGAAATTGCTTAAAGGCTTTTCCTCATCTTGGAGTGATAGACAGGCGGAAGAATGAAAAAATTTATGAACAATCTCACTAAAGTGCCTCTGTAGCTTTCTTGTGATGGGAAGATAAACACGTAAATACAAGTTCAAAATATATACCAGTATATATAAGGTTAAAGCTGTTGAATTTTTAGACAAAAGAAAGGGAAGTTACCTCACTCTTCAGTTATACTGATGAATAGCAGTTTGAAAGAAATGAAGTTGTTCATCGCTTTTGAATTTAAAAGAAAGATGAGGCCTATGTCAGAATTAGCTTACTGGAAGGCCTCAGAATTTCGTTTATTTTTGCTCTATGCTGGCGTGGTTCTACTTAAAAATCGAGATTTATTGGATAAATGTTACTACCGCCACTTTGTAAAACTTGCTTCAGCCATGCGACTATTGCTTATATCTGACAGCACTGATGATATGTCTCTTTGTTCAAAGCTTCTTATCGAATTTTGTGAAGATTGTTCATAGCTTTATGGTAAAGGGTTTCTAAGTTATAATGTTCACGGCCTCATCCATTGGTAAATGATTTTAATTTATATGGAAACCTGGATTTTGTCAGCTGCTTTAGTTTTGAGAGCTATCTTGGTTTACTTAAAAGTCGTATATGTTCTGGACACAAACCTTTCGAACAAATAGCATATTATGCATGGCATGAAAATGCTAACATTGTTGAAAGCTCTAAGCTTAAAAATGAAAGACAAAAAAGCAACCGATTTTACTCCGTCACAGAAAATGGTATAGAGTTGCCGATTTTCCAAGATATTCTTGTTACTCATTACAAAAAAGCTAATCTTCCTTCTGGTTGTTTAATAAATATTGCTGGTGACAGTGATTCAATTATTCGGTTCAACAACAACATTGGAAAAGTGTGTGACATGATTGAATGTGGTTCTTGCAAGTATCTAGTAGTTCGTAAATATCTATATGTTAAAGATCTTTTTAAACGACCGATACCTTCTTCAAAAGTTGAAATTTTTTTAGTAGATGGTATATGCGATTGCTTTGAAGTTATCGATTTTGGGATTAATGTTAGTAAATGTGTGTTACTTCCGTACAAATCGAAGTTTGTTGCTTTGGAATTAATTCATTCTATTGTGTAGATCTCTCAATTTGATTAATCGGCCAAGTATATGGAGTAGATCATATTTTATATTCATGGAGAGATTTCCTCTCTACCAAAGTTATATTTTATAAAAAAATGAAAATAAATGATCTCATCTTAGCTTCAGCTCAGTTTTGGAGAAAAATGCATTGTAAAACCAAGATAAATATTGTAACTATTCAAATCAAAGATGACTGTGGCTGCACGTTCCTTCACTGCGAAAATGATGTCATGGATACTGGAATTTAAACGTATCATGTAGTCTTATATTCTCGTCTTAAGTTAAGCGTAATTTTCGCTTTGCTGCATCCTTATTTATTCAGATGTGGTCGTACCAATCAACAAAATTTTTTTTTTTTATTTTGCATAAAGTAATACGTCGTTTGTTGTATATTTTTCTCTTCTTATCTTAGAGTCAAGGTAACGCTAATGAAGTATATAACTGTAAAATTGACGAAGTTTTATTTTTTTCAGGTTGTGTAGGTATGCAGTTATACTTTATAGCGTTCAAAAGTTTTCTTAATTCAGTGAAAGAGCAATGAAAGACTTTTTATTCGTAAAATTTGCTAACGGCTCATCCGATGCCGTCCACAAGGGCTGAATGGTTGGAAGCACGCTGTGCTATTGGCCTCCAAAAGAGAAAAATATAAGAAAATTGGCTGAAGACAAAGTAGATAGAGGACTGAATTGGAAAAAATATAAGCGCACAATATTGTGCCAAGTAAGTAAGTCCGCAATTTTCAAAATATTTATTGGTTTCACTTTTTAAGCATTTTGAATGTATATCATAATTATCATATCAGTGACTTAGCAGACAATTTGACGTAAAATGTGTAAAAATTATAAGTCAACGCGATTTTTTAACTTCATCAATCATGAAATGGTCATGTGCCCCATATAAGACCCATATGCCACAAAGTCATGCTAAAGCTTTTTACTTTAAATGTACGACCCCTAAATGTTTTATTCTACATTCAATGTTGAGGCCTGTTCGTATTTTGCAATATTTTTATAAACATATCTTTTTGCTATTTTTGTTCCTAAGCTTTCTACGACAAAATGCTTACTTTATTCTGTCTGAATTTTGATAAATGCTATACGCCTCTGGGAGGAAGGGGACAGATGTGCTTTCGATCTTTGAACTTACAGAATGTATTGCAGCTACATATTTTTGCATCACGGTCTAGTGAAGTAAATATGCTTTCAGCTTTGACATTAATTCTAGTTATTTTCAGAATATACCTCAATAATTTTCAAAATAGGTAAATTGTGCGTCATTTGTTTTCAGGCACATATCAGCGTTGCCTTGACAAGGCGTATAAGTTGGGTGTTGTTTCGTCGTCGTCATCAGCATGTGATATGGTGTCAGCAGCAGAAGAAAGTGTTGATGGAATTGAAGACGATTTGCCGCCTCTCTGGAAAAGCGTATGGAATATATTTCTCAAGAAATAAAAGAGATAAAAGAAACTATGCAAGTTAAAATGATGTCGCCGTCAGAGTGCCTGCATGGCTCATGTGCTCTCGGCGTTGACAGTAACTTCATTCCATTTGCTCCAGCAAAAACGGAAGAAGAACTTCTCAAAGTTATTGATACAAGCGAAGTAGTAAGTATTTTCTATTTTTGTTTTTTCGTGAATCTTTTCTAATTGCTTGCATAAACCGTTTTGACAGAATGTGGAAGTAATTGGGAAAAAAATTGAGCATCAGGATCTTCGTGGGAGTGTACCATTGTTTTTGAAATTATTCTTGGAAAAATCATTGGCGCAACAATATTCCTGGACAGGATTGGGTGCTGGTTTTCTCATTTTTTCAAAGTAAGAAGTTTTACTTCAACTGATTTAATGATTGGTATGCAAATAATGCACAAATGAGTCGTAATTTGTCTCTTGAGTACTGAGTCTCTTGAGACTTTTAACCTATCTTCTTCAATAAACGCGCATTTTCACCAAAGCTATTTGTATTAGGCTCAAATTAATTGCTTCTTCAGTTATATTGAGCTGAAGGTTGTGTAAATTAGAGCTACGAATGTTTAGTGTTTCATATATCAATGACTTAAAAGAAACACTTTTTTCATGATCAATGCGTTTGCTAAAACTGATGTTATTTTCCTCTACAAACTTCCTAAACTCTACTCTCACCATGCCATCCTAACTTAACCGGTTTCATACCTGCGTTATTTTCCAATTGCCATAACTTCAGTTTTCTATGGACGCCTCTATGACGAGCTTCCTATCTATACCATCTCACTTCCTGCAGGCTACTCAGTGCTCATAGTCTTTATTTTTGAGATACCTCCAATTCCCACATCTACCACAACGCCTTACCTCATTTACAGCTTCATGCTTGCATTTGCCTGTGCGTCGGTCGTTGCAGCTCTGCTTCTTGCAGCGCCGGTAAGCTGACCTGTAGGTAAGAGATTGCAAGCCAGGTGACACAGCAGACATGACGTTATGAAGAGCCATCTTCGGCACTTCTCTTTTTCTCTCGACCTCTGTCGCACCCTTGGAAAGTTGCCACATGTTTGGGCTTCGATAGAGGAGTTACTTCTTGCTCCCATCAGGAAAGATATTGGTCATTCGGTCTAGGCAATGTAAGACTAGTGTCACCTCGTTACAAGCAGCATTTTGCTGCTAAGGCGACTACTCAGTTAAAAAAATATAGAACTCTATACTTTGCTCCATCTAACGTTGATTGTGCAGTTGTGTCAGTGTTTAATGCAGTGCTATGTTTTAACAGAATGTTTGGCTCACACTTCCCACAAAACTGTGGAGGCCGGTCGATTGGGAAGCGCAATCGCTATAGTATTGTGCCAAACCATCGACGGGGATGGGGGCCGAAATAAGAGAGCCGAGTCGGAGAAACAAAGCGGCGATAGTGGAACTGGAAGCGATGCCTGCAGCAATGACAGTGCAGACACTGTCATTGCCGAACCGGATGCCGCAACAGATGACTGCTGAGCTGGAAAACGGGTTTTTTGAACTTATGTTAATTCAAATAAACTGATGTTCTTATTATTTCGGCCCCTATCCCAGTCGATGGTTGGCACGATACTGTAATTTTTTTTTGACCAATGCTATATCATGAGATTTTTGATTGAAAGAAATTTCCAACGAAGTTCATATTCATCTACGATATAGTTTGCCACACGAATGTTCTTTCGTTTTCTCTGCTTCGGGGGCTTTCACTGAGCTCTATTTTAATAAATTTTGTTTGATAGAAATGCCTATTTTGGTTTGTTGTCAGCATATTAAGGTACTTCGTTTGCATGTCCAGTTTTAATATCGTCACGATTGGCATGACTATAATGTTTTTTCAATGGCTTTAGTCTGTGGCTAACTGATAGCGAAGTATTGTTGGCCATCATTGATTCGACCCTTGGCCAATGATAAATTTCGGCATGTAAGCCAGCCAGCTTACCTCGAATCATGCTTAATTTTTTATTGGCCAGATATATATCATTGTAATAATCAATGATATATCCTCGCGTTATGCATGGATTTTTCCTTGAATTTATCCTAGGCCTGTCATATTTTAAAGGATAAGTCGCGGATATATCCTTGCATTGTCCTTGGCTAATGCTTCTTGGCCAAGGATAATTATCCTCGAATCGAGGGTATTTATCCATGGCGTTAACCAATTTTTTTCATCTGGGTGGTAAGTGTTGGCTAAAAAAATTAAAGAGAAAATGGGCGAACGATAGTTCCTTTATAGAAAAAGTAAAACAAGAGCTTTCAAAATTGGAAAAGAAACAGTTAAATAGCGGAGAATCGGAAGTGGAAGTACCACTGATGCAACATGACAGCGGCGCTGAATCTGCAGAGGTTAATGGATTGCCAGCTCTTGATACGGCGACAAACGATGAAGGGGCTAGTATTACGGCTGCGGACGGTGAAGGGGCTAGGATTGTTACGGCTGCGGACGGTGAAGGGGCTAGGATTGTTACGGCTGCGGACGGTGAAGGGGCTAGGACTGTTACGACTGCGGAGGGTGATGGGGCTAGGATTGTTACGGCTGTGGACGGTGAAGGGGCTAGGACTGGTACGGCTGCAGACGGTGATGGGGCTAGGACTGTTACGACTGTGGACGGTGAAGGGGCTAGAACTGTTACGGCTGCGGACGGTGAAGGGCTAGGACTGTTACGGCTGCGGACGGTGAAGGGGCTAGGATTGTTATGGCTGCGGACGGCGAAGGGGCTAGGATTGTTACGGCTGCGGACTGTGAAGGGGCTAGGATTGTTACGGCTGCAGACGATGAAGGAGCTAGTGGTGTTACGGCTGTGGAAGGTGAAGGGGCTAGTAGTGTTACGGCTGCGGACGGTGAAGGGGTTAGTGATGTTACGGCTGCAGACGGCGATAGAGATACTAGCTCGGACCCTCATGCGAAATTTTACTGTGTCTGTAAAAAACCTAATGATGGGGAGTTATAGTATTTTGTCAAACATGTTTAATGTGATTGCATCCAAAATGCGTTTTTGATGCAAATGACTTAGCGCTAACTTTAACGCAAGATCAATGGCTCAAATGTAATTGTGTGTGCAACGACAAAAAACATTTTAGCGTAAATAACTATAAACAAGTTCTTTATCATAACGTTAACGGTGATGAGGTAACTTCTCGAAACAATAGCAGCTGGAATGAGAAAGTTCAAAATATTCGTAATGATCAACGCAGGAATTGGCGTGCAACATTTGAAAGTAAAAAAAATCAAAATATCCACATCACAACGGCTAAGGTTGAGGTCGAAAAAGAAAAATGGTCCCAAGATGATTTTAGCGGTCAACCTCACCAAATTCATACCATTATAGACAATGATGATGAGTCACTTGATGTTAGAGACGATGATACAGTTCAGATTGATGAAGCTAATTCAGTTAAAGCAGAAGGTGTGCTTTCTTACGAAACTCTGGAAGATTTGGGAAATTTTACAAGTAGTATTTTGCGCAAAGAAAAGTTAAGATTTTCAAAGGTAGACGTAAAAGAGGTGTCGTTTTTAATTACGTCGGAAGAATGGTCTCAAATGATAAAAAATCGTTCCAAGTATCATTTCCGTAAATCAGATTATAGCGAAATTATTCTACGCAAACTTCGTACTTTGTACAGTGGCTGTGTCCTGCGTGTTCGTAACAATTATTTGAAAAAAAATCCGTAGCGTTTTTTGTGCTAATAACTCACTTGCAAAGGCAGTCCTAAGGCTCATGATCAACCTTATTCGCCATACTTCGTGGATGATACCCTGTACTAGTACAGTACTGCTTGAAATTGTGGTATACTTCATACAAACTAACTTGGAGTTTAGGAAATAAGATTTGCTGCCAATAGATAATAAGGGTATTAACATGAATCAGAGCATTTGTTTGCATTGTGAACGAGACTGAAGCCTCCATAAATAGGATTTCCAGGAGCTGCCCGTATAAAGAAACGTTTTTTGAGGAAACAAAACTTTGAGGATAATTCATTTACTGGCTACAATATGGAATACTTTGTTAAATTTGCTTTTTGAAGTATCTTGTAAAATGCCAATGGTGCGCATGGGGCTTATGCAACAGCCATTCTTGGGTATGGTCCACATAGCAAAAAAACAAGACCAGATATGGAAGGAGTGAAGTTCTTTTCTTTTCCGTAGCCAAAAACAAATTTGGAACATGTAGAGCTTGGATAAAAGCATGTGGGAGAAAGGAATTTTTAAACTGAAAATATCAATCGTACGTTTGTTACAAGCATTTTTAGGATCATAAACCAATTGTGGCATTTCCTGATCCACATTCTTACTCAACACTCAATAGCGAAATTCAGATAACAGGCAAACAAAAACTTCCTAAGAAAATATCTTGTGCTTCATCAGAAAAAAACACGAAAAATAACAAATAGCGATGAAAAAATATCCAAGGATGCATATCACATGATGAATATTGAACAGCTCAATCACCAAATGATTTAGTGGTGGGTAAAGCTTTTTAGTGATCCTATATTCATAAAACTGTTTCAATTTTGGATCATAGCAGTTTCAACTGGATTCGTTTGGTCGTTTCCAGTGAATGTACTCGTATATGGACAATTTTGGATCATAGCAGTTTCAACTGGATTCGTTTGGTCGTTTCCAGTGAATGTACTCGTATATGGACGTAACTTTAGGGTTACCTTGTTGTCTTGAATAGAAATTGTGGCTACTATTTTATTTTTTTATTTTTAAGCATTTTGCACAGCTTTTATTTGAGGGGGGTTTATATTCAAGGGCTGCTTCAATTTTTTTTATTTGAACGTTTGTGTCTTAAAGTTGGTTTTCCGTGAGAATTCAAGTTAGTCTATCACAGTGGTTCTTAACCTGGGTTCGATCGAACCCCAAGGGTTCGACAGAGTTGTTTTAGGGGTTCGGCGGAGATCGAGAGCACTATACACGCTATATGTGTAATTTGTGTACTGGTTGTAGTGACCACAGTGTCCTCTCTACTTGAACCACAGCCTACTGCCCTGCTCCTTGTGACATAGCGCATTTTCCTTCTTTCTCTTGGAGATCACGTTGAATTTTGTCCTCCACGCAACAGGTCTAATAGAGCGCAAGGTTTATTGATATGGCGAGCGATTCGTTTTTGACATTATTTCGTCATCATGCTTTTAATTGTTTTGTAGGTTTCAATCTCTGTCCTATGACGCAACTAGCTTAGTTATGACACAACTATCATTCCCTGTTCAGCCGTACTTGGCTAAAAAGCTTTATCTAGCGCAGTGTTATAGTAGTATGTGGCAGTGCGAGTGCAGTATTTGCAGAGACTGAAGATGCACCCTAGTCGCAATATCTATTGCAGTATAGGTTACTGTAATAATTAATGTGTAATAATTTTTTCCTGTAATATTTAGGTTTAACCTTGACGTTAGCCATTCCTGTAATAATTAACTATGTCGAGCAAAAAAAGGAAGTGGTCAGAAGAATATGTACAGTATGGATTTACATGTATCAAAGAATGTGATGGGAGTCAGCGTCCTCAGTGCATGATTTGTGACGCCAAGTTGAGCAATTCAAGCTTAGCACCAGCAAAACTAAAGGAACACTTCCAAAAGATGCATGGCAATGGAAAATACAAGAATACAACGCTCGCTGAATTTAAGACGAAGAGAGCCAGATATGATGAAAAGGCTACTCTGCCTGTTTTCGGTTTCGTACCCATGGAAAAACCGATCCTCACAGCATCGTACGAAGTTGCGTACCTGATTGCGAAACAGGGCAAACCTCACACTATTGGTGAAAAACTTGTAAAACCTGCTGCGTTAAAGATGGTGAATATCATGCTTGGAAAAACAGCCGAAAATAAGTTATCCCAAATTCCTCTTTCGAATGACACCATCAGCAATAGAATTAAAAACTTGAGCGATGACATCTTAGCTCAGATAGTTTCAGACTTGATTTCAAGCCCGGCAAAGTTCAGTCTTCAACTCGACGAGACCACCGATGTTTCGAATCTAAGCCAGCTTGCTGTGTTTGTGCGCTATGTGAAAGAAGACGAGATAAAGGAAGATTTTTTGTTTTGTCAGCCTCTTACAACAACGACTAAGGCTGCCGACATTAAAAAAGTTGTGGATAATTTCTTCAGAGACAATGGTCTTTCGTGGGATATGGTTTCTGCAATTTGTTCTGATGGAGCTCCTGCCATGTTGGGACGAAATTCTGGTTTTGGTGCACTGGTGAGAGCCGATGCACCACATATCACGGTAACACACTGCGTTCTGCACAGGCATGCGTTGGCAACAAAAACCTTCCCTCCAAAACTGGCGGAAGTATTAAAAATAGTGGTGGAATGTGTGAACTATGTACGAAATAGTGCTACAAAGCATCGCGTATTCAAGGAGCTGTGTAAGGAAATGGGATCTGAATTCGAGGTACTTCTGTACTACTCTAATGTTCGATGGTTATCCAGAGGAAAGGTGCTGAACCGTGTTTTTGCCTTGCGTGTAGAATTAGCCGTATTATTGCGAGAGCAGCAACACCGCCATGCAGATTATTTTGAAAATTCTGAGTTTGTTCTCATTTTAGCATACATGGCCGATATATTCAATGCTCTCAATCATCTCAATGTACAGATGCAAGGGGGAGGAGTCAACATTATTGAAGCGGAAGAACATCTGAAGGCTTTTCAAATGAAAATACCTCTGTGGAAACGACGAACAGAGAATGACAACTTTGCTAATTTTCCTTTGTTGGACGACTGTGTAAGCAAGATTGAAGCTGTTTCTGGAAGTGTTGATATTTCTGTATCCAAGGAACTGAAGCAAGCAATTTCCATGCACTTGGATGAGCTCTCAAAGTCTCTCGACGGATACTTCCCGACCAGAGAGTCGTATCCAGCATGGGTAAGACAGCCGTTTGCGTTCAGTGTTGATGAAGCAGATGTAAATGATGAATACCTCGATGAAATCATTGAACTTCAGCAGAGTCAGGTTCAACAGCAACTCTTCAGAACAGCAACGCTCTCAACATTTTGGTGCCACCAGATCGTAGCTTACCCTCTTCTCGCTAAAAAAGCCCTTGGGATACTTACACCTTTTGTTACAACGTATCTTTGCGAGCAGTCATTTTCGAAGATGGTTGACATAAAAACAAAAAAAAGGAACAGACTGTGTTGCGAAAATGACATGAGAGTTGCACTTGCCAAGGTGAAGCCGCGCATTTCTAAAATTGTTTCCGAAATGCAAGAGCAAAAGATGCATTGATTTGTACTTTGTAGTTATCATTTCCATTGAGTTTTGTTTTCAAGTGGAATTCGTGTTACGTTGGCTTCGTTTCTTTGAATAGTATGAATATTATTGTGCAACAGACGCATAGTTCGCTTCGGGCTCAAGTTCATTAACAGTTCTTTTTTTAATTTTAACGAAGGGTTCGGTGAAAGCCTGCACGAAGCTTGCAGGGTTCGGCACCTTCAAAAAGGTTTAAGAACCACTGGTCTATCATATATAAGTGATAGGAAAATCGAAGCACCAAATCAGCTGCAATTCTATTGTCGTTACATTTGTTTACTTTGTTTTCTTATATCAGTAAAGAAATGGTTTAGTCCGATGCAGCTTCTATTCAAGGATGGCTTCTATTGTTTTTTCTTTCAATCAATTAGTGCAACTTCTATTCGAGGGTGCCTTCTATTAAAGAAAATACAGTAGTTAAACAACAATCAGTGGCATAAAAAGTATTTTGAAACTGTATTGAAGTAAAAGTATTGTTACTGACGGCAAAACTAATCGAAGTAGAAAGTACTGACTAAAAAAAGCACTTAAGCACAAGTAAAAAAGTAGTCATTTAAAAACTACTCAAGTAAAAGCATAGCGTTCTCAATCATTTAAGTGTTAACTGCACACTTGCCGATAATAACTTGCTCTGAAGGTGGCAAAATGGTAAAGAAATTATTACTGCTCAGATGGCCGAGTGGATAGAGCGTCTGCTTCTGGAACGGTAGACTCGGGGTTTGATTCAGAGTACGGTTAAACCAATGACTTAAAAGTTGGTATTTATAGCTTCCCTGCATGATGCTTAGCATCAAAGGCGACAACGTGAAGAACAAGCCGATAAGTTTATTTGTAGTGCCGTTCGGAACCACACTTAACGATTTCCCCATCTCGGAGTGACAGACAGGTGGCCCGAAACTGCTAAGCGACCTCGTTATAGCGCTTCTATCGCAAAGATGGATGAACACATGAATAATAAGCATTAACTCAGAAGCAGAAACCTGCTTATTTCTGTTACCACTTCAATTTTACCTTTGCAATTTGCTTTTTTCCATAATTAAGATTAAAAGAGAAATACGATAGTCAGTAGTTTTACTGCTAGGCCTAGAGGTTTATGGAATGAATATATTATTGTGAACGTATTAAGCATTTTCTGTTACTTGCGATCTTGCAGTAATTACAGACTACAATGACATTGCATGCGATGCAACTTTGCAACGCAAGATTTTAGGTGCAACTAGGGATTTCAAGTGAGACCAGTAACTCAATGACTACTTTGTGCTTTTCTAAAATAAAAACTACCCAAGTAGTGTTACTTCATACTAAAAGTACTTAAGTAAACGTAAAAGTAGCCGAAAAAAAAACTACTCAAAAAAGTACTCAAGTAATCTACTCAAGTAAAAGTATTTCGTTACTTTACACCACTGACAACAATTGATTATCTTTAATGTAATTTTGCATGCAGTTTTTTTTTTCTTAGTGCTATGAGTTTCACTGTGTGTTTGATAGAACCCGAAATGCAAACACATGGAACCTCAGCATGCAGCAGTATTTTCACATTGACTTGAAGCACAAAAAACTTTTATAGCTTTCATTTCTCAAAGACGATATTTTGAAAAGTGATGCATCATTCAAGTACTACTCAGGTAGATTATGCAAGACTAGGACTGCACCATAATGCATATTGTGAAGCACACAACAATTTCTATTGCTATGCGTAAGATCAGTTGATTTACATCGAAACTTAATGGCAAAAATTATTTAAAAATAAACTTCACACACAAAGCTTTTACTCTACCGTATTTTATATTGCTTCTGTTTTGAACAATCATTTGCCTCTAAACACATTACACCTTGAATATACAACTTTTGTTTCACTGGAACCCTTTTTATAACCTGGCTCCTTTTCGTGTTGTTACTTGTTTGTCAATTCAATGGTGATGGCTCTTGAATTGTTATTTAGATTTGAGAATTTCGAAGCAGGCACTAGTTTTTAATTTTGTTCGTGGAGAAGCGGAAAACATGAAATATTGGAGAGGAAAAGTAAATGCACATGTGAGTTTGTTTTGAAATACAATAAATATAAGATGAAAATAGCTTTAGCAAGAAAATAAACCGCAGTAATTCGTGAAACTGGACGTTTCTGACAAAATAGATATAGCTGACACCATCAGCAGTGTAAGTAAGGCAGTGCGCATTGCGCAACTGAAAGATTTTGTATTGCCTTATTTACAATGTTAATGATGACAGCCGAATCTGCGTTGTCGAAACGTCCCGTTCTAGCAACTTAACTTTTCCTCCTTAAGTTTGTTTTGTTACCAAGCTAGGCATTTGCTAGAAACCTAACTTTCAATTTATCTTGGCAAAGCTTTCATTTAGTAACCCAGCATACATGATATTAGGACAGTTTAACGAACGCTAAGCTAATCAAATTGTAGGTTTATGAAATCTTCTTTGTTTGACTGTCTTAGCATATGCTGATAGCTGTTTTACGCCGTTGAAATGTTGTCGCACAACCATAAAAACTACTGTTTATTTCCTTGCCAGACAAAAAAACGTCTTTTAAGATCACATACATACTTTGAGAAAAACTTGCGGCTCAAAAATCGTATCTTAAAGTTTCATTGCTATATGGTATTTGTGTATTTTTGGTTACTACCAAACGTTTGTCTCTTTTCAGCTACTTTGTACTTACTTTGCAGCTTGGTACTTCAACTTTGACTGCGCTGCGACCTTGGGAGGCATTTTTGCCATCATTGATGCGCTTGTGTCGGGGATTTGACATTCAACATCTTGGAATGCTATGTGGAGTTCGCCAACCACAGCTAACAGAATAGTGACAACATGGGTGAAATTTCTTGCCCAACAGCTTGACTTTCTAATTGTTTGGCCCACGCAAGAACAGTTAGAGAATTGGATTTTCATAACACCATTTCGGAAGCAGCTACAAGCACCACAACATGCTTAAAGGGGACCTAAAGAGCCAAACTGTTTTTTCAGAAATAGCGTTAAAAATTACTTGGAGTTCTACACTGACTGCAGAAATTTTTAATCATTTTTAATTAACCAGAAATTAAACGTTAAACTTGAGACCATGACGTCATTGAAAAACGCGTGGATTACAGACAGCGGTAAGGTTTGCATAGCTGCGTGCGTGCAGTGATGCGGAACGTACAGAATTCCATGACGTCATGGTCAAAAGTTTGACGTTTAATTTCTGGTTAATTAAAAATGATTAAAAATTTCTGCAGTCAGTATAGAACTCAGTGTAATTTTTAACGCCATTTCTGAAAAAATAGTTTTGCTCTTTAGTTCCCCTTTAAATTGCTGGTGGCCAGCACCATCTGATACCATCACTTTTGTCTCCGAACTCTTCACGGGAAATGTTAGTGACAAACAAATAGTGAACAGGTCTAGATTTTCAAACCAAATAAAACCACGCCATAACATAAAGGCCCATAGAGGTTTTTAATTAGAGACTTTCTTGTACAGTGCGGAGCTACCTAAGCAATTCCTCCATTTGCTCATGGTAAGCAGCTTTCCATGCATGCCACCACAATGACACAGCGAATTGCGAAAGCAAGAATAGTGGTGGAACACACTATTGGACGCATAAAAGAATTTCAGCTTTTATCTAAACCGATTGCTATGAACATGTTGCCATATTTTGATGTGATTGTGAAAAAATGTGCTTGTTTATGCAATTTGCAACCTTGTTTATCTGCTGGAATACCATATACCATAGACATAATGCCAAATGCCATAGACGTTTGAAGCATGTGTGTGGGGTAGGGATGTACCGGCCAATGTTCTCTTTGAGGATTTTAGTAAGTGCAAAGCATAGGGTGTTCCGAAATGGTTGACCCCATTTTGTTGCCCAATAATTTTGACAATTTTTGTTGGAATGAAGTTAAAGTTTTACAGCTTGTGTAGAAACGTTTCCAGTTTATGTGTGTAACGTTTGGCATTTCTATCTTTTCGGGTTAAAAAGTGCCACTCACTTCGAAGGAAAAGGCGTTCTGCGTGCTAGAGTATGCACGGACTCAGTCTCCGAAGACAGTGCAGCTTGTCCTCTTCACAAAATCTGCAAAGAAGGCGTTAACAACAAAAAACAAATTAGGACTTGGCACCAATCATTTCAAGAAAAGGGCTGCTTATACATATCTAAATCGCCAGGACGGCCATTAACATCAGCAGAGACAGTGGAGCTGGTTTGTGAAGCCTTCCTGCGTTGTTCTCGAAAGAGTGTTAAAGAGCAAGTGTGAAAACCCACATTCCACAAACAACATTTGGCAAATTCTGAGGAAACGATTGCGATTTAAACCTTACAAGCTGCAGCTCATTCAGGCCTTGAGGGCAGGTGATAAGCGACAACGTGAAGAATTTTACCTTGAAATGTAAGATTAACTCGAAGAAGACAATTTCGATGATAGGCTAGTTTTCAGTCCTGAATCCAGGTTTCACACAAGCAGCAAAGTTAATAAACATAATGTTTGCATTTGGGGCGAAGAAAATCCTCATGGCACAGTAAGACGAGTAGGACTCGATCACCAAAAGTTATGAAGAAGGCATGCTGCACTGTCTTCAGTGAGTGAGTATGTGCATACTCTAGCACGCAGAACGCCTTTTCTTTCGAAGTGAGTGGCATTTCTTAACTAGAAAAGATAGAAATGCCAAACGTTCCACACATAAACTTAAAACGTTTTTACACGAGCTGTAAAAATTTGAGGTCATTTCAACAAAAATTGCTAATTTATTGGGCTTCAAAATGGGGTCAACCATTTCGAAACACCCTATAATTACAGTAACAACTTATTATTTACCAGTAATTGCCCGCAGGTATGCGGCAATGGCTGATAGTATACAGTACGAAAACTTTTGGAAGCTGTGTAAATTATGTTTGTTGCATGGATTATGCTTTTCTATTGTTTTTATATGCTATTTTTCTATTTACTTACTTTTCTATTCACATTTAAAAAAACATTTCCGCAAGTATTGACAAAAAATATATAACGATAAATCACCAACTGAACAATAGTGTCACCAGCAGTCGTGAGGCCACCTCGATTCAGGCAGTCAACATACTTTCCGTACTGCTCATAATAATAGTAGCTGGTGTCTTCATTTGTCTTCTTAAGTAACTGTTTCATTTCAATGTAGCCTTTAATGTAAAACATTGCATTTAATGTGTCAGCAACAAGCTTGTTTTCTAAATCAAAACGATTGTCAAACACTTCCAATTGTTGATTAGTTAGTGAGCGATCACAAATTTGGCGACTGTGACCATCATCATTTTAAAAATTTGACACTATATTCAACTGCAATGCAAGCTTAGCATAATGAATCCTAGCTTTTTACAAAACAGACTGTGCATTAAGGAAATAATTCCCCAAGAACCGTGACGCAACTTACTGAGGTTTTTGTTTGCCTGTTATCTGAATTTTGCAATGAAGGTTGACGCAGGATGTGGATCAGGAAATGCCACAATGGGTTTATGATCCTAAAAATGTTTGGAACAAACGTACGATTGATATTTTCAGTTTAAAAATTCCTTTCTCCCACATGCTTTTATCCAAGCTCTACATGTTCCAAATTTGTTTTTGGCTTTGGAAAAGAAAAGAACTTCACTCCTTCTATATCTGGTTTTGTTTTTTTGCTATGTGGACCATACCACGAATGGCTGTTGCATAAGCCCCATGCGCACCATTGGCATTTTACAAGATACTTCAAAAAGCAAATTTAACATTTAAGCATTCCATATTGTTTCCTTAAAAAACATTTCGTTCAGCATTTGAGAAAACCAAAATCAATGTAATTATTTTCTCACAACATATATATACAGGCAACTCCAGGAAATCCTATTTATGGAGGCTTCAGCCTTGTTGACAATGCAAACAAATGCTTTGATTCATGTTAATAACCTCATTATCTATTGGCAGCAAATCTTATTTCCTAAGCTCCAAGTTAGTTTGTATGAGGAAAGCCTATACCACAATTTTAAGCATTACTGGTGCTGTACTGGTACACAATTTCAAGCATCCATAAAGTATGGCGAATAAGGTTAATCATGAGCCTTACTAGGTTGCCAAAACTTCACCTCAACACGCTTTAAGTAATGAATTGCATTTATTGAATCTAAATTTCTTGTTGCAACTTCAAGTTTGATTTGGTTTTTGATACAAATCATATTTTTAACATTTTTTTTCTTATAGTTTAGTTCGTATCCACATTCGAGGACATTACCGCATAAATGCTGTCTGTATGTTATCTAACCTCCAATGTACACGTTTTTATTGTGCTCATGATTTGAAAGTTTTGTCTACAAATGTGGCTTTCAGGTGTATTCAACGAAGCAACTGCTCGGGCACTTGAAATGCATGCTGACAAAAATCCTGGATTTGAACAGACATCGAAAGTTTGTAAAGTTCATTTTGAACGTTTGGAAAATTATGTTAGTTAGAACACCATACGAAGGTAAGTCACGCTGTACTCAATAACAGTGTTAATTCAATTTTAACTCAAAAACACTGCAAGTTTAACTGTTCTGGAGCACAAAATTGTTCATCTTCATAATCATCAAAGCAAAAGTTTTAATCATTTAGCAAGACCTACTATCGAACATTGTGCTAATTGTTGCTTTGGAAGTGCCTAAACCAAAATGCTGAAATTTACTTACGCTGCTACATATACTTTCACTGCAGTTGGTTGGAATGTTGTTTTCAAGTTTGATTTTTCAATTATAATACTGCATCTGCAATGTTGTGCAGGTGTTGCTAAGAAAGATGACATGAATATGCCATTAAAGTTTTCATTGATGTCTGATGAGCAGCAGGCAAATCTGTCACACCTTGCATTAGCTAGAGAAATTTTCATTCAATGGAAAGAATCTGGATATGCTGGTCTCACCGACCAAACATTTCTTGCCTGTATTCAAACTATTTCTGCAGTACCTGAACTTGTTTTGTTTTTGCCTCGAAAATTCGGATTTAACTATATTCTTCCTGGCAAGTTTACCTCTGATCCGATCGAGGTGCGATTTGGATGGTACCGGCAGGTTAATGGAGGATATTTTTTCATGTCGCTCAAGCAAGTGCTTGAAGTGGAAAAAAAGATTCGCAGGCTTAGCTTGATGCAACAGCATGGTTTAAAATAAACAGAGCTTCGAAGTTACGTGTCAATGATGATAAATTGTTGCAAAGTGAAGTTGATACCACTTCAGAAGCTACATGGTAGAAGAACATTTTTTCCGAAGTGATCATTGATGATTTGTCCGAAAACAATGCTAACATAGCATACTATGTTAGTGGTTATATTGGCCAAAGTATTTGCCAACGCCGCAGATGCTTTTCCTGCAAAGATTTACTTGTGGCTTCCAATGATCCTCCTCCAACTCCATTGTGTGCAACCACAGAGTAAAGCAGGCTATTTGACATAGCAGACCGAGGTGGCCCATCTCGACCAACCGAGTATCGCTTCCCAGTTACAACGCTAGCTGTCCTGTATTATGACATTTTATTGAGGATCAGTTGCATAAAAGCCAAGTGGATGGTATGCTCCAATCAACGCTCTATTTTTATAAACACTGTGGCAAGTGTAGTAGAGGCTTCCAGTTTCAGTGGAATTACAACTCAACTTTGCTCAAGTGGTCATTCCAACCTGTGCCATATTTTGCGAACCGCATTCAACTGCTTTGCTAAAAACAAGCTTAAGCGATTGAATGCACCTTTAATCGAAAATCCTGACGATTTGGTTCGCAAACTGCTTAAGCTGAACAGTACCACGACTAAATCCTAAAGCAGAGGTAATTATTTCATGTAAAAACTGCGAAATAGCCAATGCAATTATTGCGTGTATATTGATATTCCCACGCTGAAATATTAATATTTTGCTTTTGGCATAATTCAGTTTGCGTGCGTGTGTCACAATCATTTCAATAATAAATGTTCTATTTGTCTGCAACTGTGAAACGCAACGAATTAATGCGTAATGCTGTCAAAAACTGAATAGCCCTACTGTGAGCAGGTCATTTTTCGAGTTTCACATTCCGATGCGTATAGGAATCCCTGATTTTGTAGTACTGTGATTGACTTATAAGCGCTACTTAATGTGCAGAAAAAAAAGCATTCTGTGTAAATCATGTGGATGTTGCAAGTTTTCGTCCCTACAGACTGTAAGCTACTCCCGTTTCTTTTTTAAGTTTTCAACTCGTATTATTGGTAGCCTATAAAAAAAAAAGACTTTTGTTGCTTCTTCCTAGTTTGTTGCATTTTCTGTGGGCATATTATTGTTGCTTTTCACCTTGCTATTATCCACTATATCGTGTTGACAATGTTGAAATAAAGGACGCCATATCTGCAATGGTAACCTACCAGTACCACATTAAATCATAGTTTTTCAGTGGTCGAGTTCAGTTTCGCACATTCAAGCCAATTAAATATTTGCACATAGACCTACGAGTTACAGAATGTTGTCAAATATGAATTATTATAATTATACATTTAAACAGCTTGTATGCACCAGATTAGCAATAACAACAAACTTAATGTCCGGCAGCAAAGATGAAAAGAAAAACAATTTTTGTATTTAGATCATGATTTCATGATATAACATGATTGTCATCAAGAAAAAATTGAACTTCGTGTAGTGATACACTTTTTAGACCTTTAGTACCAAAGCATATTGTTATCGTGATTTATATGCCCCAATCATAATTAATTTGTACTTTCCTTCAAAAAATACCCATAAAAGCTTCTCCCAAGGTTTCACAGCCATCCACTACTAATTACTTCAATTTCAATCTCTGTGTATCATGATTGACCATTGCATTTTTATTCAAAGGTGCCATATGGCAGTAAACTTGTGCCAAACGGCAGAGATTCACTGCCAT
Organism: Trididemnum miniatum; assembly: GCA_964006365.1. NCBI lineage: Eukaryota > Metazoa > Chordata > Ascidiacea > Aplousobranchia > Didemnidae > Trididemnum > Trididemnum miniatum. The sequence continues at coordinate 8,811,618 of OZ023240.1, read as the reverse complement.
ATGGCACTAAATTCACTGCTATGTGGCACTAAATTCAATGCCTATGGCACTACATTCACTGCCATATGGCACCAAATTCACTGCCATATGGCACCAAATTTACTGCCCTATGGCACCAAATTGAACACAACCCCTGTACATCAGCTATTACACAGCTACATTCAAGAAATCGCCATCAGCCTATATTTAACTCAAATGTTGGGATTTTGTGAAGCGGCCCAGGTGAGTGGTTACAGAAGAAATAGTTCAAAAAATATCTTGTCAATTCACTTGTTTTGCAGCTTCATTCCAAATAGCGTCAATTTCACTTTGTTTCAAAATGTTACGTTTGATTAGGATTTCGACAAGTTGATCACGTGCATTTCCCACGAAATTATGGAGGAAAAAGTTAGCAAGTGCTGGCGAATCAGAAACTGGAACTCGAACAAGACCAAGTGTCTGTGTAAAAACATAATACGCAGTCAAAAATAGGGATGTGCTGGATACCAGATACATATCCTGTATCCGGCGCTTCTTGAGGTATCTGGCATCCAGCCGAATTGTGCTTCTCTATCCGGTCGAATAGTGCTTCTCTATTCGGTTGGATACCGAATATTCTTAAAGTTCAGGGAAATTGCGTAGAATAGACTCGGTAAAAATAAAATTTACCTTTTCGATTTATGTGAAAAAATTCGGTGCAAGTTTGAAAACTTTAATTTTGTTTAGGCTCTCTACGAAAAGCAAAACCGAGTCCAAACCTTAGACTACGTTGTTAATTTGTTATATCAAGTGGATTTAAATTTAGTTTACAAGTTTTTTTTCGTTTGGCGTTGTGAGTTTTGTCATCAGGAAAGCCACTTTGATGGTGTAGCAGTAAAGCAGTAATCAATTGGCTTCAAACTGAGACAGTATAAGTTCGGAAACCATTTATCGTTGTTTTATCCGTTAAGACCATGCAAATATTTTACGTTTAAAAGCCTGTCTTCTGTTCTATAATTAGCATGTTCGTCTTTTGTTCAAAATGAAAAAAAAAATGCAACGAGCGGCGGACATAGGCGCCAATGCTTTCTTGAAGGCAAACAGCAGGGAGAGTGAATTTTTATGGAAACTTTGCTTTTTATGTTCAAAAAACGACGTTTTAAGGTACCAGTAGCATTATAATGGATGTGTTTCTACTTTTGAATGTTGTGGGGTTTTGTAACGTTATGTAAGCTGAAATCTTTAATTCAACGTCCTTATAGTTCATTGAATCGGCTGTTTGTATTAACGTTTGATGTAGCCTAATCTACCAATCATTACAGATTTATCGCAGGATCGATTGCTTGCAGTTATTTTGTGGTAGAGTAACTACAAATGAAACCATGCGTTTTTTAGTAGCTTTGATGATAGCGCAAAACATGCGAAAATTCAAATTTAAACTTGCCTTATATCAACTGCTTAGCGTAGTGGTTAAATACATCACTATAGGCGCGAAAGGCTCACCACCGTTGTGACATTTCTTTTTTTTTGATTTGAAATTGCATTGCACGAGCGCAGAGATGGGCTCTGCCACTCGTTACATGCTTCGATGTAATACTGCGAGTATCACGAAAATTTGACCTTTCTTGAAGTTTGCTTTTCCATGGGTATCACAAATTATTGCTCACAAGCACAAAATCGAAAAAATCAATACAATGTGTGGCAATAGTTAACTCGATTGCTTTACTTGTAAAATCACGCCGCTGATGCTGATCGCAAATAAATAAATAACTGAGGTTATTTTCAAATTATATTGAACAAAAAATTCAACAGTAATTGAGGGAGACTGCGAATTGAGCTTGCGCTCTTTAAGTCAGCAGCCACCCAGTATATGTGTCAAATGCAATCGGGTCCAGCCGCGAATCGAACCTGTCCCTGTAGGATCTGTCACCTGCGCGCGGTGCCGCTAGGCCATGTCGCTGACATGTTTGTTAGAGTTTTCTTCACGTGTTTGATAGAGTTTTCTTCTCGCTTTATACATTGCATGAGTGCAAAATTTCGTCAAAACAATGATGAGATTTTGCGCTGTTACATTTTGGTACTGTTTTAGCTACTGTGCAATGTGCATGCAGTCAACTTTTGATATAATAATAAAAAAACGTAGGTCAGATATATGCTGCCCCCTTCGGTATTGGACTCAAGGAAGTACTGCTCCTGCTCCCGCCGAATAGACGCCAATGGCGGCCGACCGACTTGGCGTTCGATTTTCGGCACACTTTTCACCAAAATCCACACTTCTAACACAATTCTTCTTAACCAAAAAATAAACCCCAGCGTTGAAAACGTGTTGCTACACAAACGTAGTGTCGTGGATCAGAGTTGAATCAAAAACGATCAGTAAGATGGTCATTATATCTACTGAGCCCCTGCTGTTCGACCACGTTGCCGATTCGGTCAACTTAGATAGAGTAATGAAATCCAGTATTTATGACGCAGTTCTTTTGGAAATTTTCTGTGTGTCACATGATCTAATTCTCATGTGATTAATTTTATGGCTCGCTAGTGGAGCAAGATGATAGCGAGTACAAACACCATCAAAATATAAATTTTGGCTTAGCGCAATTATCCGGTATCTGGTCGGATAGGGACGTACCGGATATCCGGCCGCATACCAAATATTCGACAAGTCAGATTTGCGGGATATTCGGTATCTGGCAAGTTTGCTATTCAGCACATCCCTAGTCAAAAACCATACGATACATCACTGAAGACGTAAAACTCAATATCTACTATATATATAAATTGTCGATCTACCTCTTCTCCCCATTCAATGCTTGATAGGGCAGCTTTCTCAATTTGCAAAAACTCATTTTCAGTGAATTCTTTTACGTAGAAATGATCCACCAACGTGGATGATCTCAAATTATGAATCCAGGCGCCATAATAATCTTTTTCTTCCAGGTAATACCTGAAAAACAAAAAAATATTAGCTGAGAAGTCTTAAGAAAAAGCTGATCTTCGCGTTTCCACCGCCAAGCCTCATTGTTGCAAACTCAAATAAAGAGGGTGAGCAACATCACGATCATGTGCGTCAAGTTAAGGTGTATCTAATCGAAACCCTATTTCCTATTAGTGTTTCCATAAAACAAAATGCAAATATAAGCACAAATTGGGTGTAAAGATAGTTAAAGATAGACCAATATTCTTCAATACAAAAATGAGAGCAACTTACTTATCAGCAAGTCCAATTTCTTCATACAGTTCTCTGTTCAGTCCTGTTTCTTTATCTTCACAGGTATCGATATATCCACCTGGAAAACCGAGCATTCCGTCATGCCGAAGTTGCATCTACATTGCAACAACCTGCTATTAGTCTATTCAGAGATAACAACCGAAACATTGTATTCTAAACATATCTGCCGTTTTCAGGAAGAACACAACGTAAGCTATTTTGTAGTTTTGATAAAATCAACATTTTGTTTTTGATTATTTTGCCAATGTTACATTTTAAGTGCGATTACTGGATTATTACGCATGCCCAAGTTTTTCCTGACATTGTTTTGCCAATGTTATGCAATAACTGTGATTATTACGCATGCCCAAGTACATTGTGTTTTTCCTGAAAATTTGGGAATAATAAAACACGACACTGTGTTCTTCCATTTCATTTCGCTAATATCTCAAAAACTACTTCCAATGTAAATTTGATTTTTACGTGTAATGAAGAATAGAGGCTAAACTGATAATAAAATGACTGAAACGCATCTTTTAAAACAAAGGTCATAGCTACACGATAAGCTTTTCCCCTCTCAGTGCCGCTGGTAATGCTGTATCAGTAGCTAATAGGGTGGAGTGAATAAAACTTTTTGTTTCAAATCAATTTCCCCAGGGTCCAAAAAGTAGGCATTTCGTATGAAAACATGTTTAAAAGTGGTTTTGCATGGTTGCAGGCAAAAATGGCCGTGCTACCTCCCTTTGGTGGTTTGTCAGACCCAAATTTTGCAAAATTCGTCATGACTTCTCCATTTCAAACTAGGGATGTGCCGAATAGCAAATTTGCTGGATAACCGGATATCCGGCAAATCTGACTAACCGGATAACCGGTATCTGGCCGTATATCCAGTGCAGCGTCACTATCCGGCCGGATACCAGATAGTAGCACTAAACCAAAATTAATATTTTGATGGTTTTTGTCCACGTTATCGTCTTGCTTGACTAGCGAGCCATGAAATTATTGCATGAGATCATGTGACACACAGGAAACTTCCAAAAGTATTGCATCATTACAAATGGACAGATTTCATTATTCTATAGCTGGCCGAATCTGCAACGTAGCCGAGCAGCAGGAGCTTAGTTGATATAATGACCATCTTTCTGATTGCTTTTGATCAACTCCGATCCACGACACTACGTTTGTGTAGCAACACGTTTTTAACACAGGGGTTTATTTTTTGGTTAAGAAGAACTGTGTTAAAAGTGTGGATTTTGGTCAAGAGTGTGCCGAAAACCAGACGCCAAGTCAGTTGGCCGCCACAGGTGCCATAGGCGTCTATTCGGCAGGAGCAGTGCTTCCTCGGGTTTAATACCAAAGGGGACGACATATATCTGGCCTTCGAGGTGTTTTCATTAGTATACTACATTAAAAGTTGACTGCATGCACATTGCACAGTAGCTAAAACAGTTGACGAAATTTTGCACTCATGCTATTTATAAAGCGAGAAGAAAACTCTATCAAGCATGTGACCTGCGTCAACGGCGTGATTTTACGAGTAAAGCAATCGAAAAGACAATCATCACACATTGTGTTGATTTTTGCGATTTTGTGCTTGTGAGCAATTTGTGATACCCAAGGAAAAGCAAACTTCAAAAAAGATCAAATCTTCATTGTACTCGCAGTATTTCACCGAAGCATGCAACCAGTGAAGGAGCCCACATCTGCGCCCGTGCAGCACAATTTCGAGTGGCGAGCCTTCCATGCCAATAGCAATGTTTTTAACCATTACACTAAGGAGCTGGTATAAGGCAAGTTTGAATTTTCGCATGTTTAGCGCTATCATCAAAGCTACTAAAAAATGCATCGTTTGTAGTTAGAATACCACAAAATTACTGCAAAAAATCAATCTCGCGGCAAATCTGTAATGATGAGTAAATTACATCAATTAAAGATGGGTAAATTATTACATCAATTAAACTGCCGGTTGATGAACTGAGTATGTTGAATTAAAGACTTCAACTCACATAACGTTACAAAACCGCACAACATTTAAGAGCAAAAACACATCCATTACAATGCTACTGAAACCTTGAAACGTTGTTTTTTAAATGTAGAAATCAAAGTTTCTACAAAAATTTACTACCCCTGCTGTTTGCCTTCGAGAAAACATTGGCGCCTAAATCAGCCGCTCATTGCCTTTTTTATTATTTTGAACAAAAGACGAACATACCAGTAATAGGACAGAAGACAGGCTTTTAATCGTAAGTTATTTGCATGGTCTTTACAGATGAAACAACGATAGGGATCATTGAACTTGAACCATCTCAGTTTGAAGCCGATTGATTATTACCTTACTGAGCACTACACCATCGAAATGGTTTTCCTGATGACAAAACTCACAACGCCAAACGAAAAAAACTAGTAAATTACTTGATATAAAAAATTATATCCACCTGATATAAAGTCAAATCCACTTGATATAAAAAATTACCAACATAGTCTAAGGTTTGGACTCGGTTCTACTTCTTGTAGAGAGTCTAAACAAAAGAAAAGTTTCGAACTTGCACCGAATTTCTTCACATAGATCGAAAAGGTAAATTTTATTTTTACCGAGTCTACTCTACGATATTTCTTTGAACTTTAAAAAATATCTGGAATGCGGTCAGATAGAGAAGCACTATCCAGCTGGATACCATATACCTAAAAAAGCACTGGATAGTGCCGAATAACAAATATGTATCCGGTATCCGGCACATCCCTATTTCAAACAGTAGAAAGCTGAAAGTTAGATGCATCAAAAGTTGCAGAACACCCTAGCATATATCTGCTTTAAGACGACTTTTGCTTCAATTTGGGTCAGAAAGAGTTATTTGTGAAAAACACATTTTTATCAAACAGATATTATGCAGTTGTTAACTTGTCATGATGGCAATTAAACAAATATTTTTCTCTTTGACCTACCAAATGCGTCAAAAACCATCTTGTTATGATTGAAAAAGACTTTCCAATTTCATAGCATACTTAGTAGGCAAGAAACCAAGAAATTGTTGCATTCTTTTAAACTCATGCCCACTAAAGATATCTGTGTAACTTTAACTGCCTGGTTTCTAGTTTCCATATTCAGAGTTTACGGCAAACTTAAAGGTTTCAAGATTTTGCAATATTACTACTGCACACTTTGTAGAAAGCAACACTATACCGCTACAGAATCTGAAAAATACCAGTAGTATTAACAGCTTAATCTCAGTAAGTACAATATTTTCGGTAATGTTAATCTCAGTAAGTACTCCACTCTATTGCAGAATAACATACTCCACCCTATTGGAGAATAACGTAGTAAGTATTTAACAATAATCTCAGTAAGCACAATATTTTTTTTTTTTTTTTTGGAATTGTAAATACTATATTCGCCAAGGCAGAAGTCCAACCTCACCTCCAGGTGGTGCCTGGCGGAAACAACATGGTTATGTTGGCAAACGAGGCTCTGGCAGTTTTCTTTTTCTTTTTATTCTTTGAATCAGATACCACTACCCAGGACACCGAGGAAAGTGGGAAAGGGCAAGCCTAAGCGACGGCCCAGTTTGATAAATTCACTCCTTCGAAGCTTCCTGATTTATCTATCCTAACAGAAAGGAGATTGGGAGGTGGTTAATGGAGTGGATGATGCAGGCTTGGCATTAGCTAAGACAAGCATTACTCCACAATATCTGGTGTTCCTGAAGTCAGTGGTCCTTTACAAGTTTGTATTTAAATGGACATGTCAAGATTGAAAACTGTATTCAGACGACTGCCATGGAATCTCATAGGTGTAGAGGGTACAGGTCTAAAATGCACTCTGCACCGCGGCCGCAAGATAGTTCAGAGGCCCGCCCCTGATCTAGCCAATTGGGGGGCTGCCTCCGTCAACTTGTGGAAATCTCCATGCAATTGTAGCTCCAGTTGGCGACTGGGTGGGGGCCTGCAGTTGTATTGGGGGGGGCATTCCCGAGGCCACTGCACAGAATGACAAGTTCATGGCATATAGTCGACTGAATTTGGTTAGGATAAATTGACGTGGCCATAATACCCCCCTTTTTTTTTCCATAACTCTGGTCTTTAGGTTTTTCCCAGCTGCAAAGAAAAACCAAACTTATGAATGAAGAAAGAAAAGGAAAAAAAGACAAAAGTACGACTTGTATCCCTTTCAAGTGACGCAATACTGTCGCAGCGAACAGTCATTGAAATGTTCAGCGGCAGTGGGAGTACTCCTGGGAATGCCTCTACTCCGGTTGGAGTGGGGGATGAAGGGAGTACTAAAGAATCGGCATCTGCATGGTCTTCTCCGCTCGTGGTGAAACCTACTAGTGCAGAGGAAACAGTAAAAGCGGCTTCGTCGACTGAAAAGTCGAATACCGCTCCCGGTACACCTTCTCAGAATCCACCAAAATCTTCGGACAATGGTAGCACGTCTGAGTGGCGTCCGGGAAAGAATTACGAAAGAAACCAGAGGTGGAAGCAGCGGAAGAAGCTGTTGAAAGGTTTAGACCTTAACAATCCTGGAGGTGACTTTCAAGCTTCCAACTCTGGGTCAGCAAAAAGGCCGAGGGAGTCTTCTGGCTCTTTAACAACCCCAACAAACCCCAATCAAAAGCGTGGTCGAATTGAGTCCGAACATGTAGAGCAGAGGGGAACAAAGCGAGCAGAGGAAGCTGGGCCTAGCAATCTAGCATCGTATGCTAGAGCTGTTAAAACCAGCAACCAGAAGCTTGTAATAACGAGAAAAGGATCAAAAGGGGAAGCCCCTATGGTAGAATCCGATTTACGGGTAATCCAAGGGGCCATCAACCAGATGATCCTGAAGACAAAACTGGATTTCTCGGTGCGTATCGAGAGAACTTTTATCCACTCGGGTAGAGTTCTCATGATATGTTATGATGAGAAATCCCTGGAATGGGCACAAGTGATTGTGCGGGCCACAGCTCCGACCTCTGTGGATCATCAGGGATACGAAGCAAGAGGCCCAAAATATGCAATAAAGTCGAAAACCTTCGGTATCTGGATTCCAGATAACGAAGGCCTCGAAATCAAAAATGTCCTTGAACTGGTGGATCGATGTAACCCAGAGATCATAACAAGTTAACAACTGCATAATATCTGTTTGAAAACAAACAATTTGATAAAAATGTGTTTTTGCAAATAACTCTGTTTTTGATCAAAATTGAAATAAAAGTCGTCTTAAAGCAGATAAAAACTAGGGTGGTCTGCGACTTTTGATGTAGCTTTCAGCTTTCTGCTGTTTGAAATTAAGAAGTTATGACAAAATTTGGGTCTGACAAACCACTAGAGGGAGGTAGTACGACCATTTTTGCCTGCAACCACACAAAACCACTTTTAAACATGTTTTCAGACCAAATGCCTACTTTTTGGACCCCGTGGTAATTGATTTGAAACAAAAAGTTTTATTTACTCCACCCTATTAGCTAAAATGCTTTACTGGTTAAGATTCTTTCACACATAATCAAAAAAACTTGAAACCACAGCAGAACAAATAATCGTCCATGAATGGTGAAAGAACAATGCTTACAAGTCATAACTCAGTAATCTGCAGAGATAACTAAGATGCTTTTTTCGCCGACACTAGCATGGCTTACTTATTTGCTCATTGCAGTGATGAACTTTTGAATGGATTTATAAAGAAACTTAGTTGAAAAGACACATTTTTACAATCTAGTAAGCATTTTTTATCAGAGAATTCCCCACCAACAAAGCCACATAATATTTGACCGTTCATACAGCTAATTAAATTGTGACAATGCACCAATCTGGTCTTGGATTTTTACGATTTTTGTGATTAAAGAATCAGCAGCATAGGATATTTCATCACTGATATCAATTGTTAGAAAGGGTTAACAGTTTTAAAATCACCATCACGTGCAAATGTGTTTTGATTAGGCCAACTCCAAGATTGTATATAACCTACGTACCATGATAGTAAACTTTCTTCTATTACGTCCAAACTTCCACGAATGATGAGAGCAATAAAGCAAAGCATGAGCAGCATCTCTTGGAAATGGTAATGTCTTTTCAATTTTGGAACTATCGTGTTCAAATCTAACCTATGTAATACACAAAAACAAGCATCAACACAAAACGTTAATCTTGTTTTGAAAAAATTTATGAAAAAACATTGAATAGGCCATATCACAACAGATACCTCTAAATTGTATACAGTCATTTGCAAAAATATTGAACCACCCAAATTTTGTGGCAAAGCTGACATTAACGCATCGTTTGACTATCCAAACTGAATTATTTTAATGAGAACTGAATTGTGGAATTATTGTTTCATTACTTTTAACAGCTCTCACGGCAGAGTAGTAAGAGCATCCGCCTCTGAGGCTGTAGACTCGGGTTTGATTTTGAGTCTGGTCAATCCAAGGACTTTAAAATTGGTATTTACAGCTTCCTGGAAGACACTCAGCATTAAAGGGACAATGTAGAGAATATGTCGGCAAGTTTACTTGTTGTGCCGTTGGGAAAGGCACTTAGCATGATTCCCCCATCTTGGTGTGGCAGATGCATTGCCAGAAACTCACAGAAGTGGTTGCTTGCCTAAGTGCTGCGATGGCTTTCTAATGACAAGATTAGGAGGATAAATATGCAACTAAACTATCTAAAGGTGCTAAAAAATACAATGAATTTAAAACTGACAGTAGAAATCTTTAAATGTATTTAGTGATACAAAATTAGCATTCGAAGCATGAGGCAATGACTTAAGAACAAATTATGCATTGAGGCAAGCAATGAGCTACAGCTGAAATGCTCATCAATCAAACTTGCTTTGATCTGTGATTGATCATAAGTCAAACGCTTTTCTCCTTGGTATTAATGAAGTAAAGCTTGAGTAACGGAGTTGGACCTTTGATTAATTAAAGCAAATTTGGTTGACGAGAATTGAAGCTAATTCATACATGCCTCAATACGTTAATTTTGTTTGCAGTAAGTTATCATGCGTGTTTTAGGTTAACTGCTTACATTTCAAAGTTTCTACTGTCAGTTTTGAATTTGTTGCATTTATTAACAATTAAATAAAAAAATAATTCTATACTTCAGTTTCCCTTTAACAGTTTATGCAAAAAACAAAAATTTTTGCCTCTAGGGTTAAAATTTGTGGTTTGTGTCTGCAGTTATTTACCAGGCACGCATATTTTTTCTGACACAGTAGCCTATCTCTGTATCAGGGTACATGTATCGACACTCGGCAGTACAAGTAAAGATATCAATATCAATTGACTGTTGATCAAACCATCCTCGGTGCTTCAAAGCACCGAGAATTGGTAATAGTCTATACTAGTACCTGAAAATATCGGGTCTCTCTAATTAGGCAATGTATGGAATTGTAGGTTAAGGTCCTACTAAAACCTGCAAGAGCACAAGGATCACAAGGACTAAGTTCCTCGCTAGAGCACAAGGACTGCTAGAGGCGCTAGTGAGTTATTACTAGGGGTCAAGGCCTACCCCTAACCCCTAGTGGTCCTTGCGCTCTAGCGAGGAACGGTCCTTGTGCTCCTGCAGGTTTTAGCAATACCGGTATGCAATGTATGGATTAGTAGGCAATGTTTGGATTAGTAGGCAATGTTTGGATTAGTAGGCAATGCATGGAATAGTAGGCAATGCATGGAATAGTAGGCAATGTATGGAATAGTAGGCAATATGTGGAATAGTAGGCAATGTATGGAATAGTAGGCAATGTATGAAATAGTAGGCAATGTACATGAGCGTCACCAGGATTTTGGCCAGGGAGGATCAAAACTCAAAATGTATGCGTTGCCTTATAGCTGAAGCTGAAGTCACATGAGGCTAATTTATCAGCTGCCTTTACTCGCTTCTAATATTAGCTGGCTCATATTAGCTTCCAATGCTGGTCACACAAAGTGAATAAAATAATGCATTTGCGGCTAGCGAATACTGGTAGTAATTGTTCCTAAACCTACAGCAAACCTAAGGGCAGCAAAAGTTTTTAAACAGGTTAATAGCAAAGTTCGTATAAGGACTTTCATTAATAGAGCTAGCATGTGTCGAAATTAGTAAGGGAGCTGGGGAATAATAAGAGAATTTTATTTTAAAAAGAAAAGTGGGTAAGAGATTGGATAGTTTAATTTTTTATCATTTAATTTTGTGTCAAGTTCAATTCGGTAACAGTTTTAATACCTTTGATTTTTCCTGTTTAAGTTTCTTTATTGGGAATTTGAAATTCTGATCCAGCGTTTTGAAGTTCACGGAACAGTTTTTCTAAATTGTATCCCCTTGCATTCTTTTGAAATAATTGCCTACTATTCCATACATGTATTCAAACGACATCTTTCGTTTGTGTACCACGCTATTGAGTTGTGACTTGTGAGATTGCTTAGTAGTGCTAGTAGGCCTACTGTACGCAGCTGATGCCCCTCTCACACCCATCACGTCATTCTACTTGTTTTTCAACATTTCTTTGCATTTTAAAATTTGTGTTATTTTTTCAGGGGGGGGGGGTCAATTGACCCCCTTGCCCCTACATGATTACGCCCATGGCAATGTAGGGAACAGTGGAATACTGAATAGTACGCAATGCATGGAATAGTAAAGGCAATGTATGGAATAGTAGGCAATGTATGGAATAGTAGAGGTAATGTATGGAATAGTAGGCAATGTGTGGAATAGTAGAGATAATGTATGGAATAGTAGGCAATGTATATTCCATACCGGTACAGTGCCTACTATTCCATACATTGCCTACTATTCTATACATTACATTGCCTCTACTATTCCATACGTTGCCTTCTATTCCATACATTGCCTCTACTATTCTATACATTGCCTAGTATTCCATGCATTGCCTGCTAATACATTGCCTACTACACAGGTACGATACTGTATAGACCTACCATTCAGAGCCTACTATTCCATACATTGCCTCTACCATTCCATACATTGCCTACTACACCATGCGATACACAGAAATGGGCATTTATCGCGATAATTTTTGACCGATTATTGTTATCGCTCAAAATAGTTTTGATTTATTGATTACTGATATTGCTTTAGTAATGTATTTTGTCATCGCCCAATAAATTATCGCCATAAACGATTGTTTATGCATACAATGTAAAGTTAGCGAGTAGACGCTCTGGAAAAAATACACGATGTTCTTAAAGCCTTGTTGCAATTTAACAAAATTTCTCGTTTTATTTAATGCCATGGCAGAGTCCGTGAACTGCTCTTTTTTCTTGAAATTCTAGAAAAGCATTTTTGCAATTTGGCTTCAAAAAAACTTCGTTAAACACATCGAAAATTTACTGCAACATTTATCAGAAAAATTTATCGGTGGTAATTTATCAATTACTGATATCGCTTTAAGAAATTGAGATTTATCGATTATCGGAATCGCCCAGGGTTTTTTTATTTTATTTATTTATGCAATTCGACACTATGGTGTTGGGTTCAAACCCTCCCACACTCACAAACGAAGCAAGAAAAAAGACACAAAGTAACAAATGAATATGTACAATAAAAGCAATACTGAAACTAATATATAAACGAGCAAATGGTGTGTAAGTCAAATTTGTTCAAACATTTCTTAAAGGCAATACAAGAAGTAGAACAACAGATTCAGGTAACAAATTCCAAACTGAGATGATTCGATTGCAAAAAAATATCTAAAAGAGTCATGCTTGGGTTTATGTTTACATCTCAGAACCAGGGTATGTCTACGCAGATTGTAATTAGCTTTATCACACATGAAAAAGTCATTAAAATCGATATCAATCAAGCAATGGCAAATTTTGTATGTAAGAATTACATCAAACTCCAGCCTTTGATACTCCAAGGATTTCAGATTAAGCTTGAACAAACGATCACAGTAAGAAGAAAAAGGGATGTTACAACGAATACAGGCTCTTCTAGTAAATACTTTTTGAACAGATTCAATGGACTTGATATTACTTTTCAAATGTGGAGACCAAACAGAAGTATTATATTCCAACTTAGGTTGAACATAGGCAACAAAAGCTTTCATCAAAGTCCAAATATTTTTACTGAAAAAAGTTTTCAAAATACAATGAGAACAAAACGAAGCGTTACTAACAATTTGAGCGATTTGAGGAGACCACTTTAAATCACTAGAAATTAATATGCCAAGATCTTTCACGGTAGAAGTACACAGAATAGCACACTCACCAAGAAAATAATTGTTATTAAGACTGCCTTTACGTTTAATAGGAAGATATTGAGACTTAGCTGGGGCAAGAGATAACTGACGATTGTTGGTAAAAGACTACACCTAGCTAAGATTAAGTTGCAGTTCACTTTTGTCCGAGCTAAAGAGTTTGGCATCATCAGCATACAAATATAGCCTACATCACTTAAGGGAGTAATAGGAGCACAAACATTAACTAAATCATTAATGTAAATATTAAACAGGAGAGGTCCTAACACACTACCCTGAAGAACACCACTGGTAACGTTAAGATAAGTAGACTGCACGTTATTAATGCATACACTTTGTAATCTATTGTTGAGATACTATTTTAACCAACATATTATATCATTACTTACACCATAGGAATGCAAAACTGCAATTAACTTTGTGTGAGAAACAGTGCCAAAAGCTTTAACGAAATTGGTGTAAATCACATCAATGTCAACATTGTTATCAAAAGAATAATGCCATTTGTTGAGTACAGAAAGTAATTGGGTGCAAGTGGATTTACCAGGAATGAAACCATGTTGTCTCGAGGAAAAAATGTCATTAGACAGTAGCCTTTTTTTCCTAATTCGTCACATTTTTTCTTCTCTCGTTTCCTGTGGGTTTGTTTCAGCTCGCATTTTAATTATTTTTTGCATGGGGTGGTCTTGGACTATTCGTAGAACATACAAAAAAAATAATTAGCCTCATCGATCACTTACTTCAGCCTGTGCGAATTAAAGTTTAGAAATGACGAATTAGGTAAAATTTGAAAATTTGTTGCGACTAATTTGGAATTCGTCAAGACAAATTACGCAATTCGTACAAATATTGTAATTTACCATTTTTGTAGTTCTCAAAAGTCACGAGTTTACTCCTTTTGCAACTCCATTCCTCATTTTAATCTACTCTGTAAAAACAGCCAGAGAAAAGATGGTTTATTGCACAATAAAAATATTGAAAAGCAATACTTGCTCATGAAGCAATTTTTTTCCCAAAATACTGGTATTTTCCTACAGCCCTCAAAATATATTTTCTTCGGTCTCAAATTGGGTTAATTGTCGAAACAGGATTTCTAATTTCAGTCGCATGCTGTTTAAATAAAATGTTGTTGGCCAGATTGGAAAAAAATAGAAAACAGACAAAAAGATACTGCCCCCATTTTCTTCATCTTTCTCTTTACTTCATCATCTCTCTTTTTTTCCTAAACGGATGAACTATTTCCACTATTTTTGAATTCATTAATAGTAGAATGTTCCACGCAAAAAATTTTTAAAAAAATTATGAATCGGTTGCGTAATATTACTTGCGGATCCGAAATTAGTGCGACTAGTCTGAAAGTTTGTGGGATGAATTAAAAGCGTATACGAAAACAACGCTTAAGGGCATTCGAAGAAATTTTTATTTTCGTCCTTTGTACGCATTCAATTAAAATAAAATTTGCAGGGACGGTGCAGTAATGAATGGACATTGTAGCTAACTATCGTTTTGTTTAAATAAGACTTTCAAACAACCAATATTTTTCTAACAAACTAGAGTGACGAATTAGGAAGAAATTCGTTGCAGCGACGAATTAGGAAAATTACTATAAATGATTAAGTAATCGAAGTGACTTGGCGAATGGAACACTCGCGGTGTTTTTTTTTCCTCGCGAATGGAACAAGCAGATTCATGCATACAGCAGCCTATGTACTTATGCTACGACCACACTATCACATTACTGCCACCTACCGAACCTTATTTTCGAACCTTACCTGCCGAACCGAAGTCGAATATCCTAACCGAATCCACCGAAGCCGAATATCCTAACCGAATCCACCGAAGCGTAACGTCCTAACTGAAGCGAAACGAAGTCGAGATGAGAACCGAACCCAAAACTAGTGCAGCGCTTCCCATCGTAGGCTGCGCCCTTAGTCACTGCGCCACAGGAAAGTCGTTGCAATGTAGCGAATAATGGCGCTTATAAACCCACGCTTGATCCATTTCCATTCGCGAGGAAAAAAAATCACCGCGAGTGTTCCATTCGCCAAGTCACTTCGTTAAGTAATTTTTCAAAAATAATGGATTCAAATAACCAACACATAACACCAAGCAGTGAAATTGGACGATAATTTTGCAGAGAATCACGATCACCTTTTTTATGAATAGGAATAACAATTGCTTGCTTCCATTGATAAGGCAGGGCAGCCTTTTTAATACTAAGGTTAAACAAATAACATAAAACATCTATAAGACAAGGTGCTACACTCTTGAGGAAATATGAGGAATTTTGAAATTATCAATTATCGCTTTAAAGCAGAAAGAAAGGTTTATCGTGCCCATCACAGATCACTAACTGTACATTCCCTACCGTACTATTCCATACAGCATACATTGCCTAATTAAAGCAACTGGAAAATACCAGTAGTCTAAACTCACAAAAAGCTTTGTTAATAAAAGCGCTCACCATTGCCACAGTAGCCTTATAATGCAGATAATCATTCAAAAATTAGGGGTTTGTGTGCGCGGCAATTTTTTGAATCAGCATCGGTAAAAAATGGCTGATACTGTCAATCAATCAATCAATCAATCAAGTCTTTTATTCTTGAAAAAAAATGAATATAGCGTAAGGCGACAGTTATGGAAAGAGAAATTCAAGAAAAGGAAGACACGACACAACGACAAGCGTTAAAACATGCGATATGAAGGTAGAAATACATACGAAGAACAAGAAAAACAACTCGCATGGACTGTACCTGATTCTTAGAAAAAAATCTTTTGGGGACCTAGTTTGGTTATTTAAAAATTATTTCATATGGTATTCCATTTCCTTAGCCGACTAATTTTCTCTATTATCACCAGCAATTCTCATTACCCACTTTATTTGGCAGTGTGGCCCAGTAGTTGGGAGCGTCGTTTCTACGACCATGATCAAAAGGTTGATGGTTCAAATCCAACCCAAGCCTTGTGGTTACATCCTTGGATATGATGCTTCACGACAATTACCGGTATCTATGCTTAGTGGAATCTAACAAGCAGCAAATTGAAAGTCCAAGTCATAAGCAAATTTCAATCAGAAAACTTGTGAAAAAGTGCAGCTCTTAAGCGAGTCTGGATTCGTCCTATGCATAGTGCCTCCGTCACTTTCTCGTGACAGAAGCATAAAAATGAAGAAATCAAACCAAATTTACTTTTTTACTGTGAGTCTGCACTCCATTTGGTTTCCTGTCTGAACTAGGGAACTACCTGTCTGAACAATTAATCGAAACAGCGAGTGTCGACAATTTTTTAAGAATCAGCATCGATATTTTTTTGAGTACCAGTACACAGGTATAGGCTATATCAGAATAAAAATAGGCAAAAAATTTGGAATTGGTACAGTCCTACTATTTACATCCGCCCCCCCTCCCTGCTCTATTCCAATGTGAGCATGATGAAGCAACAAAATACAGGTAAACCCAAGCAATAAATGCAGGGAGCCACTTCGTTAAAAAAATAAAAAAACTTACATTCATCCAAGGATATGGCATGTTTTCTGGACTACCGGTATTTAGTCTATAAAATACGGATGCATTGAACAGAAACATCAATAAATGCACACTGCCAGACTGCACAACACTACATTACCAGACTAACGGTATCCCAGTAAGCAGCATACGCAACTGCAGTTGTAACCCGAACGCCACCATTACTCACCACAGAGACTGCACAGAGTATAGACCAGACTGTCTTTACACCATTGTAATTCTGACAGAATAAACGAGAGAACTTAAATTCTAGCGGTCCAATTCGAGAGAAAACAAAAAGAAAAAAAAGCGCTGCAGCTTTTATGTGAACTACTGTGCTGTTAAATAATGCGTTTAGGCCGTTCAGACACAACGGAAAATATACCGGACAATAACAACATTATTTGGTTTGTTTGTTGTTAATACTTTTTTGGATAAAGAAACAAATGCAAAACACGTTTATACAAAGTCTAAATGTGACTGTGATTGTAAGATGTCGATTATAAAAGCAAACCCAAAAAGAAATCAATCTAAGTCCAAAAAACTACGAAACTTAAAAATCATAAATTTTTTTGGAGAATTGACGCACAATAAATGAGGTGTGAAAGCTGGGCGTGGGAAACATCAATTAAAATTTAAAGCAAAAATCGAGGAAAGTTTCATTTCCAAAAGTTTTGAAAAATCCTAATTTTCTTGCACTCTACCACAAATTTCCATTAAAATGATGTGGGAAAAAGAATTCAAACAATGGTGTGTGAAAAACTGTAACTTAAAAACATCGAAATCTTTTCTAAAACGTGTAAAACGAAGCCAAACAATATCCAAAACAATTCCACCTGATCAAAAATTAACACATTTTTTTGCAGATTATAATATTGAGAGTTTGAAAAAGAGTATTTGCGTTTCGATATTGGACTCCTTCAAACAAAATACAAAGCAATGCTAAATGAAACCCAATTAAATTGAGCACTTTTCTGATGTTTTTGCACAGCGTTTGATCAAACACGAGCAAAAACTGAAAATTTAAGGAGCCCGTAAAAACGTCTGATCTCGTCAAAACGCACTGCAAACTTTTGGCGATTGAGCTGCTTTCCGACGCAAGATTATCATGTTGCACACATGTTTTATACACTACATGAAATTTCCTATTCGGTGGGTATTGTCAAGTTGGTGGCATTTCACGCCTTCTACCAGCAGAATTGCGACGAACTTGAAGTAAAACTGCAGTTTTTCAGTTTGGGCGAAAAGTTGATTTTTGACAAAACTGGTGTGCAAACATTGCGCTATTTAAACGTTTTGCGTTTCGATATCACGATTTTGAAAACATGGGACATGAAGATAAGTAAATTCCAAAACGTCTGCACATGGTGAGATTGAGCACTTTTTTGTTGTTATCATTTAACGCGGGTTGGAAAATGAGTGAAATTTGAAAAATCGTTTGATCACGTCAAAACGTCATTTTGGTAAAAACGCTGGGCAAACTCTAGGCAAATGCACTGCTTTGCGTTTCGATATCGGACTGTTTCAAATATGATTGTGAAACGTAATGAAACGCTGAATAGCATAAACCTATTTAGATTGAGCACTTTTGTGATGTTTTGGCACAGCGTTTGATCAAACACGAGCAAAAACTGAAAATTTGGGGGGCCCGTAAAAACGTCTGATCTCGTCAAAACGCACTGCAAACAGTCGAGTTAAATTTGGGGGCCCGAGTAGTTGACTTAGGGGGGGCAAGCATTTATCAGGGGGAGGCCAAAATTTGATTTATGGCAGAAAAGTCTTTGTAGTTAACATAGAAAGTTTGGTAAATTATGGGGGGGACAAGCATGTAGGTTGGAAGGGCACCCCCCTCTTTGGCGCCGGCCCTGAACCATGCCAAGTTGATTGGGACCTGGCCTAGCTCGATGTTAACCGATTTTTTGCATGAGTGTTTGACTGCTGCTGTTGTTTAATTTCAGTGTATTTAATGCTAGCGTCGTACAGCCATGTCAAGTTGATTTGGACCTGGCATGGTTTGATGTTAATTGGATTTTCGCATGAGTGTTTGACTGTTGTTGTTGTTTAATTTCAGTGTATTTAATGCTACCGGTCGGACATCCATGCCAAGTTGATTTGGACCTGGCATGGCTTGATGTTAATCGGATTTTTGTATGAGTGTTTCACTGCAGTTGTTGCTTAATTTCAGAGTTCTTAACGTTTCCGGTCGGACAGCCATGCCAAGTTGATTTGGATCTGGCATGACTCGATGTTAATCGGATTTTTGTTTGTGTGTTTTGCTGTATAGTTGTAATACGTCATTTAGGTGTATTTAATGCTATACCGGTCGTACAGACATGCCAAGTTACTTGCATAACTCGATGTTAACCGGACTTTCGCATGTGTGTTTCAATGAACTTGTTGCTTAATTTCAGTGTATTTAATGCTACCGGTCGTACAGCCATGCGAAGTTAATCAGGACTTGGCATGGCTCGATGTTAACCGATTTTTTTGCTTGCGTTTCGTGGTAGTTCTTTAATTTCAGTGTATTCAAAGCTACCGGTCGTACAGCCTCTAGCGTATTTAGGGGGGAGGGGGATAAAGAGCGATGCCCCCCTCCCCCAAACAACCTCACAAAAAAAAAATAAAAAACGAGCAAAATTAAATGTAACTTAAATGTAGCCTATTTGAAAGTTTTTGTGGAACTGTGTTGCAACATATTATCAGAGGGAATGGGGGGGGGGGGGGGGGGGGTGTCGGTTGAAAATAACAATAAAATGCAGACATTTTTATTGTAAACTAACTGTAAAAGGTTATAGAGATGTAGGCGGTCGGCGTTAGGGTATCGTGAAATAACGAGAGTAATTGCATAAGCGCCTATAATGTGCTTGTTATGCCTTATTCGTTACTTATTGCAATTTAAAAGTGTTTGATACCGATTTGTGTGTCCTAGCTCAGATGAGCAAAATATAATAGGGCGAGGATATAAACAGATGACGCGTTCGTGACATGAGCCGAAATATATTTCAAATCGGTTTAGAGTGCTTTTTTTTACACCTTTACCTCATCCGAATTGGCACGAATTTCAAAGCAAAAATTTGTCATTGGTTTTGAGTTTTGTTTATTTCTAAAGTGGGAATGATTATCTTAATGAAGTTATCTGATTTTGCATGTCATGGCGAAGCCCACTGCTGCTAAATCGCCTTTAAAAAAGGCTATTTTGCCTAACGTAGAAGTTGGTGCTTTTTTCAATTTCAAGGCCGGCCACTTGTCAATGGCTATTTGTATTGGATAACAGGCTTGCTAACTCAGCTAGCTTTGAATAAAGACGATAAGATCCAAACGCAAATCAAGTTGTTGTTGCTCTGACTTAAAGTTACAAAATTCAGATCTAAAGATGGATTTTATAACGATTATATGCAACCATGCTTATAAGTAGGGCCATTTTTTTTTTTGACCTAAAAAAATATATTTTTGACTTTATTTTAGTAAAATTTTGACTTTATTTTGACTTAACCGCTTCCGCGTATTATTTATGTCTTGTTGCACTTTATTGATTAAATATGTTTTATAATCTGCAATTTACATAAGTTTTAAAAGAAAAAAGTAGCCTACTTCGAACATTTTCTCAATTACTCAGTGTTGAAGCTAATGCAACAAAGCGACGCATGAAGTTAAAACCTAGGATAACGAGCCATTGTGTGTACCGGTATCAATTAGTGTGTAATACAAAAATTGCGTTGCTATCGCAGCTGTACTGTACACCAACAGTATGTTTATGATTTTTTTAACGAAAGCCACGCAGTATATTTACAAGGACGTTTTATTGTAATACAGCATCATATATTTTCTTACGTTCTTAACATCAAAATTTCTGTCTTTTCTCCGTAATTTATTGAGCATAGAAAACGACCTCTCAACAGCAGCAGAGGTTGGCTGGGCTTTTTGCAATAGTGCGTAGCTTGTTGGGTCAATTGTCAAGTTGGTACAGTTTATTATTGTTTCTAAATCAGAGTTGGATAGTCGTTTGTTAATGTAGTCTTTAATTGCGCAAGGATTATCATCGAATTGCATATTCTTCAGCAGTCCGTATGCTTTGGTTATTGTGCAGGCACTTTCTTCTAAGAACTCTACGTTGGCTGCTAGAGTCCGGCATTGATTTATTTTAACCAAGTCCGACACCAAACCTTCCACACTGATAGCGTCTTTTGCTGTGCTGACTAAGAGGCCTGCACTTGTCCAATTGTTGACAATTTGCTCATATGGCAGCTCTAAGCCAAGTTGCTCATCTTGTAATTACAGGGTCAGGAGGAGATGGCAGACCAGCATCATGAAAATCTTTCTTGCGATCTTTGTTTTTGATTGTTGCTGCCTTGATCGTTGCTATTACTTCATCAATATTTTTAAAATGAACACGCACACACGTTGCGCAGTTATGTAGTAAGTGCGCAACGCAGGTGACATGCATCAAAGAAGGGTATAATTCCTTTAATGTTTTTCCAGCCGAAGACATGCACCGAGCAGCATCAGTCAAGAACAATGAAAAATTCTCGCGTTTTATTTCAAGTTGTCGCAATATGTCATCCACAGTGTGCAGAATAATACTGCTATTAACATTGCGACCGCTGTCAAGTGGATGGCAATTAACGAGGAATGTCTGATTTGGAGCATCTAAGCTGCCCACAAGCACACTAATATGCTTTTGTTTAGCAACCTCTGCTTCATCCACAATCAAAAAAAATTTTTTGTCACGAAGTAATTCTTGAATTTGTTCCTCTTTTTGGGATGCCAATTTAGCAACACATACCCAGGCTGCAGTCTCCAAAGGCAATACTTTTCCCATTCTAGCAAACAGAGACTATAAAGAAGGATGGTTCAGTTTATGAAGTGGGATATCTGCAGCTGAGAATGAAGAAACAACCTGTTCCTTGAAGTATACTTGATCGAAATGTAAAAAGGTTTGCTTACGTTGAGATTTGCTCTTCGTCTCCAATTTTCCTTGATGTTGCTTACTTTTTCGGTGGCTTTCCACAAAAAACGTTTTGTCGCATTTGACTAACACGTCACAAAGGTTGCATCGCAAGTCGCCGGCAGGAGTTGCCGAAAACTCATCCGGATATTCGTGGCAAGTTTGCCTAACTTTCGCTATAGAAGATTTGGCTTGTTTTGGCATTCTTTGCTTTGCAAGCTACAACCTAAAAGACCACGTGTAAAGAGCGCAAGGCTTTTATAATATTAGATTAATTGTCTAACAATTATGTATTTATGCATCAACAATGACGTTTCATGCATAATAAGTGCGATTTCCTTCTCAATTACCGCACGCATTATTGTGACGATAGTGCAAATATTGGTACTATTTCAAAAGTTTAAAATCGAATAAAACTGCGCATAAAATTTTAATAGCAGCTCAAAAATTCAAAAAAATATTAAGAAATATAAATTTGTTCGTTTTTGTAAGGAAATTTTTGATAAAGACAATTTTGACTTTATGCAAAATTTTGACTTTATTTTGACTTGTAAAATCTACCAAAACAGACTCCTAAACACCTGAAACGAACGTTAGCACACATTTGATCATGTAACAAGGTCCTGAAAAAATTTTGACTTTATTGACTTTAGCGGGCCCTACTTATAAGTCAATCTTGACATGTCTGTTTCAATACCCCCCTGTTTTGTTGCCCGCGCCCTTTTCTACGACTTCATCAATTTTAGTGTGAAATTTGTGTGCTTATGCTATCGTTACTTTTCAGCGTATTGGCGTTTAGAAATAAAATGATTGATTGATTATAATAGGCCAAGAAAAAATGTATTGTAGCCAGACCCAGTAGCCTTCTGGGTAAAACAAGAAAAAATTTGGAGTTAACTAGTTTTCCTATGCAAGAAATATACGGCCGTTTCGGTAAAATTTCGAAGGGTGGCTCTAGCTACAGAAATAATGCGATAACCAAGTGCGTAGGCAAGGGGGGTTCGTGAGTTCAAAGCTCCTCCCTATTGGTTCGTCAACTTTTCAGGTTTATCGATTAACCTTGGTCCTTGATCTGCGGCTGTGCCGCTGTAGTAATCAGGGATGGCAATCGCATCGCAATCGAAATGGCATCGAATCGAACGTGTTTTTTTTAAATATCGCATCCAAGAATCGCATCGATACACATAAAAAAATCACATCAGTAATCGCATCGCATAAATGATGAAAAAAATTCTGCGATTTTTGCGATTTTTTTTCGATTTTTGTAGGTGGCAAAATGCTTCCCATTGTTCTCACTTTCCAGCTCCATTTCTTTAAAAAAGTGAAGTAATTATTTTGTCATTTTGTGGTAGTGAAATTTAAATGACTTCATCACTAAAACAAGCTGCCCACAAGCGAAATACTTTGTTTTAAAACCTGGCGGCGTCCTGCGGCTTCTGGCGAAAGAATTTTCTCGCCTCTGATATTTTGCTAAATTAGTTTCATCACCACGGCGATTTTCATTTTACACCTTTGATATTGCTTTGATTTTAATTGAGGGTAGATTTAATGCGAACAAGTACTTCTGAAGTGTAAACTCACGCAGCGCGAAGAGATGGAAAGAAAGCCAGCAGAGCTAATAATCACAGCTGTTTTGATTTTTTTTTGCGATTCAGGCTTTCATTGTCAAGTGAAATTACTGTAAATCCATTTTCCAACATATAGTGCGCGAAAGCTTCTTTGGGATCGCATAGTTCAAGGGTGGGCAAACTTTTCGCACGAAGGGCCGCATTGCAAAAAATTTTAAAGCTGAGGGCCGCGCTGATTGATAGGGCAAAATCAAAAGGGGCGTCACGACCGCAGATGTCCTGTAATTTTCACTCTAAATCAGGTAAAAAGCAAAAAAAGGTCCTCACGTCCGAGCAGATGTCCTAATTTCCACTCTAAATCAAGTGAAGAGCAAAAAAAGTCCTCACGTCCGCACAGATGTCCTAATTTTCTCTCAAACGTCTGCAAATGTCCTAATATTCCACTCAATATCAATAAGACATATAGAGTCTGAGTAAGGACTATGGAGCAAGGTTTATATTGTTGTAAGTGCCCGCGGGCCGTGGTTTGCCCACCCCTGGCATAGTTGATAGCTATTCACTACACACATAAGCAAATGACTTATTTCAAATTTTTTGAGATTCTGCAACCTGCAGTCTGCACATTTACAGAAATGTGTCTAAGCTAAGAATTTTCTCCACCAGAATTGGGTCTTAAACTTGGACAAAATTTGAAAAAATGATTCTCAAAACGTAAAAAAATAAAATGACCGGGTTAGCGTCAATTCGTTAGGCAAGCGGTAATCCTTAAAAAAGTCGTGGTTCAGCGAAATTTTTTGGGTTATCAGTTATGCCAATTTTTAAAAGCTTTTTTCGATAATGTTCCAGGTGTTGCAATTTTGAAGGCTAGGGTCGTCCACTAAAGATGTCGAAGCTTGGCATAGAATTATCAAATTTTGTTTAGAATGGCCAGTAGATGTTATTCCTTTTTTCTTCAAATATTCTTTTAGTTCCATAATTGACAAAGTTTCAAAGTATTCTAATTTTTCCATATTAACTGATTAACTTAATCTAGAAAAAAAAAAAAAAAAAAACAATGCAAATTTATTTGGTAATAACATATTGACATATATAGGTGGGCACACTAACTCAAAATGTTAGCTTCGTTAACCACCATTGGCAGATTAGCAATTCATGCCCACCTATGCATACATATTGATATATATAGTGGTCTCTATCTGTCTACAACAGGGCTTCCCAAACTTTTTGTTCTTGAGTACCCCTTGGACAATATAAATTTGCTCACGGACCCCCACTGCCCAGTGGCGCTACCAGGATTTTCATAAGGAAGGGTTTTAAAAAAAGATTTCTTGCATTTGTTGCTTAGGAAATTATCTGATATTGACTTTGTATTAAAAACCCTAGGACGTGTTCAGCCAGTAGGTCTGGAGGAGAGCCATAAGCTCCCCCAACGGCGTTTGGGACGGAGCCCTGGACGGCGTTCGACTTTGGAGTTTTTATTCTTTTAAAAATTGCCGATAATGGTAGCTTACACTATTTTTACAGTGCGTATACAGTGCTTTTTCAGTGGTGCTACTAAGTGGTGGGCTTCAGCCTCCCTGGTTGCACTTGCGCTTATGTGTACCCAAAAAAATTTCTCGTATTTAGCAGCAAAGATTTTTGTATATAAGATTTTTTTGTATAGTAGGCTACTACGGTTCTCATAGTACCAGTACTTGTATATAACTATGGTTCTTATATAGGCTAAAAATTAATCAACAGTACTGTTTTGTCTTCAGTGATGTGATTGAAAAACAACACTAGTTGTAGGTAAAAGTTTTTACTGGGGTGAAAATCTGATTTCTTCAAAAGTTCTTGAACTCAGGTCTCAAATTAGTTACATCAGGTGATAAAAACTGTTTTGAACAAATTAGAAGTTATAGAAAGAATATCTTTAAACTTAATCTAATGTAGCCTGGAAATATCGAAATGTACCCCTGGGGGTGCTACCCCAGCTTGGGAACCCGCGGTCTACAATAACAGTACTGGTATCAGCTGTGGCTTGCAGTAGGATCTGGCACTGACAGCAGCTAATAGGCCAGTATGGTAAGCCTAAACGTCAGGATAGGGCAGCCATGGAAAACAGTATACATTGCCCCAAAATCTGTTGCTGATTTTCAGAATGAAAATTATGACAAAAACAAATTAAAAGTTCAAATTTTTTTGCTGGTCTGCATCATGCAATCACTAGCCCAAGGTGTTACGTGGGTATGATTTAGGCCTAACTTTACACACCTACCGATACCGGTAACTGACTTCTCAAAATCTAACAACAGAAATAATAGCCTAGGCTACTGACGTACAGTACCGGTACTTGGTAGGCTACTCCTGTTATCGGTACTGTATTCAGTAGGGCCTATCAGTGCTCACTGCTACACCTGTACCGGTGTACACTGGTTGCATCTAATAACCTAACGCTGCGATAGCCTACTGTACTAAACAGTTTAAGCTACAGTACCTTGAACGCTACAAATACAAAGTTAAGCCTGAGCTAAGCGTAGGCCTAGCTGTGCAGTGTATCAGTGTAGCCTACCGGTATAACCTACCGTATCAGTACTGTACTGTAGAGCATGGCCATTGAAGTCATTAGGTACCGGTATGTAGGCTACCGGTACTGATTTGTCAAACTAGCCCATAGGCCCTATAAAGTTTACTCATCGACCAACTTTTTATAAACTAGCCACATTTCTATAATAAAATATAACCTGCCGAACGATTTCAACCGTCCCAACCTATTTACTATGGACTCGCAGTAAGCCTTGCGACCGCGAACCTCTACCAATCTAGCATGCTGACAATGCAAATAGCTTGGCCAGAGGTTAGCAACAGCGCAACGTCGCCACTAGAGGGTGGAAAAAGATCAATTCTGCTGGTAGAAGGCGTGAAATGCCACCAGCTTGACAATACCCACCGAATTGGAAATTTCATGTAGTGTATAAAACATGTGTGCAACATGATAATCTTGCGTCGGAAAGCAGCTCAATCGCCAAAAGTTAGCAGTGCGTTTTGACGAGATCAGACGTTTTTACGGGCCCCCCAAATTTTCAGTTTTTGCTCGTGTTTGATCAAACGCTGTGCCAAAACATCACAAAAGTGCTCAATCTAAATGGGTTTATGCTATTCAGCGTTTCATAATCACATTTAAGCCAGTCCGATATCGAAACGCAAAGCAGTGCATTTGCCTAGAGTTTGCACAGCGTTTTTACCAAACGATTTTTCAAATTTCACTCATTTTCCAACCCGCGTCGAATGATAACAACAAAAAAGTGCTCAATCTCACCATGTGCAGACGTTTTGGAATTTACTTATCTTCATGTCCCATGTTTTCAAAATCGTGATATCGAAACGCAAAACGTTTAAATAGCGCAATGTTTGCACACCAGTTTTGTCAAAAATCAACTTTTCGCCGAAACTGAAAAACTGCAGTTTTACTCTGGTAGAAAGCGTAAAATGCCACCAACTTGACAATACCCACCGAATAGGAAATTTCATGTAGTGTATAAACAGGGGCGCCGAGAGAACTTTCGGGCCCCGGGGCAAAAAATTCGTTTGAGCCCTTTGGTCAGTGGTGCCCCAAAAACACATGATTAGCAAAAAAAAAGGTCATAGCGTCCGCAGATGTTCGAATTTCGGCCTAAAATCAAGTGATGAGCAAAAAAAGGGTCATAGCCTCCGCAGATGTTCAAATTTCGGCTCAACATCTAGTGATGAGCAACATAAGGTCATAGCGTCCGCGGATGTTCGAATTTCGGCCCGAAATCAAAAAATAACATCATCGCGCCCGCAGGCCGTAGTTTGAGCTGATGAATTTTGCATTCTAAACCTGACAATTCAGAACCCCGGGTCCCCCTGTGTCCCCGGACAGTGACCCCTTCTGCACCCCTCTCGGCGGTCCTGTGTATAAAACATGTGTGCAACATGATAATCTTGCGTCGGAAAGCAGCTCAATCACTGAAAGTTTGCAGTGCGTTTTGACAAGATCAGACGTTTTTACGGACCCCCCAAATTTCCAGTTTTTGCTCGTGTTTGATCAAACGCTGTGCCAAAACATCACAAAAGTGCTCAATCCAGTTGGGAGTACGCTATTCAGCGTTTCACAATCATATTTGAACCAGTCCGATACCGAAACGCAAAGCATCTCCCCGGCTTAGCGACAGGCAACACAGTTCCGTAGAAATGTCGCAGCGGTGGCGAGCCGTTGGTGACTGCCGACTTGAGACCTCCCGCACGGGTAGCGATGTCTTTAACTCCGCCAACCGACTGGTTTTAGCGTAAACCAGGGGTGAGCAAACTTTTCGTGCGGAGGGCCTCATTTGAAAAAAATGTTGCAACCGCGGGCCGCACACTCTCATTACAAAAAAGGAAGCTTACTCAGTGTGGAATGAACACATATTCATATCAATCAATCAAACACAATTTTGTATTTCACACTCAGCAGGTACGTTTAATGCTATTCAAATTTTTAGCTGTTTCAAATTACGGTATTTTTCGGACCATGGGGTGTACCTGACTATAAGATGCAGTATCAATAACCGTGTTCTCACGCAATTATTTTCATAAATACAGTAAGGTTCTCCAGACTACGAGGTGTAAAAACTCCACGCATTTTCCTCGGGTCGTGTATGATTAAACAATGGATCAAACAGTGCGTGAGAAGCGTACGTTGCAATTTTTGCGTGACGCATTGAACGTCAAGAGACAAACATACTCGTGAAGAGTAACGAACAAGAGTAGGTAGGCAGTTGAAAGCTTGCGGCACACTTTCGTTTTTTGCGACCGATTCGTTGACCTCAAGCACGAGTAAAAGTGGGTGCTTATGCGTTAGCCATGCTTATTGCGGTGAAAAAATTGTTTAAAACTCGGTGATGAAGCGCAACGTAATCCACACATTCTGCAAGAGCCTGCAAGGGAGAGGCTTAATTTGCCCAGCCCTGGCGTAAACGAAGGTCGATACAAATTTGAAAGTAACGTGTAACAGAAAGTTACAAGTTTCATTTTCAAGAAATAACAAGTAATGAAAGAGGAGCCGATGTAAGTCTATATATATGAAATACAACTGGATAAATAGTAGGCCTCGAAGACTTACTAAGTAAACGCTGTAAAAACCAATTCTACGACTAGTTTCGCGGTTTGACCGCTCATCAGGTAGACTCAAGTTTTGAATCCAGGACCTTGTCATTAAAAGGTTTACCTCTCCAACCACTCGGCTGACAGCGTTTTCACTGCAATTTTCAGCTATACATGCTCAAGCCCCTGCAACTGCAGGCTTAGCACTGAGCAGTTGGCAGGCCTGATTTTACTAGTAATGAAAGAAGGGAAGGTTGGAGAGGTAAACCTTTCAATCACAAGGTCCTGGGTTCAAAACCTGAGTCTACCTGATGAGCGGTGAAACCGCGAAACTAGTCGTAGAATTGGTTTTTACAGCGTTTATTTAGTAAGTCTTCGAGACCTACCATTTATCCAGTTGTAAGAAATAACAAGCTAACGGTAACTTAATTACAATTTTTTACAACTAATTGTAACGGCAACTTCGTTACTTTAAAAGTAAAGAGTGCCCACCACGGTTGGATGAAAAAGTAACTCACTTCTAGGTGAATTTCAAGATCAGAAATCCCTAACCTGGTATTTCGTATTAACTTGAGCAAATACATACAATACAGGTGTACTTCGTCATTTTTACTTGAAACAACGACAACAGTCAACAAAATAATAATAATATTACAGTCGATATGAAGTCAAAATAACGTCTATTCAAACGCTGAAAAAAAAGCTTACCAATGGCAGTCTATAAAATACCAAAACTGCGTAACTTTTATAGCAGTCCAACCTAGTAAGCGCAAACACGCGTGAATGACATTTCGTAAGAGCACAAGGATTTTAGGGTTACAGGAATTCGAGTCAGCTTACAATCAAAACAAGTCACGCAAGAAACGACAAGTGAAAGGATTCACTTCTCATAGGTGCAGCACATGGCATTTTACTTAATCGCAATTCTAATGACGGAGGGCACATTTTAACATAATTTCACCACGAAATTATAATCAAACGATAATGACAAAGTTAAAAAATTCTTAGAATTAATTTACATGCCGGCAGAGATTGGCATTCATCGAGATAATTTATCGGCGATAGTTTTTACCGATTATCGTTATCGCTCAAAATAGTTTTGATTTATCGATTACCGATATCGCTCTTTTAACATATTTTGTAATTGCCGATAAATTATCGCTATAATCGATTGTTTATGCACACAGTGTAAAGTTAGCGAGTTGGCGCTATGGAAAAAATATACGGCGTTCGTAGTCTTGTAGTAATTTAACAAAATCTCTCGTTGTTTTGTTTGATGCCACGGCTGAGTCCGTGAACTGCTCTCTTTTTTTGAAAAATCTAGAAAAATATTTTTGTAATTTCACTTACATAAACTTGGACAAACACATTGAAAATTCACAGCAACATTTATCGGAAAATTTTATCGATTATCGGTAACGCCCAGGGCTTTTTCGAAATTATCGATTATCGCTTTAGTACAAAAAAGTTTATCGTGCCCATCACTGCATACCGGTAACATAACTTTTGAAGTTCAGCATTGCTGCTGCTGTAAAATTGCAGCGAGAGTATTCGAAAAGGAGAAAAGAGCCATGTCAATAAGTTTACTGACACCATTCGTCGAAACATTTCTCGGAACCAGAATTTAAGCGTAATTTGATGGAAAAAAATCAACACAATTAATCCGTAGCTGGAACAACTAGAACTAACGGTTCTAATCCACTGTCACAAAGCCAGAATTACTTGCTTGATGCTCACTCCGTTTCGGCCTATATAACAATCATCAAATTTAATCAATAATGGTGTGACAGGACGAGATGGGCACATAGAACAACAATGAGCAGCAATTCACTGCTATATAAATTTGTGCAACAATTTTAAAGCTTCTGAATGGCCAGGGTTTTTCAATGGCGAGTAAATCGAGCTTACTCAGCACGATCTTCATGACCACAACCAAGGCTAAACTTTAAATTAAATAGAACATTGCTAAATATGTACTGAATGTAATCATAACTATCATGCACGGTATCGGCAATTCAATAAACATTTTCCTGTGGCGTGTTAGTCTGGAGCGTTCAGCTCATAAACGACAAACCGTAATTTTATAACGTACCAACAAAATAGGTCCAAAAGGAACATCATATTAAAAAGAGTACAGAGCTGGGTTTTCCATTGTGTAGTGTATCACACTGTATTAAGTCTTCGCGGTTCACAAAAAATCAAGAAAACTTCTTTGAAGTGTTCCGCGTGCGATCCGCGCAAAGCGTAGTTTTGATCCGCATTTCATGCAGGAAGTCCGAAGTGCAATCATGTTTGAGGAAGTCGGATCACACCAACTCCTCCACCCAGCCTCCTGTAATGCATCCCATCATACATGCGCCATGTGTTGGACTCCGGAGTGTAAATCTCGATCGTCTTCAAATAGCTCGTCCCGTCAAATCCACCAACTGCCATTAGCTGTCCATTTACAACAGCAACTCCAACCTTTCAAACGTAAAATCGGTAAGAATAAATCGGTAATAACAAAAGAAATCAAATTCAAACTTCACTCTAAACTTCTTTTGAATATTTATTCAAAGTCGACTTCAAGAATTACCTAAGCATTTACACGTAAGAGTAAAAAAAAATTGGCGGGTTCGAATCTAATCCAAGATTCGACATTAGTGACTGGAAACTGGCTCCAGTAATACCTTCAAAAAATTCATCGAACGAAAAAATATCAACAAGAGATAAGAGTCTAAATTAATCAATTGCACATCAACTCAGTTATTTTGTTCATCAAGAATTTCAGTAAGGTAAGTGATGATACTAAAAAGCTTAACAGCATAAACCCTTACCCCACTTCTCCTGGAGATCATAGCAACGACCGTACTCCACGTGTCCGTTAGTGGATTGTACTTCTCTACACTGTTCAGTTCTGTGGTGTCGTCACGTCCTCCCACAGCATATAACTGATCCTAAAATGATACTCACGCATCACTGACCTTTAACAATCTACGAGCAAATGATAGTTGGATACTAGAAATACTAAACATTCCAAGATCGGTTGCGATCGTAAAAAATAGTTTTCACAAAGTCTGTAGGAGACAGCAAAGTGTAGCGGATGAGAGAATCATTCTCTCGGCAACTGTGTTCGCAGGTTGTTCTCCTACCAAAGTTTTGTCGATACGGTTTAAATAAGAAGCTGTTCTGAACGTTGCAATTATCAAACTAAACTGAAAAACCTAAACAGCGCGACGTCTGAGCAAACTTGGGTTCAATTTTTGCATGGCGGGGTTGTGAGTCGAAAAAATGGAATGTGGATTGTCGTGACATAAAGTACGTATTGCTTCTAATCCTCACCATAACTCTGTTTACGATAATTGGAATCATCTATAACGTCGACAACTAGACATATCCATTTTTGGTGGGTCATATGCCAAGGAGCTTTTTGATGCTATCGTCCAGTTTTAATCCGGTTTTTCCTC
Organism: Trididemnum miniatum; assembly: GCA_964006365.1. NCBI lineage: Eukaryota > Metazoa > Chordata > Ascidiacea > Aplousobranchia > Didemnidae > Trididemnum > Trididemnum miniatum. Next base: position 8,779,737 of record OZ023240.1, on the reverse strand, counting down.
GTGTCCGAAGGTGGCCGGATGCACCTCATTCCTTCAGCAATCGCTCCCACTCCCTCTCTCCATCTCGCGCGATCTCTAGCTTCCTCCACCCTAAACCCAATCTTCTTTATATTCTCCTCGACTTGTTTCTTCCATGTTTGCTTCGGCCGTCCTCGCTTTCGTGGTCCATTCACTTCAAACATCATTGCCTTCTTCAAAATGCTATCATCATCCCTCCTAACCAAATGTCCATACCATCTTACTCCATTCGCTTTAGCCATTTTATCTAAAGTTTCCTTCAGACCCAGCATTTTCATCAGCTCCTAAGTATTCTTTCTATCCTCTAGTTTTACTCCACACATTGATCTCACCATAGCTCTTTCAGTTCTCAAAATTACCATCTCATTTTCCCTCAAACACCATGTCTCACTTCCATGTAACATTGCTGATCTTACGCAACTGCGATACAACATCCCTTTCATTTTCAAAGAAAACCTTCTCCCAAGTAACAACTCTCCACATTCTCTAAATTTCATCCATCCGATCCTTACTCTTGCAGTCACTGCAGTTTCACACCCACCACTAGCATTCAGCCTATCTCCAAGATAACAAAAACCCTTCACAGTCTCCACTTCATCACACAACACCTCCACTGGTTCTTCCTTTCCGTCTCCAATATCTTCACATCTTCTACATACAAACTGTTGTGTAAAACTGCAAGATACTTTTTTCATTTTAGTGCATCTCGCATGAATCCACTTCTTACAGAGCGTGCACCACACCGCGTTAGACATAACTCTTTTTCCACATATTCCACACGGATCCACCCTGCTACGCACAACCTCCCCTTCTGCACCACTCACCATCATCTTAGTCTTTCTAATATTTATTCTCAATCCCTTGCTTTTCAATGCATTTCTCCACCTTTGGAACCTCTCCCTTAGATCCTCCAAATTTTCGCTCATCAGCACAAGATCATCCGCGTACAAAATTTCATTCAATAGTCCCTCTATTGCATGTTCTGACACTGCATCAACCACAATAGAAAATATCAATGGTGATAGCACAGACCCTTGATGCACACCAACTCTTACCCCAAATTCCTTTTTTAAAAAGCTATGTCATTTTTTAAAATTGTGATACCAAAATCACATAGGCCACGAAACATGAATTTTAGACAGCAGTTAATTTCAGCCAGAGCTAATGTAACAAGCTAAGAAATTGAACAAATTAGTTTATCGAAAGAAATTTTTGACAATCAAGTTAGAAACCCTGGCTTTTCTACACCAACGAGCACAATGGAGACAGCTTCTACAACATGACCGCTAAATTGCACACCTAAGCAAAACCACTCCAGCGAGAAAAATCTACTGAAATCCAAATTACCCGATATACAGCGCATCCCAGGTGTTTTCTGCGAGTGTTCATCGGTGCCACTTCGGTCCAGCGATTCTCTTTCGGGTCGTATCGCTCTACCAAGTTCCACGGAGTCTGTCCATCAGAGCCGCCAACGGCGTACAGGTATCCCCCCAAAACAGCAACCCCAACTCCCAAACGCTTGATACTCATAGAACAAACCTTACTCCAACGATTTTGCTTGGGGCTGTATCTGCAAAAAGCACAATTGAAGTAGCATTCGGAAAACAATGAATATGGAACAAAAACAGCCTAAGGAGAAAAAATGAAGTCAAAGTAATTATTTTTAAAACTGGACGTTTCGACAACATATATTCAGCTGTCATCATCAGCTTAAAGCTTTCAGTTTTGCAGTGCCTAGCTTACATTGCTGACGATGACAGCTGAATCTATGTTGTCGAAACGTCCAACTTCAAAAATTACTGTGGCTTTATACAGCGGAGTAGCTCAATCGATTAGAGCGCTGGAGTCAGCCTTTGAGATTACCAGATCTAGGTCGAAGACCCGAATCGGATTCGGGCATTGCATGATTGTGATCGGAGAAATTTAACGCAAATTTTCTAAGGAGCCCAACTGTTACTAGGTGAGGTGGCTCAATCCCACTGAGGTACACTGGCAAGGAAAATAGCAGAAAAAGTGTCCAGTGTCAGTAAAATAAAAAAACGTGGGGTGGCTAGTTCAGACGAGAATATGGTGGTGGAGTGAAGAGTTTGTGGTGAGGTGTGCATTTATTGAGTTTCTCAGCACTACGATGATTCGATATATTTCGAGAAAAACTAAACGCAAACGCAAAAAAACACTCATTCATGAATTACATGGCCAAAAATGTGTTCCGGGGACACTGCGAAATGACCGAATAAGGTCTTCCAAGTCAAGCAGCCACCCGGAAATCACAAACAAACATTTCAGATTGTGTAGCCTCAGCGTTCAGCTAATCTTACAGCATATCCATCAATCAAAGCAGCCATAGTCGTTTCAACAGCCATCATTACTAGTTTATTGCGAAAGTGTAGTAATTGTTAAATGTAATTTTCTAAAATCATGCTTTCAAATTTAGATTTGAATTGCTTGAAAGTCGGAATTCTAAGTTCAACAGGTATCGTATTTAAGATTTTGACCCCCTGATATAGCATCGATTTTTGACATCGGATTGTCGAAAATTTAGAAAAATAAAGCTTCTTTTTCTCTATGGCCCTAGTATGCCGTTTGTGTATGTCAGTAAAGTTATTGAAAAACGTACTAAAACAGAAAGGAAGTGATTGCTTAGAGTATTAGCAATTTCAAACATGTACAGGTCGGAAACTTTAAGGATACCTAATTTGCGATATAAAGGATTTGCTGAGGCCCTTGCACTAGAATTTGCGATTATACGAATTGCTTTGTTTTGAAGTCGTGTCTTGTCAAGGTACGTCGAGTGGGTATTACCCCCAGAGAACCAGTCCAAGCCGAAGATGTGGTGAACAAGAGCATAATAAAGTAAAAGCAAGGTTGCAGAGGGAAAGAAATAACGAAGTTTGCTGATTATTTCTACGGCTCTGGACACTTTGGTTATGACATTCGTAATATGGAATTTAAAATGAAGCAGGTTACCGAATATAACTCCCAAGTATTTATACGAATTCGAGCATGTCAATTTGGAGTTTTTACAAAACTAAATTGAGAGTCAGTGCTTGATCACGTAATTTATGAGAAATGGGCAAATAAGTAGACTTATCAGGATTAATTTGTATTCTGTTTGCATCACAGCAGTTACGTAATTTCTTTGATTCAGATTTTCAATTTAATTCAAGATCTATTGTGGATGGGTTACCTATGACTAATCAAGTAACGTCGGCGAAGAGCCGAGGTTTACAAGAAGTAGCATTGCGGAGATCATTGACATAAATAAGAAAAAGTAGAGGCCCTAGGATGGAGCCCTGTGGGACTCCATAGGTGATAAGTTGTGTTGATGAATTACTACCGTTAACGGAAACAAACTGATAGCGAGAGGAGAGATAACTTTTAATTAGGTGATGGGCAGGACACCGTACACCACAATGGAATAATTTTTGCAGTAATATTTCATGACACACTGTACCAAATGCTTTGCGAAGATCCATAAGAAGTAAAGCAGTATAGTTTTTATTTTGGATTGCATCATAGGTAAGTGTTGCCACATCAATTACAGAATGTTTTTCTCTGAAACTACATTGAGAATCATAGAATACTTCATGTTTTTCAAGAAAATTTATTAGTCGGGTTTTGATTATTTTTTTCTAGCATTTTTGAGAGGCTTGAAAGTATGAATATGGGGCGATAATTCTTCAATAATTTATTTCCAGATTTAAAGATTGATATTACTTTTGTTGTCTTAAGGACTTTTGGAAAAAAACGTAGTTTAAACACATAAGAAAAATACAAAGACAAAATCGGAGCTAATATTTCACTTTCTACTCGTAAAAAATGAGGTAGGATGTTATTGTGTCGACAAGATTTATTCGTGTCTAAATAATTTATTATGTTGTATATCTCAACTGGGTGTGGGGGAGTAAGAACAATGGACTTGGATACAGAATTAGATAAAAATTTCTTGAAGTCCAGTAGTCCTGAGTTTATGAAGCATGAGCTTTTAGCGATTGATTGGTCAATTTTAGCGAAATAGTTGTTGAAGTGTTGAGAAATTATATTTGGGTCTTCTACGATGGTGTCTGCCATGTTCAGCTTTGGCGGACAACTTAACAAGTTTTTCTTTAGAAGTATGACTGAGTTAGTAAGCTTCCATAATTTTTTAAGGTTATGTTTTTGTCCGTAATAGCCCAACGATAGAATATTTTTTTGGACAGGTTTTTCACTCTTGTTAGTTTATTCGCATAAACTTTATACATTGCTTTTTCAAGGTCGTTTCCACGAAGAAAGTAATTTTTATACATCATTTGTTCTTTTTTTAATTGCGATAAATAACCCTTTGGTTTACCAAGGCTTCTGTAGGATTCTTTTTTGACTGCGAGAAGCTTTTTGAGAGGGCGCGGTTTATCTAAGGCTCTAGATATATCATCATCATCATCCAGTTCCAATCCGGTTCTTTCCTCGTCACCCAAGGCGGCCGGATGCACCTCATCCCTTCCGCAATCGCTCTCACTCCTTCCCTCCATCTCGTTTGATCTGCAGCTTCTTCGATCTTCAACCAGACTTTCTCCACACTCTCTTCCACCTGCCTTCTCCACGTCATTTTTGGTCGTCCTCGCTTTCGCTTCCTATTCACTTCCAGCGTCATTGCCTTCTTCAGTACATTATTATCATCTCTTCTAATTACATGTCCAATTGTCCATACCATCTTACCCCATTCGCCTTTGCCATTCTATCCAACGTTTCCTTCAAACCCAACATCTCCATCAGCTCCTCCATATTCTTTCTATCCATTAATTTCACTCCACACATTGACCTCACCATGGATCTTTCAGTTCTTCTCAAAATTCCCATTTCATTCTCCTTTAAACACCAAGTCTCACTTCCACATAACATTGCTGGTCTTACGCAAGTACGATATACCATCCCCTTCATTCTCAAAGTAAACCTTCTTTCATGTAACAACTCTCCGCATCCTCCAAATTTCATCCATCCGATTTACTCTTGAAGTCACGGTAGTCACACACCCACCACTAGCATTCAGCTTGTCTCCTAAATAACAAAATCCCTTCACAGTCTCCAATTCATCGCGTAATACCTCGACTGGTTCTTCCGTGCCATCTTCTACAGCTGTGCATCTTCTACAAACTTAATGTCTCGCAGAACTGCAGGTCACCTTTTTCATATTCGTGCATCTCCCATGTATCCATTTCGTACACTGTGTGCAACACACAGCGTTAGACCTAACCCTTTTCCCACATATACCACAAGGATCTATTTTGCTCCATGCAATTTCTTCCGCCCGCTCACCATCATCTTTTGTTAGTTTTTCCAACATTTACTTTCAATCCCTCGCCTTTCAATGCACTTCTCCACCTTCGGAACCTCTCCCTCAAACCTTCCAAACTTTCACTCATCAGCACCAGATCATCTGCCTACAAAATGTCATTGAATAGTCCTTCTCTTGCATGTTCTGTCACAACACCAAATATCAGTGGTGATAGCACAGACCCTTGATGCACACCAACCCGCACCCCATATTCCTCTGATGTACCTGATCCAACTCTTGACTTTTGTCCTTGAACCCTCATATAAACTCATCACTGCTTGCGCCAACCCCTCTGCCAATCCTCTTTTCTTAAAGCCCATTCCATCACTTTTCTCGGTACCCTATCAAATGCCTTTTCCAAGTCCACAAAACACATGTACAGCTTTTTCTCTCTTCCATGAAACTCCTCTTGCATTCTCCTAAGAATAAACAACGCATGGGTCGTGCCCTTCCCAATCTACCAATTTGTTGAAACTAATTATTACACTAATTAATATACAACATCTACTAGTTTGTTGAAACTGTTATCACGAACTTAGGGCGTTACAGACGAGTTTGTAAGGTCATAGCATAAGGCAGAAAGTGAAATTTCAAAGTTTCGGAATTTATCATTGTCCACAGTCGTAATATTTCTGAAAGCATAAATTAAATTCGTTTAATCGTGCAATGGTTTGTCGCTAGATATAACACACGAAGTTGCATCGTTATCAGAAATTTGGTACACCAGAACGTCCGATGTTAAAATACTTTCACTATCACTCGTGAGAACATGATCGAAAATAGTTTGTGTATTTGGAGTTACACGAGTTGTTTTCTCAATGAAGTTCGAGAATGCATTGCTTCTGATTACATCAAGATCGTCTGAGACTAAAGGTGTGGCTTTAGTTGAGTTCAAATCCAACTATCACTGTTTTTGTACGTTCTTGGTTGAGACTTTGCATTTTTTCATCATGTGCATCTAAGAAGGTTTTAGCATTGTTGCAAGGATGACGATATATTACTGCTATTGTATATCTATTTTGTTTTCCAGGGAATTGAACATTGATCCGTAGATCTTCAGAATCTCGTATCTTCAAACGTAGCTTTTCATTTTCCGAAAATTTGATTTTAGTGGATACATAAGCACCAACACCCCAGCCTTAGTATTTAAAGGGAAATGGATAAAGGAATAATCAGGAATGGAAACATTTATGAGTGGATTGACATCAATTCGTTTTTCAGAAAGAATTATTGATGGTGGGCCGTTATTGATGGTGGGCCATTATTGATTGATGGTAAGAATTATCATTAATTATTGATGGTTTAAGAATTACTACAGTGTTAAATGCACATGATTATCGGGTACGAACTGAAATATTTATCGTTCAAGCACAATCTACTACCACTTATTAAAAATTCCATGTAGCAGCCAACCTAAATTACGTTCGACGCTATAACGTCTGCAATGGTTTACATCGTCAGGTAAAATCAGCTGAACAATCTGCTACAACAACCAAATCGAGCTTTTAACAAGTTCTAAGTATATAGTGATTTGTACAAACCTTTCCACGATATCAAGACATGACATTCCGTCTTGACCGCCAACTGCATACAAAAATCCATCCAACACAGCTACTCCGACACTGGTTCGACAAGTGCTGGTCGGTGTCACATCACTGCTCCACTGGTTCGTTTGTGGATCGTATCTAAATAACAGAATAGAGAATTTGTCAAACATACGTGAAAGAAGCATGGATACTGAGAAATATTACACCCAACAAATGAGTAATAGGACAGGGGTACGAGCATGGCCATTGGCCAGTATTTGCTAACTGCATTGACCTGACACTGAATTGGAAACCCCAAGTTTCAAACGTTTAATCAAAAGAATAACTTTATTTAAAAAATAATCTTAGCAAACTAGAAGGCATCAAGCTCTCTCAGTTCTAACTACAAAATCATAAAAAAGTACTACAAATTAAACGCTTCTACAGTCCACAAGTCACCCTCACAAAAAATACACTCGTCAAAAAACAATGCACAAGAATTACAGCGCAAGGGGTCAAGCATCATTATTATTGCGTTAAAAAATGTCGCACAGAAAAACGTGTGCGGTTAAAAATGATAGCAAAACTTATTCAACATTCATTACGTTAGCACAAACAAATCATACAAAAGTCGAACTTCGGAAACTTCGAATAAGAGCCCAGGTTCCACGATTAATTGTTAAAAATGAAAGGAAAACAGCATAAAGATTAGTTAAAGTACATCAAATATCGAAAACTAAATCACCGAGTACAGCTAATACCTTTCAACGCTATTCAAATACGAGGCACCGTCATGACCGCCAACCGCATACAGTAGGTCATCCAACACCGATACACCCACTCCACAACGTCGCTTGCTCATGGGCGCCACCAAGCGCCATTCACGATTTTCCGGACAATAGCGCTCAACAGAGCTGATTGCATCGCCGCTACACCATCCTGACACGAATACAACAAAAAAAATACATGCTCGATAACAACAAACAAGTAACAAGATTAAACCAACTAGTTTTAGCTTCCATAACATTTGTGTGAAAACTTTCAGCAAAAACTTCTCGCTCCGATCCACTCGCAACCTAATAATACGCTATGCTTGAAGTGCGGTAATATTAAAAAAGATTCAAGTCATGCAACCATATGCTCTATGCCCTAATAACGCGTTGTTATCACAGTTATACACTACTCTGGCAAGCTGCTCTCGCATGACGATGGAAAGACAGTTACAAGAACTAGAATTTCAAAACTTCCCGCACTCGCGACAAAGAGGTTGGTGATGCGTAACTAATCGGCGTTGACGAGGGTCAAATCCTAGCCAAGGTGATTCCAAACTTCACATGATTTCGACTCAGTGAATTGATAAAAATAGATCGTACGCATTTTCATGCATTTCCATTCAAAATAGGAATCATATAATCGCAAAAGCCTACAATGCATGTTTTTAAACGTAGGTCAATCAAAACAAGGCTGAGAATAAAATATCAATTGAAACGATTGGAATAAAACTTGCAAGCAATTTAAAACTTTGCTGTGAGTTTATAATCATCAATATTCGTTTCGCGTGCCTTACCGTTTGCTAGTACAAATATGTGCAATCAGCAATACACATTTGTGCTAAGGATTAAATTTAATCGTTCGCACTAAAACACATCGAAGTAATGGCAACCCTTACTTCGTTCATAATTATATTGATCATAAAATACCGCAGCTTTAACCATAAACGCGATTGCGATTTACATTCTAAATGAGTGCATATAATCTTCAAAAAACGTCCATTATCAGCATTGTTTGCTGAAGTAGACTTTTTCATAGCTTGTTATAGTCTATGCACAGGTACACTTTCAAAGCTGCTGCCTTCGATTCAGTGCCATTTTTTTTAATTGCAAAAATTTGCAAATACAGAGTCAGTTGTTCATATTCTAACGCTTCCAGCGGTAAGGTCAAGCAAAACGTAGTAAGTAAGTAGAGCTCTATTCTAACGTTTGTATTTACAGCAACATGTTACCTCCTACAGCGAACAAAACTTCTCGAGTGATTGGTCTTCTCGGCCTTGTTCTAGGTCCTTGCATCAATGGCCTTTCCTGAGGAAGTAACATGTAATTCTTTGCTTCATCTACCAAGTCGCGACATTGATCATCAGAGTGTACAAACGGGTCAACACTGACGACACCAACAAGAAATTTCGGGGTGAGCAGAGGCAGGCGCACATGCTGGAGAACCTTAACATAAAATAGTAACGAATATCAAGGAGTTAACCCTCAAATCTAACACTCCCTTAAAATCAACAATAAAGTTGATTCACTCTCTCAGTCTTGACATTTAGCTAGACTAGATAGACTTTGTAAGAGTAATTCATTGCCTTTACTCGCACTGTAGTAATTAAAAGACGAACAAACGACAACGCAAGCCGAGGTCGAACATGCACGCTATAGAGTTAAAACGTTTTGCCCTATGTGCATGAAACAATGAAGTATTAAGATTTCCAGAAAGAACCACACCATCATCAACATCATGCTGCATCCAATTTGAAACAACTGTTTTTTCAGAAATGGCGTTGAAAATTACACCGAGTTCTATACTGACTGCAGAAATTTTCAATCATTTTTAATTAACCAGAAATCAAACGTTGAACTTGTGATCATGACGTCATGGAGGTCTGTGACGTCATTGAACAACGCGTGGATTACAGACAGCGGTAACGTTTGCGTAGTTGCGTGCGTGCAGTGGTGCGGAACGTACAGACCTCCATGACGTCATGGTCACAAGTTCAACGTTTGATTTCTGGTTAAAGAAAATTTCTGCAGTCAGTATAGAACTCAGTGTAATTTTTAACGCCATTTCTGAAAAAACAGTTTTGCTCTTCAGTTCCGCTTTAAACAAGGTCAATAATAGTATTTAATGGTTTTTGCTTATAACGTGTCGGGAATTTTTTTGCTCAACTATTATGAAAGAACCAAAGTCTATATTAAGAGTTCCAAACTGGTGTCACAGAATGCATAATGTTGCTATAAGCAATCTGTCGTTTCTTGCAATAAATGCTTACAGCATGTTACATTAACGCGCAACAGCTATCTCAAAAACAGAAACAAATGTGCAAAGAGAGACGTAGTTTCGCAGAAGGCTGTCACTAGCAGCGTGTTTTACCAAAACGCGCATCCATGTACATCGTTATATCTCTCTTCTTTCAAGTATTTCCAAAGTAGATCTTGGTCACTTAATCAGGCATGGCAACGCCATAACCGATCAGATAATCATGTGCACCGAACGCTATTTGTTTCTGGAACAGTAGATTAGGGATTCGGTTCAAGGTCGGATCAAACCAAGGACTAAAATTGGTATTGACTGCGTTCCTACTTAATTTTAAGCATGAAAGGGAGAGTGTAGAAAACAGCTGGCAAGTTTAAAATCTTTTATTTTGATTGTTCTTAAGATAAAAATGTTTGTTCAGGAGAAAACGTTAAACCCCCTTAACCCGGGACGTCTGGACCGATTTCTAACTCTCCATCCTGCTGCTTAAAATAGTTCGAAATAGTGAAATGAAGCCTCGTTTAAAACAGTGAAATGAAATCCAACAAAAAAAATCCGAAGAGCTTCGTAGACAAATGGACGATCACTCAAGCATCAGTTCAATTTCCATCAACTCCTAAACCTGCATTGGCATTAACTCTATCGGCTTCTTTTCCAATAAAATCAGTCAACAATACCGAGAAAGTATCCTGACAATGCATTACTAAAGGACTTCCATGCTACCCACTAAGGCTTACATGAGACATGGTGACCAACCCAGGGTAGCAACAGCCTTAGGAAACAGGAGGCTGAAGCGATAAGCGACCGAGCCATACTTCGAAATCAATCAATCAATCAATAAAAAATTAACCGCTCATTAAGCTTGGCATAAATACTAAACCAGTTGTTTTGAAACAGAAGGTGGGGAACCTGCAAAGCGCGTTGGCACCATCCATGGCACAATATCTTAAGCGAACTGCGCACAAAAATACCAATAAATAATTATTGGTTATAATCACCAGAAAATTTCATGAAGCAATCATAGAAAAATATCCAAAATCAAATCTTCATTACGCTCGTGATATTTCGCTGAAGCGTGTAACGAGTGGCGGGGCTCAGCTTCACGGCATAGCACCTGGGCAACACAGCATCGAAAAAACGTCGCAACGGTAGCGAGCCATTGGCGACACTGTTCCAATTTGACTGGCTCGGGAATCGAACTCTAGACCTACCGCACCGATAGCGTGTGCTTAACAACTGAGCTAACTGACTGGTTTTCAAAACATCTTTTTCTGCAAAATCAGTAACCACCAGATTGTTCTTAGGTAACAAACATAGCAAGAAGTTAAATGTGGGTTGTCGCTAAAAAAAATTCGCGCCACAATGTTCTGAGGCGGGCCACATTAAAAATCAAGAAGGCCACATGTGGCCCACGCCTCACGGGCAGCAGGTTACATACCCCTGTTTTGAAAGGAAAATGTTAGGTGCCCGAAATAAACCTGTAAAAACAAAAAAACGTCTTTTCTAATATAATTCTTCACAATTCTAGGGGCCCAATTGATATTTTCATAAATCTTAATCGTGTCCCTAAAACGACCTAATAAAACCCTGGCTCAGTGGCTCAACAACCTTGAAATCTTAGCATGAGAAGTTAACAAATCTCTTACTTTGGGCAGAAGCGGTCTTCGATCATCAACATCATGCTGCATCCAATTTGAAACTGCTGTAAATACATGCTCCTCGGAACGAACGTTCAGGTCATCAGATTTAATAATTTCTATCAACTGTTCAGCTGGAAGCAGACGAAATTCTTCACTTTCTTTCACCTACGATAATTGCTTAAGCAAGAAATTGATAACTGAAATAATAACGGACATCATGTGGAAATGTCTCACTGGACATAAGTAACAACGATTTGTACGATCAATTGACAATCTAGCAGTTCTAGCACATTGGGGCATCTTCAAGAGAACTCAAAGTTCCTAAAAGTGCTATCCACACTAACATAATCACTACACATATCAAAGATGAGTCCGAGACGGGCGAGAGTCTAAATTGTAGCGCGGCCGGCTCGGTTCATGGCTGGACTGTTTGCCTTTAACACATGAACTATGAAGCAAAAAGTGGAAGTTCATTTCGCAGTTCTCTCTCTCTCTCTGTTTGAAAACACTAAACAGCTTGCATATACATTTATTATAAATTGATTATTGTGCAAAGACACTTTAGGTAAGATATTTTTGTGTTACAATCATCAGACTCTTGACAATGAACGTCGCAGATTGCACGGCCATCCATAGTAGAGTCAATTAAATGATATATTACCTCCTGAAAATTGGCTTGAGTAAATTTATCCGCAACTCGCAGTAATTCCCTGCAAGAGTGAGTATCTGCAAATGCTCGAATACCCAAGCAATTGGATGGGTGAAGCTGTCGCTTGAGAAACTCGCTGCAGATTTCTAAAATATGTTGAATGTATATAAAATTAATTAAAAATGACACTGTTGCCGCGAAAAAGTAATTGATGTATATTAAGTGATTGAATATTATAAAAAAAGGAAAAAAGCTATCGTCCCATTCATTGAATTATTACGCAAAAAAAAAATTGTAGTCATAAAATTCATTGTTATGGCAAATTTCTTGCCCCATTATAAAATAACTGAGGTTATTTTCAAATTACATTGAGCAGAAAATTCAACAGTAATTGAGGGAGACTGCGAAGTGAACTTGCGCTCTTCGAGTCAACAGCCACCCGTTAAATATGTCAAACGCGATCGGCTCCAGCCGCGAATCGAACCCGTTACGTAGGATCTGTCACCTGCGCCCGGTACCGCTAGGCCATGTCGCTGACAAAATGACATTAATCAAAAAAGAATTCAAACTAGGCCTACTAAAAAAACTAGCTAATTAAAATATTCTCCAAATCGATTTTGGAAAGCAGAAAACCACCGTCTAGATTTTGGTGGGTATTTACATTGCCGCTAAAAGCAAATTTTCTGGCGATTCCAATAGCGAAAAATAGGCTGCAAGAATCATTTACATGATACCAAATTGGCAGATCCTGCTCTGATTTTGCGGGAATATTGGGCAATTTATTTAACCACGCAATTACGCATGTCAACTCTTATGAACGTATGATAAGTTTTAATTGCAAACAAACATTTTTGTGATGAACAAGAAACGTAAGTGATGCACAATTCAAAGTTTGCTTCATTTTAAGCACAGCAAAATTGAGTAGACTTGGGCATTTTTCGTCAAATACAGTAAGCAATCTCCAATAGTTTTAAACCACATACATGAAAGACAGTGCAAAATTTTTAATTCAATTAAATTAACCACATACTGAAAATTGCGATTTGCTGAATTAATCTTTCCAAAATTTACGTAGTGCTATGTAGGGTGGCTAGTGGATTCAATTCATCGCTCGAGTACATTGCACTTGACTCATACTTCAGATGACTGCTGTCTCAAAAGGCACAAAGTTATTTTGAAGCAAAACAGGACTAACGGCGTGACCGAATCGGGGTTAAGGACACCCCAGGGTTGGGACATTTCACCTTTGAAGTGATAGATGAGCTTACTCTGCAGTACTAACCGAGGCCCCTAATGTGTACAGCGGACTTATCAGTTATGTATATGCTCTGTAAGTGTAATAACCGTAACTTCAAACCTTGTATTTCCACCATTTGTAGCAAACAGGCAGCAGGAAGCAAAGATTGAACGTTGTTCTCCTCCACAGTAATTCGAGACGTGTACGCAAATTCCACTAACAACTCCATTGCACGTTCTTCAATGTCTCGAATAGCAATTTCCGTTTGATTAATTTCAGCTAATTCAACAGTAAACATGGCCTGAAACATTGAACGACATATTATAATTTTCGCTCGTCTGTTGTGAACAAACTTAATGACAAGCAGACCACATTGTGACAACATGCTTGAGCACTTTCACGAAGTATATGATACACACAAAAAAGACACAAAACACTAACTTCTGCGCAGTCCTAATGCACTAAAACTCAAGTATATACAATACAAGTAAACTCAAGTGTTAAGTCGATCACGGACTAGCCAAGAGATTTTTAAATGATTCTTAAAAACACACATTGTTAGTCAGAAGTGATCAAATGAACGGAGTGTACTGGAGATTTTTTCAAAAGTATCCTTATTTTGAAGGTAACACACCTAAGGTCAAGTTAAAAGATGTTACTCAACAAAAACCGTACTTTTCAACCTCTTATACGTCTAGGAATTTTACATAGCTTTATAAAATCAGTAAAACTTTACTTAATCAACAACGTAGGCAGATAATGAGTAAAATCAGGAAGAGTATAATATACAGTACTTCTGTATAAGTGTACAATTATAAGTGTATATCTGTATAAGTGCATAATATACTAAAATCAGAAAGTGTAGAAGTAAAAAAGTGTATATTATACTTCGTTATAGACGCATAACATTCAATTAATCATAATAATATTACCTAAACAATTAAATCAAATCTCAAGAGGCTTGCAAAACCAATTAACCCGCCATTATCTCAGTTGCTAAGCGCACATCGCTATCGGCGCGGGAGGTCTGGGTTTCCATTCCCAGGTCGGTCAAATCGGCACTGCTGCGACGTTTCTTTGAAGCTGAGTAGCCCAGGGCTAAGCAGCGGAGATGGGCCAAGCCACTCGTAACACGTTTTGGTGTAATACTGCAAGCAGAGGTGGGCATTTTTTAAAAACTGGTTGAAGCGCAGCGCAACAAAGCGCAAAAGTTCTGTTAAGTCATGAAACGCAACGCAACTAGCGCAACCTAATTTTCAAATTGACTGAAGCGCAACGCAACTTTCACAATCAATTATTTTTTCGCATTAAAGCGCAACGCAACTTCCGCAATCAATAATTTTTTTGCATTAAAGCGCAACGCAACTTCCGCAACGAGGTTTATACAAAAGAAAAAGCGCAACGCAACTTTCGCAATGAAAAATTTAATAAAGCGCAACGAGTAGGTGTATAAGCAATGCAATTTTTTCTTGAGTTATTTTTATAGGTGCTTTTAACAGCACGCAGTTGACTACAACGCGACAACGATTTTAATGCAAGTGACTGTAACAGGATTTTGCGTGGTCAGTGAACAGGAAAATTAAATAAGAAGCGAAAAAAGATGCGTTGCTGATGATTGCTTTCTTCATCTTCATCCTCTTATCACGAGAAAGTGAAGGAAGCGCTGCTTAGGACGAATCCAGACTCGCTTAGGAGTTGTCTTTGTTTCCAAGTTTTCCGGTTGAATTTTGCTTCTGACTTATTTAATTTGCCGCTTGCCAAATTTCACCAAGCAGAGATAATCAACGTGAAGCATCTTATCCAAGGACGCAACAACGAGACTAGATTGGGAGTTGAACCATCAACCTTGCGATCATGGTCGTCGTAAAAACGACGCTCCAAACCACTGCGCCACGTTGCATTGTCGCGTGCCGTTAAAACATAGTATCTATGGTTAAAACATAGTATCTATGGTTAAAAGCACCTCATCGCGGTAAATCATAATTTGCATATGCGGCGAAGTTCTCCACAACAAGTAAATACGATTTATTCAACACTCAATGATCTCTTTAAGCACTTGCAATAATTTTAAAAAGCAAAAGACTTTAGTGTACCACATTTCTGATGAGCTGAAAATTTCTGCTACAAAAAATTGACCTATAGGCCTATTGTACGCATCAAGAAACAAACTGCTATTCTATTAAAAACAGTTACAAAAAACTGCTTACTCCAGCAAATTGCGCTTTAGTTAATCCGACAAAGCGCAACGCAGTATTTCAACTTCTGACAGTGCACAACGCAACAAAGCGCAAGCAACCAGATTCTTTTCAGTTCGCAGGGCAATAATGCGCACACTATTATATATTTTTTCAGTTCGCAACGCAATAAAGCGCAAGAAGGATTTATTTTCCTTGAAGCGCAGCGCAACTTGCACAATGGCTAAAAATAATTTGTTAAAGCGCTTCGCAACTTCCGCACGTGCGGAAGTTGCGCAACTAGCGCTTCAAATTGCGGAATGCCCACCTCTGACTGCAAGTATTATGAAGGTTTGATTTTGATTTTTTTTACACTCGGCGAACATACAATTCTTGTAAAAAAGTGCTACACTATCACCCAGATTTGAATACAATGCACTCCACCGCTCATCCCTTCAAGATGTTAATAAGTGCAACTTCACCCAAAGTTATATTTCAATAAAAATTTGCTAAGGGTTTTTCAAAGCCTTAAGAAAGTTTGATCCAAGTTTTTGCCCAGAACTTGAGTTTGCAGAGTACATATGATACTTTCATTTTACCCCAAAACATTGAACCTTTTATTCAAAATTTTATAAGATTTATAAGATCCAGTTCATTATTATGTTACTACATTGCGTTACTGTGACTGGTTTCGACTGGATTCAAACCGAACCTATAATTTCTAAGCAATCGTACTTGTGACTGTGAATGTAATTTACTTGAAGCTTGCCAAGAACGTTCTAAATTCTTGTGCTTCTCCAATTTATCAACTCCTTTTTTACGTTTTTTTTTTTTTTGTCAGTCCAACTCAAGTAAGCACAGTCTTTTTCATTTTCATATGGCTGCTGGCCTGAGATGGCAGTGATATTTTGCTGATTTTTGATTTACACCGGAATTTCTGTTAATCCCAAATGATCTACAAATTGGTATACACTGTACTTATTTGTATGATTTAGTAAGCCCAGCTTTAATATTTATCACAAACGTTAATTACCGGCATGAAATATCATAGACAACTTTGAAGTCTTATCAAGTTTTGTTCGAAGTTCGTAGTTTTGAAACTTGGATTTAATCTGGTGCTCGATCGCATGCATTAACGTTTCTGAATCTGCGATTCCATTCATATTTAATTTAGAATTTTGGTTTTTTTTATTTTTAATAAAGTGCAACAACAAATCAACATCTGGACTTCAAGAGTGATTCATTTTGAACATTTGCGTTTTGGTAGTTAAGAACTTTTGCAATGCACAAGCGAAACAATACAAAGCTTAGGTTTAAAACTAATGTTGCGATTAGAGAAATATTACAAAGTATATAATTAATGCGCTTGAGAAATAAAACACACAATTGGCCTACCAGAACCACAACCGAAGTGCATCTAGTGTACCAGTCCAGTAGGCATACAAGCCTACTTCATTTTTCACCATAATTTAGAAGTAAAGCTTTGGATGCAACACAAGACTGGTACTATAGCTGGAAAACAGCCATTTATTTAGACCAAACATTATTTTTGAAAAACAAAATTTTCAAGATTAAGCAATCGAAAAAACGTTTACTCAAAGTTAAAACTTTTAAACCATTTGTTTTAACTGTAACTCTTTCAGGGTAATATCAGTATTGCTAAAACCTGCAGAGCACAAGGACCGTCCTCGCAAGTGAGTTAGGAGCACAAAGACCGCTAGAGGCGCAAGTGAGTTATTACTAAAAGCCCTAGTAATAACTCACTAGCGCCCCTAGCGGTCCTTGTGCTTCTAACTCACTTGCAAGGGCGGTCTTTGCACTCCTGCAGGTTTTAGCAGGACCCGATAACAGTGCACAACATGCCAAGTTATAAGCAGCCAGAGACCACTCGCAGATTATATGCATATCCCGTTGCCCAAGCATAGCACGGTACTCTACACTGATAATATCGATACTGGTAATCAAGATTAATACCAGTTCAGTGAGTTTTATATTACATACAAACTTATTGGGGCTAATCAGTTTTAGGCTGCCTGGTACTGCAATGGATGGTTCACTTTAAAGAGGCAGGCAGGAATTCCTCAATATGCCATTGCATAACCGAGACACGCCTTGGGTTAGGGTAAGAGCATGTCTAGATTACGCATGACATTTTGGGAAATTCTTGTCAGCTTTAAAGTAAGCCATCGATTGTAATATAAAGCAGCTTAAAAACAAAGAGCCAAAAATTATTGCATTATTGCCTTGTCTTAGGGGCTACTGTATTTGTATTATATACAAAACTTATTGTGTAATTATTCAAAACTTTCTTACATGAAAATACGGAGAAGCTGCAGCAAGCACAACTCTGTGTGCAAAAAGTTTTGTGTTTCCAACAACCAAAATTACATCCCAAAGTTCTTGTCGTTTGCGTAAAACATTAAACGCTTCCATCATCTTCTTTGGATGTTTTTCTGAAGAATGGGACATTGAAGTTGGATGGTTCACAGTGTTAGTACTTGTTTTAGAAGGCACTGATGTAATGTCGATTGCCATAGGCATGCCCGGGCCTTGATCACCATACATCATCATGTCAAATTTGTTCACAAAGTAGTAATATATGATATGTAACAACTCGAGACAAAAACCTGCAGCATTACAATTTGTTAATCTGCACTTAGCCTGTCCACATGTCCAATTAAAGTGGGCCAAAACCCCATGACCCTTCTGCATCATAATCAAATTTTGATGTCATGATTGATAAAAGTGATTATGAAATCCCAAGTTTGATTATAATGCAGAAAGCCTGTGGGCTTTTTACTTAAATTGAACACAAATGACCCACTTAAATTGGACATGTGGACAGGGTAAAGCGGAATTCACACTGGCAAACGACACAACAACAATCGGAAATTTTCAAGCGCTTAGCGATTTCGAAATGTCAGTCTGATACGATGGCACGACGCTGTATCAGCGAGCAATGCACGCCGTGCGCAATACGATCGTTTCCAAGGGATACACATAGCGGCATTCGCACTGCTAGCAGATTAGCAGTTGCAGATCGGCACTGGTACCAGCAGAAAACCCCGATATTGTCTAGTAAGTTCTATTGCACCATTTAAAACTACAAATATTGTGTCTTTTCAGTCAACAGCTACGAACAATTGAAATTGGTTGTAATATATTCGCAAAATCTCTTCTAGTCTAGTCTAGTTTAATTTGCAGCTGGGCTGATTTTCGCCGGTCTCAAGAGGGTCCAAAATGGACAGTTTGCAAAATTTACTCTGCTGGGCTTACTCTGATTACCGTCGATTTTAAAGCTTCATTAACCAACACACATAACCTTTGCAGATGCTTTAATTTAAGAGTTGGTTAGTGTACTGATGAAAAAGTAAACGAAAATTCGGCATGGTTGTTGGAAACTTTCGAAAGTTTAATTATCGCACAATTTTCTGGCTTTACTAATTATTTGAAATTAAATGAAAATTAGCCTACCCACTATAATTCACATTTTAATACAATGCAAATTGATGCTAGGTTATTCATTTTTTTCAGTTATTGTAGGAATAATATTTCAGCAATTTCTATTTCAGTAAAATTTGAAAAACCCTCTCGAAATAAAAAATAAATCAGGTTTTGAAGCCAAAATCACAAATGTATCCAAAAATTATTCGACAAAACCTAGCCAAAGGGCTCCCGACGTGCCGAATGACAACAATAAAGTAGAACTCGGTTCTACTTGGTCGGGATGTCGTTTAAAGCAAGTTTTTCCGTCAGGCTGTCGTTTCTTACGTGTCGTTACCACGCGGAATCGTTCAGTGTAAATTGGCCGTCTTTTGTACGCGTCGTTATTGCGTCAGCAGCGTCATATGACACGATAACGACGCCAGTGTAAATCAGGCTTAACTATTCACTCCAAATAATCAAAATGCCAGTTGTTTGAGCAATACTATTTAGGCCACGTGTGTGGTTTCACCATTTTATTGTTCATTGAATTACAACACAATGGTGCTAGGTTAACACCCAGGCACACGAACATGAGAGAAAAACAAAATAAAGCAGCAAATATTTAACAGAGAAATAAAATCAGTAAACAAGTGAAGCAATAGCGTGTAAATCGTAACGCTTCAATTTGATCTTAAAGATAAACAGATTAGAAGCAGAAACTACAACATCAGGAAGCCGATTCCAAGTACCAACTATACGATTAAAGTAAAATTGACGAAATTGGTCATGACTGGCATTAAGAAAAAGTGACTGAACTGTAAAATCGTGTCGACGCAAATTATAATCACAAGTTTGAAATACAAAGTAATCAGAAAAATTCATATCACACAAATTATGACTTATCTTATTCATAAGAATCAGGTCGAATTCAAGTCTACGATACTAAGAGATTTAATTCCAAGTTTAGTGAGACGATCCTCATAAGAATTGAAAGACAGGTTGCAAAGAATATAAACATCACGAGTAAAACGTTTTTGGACAGACGCAATGAGCTTGATGTCTTTTCTGAGATATGGACTCCAAACTGAAGAATTGTATTCAAGCTTAGGCATAATATAAGTAACATAGATTTTCAATAAAGTCCAAATATTTGTAGTAGAAAAAGTGTGTAGAGCTATAAGTGAAGCAACAGAATGAATGTGACTAATATGAGAAGACCATTCGAGATTATCGGTAACCAACACAACAAGATCTCTAGCTTTAGAAGTAGTTTGCATTGGTTCAGAATTAACATGAAAGATGTTTTGAATATTATTTGCCACGTGTAGAGAAAAAGCTAACTGAGCACATTTGGCAGGAGCCAAATAAAGCTGATATTTACAAATCCAGGATGAAAAACAATCTAGAGCATGCTGCAACTAGGAAGGGTTATTACTAAAAAGCGTAGTGTTATCAGCATACAAAAACGTGTCACAAAAAAGACCAGATAAAGAGGTAACTTTAACAGCATCATTAATAATAAAAAGAAGGGGCACCCAAGAAACTGCCTTGAGGAACTCCGCTATGCACAGGCAAACTATTAGAATAGCAGTTATTGATACATACAGATTGAACGTGGTTATACAAAAAACAATTAATCCAGTCAAGAACTTTACCATCAATACCATAAGAGAAAAGAACACTTAAGAGTTTGGAATGACAAAACTATCAAAAGCCTTCCTTAACCATGTTTGTGGTCTTCCTCACTGGAGTAAGGAAAAAACACAAATATTTTTCATTTATTTGCAATAGTATTCAATTAAAACATATTTTGTGATAGTACGGTAATGTTCAACTTATTCAAATAGAATCGTTAAACTAACGTGTACACACATCATCAATAACAAAGACACAAAACAACCAACCACTAAATTTTCTGTTTATCCAAATCATTATATTTAACTAACAGAATAACTGTATCACCCAGCGATTCACTAACCTATCATAACATTCCTGCTCTCATCCTCCAGTTGAACCATATGCGAATAAGCGTATAGACTGAGAAATGAGAATAGGCTAGTAGGCTACATTCCGATGATAAAACGCAGTTCGAGGCAAAAATCAATTCATCATGATAGCGTTAGAGATTATCGTACTTCACCAAAATCATTTAAACTAAGTGACAAAAAGGTAGCTATCTCGTCATTCCATTAAGGTGATCAGCTCCTGACTCCAACACATGTGCCCACTAAGAGCTGAGAGCATGCAGCATGTCCATACCAGTACATGAGTATATTCAACACATACCGGTATACACTACGAAAAACGTTATCAAGCCAAACTGTCTTACTAACCATTGCCAACCAAGTTATTGTAACACAGAACAGTTCCCAGGTACCACTACCGTACTTCACCAAAAGAAAATCATGAAGTACCGGTAATGCAGCACGTAACCGAATTTCAACTATGCAGGACCTTAGGTCCAGTTAGAAATTAAACAGCATTGCTACCTCATTTTCTATCGACTATGAAAAGCAAAGTTTAGTGCGGCATATTGATTTGGTTTTCAAATTTCAATTAGGGCCTACCTAGGCCTCGGCTAATTGCTTCTGTGAAGTTGCAACGAGTCAAAAACAGCAAAACAAAACATCAGAGATGTCCGGAGTTTACTTTTCAAAATCCTAATCCGATCAAAATCCGCAAGCTAAAATCAAAAAACAAATCCTTATCCTAAATTTCGTTACCACAAAGTCCAAATCCTAAATAATCCAAAATCGAGAAATTACCAATGATAATATTCGTGTTGAATTCGGGTTATTTTTTTACTATTTTAGCTAGTTTAATGCATTTTATTGCGATTGATGGAAGTCCAAATCCGAAAGGCAAAAAACTTTAAAATCCCAACCCGGTGAAATTGCAAAAATCCGGTCCAATTAAATCCTAATCCAAATCCGTGGACATCTTCGCACAACATACACTTGAAAGGTTGCCAGAACTTTCCCACAATGAACTCTTGTCACGTGGAACTTTCGTCACGCCACACTGCCGTACAAATCGGCAGCGTGGCGTAGTGGTTCTGGTGTAGTTGTCGGCAGCGTGGCGTAGTGGTTGACGTGGCGTAGTTGTCGGCAGCGTGGCGTAGTGGTTCGGAGCGTCGTTTTTACGACGACCATGATCGCAAGGTTGATGGTTCAACTCCCAACCTAGTCTCGTTGTTGCGTCCTTGGATAAGATGCTTCACGATGATTATCTCTGCTTGGTGGAATCTGGCAAGCAGCAAATCAAAAAAGTCAGAAGAAAATTCAAGCGGAAAACTTGGAAACAAAGGCAACTCCTAAGCGAGTCTGGATTCGTTCTACGCATAGCGCCTCCGTCGCTTTCTCGTGATAGGAGGATAAAGATGAAGAAATCATGATCATCATCAGTAGTGTATGCGGTATTTTTTTATCCAAGTAGCATTTCTTTTTGCTATGCCATTAAAGTTGCGTTCAATCTGAATTTTGAATTGTGCCTTTTTCAAGTTCGTGTTCATTTTCACAGTTGTTAAGCATGATTGCAATTTTATCTGAAATTATCGTGTAGTATGCTTGTTTTTTTTTGATGTTGTGCATTGCGGTTAGTGTTTTGTTAAGCTTTTGAAATTGTTTTATCTGTTAATTTTAATGTCTCACGTTTTTATCAACCTAAAGTTACTAGGCTTACATAAAATTAGTTGTTTTAAGTTTTTGGTAACATTTGCTTTTTAAGCTAATCACCTTTAATAAGTGAAAATTTGTGACTGAGTAATCATTTAATTTTTTTGGAGTTCGTCATTAGAAACAAACACATTATAGCTTTCTTTTACAAAGTGTATGTAGTTCAAAAGTCATAACTGTTGATTTAGATGTGATAACAGACCTCAATTTGGCAGTAAAAGTCAGTAAAAGTTTGGTTTTATAAACTTGTGATTTTGAGTCCAAATCTTGTGATTTTTTTTCAAAAATCTTGTGATTTTTAAAAATTTTCTGTGGCAGCATTGGCAGAAGGCATTCTTGGAAGAGAACGGTTGCAACGCATGCAGATATTCCGCTTGCGATGTCATCATTTTGAGCCAAACCGGCCAGTTGGCGTAGTGGTTAAACACATAGCTATTGGCGCGGGAGGTTATGGGTTCGATTTTTGGGCCGGCACCGGCCGTTAGCTCAGTTGTTAAGCGCACAGGTTATCGGTGCGGAAGGTCTGGGGTTCGATTCCCGGGACGGTCAAATCGGCACAGAGTCGCCAACGGCTCGCCACCGCTGCGACGTTTCTTTGTTACCCAAGCGCAAAGGAATGGGCCCCAGTGACGTTCGCAGGGGTCGGGAGTCAGCACTCCTCTTCCCCTTGACAATTGCAGAAAAAATGAAACCTTTTTTAAAACGAACCGACTTTTCTTCGTGCGGAGTTTGCCGAAATTGCTATCATGTTTTCATCCCAAACAACACCATCCCCCACAAAACATTTTAGCTCAAACCATTCCCTTACAAGTACAATAATCATCCCTCCTTACGTCTGCGTGAAAAGTTGTAGGCCTACCATCCCCCCGTAAGTGTTGTTACAACTCGAGCACTGATTACGATGCAATCCCACAATACCGGTACCCGGAAGCCCAACTTTTCTGTTGTGTTTTGCTTGAAGTGCATTTTTGTCATTGATGTTGCTGTGAAACAATTAAGAAGTAGGAGTTTTCTTAAATGCGGTGTATCTGCAGTAACTATGGCTGCACACAAATTTTTTTTTTTAATTAAATCAAATCTTGGTTATACTCGTTTCATTAAATTCGTTGTTACACCAAAACGTGGTAGCGAGTGGCAGGGCCCGACCCCGCGGCTTAGCGCCTGGGCAACGCAGCTCCAAAGAAACGTCGCAGCAATGGCGAGCCGTTGGCTACACTGTGTCCGATTTGACCGGTCTGGGAATTGAGTCCCAAACCTTCCGCATCGATAGCGAAATCTTTTAACACTACGCTATGATCGCCCGGTTTTTTGAGAAATTTTATTGAAATATAAAAAAATGACACTGCTCTAAGAGCCAAAAGTAAGATAAAAATACTGCCAAAGACGACCATAGACCAACGAAAGATTTGAAGAGGCCTAGGGGCGGAACGAGGAGAGAGACAACATTGTTTTTTCGTAGCGTAAGCTGACTATCTCAGGAGCTAGAGCTCTTCGTTTCCCATGGACACCCCGATTATGTGTTTGAAAGCATCCGATATCGACGCTGTGATTTGGCAGAAAAATGCTTAGATAATATCGACGCTGTTTTTGACTTTAATCGGATGATTAGGGATTCCTCTAGCGCATAATTTATTTTAGCTTAAACTTAAAAACGTTTTAATAGGGAGGGCAGTTTTTTCTTATGCTCCAATATCTTCACTTTTCAAACTTCAAGCGAGAAACTGTTTCCTTCATAATGAGTGTACCGTATATTGACTGTTTATAACAAGGTTTAGCCTATATGCGTTGTTTATATTAATGTTGGTTCTTCAAAAAAATTTTTTTGGAGAGAAGGAATTGCTTGTTTTACCCCCTGGGTGCACCCTGTTTGTGACGTTGCGACAGCTAGCAAGTCTACTTTAGTCAGTTAACCTTCCTATGGCCCAAAAATGATTTCAACTAAAATTTTTTTCAGAAAAATTTTAACGACGGCTTGAGAGTTTGAGTTTCTGTGAAACCTTTTCTCTCCTTAAATGAAACGCAAAGCATTAAGCAAAAGTATGAATGAAATCTCTTTGTTGTATCCTTAGTTATGGCATTATATAGCTTAATCATGGTTAACTGCAATTTAGGCTGGAACTATTACAATACGATGCACTTTAATACCTCTAAACTACTGTAATTGTAATGTAGTATCTTTACGTCATTACAGTGTGACGTCACTGAAACCCCCCCATTGAAAAATCCTGCGTACACTGTTAAAAATATTCGTAATTTTACTGACATATTTTTAGTAAATTTTTACTAATTTTTGCTGTTTATTTTATTACAAAAAATTACGAGTAAATTAAATCAATATTTGTGATTTTACTAACATGTTGTTAGTAAATGAGATTAACAATTCTTGCTGTTTTTTCAATTAGTAATTTTACTAACATGTTTTAGTAAATATTTTACTAATTTTTTGCTGTTTTTTCTATTACAAATAATTGCAAGTACATTGAACAAATATTTGTGATTTTACTAACTTGTTGTTAGTAAATTAACAAAATGTTTGCTGTTTTTTCAATTACAGGAAATCGCTAGTAAATTAAACACACGTGATCTTTTTCAGCCAATCACATTACTTCTTCGAGGTGATGACTCGTTTTGCAGGGTATGTGCGCGTGCGCTGTGGCGGTATGACATGCTGGTATAGACGCAGGCTGATAAAGTAATGTTGTAAGTTGCAGAATGCAGACACACACGAAGTAGGCTGAGGAAAAGCAAAGTTAGAAATATTTTATAAATGAATTAAGCTCGCGAAGAATATCCTTCTTAGCATTGGCATATTGACTTTTAGGCTACCAGCAGACAGGTTTGTAAAGATTAGAATTAGAAGTACTGGAAAATACTTAGGCTATACCGGTACCATACCGGTAGTGTGTAGGCTTGTTGACATACTGGTGCATTGGCTGCCAGTGAACTATAGGCAATGCAATTTTATGTTAAGCCAAGTGTAGCTTATAGACCGTAGACTGCCGGCATCTTTTAACATAGTGATAGGCTAACGGTACTGGTATATACCCATTTTTTAACCATGTTTGCATCATTTTGAATGCATGCTTGATTTAAGATAAAAGAATGGAATTGGTTTGTACTGTTTCAATTTGTAAAGAACAATTTTTTAATTCAAAAGTGCTTCTTAAACATCTGAAAGATCACATTTTGGATGGATTTACAGTTCAGTGTCCTGCATCAAACTGTGATAGGTGCTACAAAGTTGTGTCATCTTTTACTTCTCATGTTTCAAGATGCCACAAAGCTGCCTTATCAAATCTTGAGTCCAACCAAAGTTCTGGCACCTCAATCTCATCTTGTGTAATTAACTTAGACCCACAAGGAGTCAGTGAAGTTAACAATGATCAAAATATGCAGCTTGATTTGCCAATTACTGATAAAAATTCCATAAAGAGTACTGGTAATACTAGAGATCATGCTTTGTTTTTAATGTCTTTACAATATAAGTACCTCATTCCTGGTGCAACGGTTCAAAAAATAGCTGAAAATGTTAATGGTTTGTTGATAAAATACAAAGATAAAATTGTGGAAGATGTTCAGATTGCTTTAGCAAATGAAAAGGTTTCAGATGGAATAACTGACACTATTGTTAACAGCATACAGTCCAGTTTCAATTTCGATGAAAACGTGGTAGAAGTTTTGCGCTCAGATTATTCTCGAAAAAGATATTTCCAGGATAATTTTATGTTTATTTCTCCAATAACTTATCATCTGCCTGATTTAGCAATTACTGAAACTAATAATTCTGCTTCGTATCAGTATGTCTCAATTCTGGCTTCATTAAAAGCAATGTTTAAAAGCTCAGAGGTTCAACAGCAGTTTTGGAATGTCAAAAATAATGATGTTACAATGCTTTCTGATTACAACGATGGTAAAGCATTTAAAAACAATTTACTCTTTAGTCAAAAACCCCAGTCAATACAAATTATTTTATATCAAGATTCTTTTGAGGTGGTTAATCCACTTGGATCAGCCAAGACATGTCACAAAGTTTTGGCAGTTTACTTTTCTTTGGGTAATTTATATTCTCATAATCGATCACAAATAAATCCTATGCAATTAGTGATTTTGTGCAAAGAAAAATTTGTAAACAATGACAATATATTTCATTTGTTTAAACCTCTAATACATGATTTAAAAATTTTGGAAACTGAAGGTATCGACATAGGTTTGGATGAAAAGGTTATTGGTAGCATTGTTGCTATTGCAGGCGACAATTTAGGAAGCCATTGGATTGGTGGTTATGTAGTTAATTTCAGTACTGCATCTCACTTTTGTCGTTATTGTACAATAGAAAAGATTGATTTTGTTGCCAACATTCACCAAAAAAAGGAACTTCGAACAGTTGCAAGTTACAATGCATGTGTTGTTGCTGATAATAATCAAATTGCTCAAAATCATGTTTGTGGAGTAAAATTTTCATCTCCATTTAATGAACTCAATTACTTTCATGTGTGTAATCCAGCTTTACCACCATGCATAGCGCATGATATTTTTGAAGGTGTAGTTTCCTTTGATGTTATGATGTTCATAAAATATTTCATTAGAGAAGGTTGGTTTACAGAAGATTTTTTGAATGAAGCAATCAGTAATTTTAACTTTGATCCTATCAGTAGTCAGTCTAAATGTGTACCAGTTAAAAAAAATTCCTCCAAACTTGGGGGTAATGCAAGTCAAAACTGGTGTATGGCAAGGTTCATGCCTTTGTTTATTTTGCAAAAAGTAAAAAGTGTGGATGATCCTGTTTGGAGGGCATTTCTGCGACTTCGTTTGCTTATTGAAGTGGTGTGTGCTCCTCGTATCTCATATAATCAAATAGCTTTCATGGATCTTTTAATTGATGAGTATTTAGACTTGAGATTAAACTGTTTTCGTGATAAGCCACTGCGCCCCAAGCACCACTACTTAAGTCATTATCCTTGGCTTACTTTACAATTTGGGCCACTGATTCATTTATGGACGCTACGCTTTGAAAGTAAACATTCATATTTCAAGAAAATTGCTCGAAGTTATGGCAATTTTATAAATGTCACATCCACGTTATCCAACACTCATCAAATGCTTCAAACTTACCTAAATGAAACTGAACTGTTTCAACCTGAACTGTCATACAATGTGGACAGTTGCACAGTGTATTCTGATGAAGTTATTTTTACCTTTTCTAAAAACAACATTGATATTGCTGATTGTGTGCTGTGTAGAGATGCCACTTACAAAGGAACATGTTACAAAGTTCCTCAGTTGCTTGTATTAGGTAAAAATGGTTTTGATATAAGGTTAGGTCAAATTGTTGCTGTATTCATTTTCGAGGGTGCTCTATGTTTTTGTGTGAAATATTGCAACGGATATTTTTTGCCACACTTTGGTGTTTATTATGTAGAATTTGAAACGAAACCACTTGCTTGTATTAATGTAAATGAACTGCATGACTACTATCCTCTGTATGCGCACAAAACTTCACTTGGGTTTGAAAGTTTTGTGTTGAAACACAGCTTAATTTGAAGTAGCCTAATGTACAGTAACTTAAAACTTAGGTGTCGGCAACGTAATATTGTTGCATAGCTCTGTGTACACATTTAATCTGTTAACAAACTGTGTGAATTTGCATTATATGTACGTTATGTGCTCAATGTATGATTAAGGAATACTACGAAATACTTAGATCAAATTGAATATGGTAGGCCTCTTGAAGCCAATTTGATAAACCAATACCTTCAGAAAAAGCAAAGAAATGCCGATAAATAGTATCGCCTTAAAAGTCGTATACCTGCTGATGCCTATCTTGCACCTAACTGTCTCTCACCTAGCTATCAAGTTATACGTTGTGGATCGATGTACCATATTATACCTTTTGACATGTCTCATTAATTCATGTTTATATCTTTGACCATATATTTTATTTTTGTGCATTTTCTTGCTTTGATAATGCATGTTTCAGGTGTAGATATTGTGCTAATATGAGTGAAATAGAGTTAGAAGTTAAAAACATACTACCACTGCTTACTGTTGAAGAAGTAGCGAAAGTAGTTGCTTTACTTGTTAATGATATTGGAGTGGAAGAACAAGCCGATTTACAACATGTCGAGATAAGCGATCTATTAAGCATTTTGAAACCTGTGCAAGCAAGGAAGCTGTACAAAGAATGGCAGAAGCGATCAGCTAAATGTGTGGTTAGTATTGATGCGTCAGAATGTGATACAGAGCCAGTTTCAGACCCTATGTCAAGTCACTCCAGCTTAAGCCGTAGCAATAGCATGGATAGCAGTGCAGCAAGCACCAGCAACATAAACAGAGGTGATGATTGGGATTTTAATTTTTGTATTCCGTGGGACAAATTTCCAAGAGGTTTGATGACAAGCTGTGCCAATGGCAAAAGACCGGAAAAACGGCATCGCTTGGAAATGATCCGAATATTAGTAGATGATGTGCACCAAGTAGTCAAGAAACCAAAAGTGAAGAATATGGAAAGGATTGCGTTTCGAATAGTTTCGAAATACCCTGATACATTCAAAGATTATATTGATGGAGAAGTTATCGGGTCGGGTGTAGAATCTTTGACTACACAACTAATGTATAGATCTGATAACTTGAGTCGCAAAAACTTGAAGAGGCTTCCTTTTCATATGGGCAGTGACAATGCCGAAGCATCTACATCCAGTGACGACTCCACAGAAAAGCAGGAATACTTACAAGCAGCTTATCTTCTTGCAAACAAAGACGATGATAAAATTAAAGGGTACATGGCTGCAACATTTAAAAGTCAGCGACGTGATATTGATGATAAACTTCTTGTCTGCGAAATCAAAGATAAATGGCCTTTCCTGTTTGAAGAAGATTACCTTTACCAACACTACGAAATGCTAATGGAAGCCGATGAATATAAAACCAAGTTTATCACCAAGCTGGCCGATGGAACAGAAAAAGTTTATAGGTTGGTAACTATGTGTAAAAATCTAAGTCATATGTGATAAAATATTTACTATATAGACATTTCTTTAGTGACTGGTCGGAATAGTTCAAAATCATTTCCACTGCGTAAGGCCTGGGGTTCGATTTCAGGGTCGGTCGAATCAGCTACACAGTGCAAACGGCTCGCCACTGATGCAACATTCTTTCTGCGTAGCCCTTTGTATCTGTATTTAACATACTTTATTTTTCTGAATGCCATTTGGCTAGGCTTTAGATAAACAGGCTCAGCCCTGTTCGTTGCAAGTACAGCTGATATCATTTTTAGAACCCTTCAGTTATCCAATAATCCAAAAGTGGCAAAGTCGATTGGTGAAATTGAACAGGCAAATACACAGCATGCGGGGAACCAAGCTGTTGGACATGGAATAATAAATTTACTCTCTTCATATTTTGGTGAAAGAAGTGATTCCATTTACCGCAACTTTCCGGTATACTATTATTAAGCTAGCTTGGCTGTATGCTTTTGTTTTATTGATTCTTGGTATCTTTCACACTCACAGTGTGCAGTTTTTAGCTTATGTTTGATAAACCAAGTTTTCGTGGCCAGAAGACAGCAAAGGGACCTTGCGGTCTTCGAATCAAGTTGCCACCCGCTAGTTCAATGCCCAGCATCAAGCAGGGAAGCTGTAAATTGAGTCATTAAATCGACCATATTCGGAACTGAACCGGAGTCTATGTCCAGCAGCAGACGCTCTATATCTCCTTGGCCATCCGAGCTGTGTTTGCTTGGAAGTGAAAAATGGCATTTGTGGACTTGACATGACATGGCATTTATAAAATATAGAGCTACAGCAGTGGAAAAAATGAATTAATTTTCTATGCCTAGAATAAAATTGCTGGTTGCTTAGGTGTCGAGTTGGTTTGGATATAAGCTTGGTTGTGCAGTATAACTTTGGAAAGGTTTCAAGCCAGTGGATCCAATTCTAACCCACTAACCAGTACTGCACATGAGGTTGAAACTTTCACCTAACGGTGGATAGTTTAGTACATTGAACCGCATTTGTCTTACATTTTGCTGCCAAATAATGTATGATAAACAGTATGTAATATTTTCAGGATTTCGAGACAATAAAAGCAATGATAGCACAAAACTCGCTGCCAAAGCATCCTCTGATATTAGTGAAAGGCAAGTTTTTGAAATTAATCAGCTATACACTTTATGGTAGCGGTTCCTATTTTTCTTGCAACTTTTGATATATATCCAGATCTTGTTATTTTTTGTGACTGTATTCTCATGATCTTTATTAGCCAATAATAATCTGTTAGAAATGGATTTAGCAATGAAACGCGTCTTTATTTGCATGAACCGCCTATTAGTCCATGTAGCCGTACAGTGATGAATCTGCCGCGAAAGGCATGTTTAAAATGGCTGTCGCCTTTCTCAACTCCTCTGTTTGCAATAGTTTTTTGGCATTAGGTGTTTAATTGTTTAATAAAAAGTCACCGGTAATGACTGATACTATTGCTATAGTAGAGGTAACGATTAACCTATCCTATTACCCGAAGAGCGCAAAAAAAAAACAGAAATAAGAAATTCAAAAGTTGTAATTTTTAGAATTTCAGCTGTAATTGCTTTTCAGGCTCTTCAGTTTTCCTGGGAGAAACCTACTATGTAGTTATTGAAGACGTTATTGTCTTCAAATGCCTATCATTTTATAGAGCCATAGCTTACATGTTCGCCTGTTATTATGTGTTTGCCATCAAGTATCCAAAGGACGGGGAATCCATGCTGGAATTTATGCAAAGGTAAGCATTTTTATATATAGTGTTAAATTACTACAAGTATTTGTTGAAAAAAATTCAATCTTCGTTTGAATTAGATCTTATTTTCCAGGCTACGTAATTATGCGGGAGCCTCTACGCACTATTTACATAACTTAAGTTATGCTGAGCCACCACTACGAATTGACCCACCGCCTGTAGCCTGTATTCCAGAAATCCTGCTCAGTGCTTCTCCCATCGCCAGAACGAAAAAAATTGCCGGCTTGTTCTCTACATTTAAAACAGGGAAGCTGTGTGCAAACTGTGCGTACAAATTGTCAAGTCTTGGTTTGACCGACCCCCAGTGTGCCGTTTCAGAAGCAGACGCACTATCCACTTAGACCATCTGGGCAGTATAGAAATTTCATAACGCCGTACACCGTCATGCTGACCAAGTAAACTAGTACTCGATTGATAGTAATAATTGAGTAGTGTTTGCTAATGTTGTATTGATTAATGAATAGTTATTCACCAGACAACTGCATAGCTAGCATAAAATCTAACCTCCAACTCACTCTTCTTTGCAGGTACTTCGCAAGAATAAACACGAAAACCAGAAACGCATCAAAAAGGTCTAGACGGTCTGTCAACCCCAAAGTCATGAAACTGTGCAATGAATTAACATTGCGTTTAGGCATTGAGCTAACAATGCATGAAAACACTCACAGCGGGTAGTAACAAGGCTCGAAAATAATCACAGCTGGGACAGCGGGGAGTAAGTCTAGCGCGATTTACGTACTATGATTGATATGTTTTTCCTGTGATGCATAGTTATATATTGCAAGCGAAAAAACTTACGGCTGATTAATAACCTTTGTAGTTGGATCAAAATGTACCCGTATATTAATAAAGCAGAGGCAAATGCTAAATGGCGAAAAGTAAAATGATTAATTTTCTGATAATTTTCTCAAGGGTTGATAATTTAACTGCATTATAAATTTTTCTTTGTATTTTTGGAAAACTAACGCATATCGATGAGCAGAAAAATTAGCAAATTAATTGTAATGATTAATTATTTTGCTGAATGTTGCAACGTTTCTGTATTTTCACTTTATTGACATTGACTATTTTATCAACAGTTTAATCACAACTTTAGTAATGAGATGCATTTTCGTACATTTTGACATATGGTGTCGCCAACGACTCGCCACCGTTGCGACGTTTCTTCGGAGCTGTGTAGCCCAGGCGCTAAGCCGCGGAGATGGGCCCCGCAACTCGTTACACGCTTCGGCGTAATGCGGCGAGTATAATGAAGATTTGATTTGATTTTAGTTTAAATTACATTTTTAAATCGTCTGGAGAAAATTTTCAGACGAATGAATAATAATGAAGTTTATGTTTTACCATTTGCCTCTGCTTTATTATTAATATACGGGTACGTTTTGATCCAATTACAATGTTATTAATTAGCCGAAAGTTTTTTCGCTTCCAATATGTAATTAATTATGCATCGCAGCAAAAAACATATTAGTCATGGTAAGTCGCGGTCGATCCCTGTGTTGGCTGTGATTATTTTCGAGCCTTGTTACTTCCGGCTGTGATTGTTTTCGGCCATCGGTTGTTGTGGTGGTCAGTTTGCATGGCGGGCAGTTGTCCTGGCGGTCAGTTGACTCGCGGTCAGTAGGCGGCGGGCAGTGGTCGTGTACCGTGCAACTGAACTGACCTGTCAGATTTTTCGGAATACTTTTTTGTTCCATTTGTTGCTATAAGCTTAGATCGGTATACTCGAATATTCGATCGCTTTGAAGTCAATCATGCTGATCACGACGTCATGATGCCGCTACAGTGCAGCTTTGTGTTTATCGTTATCTCGAATGGCGTCTTCTCTTTTTTACAAGTTTGGGTAGAAAGTGCTTTGAAGATATTCCAACATTGCTACTAGTATGTATACCCCTGTATATTACAGGGGTATACCAGTAGCAATGTTGGAATATCTTCAATGCACTTTCTACCCAAATTGGTGCTACTATCGCTCAATACCTAAACGCAATGTTAATTGCTATAGCAATGCAATATACCATCGATTATGCTTTTCTTGCATGCGATTGCCGATTATGCTTTTGTGTCCTCTATATTTTTTTGTGCGTTAATTTGAATAAAGTTCAAAAAAATTTTTGTGTTTAAAGCTAATATTTCACTGTAGTTAGACTCTTACTAATTTTAATGTGTAAGATACGATTTAAAAATTTGACGTGTTTTTATCGCAATACCTTGTTCACATTAAGTTTATAATTGTAAACACAAATCACCTCAGTTGAAAAAGTAAAATTACTGCTTATGTATCTGTTTCTAATATTGCAAATTGATGTTGTAAAATTGCTGCCAGTGTAAAGATCAGTAAAATTACATCAGCTCGGTAAAATTACTACTGCTTAGTAAAATTACTAACATTGGAGCGTTATTATTAATACGTAATTATCGTTGTAAAATTACGAATCTAAGTTGTAAGCGGAAATACAACTTATTTTGTAAAAATACAAAACTAAGTTGTAAGCAAAAATACAAACTATTTTGTAAAAATACGAAACTAAGTTGTAAGCAAAAACACAAATTATTTGTAAAAATACGAAACTAAGTTGTAAGCAAAAATACAAATTATTTTGTAAAAATACTTAAAAAATAACAGTAACATAAAAGCGAACGTTAAGTCGGTAATAAAAAAACAGTTGCGGTTGTAAAACTGCTGCCAACCAAATATTAGTAAAATTTTTTAACAGTGTACGCCACTGTCTGTAGTGACCATTTTAGTGCATTTTAACAGTTTTCGAGCAAACTTTATTGAAACTTTTTGCCCCTAATTTTGAGTGCTTCACCGGTATCGATACATGGCGTTTTACAAACCGGGTTTCACATAATCCGACAAGATAACGTTATGTTTCTCCTTGACTAGAGATATTTTCTTTGATGCAGAACTTCAACAACGCTGTTTTCTTCGCATTGGTCTTGAACATTTCAACCACTTTTCGTGCAACGTTTTCAGCATTTTGTACTGATGAAACTTTTACAGCTGCAGAAGGGCTCAAATTTAAGCAATCCATTGCACAGTGAAAATAATATGCCAACGGAGATTCGTTTTAAACAATTGAAGTAACGCCTGACCGTTCCCTGGCCATTGCGGCTGCGCCATCATAACTCTGGCCAACGCAAAAAGCAAAGTTGGATTGTAAAGCCCACTTACTAAAAGCCCAGCAAGAAAACAATCACACAATGGCAAGTATTTATCACGATTACCAAGATCCTTCTTTTTGTCCAGGATTGATTTGGGGGGGCATGGCGGCCCCCGTGCCCCCCCCTGGCTACGCCCTTAGGTCATGCAGGGTTTGGCAGCAAAGATTAAACACTTTCACAGATTGTTGTGAAATGACTCTTAGTTCGGGTAGCAGACACCAACTTCAAGGTGGTATCTACCACGGCCATGGCTTCTTCAAGATGAGTTTCTCTGCTTTGCAACGACTGGTCAAGCGGTTTTGGCTTGCCTAAAAGCTTCTTCGTGCTGACGCAGCAAAAGCGAAATAATTTAGATTTGACTCTATTCAACAGGGGCGTTCAGCATTTTACTCTACCCCAAATGTTCGCAATCAGTGGTGGGCAGTAACTAGTTACTTTTGTAACTAGTTACTGTACCTAGTAACTTTTTTAGTAACTGTAACTAAGTTACTTTTGTGCAAATGTAACGGAATTTGTAATTAGTTACTACTTTAGAACCTCAAAAGTTACCGTTACTGTTACTTTTATGGGGCATCTTCGTCCGCTAAAAAAAAACGGAAAAAATTATTTAGTTTCACTCCATTCATAATAATAAGCTTGGTTCTTTGACAAGTCCACTGAAACTGAGGCCAAATTGAAAAGAAAAATAATCAATGTACTAAATAAACAAGGCAACCGACAATGCTCTACATACTTCGACGAGTAGTGACACAGACAACCACCGGGATGCAAGCCCAAGTGACAGTTTTTGTGGCTGTTTCTTCGCACGACCTAAGCAACGAAGATCTATGAATGTGCCAATGTCGATAAAGTAGAGGAATTCCTTTTTGCCCCGACCTCACGCACTGTTGATGCGAACGCTTTTATGCATGAAGAACTTACGGAACTTTTAATTCATTACAATAATGCTCTTCCTTCTAGTCAGGAACATATTTATAGAGGAGGGCATTGTGCCATGCCCTCTCCCCCTTTTGACTTTGCCTTTTAGTAAAAAAGAACAAATTAATAGTGCCAAGGGACTGATATACCGGTATGCCAGACTCTTTTGATAATTTTTGTAGCTTGTGGCCAGGGGCGCATTCAGAGAGGTAGGATGAAGGGTTGTAACGATATAACTGTTTAATATGTTTTATTTTAAATCCTTTGTCTAAAGTAAAAAGTTCTACACCGATGCGTTGTTTTCCAAAGTTTTATTCGTGGAATTGTTTCGTCAAGTTGCATTATGAAGTCATAATTCTACTGACGTAATTTCATGGAGTTAAAATTTGTGTGCTTGTAACGTCACAATCGTGTTTAATGTGGTTTGGTATGAGTTTTTGCATGTCATGTGATTTCTCTTCTTGTTTCTTTTTGAGAATGTGGTAGAACGTTCTCAAACTTGAATTAAGAGTACAAGTAGGCGTAAATTTTCGAGAGTAATTATTCGAGTGTAGATTTAGTGTCCGAAGAGTAAGCAATTTTGTTGTATGCTGAAGGGTATAAGCCCTTGTTGCATGGTGTTACTGAAGTGAGCAGTAGCTTGTGTTCATTGAAAAGTAGTACGGTGAGTACCGTAGCTAAATGAGTTAAGTTGGGTCGATTATTATATTCGTCTGGTGAAGAAGGTCTTGGTTTTTTCGTGAGGTCTGATCTAAGAACGAATTAATTCCTACGGTTTGTTCTACAGTACAATTCTTATCAATCGTCCTGTCAGCGAAGTAATACAATTTCCTATTTAGCGACAGGGGTATGCATCCCCCACCAGCCATTTTCAAAAATGTTTTTGATGAATAGGCTACAATTTTTCATAATTTTGAACCTCTTTGACAACAATACGTCTTACGCCTTAAGCACGCATAATCGCAAATGTAAGTTACGAACAAAAGGTATCTTTTGATGAAGCACTCAGAATCAAAGTCAAAAAAAAAAATTTAACAAAATTTTTTTTGAAAATTATTCAAAAAGCACTAAAATAGCCAGTACAACGTGCAAATTTAAAAAATTTTTCCTGGGGAGCATGCCCCCGGATCCCCCGAAGCCTTTTTTGTTTCCCATTCAGCTTCAAATTAGTTCTGCCATAAAAAACTACGCTTAAAAAAATGTCGAAATAATGCCCTCTCCCTTTGTTTTAAATTTTTCGCTACCACTACGCCACTGCCAGTAATGGGCACGATAAACCCTTTTGTACTATACAGCTATAGTGATACCGATAATACCGATAATCGATAGCTTCAAAAAACCCTGGGCGATACCGATAATCGATAAATCTCAATTTTCTAAAGCGATATCGGTAATCGATAAATTATCGCCGATAAATGTTGCGGTAAATTTTCAATATGCTTGACGAAATTTTTTCGGTAAGTCAAATTGCAAAAATGTTTTCATAGATTTTTCAAGAAAAGAGAGCTGAGTTCACTGACTCTGTTGCGGCATCAAACAAAACAAAAAAATTTTTGAATTACAACAAGACTTTATGAACACCATGTGTTTTTTCCATAGCGCCAACTCACTAACTTTGAGCACTGTGTGCGTAAAGAATCGTTTATCGCGATAATTTATCGGCGATAACAAAATGTATTACAAAAGCGATATCGGTAATAGATGAATCCAGACTATTTCGAACAATAACAATAATCGATAATAAATTATCGCTGATTAATTATCTCGATAAATGCCCATCTCTGGCCACTGCTTCTACAGTGCTGCAGTTGAACGACTTTTTCGCATTGGAAAAGACATTTTAAAGCCGGGACGCTGTGGGCTTAGTGATAATCACTTTAAAATGTTATCGTTTTTGAAAGGTAATCTCAATGTTATTACTGTATGAGCGTTTATCGTATTAAATCGCACTTTTGATTGATTTTAACATAGAGACGAATGTCTTTGGTTTGAATACACTCCATGGAGCTCCACGTGTTAAGAATAAGTAGTGTTTTTTGTTGTTTGCGGCATGCACAAAAGTAACTGTAACTAGTTACTTTTTTAAATTTGTAACTGTAACTAAGTTGCTTTTTCGCGAAGTAACTTGTAACTGCAATTAGTTTCTTTTTAAAAGTAACTTGCCCTCCTTGTTCGCAATAGCAATACGCAGCAAAATTACGTAGCACTTTATTAAAGTATATCCGTTAAACATACAAGTTTAACAAACAGCTTAAGAATAAAAAAAAAGTTTAAAAAAAACGTTACTTACAACACTAGTTATGAACAAATCAAATCAAATTTATTTGCTCACGCCGGCAAAGTTACCATTCACAGGACTAGATCAAATAAATAAAAACAAGAGTAATAATAGCAACCATGGGGCGAGAAGCTGGACAGCGAAAAGACCAATTTTATGGTCATCTAGTCAAGCTGCCCATGCTTAACTTCAAGATTTGAAACAATATTTTCAGAATTACTTTTAAAACAAAAGAAAACTTGGCAACAACAAACACAAGCAGTCTATATACACTGGCGAAACAGCAAAGGTGGCACTTCTCATGGATTCAAGATCTTGACTGTTGTTATCCATGCTATCCATGCAGTAAAAAACAAATAACCACCACACACACACACATAAAACATACAAAAAAAAAAGAAACAAGCATGACTTACAAATTTCAATTAGGTACGAAATGCATATTACAGCTAATTAGCTATGAAGATACAGCTTTTAATTAGTGATATTTGAAAATTAAATTCTTCTGCATCAGTTCATTGAAGGTGAATTTGGATAATAGTTAAATGTCACATGGAATATTATTCCACAGTGAATTCATTCTTTGTACGCACGAAGAAGCACGAAGATTGCCCACAGTGAATTCATTCTTTTACGATAATAATTTTTCTGGGTGATTGATCTTGTATTATGTGTATGATGAGTATTAGCACTTTTGAAATAGTTATCAAAAACTGCTGGTAGGTTATTATGATAAAAAGAGTGCATAAGCTTTGCTATTTCTAGCTCATATATATCTGCAATTTGCTGTATGTTCAAGGATTCATACACTGTGCTCATCCTTACACAACCTTTTTAAACTTTAAAGACCATTATTCGAATTATTTTATTTTGCAACACTTGTACAGGTTGTTTCATCACTGCAACAGAATCACTTTCCGAAGATGTAATCCCTTATGTAAGATGGGGATACGCAAAACTATAGTAGAGTTTTAGCCTACTAACTTTTTTTGACTCATAATGTCTGAGTTTCTATAGGACTCTTGCTGCACTGGCAAGTTTGGTAGTTATATGATCTTTCCACGATAGTTCTTGATCAACTATTACTCCAAGATATTTAGCAGAATTAGAATAAGGAATACTGTGTTCACCTATATTTATTGCTAAGTTGGTTAATGCACCATTTTTTACGTCCTGGATGACCAACAAAATAAGATGATTTATTATTATTGAGAGCTAGTCAATTAGCTCTCATCCTTTCGTCTACTTCATTCAGCTCTTGATTCACTTTGAATTTAAGAACAGCAATATTTGTACAAGGTGTTCTCAGCTTAATACTAGCAATCGCAAATATCACTCACTGAAAATCTCAATTTTGCTCCGGCGTCCGGCTCGATTGAAGCTCGACAATTTTTCAAAATCCAAGCCGGAACCCGACCCAAATAGCCCGATTGACTACTCTAAGCTAAGCATAGGTCTAAAAAATTTTTTCGCTGAGAATTAAGGCAGACAGGAGTTTGACTGTCTCGTGGCTTTTCGCTGCCACTGTTCAGAAGAATCCCTCAGAAATAATTGAGCATTCAAAAAAGAGGAGGTTCCACAACGTACCTGTAGAATAGAGAGAGTGCGAATCGAGAATGAACCAACCGAAACTTGCGGCACGCGTCAATGATACCTTCATAATCAAATGAACTTCTCTTTTCTGCACACGTCGGTACAGAACGATATATTTTTATGAGGACAATTTCCAAAACGAAAATGCTG
Organism: Trididemnum miniatum; assembly: GCA_964006365.1. Classification (NCBI taxonomy): domain Eukaryota; kingdom Metazoa; phylum Chordata; class Ascidiacea; order Aplousobranchia; family Didemnidae; genus Trididemnum; species Trididemnum miniatum. The sequence continues at coordinate 8,740,182 of OZ023240.1, read as the reverse complement.
AAGCTGAATAAGCGACCTATCGCATATAGACCTAGTTGTGAAGTTAATTTTCACGGTAATCGTCTGCATTCAGAGAAGTTTTATTACAGTGGCATACCTACGGGGGGAGGGGGTCAAACCCTTCATTGACGATTGGAAAAGAAATGAAAACCTCTTTGCAGGAACGATCCGCCTTTTTCCATACAGATTGCCGACGTTACTATCATGTTTTTCTGTGCTATCCAACGTGCGCATATAATCTCGAGAAACTTTCATGGTGATGCAATAATACCGGTAGTCAAACTTTTCTGGTGCGTTGCGATTAAATTAAAGACAGACTAAAAATGCAAGCCTGGACCAAGTCAATGGGCACTGCAAAGCTGGAGTCGTGTCGTCATATAAAGCGATTGTTCTCAACGGCTATGGCTAAACAAGACACTGTTTCAGCACAAAAGGCGGTCTTGCAAGAGAACGATCGCAACGCAATAGCATGTTCAGCTTGTAAACTTGATTTGTTGTGCCGTTACGAAGGGCACTTAGTGGGATTCCTTCATTTTGGTGTGGTAAACAGAAGGCCTGCCACTCCTAAGAGAGCTTGCTAGTGCGATGTAGGTGATAAGTATGGGGCAAACAAATGTGCAAAAAAATTTGTTTATTTAATAAATAGTCTATACACTGATACTCACATATTGCTCCTTGTCTTCGAAATAGAAATGAGTTAACAGCTCAAATTAAAGATGAACGAATTACTAGTTTCGATACGAGTCATCTTCCAAGTGCAATAGAATGTAGTTAAAAACTTTGGAATCAGGAGGGGGACTGAAAACTTTCTAAGGCTTCAGTCCCCTCCTTCCAACGACCTTGACTGCACGTATTTCTGTTTGTTTTTTCATTATTTACATCAAAAAACCAAGCACCTACCAGAAAATCGTACATAATAGTAATAACCGCCCAACGTCAATTTCTCGAGACTATTTTCTCCAGAGGTTTTCAAACTTAATTTTCGTTTTCCCTAGCAAACTGCAACACTTGATAGCCCATTTTTGAAACCTGCTAGTGGCGAACACGCATGACCCTGGTCTATTTCCATCTCATTGAGAAACTATGTCTTTTGTGAGCAAGACCATCCGTATAATCTGATTTTACGGAGCAACGTCTCCGAACTTCGATCGAGTTTTACGGAATAACATACGAAGAGAATAATGAAAAGCTCAGAATTTTTTCAGGTCCTAATCATCAAAATCTTTTCATCACCAACGTAAATCGTGCGATTGTTCATTGTTTAATCCACTTACACTGCGATATCTCACTAACAGCAACAATGCAATTAGCGTCATTGCGACAAGCGTAAGTTAAGTAATAACGTCACATAAACAAAATAGAAATTTAGTCACCATTAATGTTATTACCAACGGTTAGGCTTTTGGTGTTGATCAATGCCTCCACCTAGTAGTTAATTAGAAAATACAAAAAGAATGATTTTTTTTAGAATCGCATTCCATTACAAAGAATTACACGATTACAATATAATTGTAAAAACTACAAGAAATGGAAAGGGAAAAAATTGTAAATACATAGCACTTTTCAATCACAAGAGCACAAATTCTAATTCTTCTGCACAAAACAAATGAAAAAGAGCGATTACATCACAAACGGAATATAGGAAACAAGTGAAAATTATTCACGTAAAACAAAAAAGGCAAATAATTGATTCCTTTTTTCATGTGGATAACTTTATAGAATCTGCTTAGAATTTTCTAGTCAAAGTTGATATTATGACGTCATTATTGCAAATAAATAGAAGGCGGAAATTGCACTCTCACATGAGCTCGAATTGGTCGACTCTCTGCTTTGTGTTTCCGGATCGAATTTGCTTGAGAGTTTTATACTTGTCTCTTCCAGCCTTCACATTCTCTGAATGAAGAACATCCATCGCAGTCGCTTGCACGTTGCTATCACGCAAGTTTGTCAGCTGTTTCTTCAGTTCCTAAAACATAACACACTTTTTATACCAGGATTTCCATAAACCAAATTTTTTATTATATTTTTAAAGCTTTATTGTGGACGAAACGTACATTTTTGAGCTCCCACCGTCAGGCAATTACCACGAACGGAAGTTTTGATCAGCAAGAGAACTATCACCAAAACAGAAAATGGCAGTTCATATAAATGTACCATGTTTTTAAGAGAGAACTGGGCTGAAAAGAAAGCGGCTACTACACGCCCTTATTAGATCATAACATTAACAACCAACGTTAATTTCGGGTGGAAAATTTCTAACTTGAAATCACGAGCAAGAACTGAAAAACCACACTAGTTCTGATAACAGTAGTCTTCTTCAAATGAGAGAGGCGAGCAGGAAAAGATAGCAAGCGCGCTCATTTTTATCTCAGTTAAAGATTACGCAAGGCCATCGCTTAATCATCCTAGGCTAAATAACAAACATAATTCTTTCTTTAATCAATAGGAGCAAAGTCGTCAGAAACCGGGTCGAAGCTTGTAACGTAGCTACGCGATAAATCTATTCCTATCCACTCAGAGGTAATAACTACGCCACTTATCCATCACAACGCGAGTATCTTGAGACCTCCTAGTCTATCAGTGCCCAATAATGTTACGCATATACTGCAGTGCAGAGGCTTGAAGGCAGTTTACATTATGAACGCAAACAAACATAGCAGTGCAGTGGGTTTGTAGCACGTTAAGCAATCACAGTACTTGGCACTTAACCGTCAAATCAAAAATTCGAATCTTCATTATACTCGCGGTATTAGGAAGAAGCATGGAACGAGTGACGGAGCCCATCTGTGCGGCGTAGCGCCTGGGCAACACAGCAACGTCGCGGCGGTGGCGAGCCGTTGGCAAGACTGCATCTGATTTGACCGGCCGGGAATCGAACCCAAGACCTACCGCGCCAATAGCGATGTTCTTTACCACTACGCCAAGTCGCCGTAAACGACAAAAATTGCACTTTCAAAAAATCAGTATCAATAGTCTTGTCACAATATTGTCGGTTCAAACAATGAACTATATTCGTCCCAAAAGTTAATATATACCACCAGTAACATGCTTCAATGCTTACTATTGCTTTAGGGCGTGTCCAATTACGAATTCCGATCTATTTACGTAATTTCTGACGCAACGCAAAATTCAAAGTGATATATTTGATTTGCGTAATTTGCGCAGACTCGCGTAGTGCTAAATAAACACGAGTATTTTTTTTTGCCCACGGGTGTGTGGGGAATTGGTATAAATATCAAGGTATAGAAAATGTCTTTAAATAATAACTAAAACATCACGTCATCACATTAATAAAATTAAAAATTTTGGTATTAGTTCGATTTCATTATCCTTCTTAATCAGTTTTTGATCAACAAATCCTAAGCCTTAACATAAGCAGAGTTACTAGCTTTAAAACTTCTACAACGTCAAGAGCAAAATCTTACATGTTTCCTTAAACGACAAAGTCTTTTCTCGAGTCCAAAATTAATCATTCAGCGGGTTACTGTAACAAAACTGAACAAGTACACTAACACAGCGTCACTAATTTTGTATCTCGGAAGTGGCTTTCCACAACTGGAAAAGACCGGAATCGCGTATAAAGCTATCCGGACATGTCACTGCCATAGGTTTAGTTCAAATTTAAAATCAAACAACTGATGGCCAGCACAGCATTTCATCTGCGAGTGAAAGATGAAAAAATACGTGTCGTATACCGTATATCCACCGCACAGTACACACTACACATGCATTTTTTGTAACCCACGCAACTTCCGTCTTACCCTATTCCTAAACCGTTGTCAAAGTTTGGGATTGTTTTGAGTACTTCTTCGGCAAAAAATATAAATTTCTATAATTTACTCCATCACTGATAAACACTAACCTCAAGTTGTTTTTGAAGAGCCTTGTTTTTCTCGGACTCAGTGATTCTGTTTTCTTCATCCCGATCCTTATCAGTTCTGTCTTGACTAAATTCGCTGTGTTCAGCATCATTCTCATCCAAGTGAGCCTAAATATGAACTTTACGTGACCAAAGTGTGAAGATTATTTTCTGCCAGGATTGTATTTGGTTGGAAAATTGACTCCTAGCGATTCTTCTTCTTTGCAAACTTGAACCCGATGTAAATTGATCTTAGCGTTACCATGATGCGAAGAGCACGAAACTTACCCCAGACATTTCAGAGCTGGCATCCATAGGTACTACGATTGGTTCTCTCTGACGCTCATGAAGCTCTTGCAGTTCTTGCTCTTTTTCCATTATCGCACGTTCAGCTTCTTCAGCCTGAAAATAAATAACTGCTCATTTCTCTACAAACCAAACCAATCAGTATAGGCCTATTGTTAACAATTTTAACAAAAGAGACTTCGCGGTGATCGTCGTGGCCTTACGACATGCAAACACTTGAGAAGTTACACTCCATTAGAAAAGTAATTGCAACATACCCGACCGATGGTTGGTTTCTTAAGGACTCGCAATGACATTATTCCATACAAGACGGTACTGAATAAGAAGTGTGATCTTTCCGTTAAAAATTCCTTGTGGTAAATGACGGAAATGGAATTTGTGTTTGATGAATAAAAGTGGGCTAATTAAAATTTTCAAGCATAACATAACAGCCGGACGTTATTTTGTGTTTTCGTGCTACTTGGACTTCCAGTGCATTCAGATCATATAATATGACGAAAAACACAGAAAGCTCACTTCAGCAGATGAGCTTGTTTTAACCCGTAACGGAAACTCCTTTTGGTTAAACTTCCGTTTTTAAACTTTTAAAAACAGGTAAACCAGAAAGACCTTATCACTAATGACGTACTTTCAATTTCCACTCTTCTGACTCCTTCGCTTTTTCCTGTTCTGCAGCTCTCAGAAGTTCCAGTTCCTCCAATTTCATTCTCACGTCTTCTTCCATTGCAGCCTTCTCTTGCTCGTTTGCATTAGCTTGCTGCAGTACATCAAAGAATTGAAACACGTAAATCCTAATACAAACCGATGCTTATGTTACACCGCTGTGAACAAACTTGGTTAGCCAACGATAGTGCTAACTAAAACGCACCAACATTAAGCTGGCTTTTTGCGCTTCAAAACATAAAAATTTTCTCATTATTGTTCAGATTTAATCAAGCAAATGTTTACGTAAAAAGTAATAATTCAGCGGTTGAATATTTTGACCTGTGCTAGAAAACTATATTATCCAGTAACACTTTGAAAGTACAGAGCTCATTTGCCAAGCTTCTTGTTATCTCATCAACTTTTACCTTGTCCGCATGTCCAATTTTAGTGGGCTTTTGATCGACGGTTCTTGGTTCGTATTTTCTGCATCACAATTAATTTCTTGATGGATTATCACTTTTTATAACTATGCCATCAAAAAATTGATTTTGATGCAGAAACTAGAACCGAGAACAACGAGCCTAAAGCCCACTAAAATTGGACATATGGACACTGGACAGGGTAATTATGTGCGAGACAGAACAGCAACTACAACCGAATCGCACAGCTAATGCCGTATCTCGCATTTTAGTTCAATGTTTTACCAAATAAGATAAATAATAATATTAAGTCGTTATAACTTCTCATTCAGCAGGCCAGGAAGGAAGACGTTCGTTTTATTGTTGCAGCTTGGTCACAGTCATAGGGAAATTTGACAGCAGTGACACCGTAGCTTGCTACGTACCACAAAGTAGGGGTATGTATATCCAGAAGGGTGTTTGCCTGATCAAAATCAAGCATCCCGAAGGATGAGTGCACCTTTTTACCTGAGGGTGACTGATGAAGGCTATTATCCCGAAACAGCGCTGTCACACTCTATGGACTAAGATAAAGTTTTAAAAAGGTACAAGGATAATAACATCAAAGTTGCATGACAACACGACCGGCGTCTAAAAGTTTCGTGCCAGTTTGTTTGAAACAAAGGCAATATCATGAAAAAACTTTCCCAGTATACATTGACTATTGTTTACATTTTTACCTCTTGCAGCATACGCGCTTCTTCTTCTGCCTTTCTTCTTTGTTCTTCTAGTTCTAGTCTCTCCTTCTCTGCTCGCTCCTTATCCTCTGCCAGTTTCTGGGCAGCAGCTTGCTTCTCAGCAAGGTCTGTAAAAATCACACCGTTATCGTACAAGACTCTACGAATGTCATCTTCAAATTAAAGGAAACTGAGCATCTTAAGATGAAATAACATTATTTTTGGTGTAGGTTCAAATGTTGCTCGATCTTAATTAAAATTCGTGAATTGCAGATGTTCGCTTGTGTAATATGTTAGCATGTCTCTTTGCAGCATAGCAGCCTTAACCAAGTACCGGCATAGCATCACATCACGCAGAAACTCAAGCCTACCAAATTACATTAAGAAATGAGCATTTTTGTCGCTAATTATTTGGTAAGTTCGATACGCGCTTTATCACCGTGCAAGATGGAACAGCGTAACGGGCGATTAATCATTACTAGCTACATGTTTACAGGCAGAATGGAGCATTTTGGTAGAAGCATTCAAAAAAGACACTCTAACATCTCTTCCTACATGGCACCAAAAACCAAGATTCTATCAAAAAGGTAGCGTAACCAAACTGGTATAAAAACAAAACACATCCTAAACAAACAACAATTATCAATTACCAACTGACCGATAATAATAAGCAGTTTTACATGCAGCCATCTTGAAAAGCTAGTAAAGCTCAGTACCTTTCAATTCCATCTAATCTGTAATCTATTTGCAGAAGAAACATTGTGATGAATACAAAGTGACAAAGTGGTTAGTATGGAAAATAGAACTTCTATATTAAAACTATGGAAGGAAACGCTGCATGAGAAGAACTACCGGCAAGCTACAATACACAATACACCGGTTATCGCCAACCTCGTTGGTACTTGGCATTTTCCTCTTGATATCTGTTCATTCTTTCTTCTAATTCATGCGCCTTTCTCTCCATTTCAGCTTTTTCTTTTTCTATTTGTTCTCTCTTTTCTCTTTCGCGATCAAGAGCTTGCCTAAAAAGGAAGAAACGAGATTAATAACAGCGTAGATCTACGAACGTAATAACATACGGGCGGACATTCAAGTGTGTGATAACAAAGTGATTAAAAAGCTAAAATCTAGTGACATACCTTTTTACTAAACAGCAAAATCGAATTTGCAGCAGGTCTTAACGTACACAAAAAATTATAGCTCTTATCAAAATTGAAGGTTTAAAAATCTCACTCGGGTCGGGGATGTTAATCATGAATTTAAAATAGCATAATTGCAAGTAGTATAATTCATAGCAGTAATAGCAAAAAAATATTGCTTGCGACTTCAATTATAGAACTTGGTTGCGCTCACAATAAAAAGTCGGCCATCGATAATACCAACTACCGAACTGGGGCTAGGACCCGAGCTCACGTTATTCAATAACATGTGAAACCCACCTTTCTAGTTGTTTTTGGTGTTTTTCTTCTTTTGATTGAGCTTTCATTTGCTGCACTTCAATGGTGTCAGGTTTGCGTCGCCGCATGTAGAGCTCGTGATTGCCCATGCACAAAGCTAAGATACGTTTGTTGATGCGAAGACGCTCAACGAAGAAGACGAAATCCTATTTTCAAACCCAAAGAAAGAAAATTGAGAAGCTCTCAGAGCAAATTGCGACTACAAACAGGTTTAAAAAACGATTTATCACTTTTATATGAAGCTTATAAGAGTGGTTGATCAATGGGCGTGTAATTTACAAGCTTTCACTTACTGGTGCTTTCTTGTCAATGGGTTTGATGACAAACTTTTTATCATTGAATGAAATATTACGGATCTCACTCCATGGGAAACCAATTTTTGGTGTTAACCTGAAAAGCAAAAAAATAAAAATTAAAAAAACAATCACGGCTAACAACGCTGTTTTTCAAAAAAGCTAAGGTTACGGGAATACAGCACAATAACCATACAACTATACCACTGTTAAAACAATCGCAGATTTTTTTGTTCCATTCAGCACGAAAACTGCTAGCTTACTGTGCTGATGAAATCACCAAAACTAATGTTGCCAAAACGTCCAGAATAAGGTATTCAACTTCGCTTTGGTTGAATCAGGCATGACAATAACACGAATTATTGTCATGAAATAAAGAGCTTTATTACAGCAATATTTGAGAGCTTGAAAAAGCAGAGTAACTTCATTGGCATTCTACTTGATTTTATCAAATATATCTACTGCATGCAGGACTTTGCAGGTGTGTGTGTGCGTGTGTTGTAGCTGTATGCGAATATTACCAAATCCAAGCTTCTGAATGTACAAATATTGCAACTATTGTATATTCCTTCTCAATGTATATTACCAATCTGCAGGGTTATCAACGCATTATCTTCACAACGTAAAACAATATCTTCATAGCATAATATAACACTCACTTATCCGACTGTTCATAGATGTTTAATCCAAGCGCATCCACGCCGAGTAAGAGATGTGTGTGCTTTTTGTTCTGAATGTCGAAGTAATTTACACCATACATTTCAAGATCCTGAAAAATAAACGAGAAAATTCAAAATCGCAGTATTACAATATCATACTGCAAGAGTGATATCACAGAATCGAGTAATGTATAAAAAGGTAGGTTATTTCAAAAATGATGCTTTCAAAATAACATTAAAATTTAGTCGAAATATCAATAAGCACCTAAGGTAGTGGTTATTGACTTTTTTTGGTTTGCGGACAATACATATTCATAACGTATTTGTATTTGCCTTAGCACTTTTACAGAAATCTTAGAAGTTCAAGCATCACAGCAGAATAATGACCCTTGTCTTAAGGTTGGAAACGATACAAAATTTTGTTCAGAATAAAATCAAAGGTTTAAAAGTCATTTAAAGTTGAAAATACGAATTAATTTAATTTTCGGAGGGTAAGATCGTGCAGAACTGGCCGGTCAGCTCAGTTGCTAAGACATCGCTTTTGGGGCGGAAGGTCAGGAATTCCACTGTCGGGACGGTCAAATCGAACACTGTGTCGCCATCGGCTCGCCACCGCTGCGACGTTCCTTCGGAGCAGTGATGCATAACGATAAGCCGCGGAGACGGACCCCGCCACTTCTTACACGCTTCGGCATAATACCGCCAGTGTCACACAGATCTAAGATACTGCAGTACAGCTTATGCTAGTATTTACGTAAAATACATGCTAATGATTTTAAATCATTGAATTTAAAGTTACTGCAATGATGGACGAACCCTAAGCAATTTATACAAGATCGGTTCCAGTTCAAAGATTTCTAATTGGATTAGTTCCGGTTCAATCCGAAAAAAAGTGGGTCCGCTTCATATTTGAAAAAGATCTCGAAACTGCTATAATCTGAGGGGAACTTCTTCACATTGGTTCAGTTCTAGTATGACTTATTAATTTAACTTTGCAAGATCGATCTCTTTACTGCTAAGCCGTAACTTTCGTATCTTGGCTTAATGCTAAGAAAATAAACCAGCAAATAGAACTTGAACAAAAATAAGACGGCAAAAAAATTTAAATCTTTGACTACAACCGACGTTTAATGTGTTGACTACTGCTTTGCTTTTAAAAGGAACCGATAACGTCACAAATCTAATTGATAATCAGTTCAAATTCTGAAGGAGGTTCATCAAGATGGTGGTAGTGTCATTTTCCCATTTTTAAAATGGGTTTGGCCCAAACTTGAAGTAAAATAAACATATGATAAACCGATATTTCATTATTACCTGCGCTATCTTCAAATATTCAACCATCGCATCTTCTCGTGGCATGGACCCGTGTTCGGCGTGCCAGGTTTGAATCCGTTCTTCCCATTGTTCTTTTGTCATCTTATGCTGCTCGTACACTCTGAATATACGTCACTCACCAAGTTAACATATTGACTATCCTCATATGTTTAGCAGCTGGAAAGCTAACTTTGAGATTGGTTTAGTTCTAGTTTGACAACTCAGATGGCCGAGTGGTAAGAGCGTCCGCCTCTGGAGCAGTAGACTTGAGTCGGGTCAAACCAATGACTTCAAAATCGGTATTCACAGCTTCCCCGCTTGACGCTCAGCATTAAAGGGACAACGTGGAGAATAAGCCGGCAAGTTTACTTGTTGTGCCGTTAAGAAAGGCACTCGGCGGGATTTTCCTATCTTGGTGTGGTAGACAGATGACTGGTATAGCGCATTGATTGCTTTCTCGTGATAGGAAGATAAATATGCAACAAAATACAAGACACGCTGAAACTTCTGTTTCCCAAATGTTTTTGTTCACTTTACGCACTTATGCGTGTAACGAGTTTACCGGAATCATTTTCTTCTCTCCGCGCGTACACAATACTGCATTGGGTGGCGCAGTTCCCACATTCCCAGAATTAAACTTTAAATAATCGTCTCCAAAATGCGATTACAGGCAAAAAACAAAATGTGATAGATTTTGAAGGCGAGTCGTCAAAATAAGTTTGTTTTTGGACAAAATATCAACACGAGATGTATAGCAGAAACATACACAACCAATCAGCAAACGCAAACTGAACATGTTACAAAAGTTAAGGTTTTTGTCTGCACACACATCGCAGCGACTTATCAATACAGAGAATTAACGTCAATATCATGTGATAGCCGTGTTCGTTCAAGACTATCGATATTAACGTGAAACTGTACTAGCCAGTAAACATAAAAAGTGCAGCAATGCAGTTAAGTTCTTTTCGAGCTCGACAAACTTGAAATAAAGCTGAAAATATCTTGCTATGCGCTTCGATGAAGCTCGGTCACGTTAATTTATGACTTAATTAGGATCGGAAATTTGATTCAAGAAGACAGAAACCAGATTTATAGCAAAAAACGTTGTAAATGTGGCTAGCTACTAAATGTTTACCTTTGTGGGAGCAGCCGGTCATTATTCAGGTAACCAGACTTATGTCTGTCACCCTGGAACACTCCGTACTTGGCTTGTACAGCGTAGGAAGCCAAGAGGACAGATGTTTCTGGGGGACAATATACCTCGTCCGACAAAATGCTGTCTTTGACTTGTAAGAAAAATAATCTCTGCAAAAAATGCATTAATATGCCATAAATATGCACGTTTACAAACAGTTTGTTCAGTACAAATCAAACAATTCAGTTTGACTTTGTTTACCTACATTTTAACATTATGAATCTACTTTTAGGTGTTTCTGGAGGTACTATACACTGTTCGTACAGGGATATCTCGTAACGTGATCTACTAGGACTGCAAAAATGAAAAGCCCAGCTTCGAGCAAAATTGCGAAACGTCAAGGTCAATCGTTGAATACGCATCTTTCTCACAAAAAGTTGTGCAACAAAACCTTCCACCAAGCTTAATGTTGCAACAATTTGTCTCAAAACGTGTATTAGGTTTAATAATACGGCGAAATATCGCTTAACAAAAATAAAAACGTTGCATCAATCCCAACATAAACATCCATTTTGGAATTATCTACTCGCCAACGCTACTTTCTTTCATGTGCGTGCAATAAAATTGATGATCTTAAAATTCAACCGGAACTCAAGGAACTACTCCAAAATCCCGGAAATATTGGGAAACTTTCACTAAAATAAGGCTCAGCCACGATCCCTGGTACCCGAGCCCTGACATATCATGCATCGGTTAAAATTAATGCTGGTAAGAAAATAAAGCAACGCAGCAAAGAATTATCCCACAACAATTTTAGCAAAGTTTGAAGTAGCACGCCATTATCGTTGCAGAACATAAACCAAGCTATTGCACAGAAATTACTTCATTTACCGGCATGCCACTCAACGTGGTTAAAAATCACAAAAATTAAAGTTTAAAATACAGCGATAGCGGCAAATGAACGAAATCAGTTAATAATTGAAAGAGAAAACAAACAAAAAGATTGAAGAGCGAAGTTTCCGACAAAGCGTTGGTTGATCATTGTACCAATAGTGAACTAAAAATCAAAATTGAGTCGCTCTTTTATTACGGGATAAGGCAAGTTGAAACACAATAAAACCTACATAGCCGGTGGTTTCATAATGCTGTATTTTAACGCTGAAATAACTGCCACACGAGCTTTTGCACACTGCTGCAGAAGAGGTGCCGGACCCTCAGAACCGTTACAATTCTTGTAGTGACGAACTGGGCAAGGAGCAAAAATGATCAAATTGCCAGTAGAGTTTATTATACAGATGGCATTGTAACCCAAAAATTATGACGTTTAGAGCTAACGCAACAGTGAAAGACGATTTTTTTCCGGCAATTTACATCAATAATACCGACTTTATATTGGACAATCATTTGGTGCGCATCTCTTGTCTCGCGCAGTGCTTACCGCCAAGGTTTCGGTCTCCAAAACATCTTATTTGCCTCATCGCCTGATACTAAGTTTAAAAGTTTAGAACCCGAATAGGACAACCAGGATTTATACATCTACTTTCGATTCAATTTTTCTCCTTTGTAGAGCAGCTAGGAAATAGAACAACTTTGGTGTACCATACACTGTTATGGTTCCTATCATTGCACCACAACATAGCGGTATTGGTAGCTACAGTATGATGCTTCTGTTGTCGTTTTTGTCTGACAGTCGTTTTTATCGCCTTTTCTTAAAACAAGTTTCTGATGTCCACTTGGGTGATGCAACCATGCCCACTCATTTTTTCTTAAATCTTAGTCTATTCCTACCTGCATGCTACAACGTTAATTCTTTTGTAGCTTCTTTCTATTTATCGTACCATTGTCATAGATTCTTAATCTTAACGTATTCTTAATCGTGTAGACCGTGCGGAGTAAAGACATTACTACCAGTAGGCACATCTGCTTCAAAGCAATCGAGGAGGTGGTAGGCTCACTAGGACGGCAAATTTTAACCGCTTATGAAAGAAAACAAAATGTAGCAAAGCAACACAAACCTGTGTAATTTCTTGAATCAATTCTTCAGCAACATCTTCGGGGAAGAACTTTGCTCGAAATTTAAATTGAAAAGGATTTTCCTTTCGGACATCTTGTTGCTGAACCTAAAACAATAATCTTTCGTGAAGAATTTTCGACGTAAACATAACTGTTTAGAGTTAAAATAGCCGATATTTTTATCGAAAATCGCACGAACAATGTTTTTTAAGACGTTTTGAGGAACCGAACTGGTCTCTCAAAATTGTCCAGGGGTCTCTCCAAATCTGCTGCTACAATATTGCAAAAAGCTGCGTTTTACGTTATTAAAAATTGGAGGTTTTTAAATTGCTTAACGGTTCCTCAAGCCAAACTTAACAAAAAAACACTGCGCATGAATACCTTGGTTAAATTGTCAAGAGTTAGGTAAAACATAATCTGCGGACCCAAACAAAATGATAACAACAAGATTTCATTTTAATTCAATTCATTCATAAGTTTTATTTCGTCCTTGCATAAAATGTTTCGAAACAATCATATTAACTAGCTAAACGGATACATCACCAGGAGTATTCGCAAGCAAACAAATCAATTAGATACATGCACTATAGAGAGGGACAACGCTGTTCCGGACAATTAGCCGTCATCAGTTAGAATATACCTTTTACCTGAGAGCGGCTCATGGGAACTAACAGTCCCAAATAGCTCTGTCCTGCTCCAGGGTACCCTATTGAATTGCTGCAGTTGCTTTGCAACTGTTGATGATGGAGAATTTTCTATCCTCCGACCTGGCACGTGGAAGTCGTGATAATTTCCTATCCAGCAAACCAAGAAGGACGTCGTTTATAAAAAATGCGGTTGACGCGTTAAGGAAGTCTGGTCTGGTTTATCTTATGTATAGCACTGCCGTCCGTGGCAAGAGGATAAAAACAGCTTATTTTTCATATAATGTGGGGGTGTTACTTCACTGTTCATTCATTCGTTTACCAAATTTTCAACCAAAGTTAGTATGTTGTAACCACACTAGATTAGAAATATCCACAACATTTACCTTTTTGTTAAGTTTCAACCAGGTAGAGTAGCCTTTGGTGTCAGTATATTGCAGACCAAAAAACCAGATTTCTCTCAATCCAATCGTCTTTACAACCTGAAAACAATTTTAATAATAATAAATCTGCACATAAACACGTTTTTCTTTCAGTCAAGGTCACGCAAAGGTGTATATTCCTTGCTTTGTGACTTGATAATACAAATACTTTGGTGATTTACGAAATGTGAAACCGTGTCGTTACATTCAATTATCTCATTGCTGTTGTTGGGAAGCGTGACCAGGCTGATTGTTACTACATCGGTGCCAAGCATCGTATAACGATTTGAGGCAAATGAGCTCTCAGCTGTAAAACAAATTTGCCATATAACGCCTAACTAAATAACGGACGTGAACAAACACCAGGCATTGAGCTATCAGAAAACGCCTAGGACAGTGTTTAAAAATTCACTAAGCTACGGGCGTAGCTTTATTTTCACCTATTCAACATGACGCCGTGACATCATCCGTTCATCTTGTGAGCGAGAATTGGTCAAACAATTACACAATTTAATGAGATTGCACAATGAACAACAGAAAATTATGCAATAAAGTTTTCAAGGTCTGTTAATTTAAAATTAATAAGCCCTAATGATACCGGTATCTAAAACCAAATCCCACTCTATCACTTGAAACGACAATCCATATGGATGGAAACGGTATTGGTACGGTACATTCACATTATAACTTTAATAAAACTATTCTTAGCACTTTTTACACAAAACACTCAGCTCGAGGTAAATTTCATGAAAAGTAGTGTGCCTATTCTCATAACTTCAAAAGGTTCTTCGGACTGGAAAAGGGGCAGTCGTTTGCAGATCATCGTTTTTCTGGCTCAACGTTTGGCAAGCAACAAGCTCCCAACCGTCCTTTCTTAAACTGAACCACGCATGCATTGACTGCCAAATTGACAAGTACAAAATCAAGTGTCTAGTTCGTGGGCTAAATACGTAGTAACTTTGACACAAGCACAAGCATCAACTATGGCCAATTCGCACCGTCGGGGATCAAATTCTATCGAAAAAACGCTACGTAATCGAAACAAAGATCTTTTAAAACACACAAAACAAAAGTACCAACAAGAAGATAGTTAATGTGTGACATGAAGAGATAACAGCACAAAGAAAAATCGTTCCTTTTTTTAACATCGAAAGTTACAAAAATAATCAAGCTACAGATACAGAGACCTTTAGGTTGAGCCCAACAAACTCTGCATCTTATTTGAACAAACGCGACATGTTAAACAAACGAAACATTGCAAACTATTTTCATCGCAGAGAAACGTCTTCTAGAATTTTGTACGTTTCGTAAAATCGTTCCATCTCGCAACTCAGGATTTACTATATAATAGTTTATTTATCATCTCTCAAGACACCTATAAATTTGCTTTGAATATGCATCAAATGAACAGAAGAAGTTATCATCATGTAAAAATGTAGAATTCCACTAGGGCCAAGCACCATTTCAGAGGTGGGGTTGTGATTCGCCTCTACTTTCACGCTAACATGGTAAGCACAATAGCTCAGTATGAAGAAAGCTGGTGCGCGAGAGTAGATACTGTCCAGTACTCCACGAGGCATAATACTATACAGATTGCTAAGCGGTACTTTCGGGATGCTGTCGTTTTATTCTAAAATACACAATTGTTGTTGAAATAAGCCCATTTAAAAAAGTTTCGACTTTATTTTAACGTTACGTTTAGCTTAAGTTATAACGCCTAGCGAAAGTTTCAGAACACTTTCAGTTTGACAAATTGCAACGGAAGTGCCAGTTACAGAAACTTTTCAGTCAACACCCTGCATTATGAAGCTCAACGTCTCTGTAAAACGAACTTTCAAATTATATGCTTTCTAAACGTAACTTCTCATTGCAATAACACAAAAGTACAAGACAAAAAATCAACAACAAAAGACATCATGACCGCAGCACATGGAGTTGGCCGAGTGGTTGGTGCATTGGGCTCCGAAGCTGGCTTCGCGGGTTCGATGCTCAAGTAGGTCATCTCCATGATGTACGTACTTCACCACCACAAAAATCCTAAGCTGCAATTAAGTGGCTTGAAAAAAAAGACATTATGACCGTTGAACAATCACTTTTTTCGTTTTTACTTCCTTAACATTATTCAATGTGTTCTGTCAATTTTTAACTTCCAGGTAAACTATTTATTAAGCTTAAACAAGGAAAATACGCCGATGAATAAGACAATTAGTCTGTCATCAACAAAATGCATCATAATTTCAACCATGTTTCGCTTCGCCAGGCAAGTGAGCTCATGGAATATTTTTAGAACTACCTCGACTATTTTTGCAGCATCAAGTTTTTCGTTGCTGATACAAGGGTAGCTGAAATTCCTACAGCTAGCCAACCACATCGTACAAAATAGACGGTAACTGTACGTGTATTTTCTATTGAATAATTAATATTGAAGTCAGATGACATAAACCGCTAACCGCTGATTTGAAACGATTACAATCTGAATAATTTCACTGAATAGTGAGTTAAAAAATATCTCGTAGAGGAGAAACGACTCAAACTTAAAACTGAAACAACATAAAAGAATACACTTAATCTGATAGTCAAAACTACGTAATTTCAGCCATATATATATTCATGACAAAAAGGCGCAACAATAATGCAGTTAAACTTATAAGTGGAAGAAGCGGACTACATAAACTTACATTTACCCTGATATAAAATTATACTCAGTTGATTCAGGGATCCAAGTTCTCACACGGACGCAGGTATATTTGACAGCTGATTGTCTTTTCACATTAACAAACTAACATATCAAGCACAACAGCATTAAATCTAATCTATCAGGTGAATATTTTTCTGTTAAATGTAGCTAGAAAAGACTATCTAAGATTATTGACAAACTGATCGAATGGAAAGTGATTGATTAACAGCACATATACTGTAAGACCAAGACTACAGTTTCAGTTTTTCTTGTAGTTGATACTAACAACGAGAGATTGCAGTTCCATTCTGGCCACTATGGTTCAAGTTTAAATGCTTTATCGTGTTTGAGGTTATGGTTTCATCATAACGGACTGTGACCCAACACCAAACCACAACAAAAATAGCAACCTTCCAATAGCAACCTGATGTATTCATATTAAGATTCAGCGTAAATACTGCACCAGTCAACGATTCGTCCAAGTGGAAACTAGTTAGCTATATTTTCTATAAGATTTACTCTCTTCTGTTGCTCGGGTGATTAGGACACGACATTAAGTAATAAGATTTTCTTCACGAATAAAAAATAAAAAATCTGTCAGCACCAGCAGCAGCACAAACAAGTTCCCAGCAATTCAGATGCGGACATTATTACCTGGTCAAAGAGCTGCTTGCCGGTTGTGCTGGGTTGAATGGCGAACTCCAGCTCCGCATCCATTGTCGTGACTCGTACATTGACCTGAAAAATATAACCGAGTAATCACTCCGGGGTAAAACCATTACAAAAGTCACGTAAAATAACAATAGCGGGCGTTATGAAAGCTCGGAGCTTTTATAGGACTAGAAAGTGTCAAAATATTTAAAAGCAACTTCTTCATTAGCATTCTTCGTTTCAAGTTATCCCTACATACCCAAACGTGAATTTCGGTGGTAATTACAAATGGTTGAAGGTATTAGTCGCAGTTTTCGTTTTTGGGTTAACGTCTGGGAAAAGATCACGAAACTGAACTGTTTTCTGCACTACAGTGAACCCACGTTTATCGCGAAGGATACGTTCCAAAAATAACCCACGATAGGTGAAATCCGCGAAGTATTCACCTTTATTTTTTACTGTTATTTTACAATGCAATACTGTACTGCACTGCAGAAAGAAACAAAAAATAAACCCAAAATGTGTTTGAGAAATATAGCAATAATAGTTTTAAAGAACGGTGTAGTAAAACAATATTTGCAAAACAATTAACGAATATTTACACGCCAAAGAAAAAACACTAAAAAATTCCGCGAAGCTACGATGGGTGAAGCGCGATATAGCAAGGGATCACTGTGCAGCAATTTGAAGAGATGTAATTACATTTCCATATCTCCGAAGGTGATCACATGTAGCAAAAGCTGCAACAACTCAGATCACTGAAGATCTCCATTTCTTAGCAAAATCGCGGAAGTCCCTTGACAGGATATTTCCAATAAAATCGTACTAATAAATGTGCTTCGTAGCATCATTTTCCATCACCCATTTTGCCAACCGACACCGTTCGTAAGAAAAGAAATGGCGCAGAGTATCAAACTCACAACTTAGGTTTCATGTCGAGTGCTTCTCCGATAAAAGTCAAGTGATTTTGCGTGACACTGCGTTTCACTGGTACCCGTGAACATATTAAATAAAACTAAAAAGATGTCCAGGTTTTCTTACACCCGAAGTAAAAATGCACCTCTCGCCTTTAAGTTAAAACTTTTGAGACATTTTGTCCGCTCACTTAACAGCCAAGAAACGTTAAAATGCTAAAATATGAAGAAAAATACACGCGAAGTATTTCATGTAAAAAACTTCAACACTTGACAATACAAACAACGAAATATTAAACAACTAGGCGAAATTCGGTAAATCTATTTACTGGTAAATGCTATCAAAATGACGTCATGGAAAGAAAATGAGCCGTATCTAGGTGGCCTTGGCCAAAGTCACAGTAAAATTCTCCATATCGAAGCAAATGCCTTCGCGATGCCGCAAGCTATCAATATAAAGTGAATTTACGGCTTAAACGTGTTACATACTGTATTTACAGCTAAAATATACTGCAATGTCAACAAGAATTCCGCGAAGCCTACCTGACGATTTTTAGACTTGTTACCAATTTTCATCCAGTTTCTATGAAAATCCAAACGGTAACTATTTGATGAACTACGAAACATCATAGCAACGCTACCTTCAAGAAAACTTTGATACTCTAGCAGGATTAACTTGTACCGAGATCATAAAAGATTCACTTAATATGGACACTTTTCACTTTGCCGTACTCATTACTTGCAATTGAAAACTACAAATCTAAATCCTAATACCACCATAACAAAATATGTTTTTTGCATATGCGTTCTTAATAAATGTAGATACCTCCTTGCTTCCAAGTCTAAGACAACGAATTCATTGAAATTTACAGTCATAACACAACTATGCTATCGTCAGCAATAAATTAAACTTACTGATCTATAAGTTAAGTCAATGACTTTTTGAACTTGTTATACAAACAAACGTGCATTAGCAAGCAGGTAAAACATCCGCAGATGTAAAAGTGTAAAGTGTTTAAAACATAAATTAGCTACTAGCAGACGGGATATTTTGAAAAGCATGATTTTAAAGCTGCATTGTGTAGAAAAATCTTTAATGGCACGATTTCACGACTTTGTGCAGGATTCTATGGTACAACAGTCTTTCATATTCTCGATTCAAAAGTGCTAGTGGAAAAGTGCATTAGCCAACTTATCTTACTAGGATACAAAGCAGTGAAATAAACAAGGACAATTTATCTTTGAAGCTCTTGAAATTGCAAGAACTACCACGAAAAATAGCAGAGATCTCTCAAGTCCCATTAAGTACTTCGCCAAGAATGCTCTTCAAATCAAGTGTAGATAAAACAGCCCAAGTATACACTGAAAAAACTACAGCTATTAAAAAAGAATTCGCTAACACACCAATTCAACTCAATCTTACAAATAACCTATGAGATACTTGTCGTCGGAGAGATTTTGTTTTCATAAAACAAATTAGTTTCGTACAAGCTTGTGAATTCGAAAAACGGAATCCCGTAAAAGCTATCAACGCTTATGTTATTAACAGTTAAAAAATTGAAATTAACGATAAGCTCTTACATAAATCTTATCACACTGAGCTTAATTCTTGAGGAAGAGGCAATTATACACACAACCATGTAATTAGGTAGAAGCCGTAAGCTCTGAGCGCAGGCATAGTACAATCATAATCATCATAATTGTATTACCGGTTCAAACGGGAGAGAAAATGAATGAGGCTATAAACAAGATCTTGAAAATGTAATCAATGTTTTTAAATAAAGTGACTTTTTACCATCAAAACGCACAAAAATACTTTCAACTAAGACTGGTTTTAATTTCACATCATGAGACACAGTTAAAAATTTCAACAACTTCCGCAAACAATTATGGCAGAGTGCAACGCTGTTTATTCCAATCCAGTTAAAAAGAATAAACAAAATCGGCTGCCTTCTGTCATATCACGCCCATTATGAATTTAACTTTAAAAAACGTGTTAGTAGGAAGTTGAATTCAGTATTAGGAATCACAAGTTACAACTTTCATTGTAGTATTGCATACGAAAGTCCGAAAATTAGAGGCAATTAAAAGGTAGGACGGGGCAAGCTACTTAACTAGTTACATCTCTTATGTGATCAAACTATTATAAACTCCATGGTTATAGTTACTCTACCACGTTTGATAGGCCACATTGACGATAAGACTACACCTGATCTCGTACTTCTCGGCATGATATACCTAGAATCTCTATTGTGTGCACAAGATTAAGTTTTATAGTCATAGAAATTATGAAGCCATTTATCAAACCATCTCAAAATAATACACCGCAAATATATGTGAAAATGGTTATTTCCAAAACAAAGGGCAAGTAAAAAACAACCGCAAGATGTACGAATCAAGCACAAAATTTTTCATTCAAAGCTAGTTTCTAAGTTTAGGAAGCATTGTCTTAGCAACAATGCCTTATCAATACACTGCAAGGAAAGGCCATAAGAGGGGGGTGCAATTCATAAAGGGTGACAATCGCATTTCACGCTATTTTATAATATTATGGTAGGTCGTTACTTCGTTACATGTACATAGGAACAATTGTGACAACAAAAAGCGTAGGATTCATCATTTAAAACTTCTGTTAATCCTAGTTTCCATATCAATTAGTTCGTATTCCGTAATGACAATGCCTTTAAAATCAAAAAATCATTTTGCAAAAACTGAATCAAACCCAGATTTGAATAATACTTTTTTGACCATTCAAAGCAATATTATGCTTTGCCATGGCGTATGAAATTTGGAAATGGAAAGCTGTGGTTCGCATTTGCGTCATAATAACATCGTCGATGTACTATTTGATTTTTAATTCCATTTTCCTTTTTATTGAAAAAACATAGCGATGCAGGCTCTATAACGAGCTCGTTTAAGAGTTTCCGGCCATTTGCATCCATTGAAAAATGGGAATTCTACTTAAGTGCCTTTATTTATTAACAAAAGATGCCTCTAAGGCTAGCAGTAATGGCAATGCGATGAACCGAACTTTCTTATTTATCGGAAAAAGAAAACAAAGGAATAATCATGTATCTACGATGCACATGTGAGTTCACAGATCCTGTCGCGTCCGATTTTTTTTTACAGCTATCAATCGAAAAACTGACCGTCTGTGGATTTAACAATGCTCTTGAACTTTGCGAAGAATTTTCGTACTGCCTCTGACCAAGCACATTTAGTTGAACGCGTGCAGCACACGAAGACGAAACTACAATAAATTAAAAGCGTAATCAACCATTAATGGAAACAAAAAGAATTTCTGAGTGCATTACGGCTACAGAAATGAAAATTGAACATGAGTCACAGATTTGAGAATTTTTTCGTCTATATCATGAAGTTCCAATCAGAAAGTTTTTTTTCGAACAATATTTTCAACATCGCAATGCCTGCCAAGTGAATATCATTGCTCCCAAAAAATAGAACAGCAAATATATTCCGTTGATAGCATCGTGAAGTAAATTGTAAAGCATTTAAATAAAACAGGTTTTTAATATAAATTAGCTTACTTCTGCCAGAATAAGGCTAATAAAACTCTTAGAAAAAAACAGAAAGCAATTGCCTAATGCACTCGGCAAGACAACAATTCGTTAGGTTAACTCGGCATGTTTCCAAGACTGAAACAAGACTATCTCATCAAAATCTAGTTGAATTTCATCAACGACAAAATTCCATTTTTGCATTCAATAACTATTAGTAGCAAACCTTTTGTTGAAGGGATTTTGTAATTATTCTATTAAACAGAAACTGGTATGTTTATACAAACAACAATACTAGAACAAGAGAAGAATTGTGACAATGAGCATAGAAAAACAGAAGTTCGAACAAAAACGTTTTCTAACAATTCAACTATGAATACTCACACCAGACCAACTGTCATTGTTGAATAGCAGCTGAAAATCCACGCGTTTTTCGTGTCAACTACGCATAACTCAAATTCAGCCACTAAAAACTGAACACAATTTTTAAAGATGCGAAACTCAAGAGTTGCTGGAATTGCTCTCAACTTGTTTTTTTTTTGAAAAGTAAAAAAGATTAAACGCGCTTTCAGTGGTGTAAGGCAATATCCAACGCCATCAGTCGCTACCGCTCACAAATGCTTCACGAAATACACCTAGAAGTGACAACTTAGTTTACTATCGACAAATTCCAGTGAAATAGCCTTGATTTATTATGACACAAACTCGCATTGCCCAGCTACATTACTAACACTAATTTTCCACAGAACTGTGTTTCAATGCCTTGTTTCTTCACGCTGTCAGAAGACAACAAATTGAAAACATGCAAAGCACAACGACAAACACTATAAAACATATAAGATGAGAAAAGATGAACATATGCTAATATCGACCCATCCCATCAAGTCGCGTCACAAAAATCTCTCAAGAACTAAAACACTGTTGAAAATCAATTTGAAATAAAAAAATTGCTATTATGTTGGTCAATAGTTGTTAAAATAATCACTATACGCTTGGCAATGATCAAGAAATTTTTTGTGCTGTAGCTGATTATGCACATTCTGCGATAACTGCCACACGCTCACAATTAAAATCACGTCGATAGACAAATAGTAAACGTGATTTTACGCAGATTTTTCCTGTAGGCCTACATATGGGTTAGCTGTAAGAATTAAATTCCTTATAGAGCATAACATCATTTTTCGCTTCCATTTCTGTTATACAAATGTTGCGAGTTGGTTATACTAGCGGGTGGCGCACTGGTTCAACACATCGCTATCGACGCGGAACGTCTTGGGTTCGATTCCCGAGCTGGCCAAATCTGACACTACGCCAATGCCTTGCCACCGCTAATACAAATACTAACAAATAATAAGCCCAGGCGCTAGGCCGCAGAGATGGGCCCCGCTACTAATCACACGATTCGGCGTAATACCACAAGTATAATAAAGATTATTATGTTTTACTTTGGCTGAAATTAAAACGAATCCAGCGTTTGACCGAACCGACTGAACCATCACGTAACATGCAAAGGAGAAAAAGAAATTGTGCAAAAGCATCGTCGAATTCGTCTAAATTTTTTAAAACAATCGAGCCTTTAAGTGAACTTCCATTATGAAACATGCAATGTCAAATCGCGATCTATTTCGACTGCGTTGTTCATGAAACCCACGTGATCATAGTCATTCGAGCATGCAATCTCTAAACATTTTTGACGAGAAAAAGCTTTTAAGATTGCACAAATAAGACCAATTCTTCTCCCTTCAAAAAATAATCGAGCAAAAATGCATTTCCAAGCAAGCGCCATAATTTATTTAAGAAGTTTATCTATGCATAGTTTATGACATATGGAGTATTGTAATTAGCGTTTTTTACAAGAACGGAGTGGATGCTGTAAATGTAAAGCACCACTAACATTGTGATTTTAACTCAACTGCTATGTCATACACAAACGGAATAAACAACATGCACGCTATTACGATAGCAAAATGCGTAATCAACTCAGCTTAATTAATCATGAAAAAGCCACAAAAATTTGAAATCATAAACTGCTTCATTATATACGGAACTTATTTGCATAACAAAACTGATCAAATCAACACTTGGCTGAACTAAGTTTTATCAGTTCAAGCAACAGCACAGGATGCATAAACTTCTGACTTGCAATTATTTGGCGAAGTTTGTTCTATTGCAAAGTAGCGTAAGGAGGAAAAACAAAGTCATGAAAGTAATTCTTAAGACTGGACGTTTCCATAACATACTCAGCTGTCATTATCAGCATTCAGCACTGTAAGCAAGGCAATGTAAAACTGAAAGAAAACCATTCTATTCCTAAGGTTTTCGAGGAATTAACTACGTTACAGGATGCAATTGCTCCACACAAGATTCTTATCAACTCACGTATTCCTTACCTTTGAACAAACGCCAACGGCAGCTGGATTATATGATTGCGATAAATCCTCACTGACTTAAACTATAATTCACTGCTGACTTTTGAAGACCTTAAGAGTAAGACAGCACAACGATGATGTTGCAACAAGAAATCCGTTATCGAGCATATTTTAGGTTGAAGCAATTTCTTTGTTTAGAATCTTATTGCAGAATTTCAACTACGCTCAGATGAAAGCATGAAAATTAGTCATTTATTTTTGTCAACTTCACGCAACTGTTGGTGCTGCTTCCTTACGGCTACAGTACGCTTTTTTGCAATCCCAAGTGGTCCAAAAAAATTCTTACCACAGCTGATTAGAACACTAATCAAGCTAAATGTTCAATATTTTCAGAGAAACGATCATAAAACCCGCAGATCCTATAACTTAGATGAAAGGTGATGGTTCGATATCACTTTTAAAACAAGCAATATAACAAGTCATAAACTACCAAAAGGTTTAACCGCAAATATAACATAGTTTAACCGCAAATATAACATAGATAAAATATTACTACAAGAAAATAACTCCTGTATCATAAGCCAAATAAAATTCGAGAAACAAAAACATCAGACAATCCGAAGCTATCTATAAATTAATTCAAGGCATTATAGTAAACCAATTGCGAATTAACGTATGTAATTTTACAATTTCTTCATAATGTTAATATGGATAACTACTTTTATTCACTTCAAATACATTAATTCATACAAGAAACATACAACATACATCACTACACTTCGTTGTATTCACTTCACAAATGAAAAATCATACTTACTGCTTTCGGCATTTTGATTCTCGAAACTTCACCTTTTAAGTCAATAAACTGCAAGAATATTCTATGAATTTGTACAAAACTGTATACTACAAAACTGCACCCTGTAAAATAATTGAATGTGAAATAAAGTAGCTAGCATATCAGCAGAAGATTACGCAAACCAAAGAGAGGAAAGCTATAATAAAGTAACCCTGACAATAACATTCAGTTTCACCTTGCATGGACTGTGGTTCAAAAAACGTTTTAAATGGTGACTGAAATGAAGTCTACTTGTCTTAAAACTTTCTTGCAATAAACAGCAATATGGCACTGCAGTCGACTGATATTTTATTTCACGAGCTTTCGAGGACGAATGCCCCCTTCTTCAGGTGATAATGTCTTAAATATAGTTCTTCAATATTAAATACTTCTTCAGGTGATAATGTCTTAAAACTGTTATTGAACCCATTTCATACAGAATTAGATTTTACAATTATACTACTGCGATCAGTTAACGCATTAATGCAGGCTAGAAGAAAAACTTTCAAGCGTTTTGCTACTAACTAAAAACAACTATGCTGCAAATTTTATTTCTCTAATGAAGTTATATACTTTTGTACTGAACACTGCATGAACCAAGTGGTTCTTAGCCGATTTTACAATAATGTAAAAACAAAGCAAACATAAAAAAGTCTAACATTTATGCCCAGTATTTCTGCTAGCAAAAACTGTACATATGAAAATTCAAAAGATACAGCAGCAGCGCTTGTTTGTTCGATGAGAACAACGCAATAGAGCAGAATAACTTAGACAAGGAAACAGGAAGCAACTGCCGGGTTATATTAAATCACCTACGCACCACTCACTTTTAATCACCAATACGTTTATGTGGTACATAAGAAGATAATCAAGAATGCATTCACAACAGTACAATGTATTGTCACCACACAAAGAAAGTTTGCAAATAGACTTTTGTTAAGTGTATATGATTTTCTAAATCTAACAAAATACTAAAGAAAAAAATGACTTATACATATATATCGTATCTCCAAGAAATCAAAAAAGATTCTGATTCATTTACTTCCAGGCAGTACAGTCCATTAAATAACTTTCCACACAACAGTAACAAAAAAGAGAATTGAAAAATAAAAAATGCAAGTGCTGAATAGACTAACAAAATCAAAAATATTAATAAAGTAAACAGCATATTTGACGGAAAAAATTGCCGACAATCTATGCGAAAGGGAAACTGCAAAGTGACCGCCTCAGGGTCTTCAAGTGAAGCAGCTACCCATATTTATAAGTTTATTCAATTTTTATGCGTTTTGAATTTAGCTAGCAATGGGCTTAATTGATCAGTAGCCAGCTACGAAAAAATTAGCATGGAAATTATTAAGTGTTTAGCCATTTAAAACGTTGCCATTGTAAAATTTATCACTTTTTTTAGTTCTTGGCCGAATCCTTGAAACATGTTAGCTGCATTTAAGAGCATACCACAAGCCACAATTCGATGCTCGATGCATTAACAAAGCTGCAGCCTCTTCATTTTGCGATGCCACTTCCTGGTAAAAGACACCAGCAAAGGAATAGCCAAAGTTTTTCTGCATGCCATTGACAAGCATCACACAAAAAGCTTTGGGAAAATAAAATCTCTCTTTTTGGCTATGTTTAAGCTTTGTATGACCAAACAGCTGTTTTGGTAGTCCTTTGCTCATCATGATGCCCAACTGGCTATTGCAAGCAAACTCCCTATTTTCAAGGAACCTGGTAGCTTCAGCTTACTAACCCTTAGGTTCTGAACCATCACAACCAAGATCTGTAGGTGACAAAACACTTTAACTATGCAAATTGCAATTCATAGGTCCTCAAAAGTAAAAGTAGGTTACACTTTCCATAAAAACAAACATTTTCGTAAATACCATAACTACAAGCAGATTATGCTTAGCATTATTTCCGCAAACAAACAAACCATAGTTTAAAGGAAGAAAGACAAAGCTAGAGTAGCAAGGGACAACTTAATGGTGCAGCCATAACAACAGTCTTGTCAGCCTTGCCATGCAGAGCCAATCTAGGCTCGAGTCACTGCAGACAGCAACGACTCTTTGTGACATTGCTTTCCTTAACCAGTCAACTTCATCGCTGCTCTAGATGGCAACTTTTTAAAAAAATTTTTAATATTTAAGAGAACAGCAGAGAAGACTGCAAATGTTTAGCGTTGGGGTTTGCGTCTTTTTCTTAGCGTAAACAAGTGATAAAAAGTTGCTATGATGCACTGATATGGCCATTATAAGGCTGAAACACCTTTCAACCTTACCATGGTCTCATTAGTGATTAATAGCTTTGCTGTAGGGGCCGATAGCAATGTAGTAATGGTGACTTAGTTGTGGGCACTATCATTGGCTTTTTCACTGGGGTTTGTCATTTATTGCTGGACGTCTGATTATAAAGGAATCAATCTATGAGGGGAATATAACGAAGTTGATAGGCTAAAGTCGTGCAATGAAAAATTAGAATAATTTTCAAATCTGGACATTTTCAAAACATAGATTCAGCTGTCATCATCAATCATTAGCACTGTACGCTGTGCAATACAAAACTGTAAGAGCTAAACTGTTAAACAAAGCACATAAAACAACTCGAAGTGAATTCTAAGAAACAAATTATCAACTCATCAATTCACCACAAAACCATTTCACTTTTATCGAAACCCCCACAGTTAATTTTTTCCAAAACAAAAATATCAGGAGTAGTAACATACTAATGCATACCATATGATACATACTTCAGGCATTTAAATAAGAGACAGACATATGCATAAACATTAAACATTAGGCGAAGTTTGTCAATCCTGACATCTGTTAGCTGCTACTAAGCAGAGAAAGTAAGTCTGCAGTCATTGTCTTTCCTGTTAAATGAGAGTGTGCAAGTGCGATCAGAAAAATATTGCAATTTCATAAATAACTTCGTAGGCTATTTGCTGTACAAACTTCTTTGAACTTTGTTTATTCATTTAACAAAACACAATCCGCAATGGTGTCCGGTCAACACCTTCACACCCTCCTGAGCGAGGAAGAAAATAAACAGGGCATACTACAAAACACACAATCAATACCGGTACACTAGATTGGAAACAGCACGTAACTGAATGTCAAAACGACACTTCCACAAAAGTTAACCATTGGAGCTGAAGCTACCATTTCAAAAAGTTTATTCTACACAGGAGGAATGTGGGTAGCCGACTTAAATATAAAAATCTGATGAGCACAATAGCAAAATGACACAAAGTATCGGCAGCTTGTGAGAAAAACTACTGCTTTAACAAACCGTAATTCAAGACAACAAAACTATGTGTTTGTTGGTGCCAAGTATGTGAGTGCAGATCTAGTTTTGCTTTATGTTTCAACAGCTCAGATGGCCAAATGGTAAGAGCATCCGTTTCTGGAGCTGCAGACTCAGGTTTGATTGCGAGTCTGGTCAAACCAATGACTTTAAAATTGGTATTCACAGCTTCCCTGCTTGATGTTCATAATTAAAGGAGCAGTGTGAAAAACAAGCCCACAAGTTTACTTGTTGTGTTGTTGGGAAAGGCACTTAGCGGGATTCCCCCATCTTGGTGTGGTAGACAGATGGCTGGCAACTCCTAAACATAGCGCATTGATCGTTTTTTTGTGATAGAAGGATAAAAATATGCAATAAAATAAAAAAAATTTTTTCATGCAAATCGTGCTTATTTTTAGGCATGATAACATGTGATGTTGCAAACAATTATTACTCCAGCAGTAATTGCAACTTGCTAGACTAAAATGTCACCAAAATTAATCTTATGACAAGTAAACCAGCAAAGAATTATACAAGGCACTCTTTCAGTGTCAGAGTAGGAAACTGGCTACAGAAATCAATACATATAATTTCATTGACCAACTCGGTGGCCACTAAAACTGCCTATTGTTTTGACTCAAGATCACTTGAACGATATATATTACAGGATATGAGAACAATCCTTTTAAGGACATGCATGCACATACGTCTGGACATTCAGAAACACAACGCCTGCTAATAAGTCCTGATGGGCAGGCCTAGAAGCATTAACCTTGCTGCTTGACACTTTCCTCAAATAGCCCTGATAATGACATTATGGCTGATATGTTACATTTTCTCAACGTGGATGATGCAGTCTTGATACTAAAGTCTAATGATGCAATTGTATCAATGTAGAGTAAGCCTAGACTGTTCACATGCTGCATGTCCAGTTTGAGTGAACCAAACTTCAATCAGAAGATGACCTTAGATGTGAGTTGACGACAATCGACCTTAATTTTGACAAGCTAGTGATGGATGTTCGCTTGTTCAGGAACAATGTTCCTGATGTTTATTTAATTGTGGAAATAAATTAATTTTGTTAAGATTCTGTAGTGTTTACCTCTTCAATCAACGGCTTCAATTTACAATTAATACAAGCCTAAAATATAACGTTAAACGGACTTTGTGTGAATAGCCTTTATTGTTGCACCTCGAGTCCGTAAAGACTTTCATTCGTGAGAAAATAGTCCGCGACCAAAAAAGGTTGGGAAACACTGGTATAGAATGTTCCACATCAGTCATTGATATTGTTATTCTACAACATCACACTTGCAACCATTTATTTGTTTATACCGACGGCCAACCCTACACGTTTTCCTCTTCCTGCATTGCAACTTAATATGTGACATTACAACTATTTTTCAATTATGACATCAAAACTTTGATTACGATGCAGAAAGATAGTTGGATTTTGACCAGAGGTGGGCATTCCGCAATTTGAAGCGCAAAGCGCTAGTTGTGCAACTTCAGCACGTGCGGAAGTTGCAAAGCGTTTTAACAAATTATTTTTAGCCATTGCGCAAGTTGCGCTGCGCTTCAAGGAAAATAAATCCTTCTTGCGCTTTATTGTGTTGCAAACTGAAAAAAAATATAATAATGTGCGCATTATTGCACTGCGAACTGAAGAGAATCTGATTGCTTGCGCTTTGTTGCGTTGCGCACTGTCGGAAGTTGAAATACTGCGTTGCGCTTTGTCGGATTAACTAAAGCGCAATGTGCTGGAGTAAGCAGTTTTTTGTAACTGTTTTTAATAGAATAGCAGTTTGTTTCTTGATGAGTACAATAGGCCTATAGGTCAATTTATTGTAGCAGAAATTTTCAGCTCATCAGAAATGTGGTACACTAAAGTCTTTCGCTTTCTAAAATAATTCCAAGTGCTTACAGAGATCATTGAGTGTTGAATAAATCGTATTTACTTGTTGTTGTGAAGAACTTCGCCGCATATGCAAATTATGATTTACCGTGATGAGGTGCTTTTAACGGCACACAATTATGCAACGTGGCGCAGTGGTTTGAAGCGTCGTTTTTACGAAGCCATGATCACAAGGTCGATGGTTCAACTCCCAACCTAGTATCGTTGTTGCGTCCTTGGATAAGATGCTTCACGTTGATTATCTCTGCTTGGTGAAATCTGGCAAGCGGCAAATTAAATAAGTCAGAAGCAAAATTCAACCGGAAAACTCGGAAACAAAGACAACTCCTAAGCGAGTCTGGATTCGTCCTAAACAGCACCTCCTTCGCTTTCTCGTGATAAGAGGATGAAGATGAAGAAAGCTATCATCAGCAACGCATCTTTTTTCGCTTCTTATTTAATTTTCCTGTTCATTGACCACGCAAAATCCTGTTACAGTCACTTGCATTAAAATCGTTGTCGCATTGCAGCCAACTGTGTGCTGTTAAAAGCACCTATAAAAATAACTCAAGAAAAAATTGCATTGCTTATACATCTACTCGTTGCGCTTTATTAAATTTTTCATTGCGAAAGTTGCGTTGCACTTTTTCTTTTGTATAAACCTCATTGCGGAAGTTGCGTTGTGCTTTAATGCAAAAAAATTATTGATTGCAGAAGTTGCGTTGCGCTTTGATGCGAAAAAATAATTGATTGCGAAAGTTGCGTTGCGCTTCAGTCAATTTAAAAATTAGGTTGCGCTAGTTGCGTTGCGTTTCATGACTTAACAGAACTTTTGCGCTTTGTTGCGCTGCGCTTCAACCAGTTTTTAAATAATGTGCACCTCTGATTTTGACCCACTTAACATGTTAAACTTGACATGTCAACAGGGCTGAGGGCAAGCTGTTAAGGGTTTGGCAGCATTAAGACTGTTGTTGCTTGCATTGATGTGATGGTCAACACAGTCAATGTCAAGCAGTGAAATATTGGTCCAATAGGCGGCATTGCTGACAATCATATTACCGGTATCTTAAAATAGCAGACAAAACCTACGACAAATACATAGTATCAGTATCAAGTCAGATACTGCTACATTATCACATTGCCTTCATTCCATTCACTGATCTGCTGATGCATAACACAATGTATGGTATTGCTAGATTAATGAAGAATACTTAATACCAGTATTAAACATTAGTGTACCAGTAGACTATAATTTATGCGGAAAATACAGACCTGGGCTACTTAGTTCACCATGTGTTAAGTTTTATACTTTCCAGTTTATGCTAAGTCTATGCTGTATAATTTGTCCATGACGGCTTGAGTCGAAATGGTTTGACACAAGAAAACACTGCTTAGTGATAGATTTTACAGGTAACTGCCAGATTATTGGTACTGGCATGGGTGTATGCAGGAGGGGCAAGTGCTCTCTTCTGGATTTTGAGTGAAAATGTGGCAACTGCACAGCAGTTTTAACAGATTTCATTTCGGCTGTGCCGCATAACAAAACATGGTGTCAAGTTAAAAGAGTCATGCTAGTACACACATTGGCGCCGGTAGAGAGAGAGCAAAATGGCACTTTGTATCTCTCATTTTAAATAAGAGTGCAATGGCATCATAGTTTCAATGAGTTTTATCATGGTTGTAATCTGGTAATGAGCAACAAAATTTGATATTAATGTTATAGGAGCCATATGCTAACAATAACCATATAGTCCAGTGGCAAAAATTGCACAAACTTTTGGATGAAATCATGCGATTTTTAAAAATTAAAATAAACCTTTAGGAGTATAGGCAGCTGAAATTTTACCCACAATGTTTTAAAAACCTTCTGAAAATGCTGATGGTGATTTTTTTTAAGAGTAAATTTGGGGCTTGTTTGAATTAAGCCGTGGTTTGGGGTTAGGGGGATTAGGGTTAGGCCCTAACCTCTACTAATAACTCACTAGAGTCCCTAGCAGTACTTGTGCTTGTGATATTTCCACCTGTTATAAGATGCAGCTTAATTTAAACAAGCTTCGTAACTTTATCGCTCCCACCTGACTTCCTTTTACTTGCAAAAGGCTTAGGTTACTTTGAATTGTTATAATTTTTTTGATTAACCAATGACAGAGACATCAATGAGGACCACTGGCAGATGGGCTAGACTTATGTATGCCTTCAATCCTGAACCGCATTGCAGATTACCTCTTACAGTTTTTCATAAACACTGTTCCCTCCAAGTTTTTAGCAAATGCGACTTAGCCCAAATAGAAATTTTAATAAAAATTTTGCCCAAAGCTTTTGCGGGCTTAAAGAAGATTGATTGAATTTATGCTTTAAAGTTGTCTTTCCAGAGAATGCAATGTTTGTCTTGCATTAAAATATTGTACACTTTAATTCAAATTCGCCGAAAAATCACAATTCCAGTTGGCAAGCTACCAGAAAAATCAAAAAAATTTGCCCAAAATTTCTCATTTTTCTTATTATTCGCACCTTAGAGGGAACAGTGCTCATAACACAGTAACAGCATAAGCAGTTCATGCAAAAGCTGTTTATAAGTAGACTACAGTGACGAGTCCATGATCATAAACGTTACAGTAATTACGATATACACCAAAATGTAACTGTACTGTGTGTGGATATTCAGGATATTGTGGATACCAAATTGACACAGGAAAAGATGATACTCAGTAGATTACCGGTACCGTATGATTCAGCAAATACCGATAACAAATCAAGACATTTTTGTTCAAAAATTGCTATTTAACTGCTCTGCATAAATTGCATATATGCCTTCAGATTGCCTACCAAGAAGCAAAAATCATGTACCGCAACATACTGGTACCAGTGCTGTTGGGTATTGTACATACCGATCAAAGTTCCCTCTAGAGTGAGAAATTTGAGAAACATGCAAAATTTTTGGGCAAATTTTACTGAATTTTGAACCAGAAATTAATATTATAAAATGGAAAACTGAAAAACTTAAACAAAAAACTTGAATATTTTGATGCAAGACTGTAGTTTGTATCTTGGAAAAGGAAATTTAATGCCAAAAATTTGTAAAAGAAGAGGTCCTCAAAGCAGCCTAGTGAAATCTTAGGGCAAAAATTTCAATAAATTTATCATTTTGGCTAATTTGCACTAGTCAAAATCCTAGAGGGAACACTGATATAGCTAGGCCCCCATATTTTATTTCAGTGACTTAACAAGGCCTATACAATTATATACCGGTACCGGTATATCAATAAATTATTCCAAATATAGTGATACTGGATAAGGACTATGGCATTAGCCTACCAGTAGCGGTACTTTTTTATCTCATAATGTTGATTAAAATCAAAAGTACCGGTAGATTGACTGACACCAGACACCATAACAGTATGTAAAACGTAAGCTTAACATACCAAAAAAATTGCCCTCACCCCCCTGCAAAAATTTCTGCGAGTGCCCATGGGCACTGGTGTAGTATTTAACAGCTCAGATGGCCGAGTGGTATGGAGCGTCTGTCTCTTGAGCTGTAGACTCGGGTTTGATTCTAAGTCGGGTCAAACCAATGACATTAAAATTGGTATTCACAGCTTCCCTGCTTGACGCTCAGCATTAAAGGAACAGTGTGAAAAACAAGCCGGCAAGATTACTTGTTGTGCCATTGGGAAAGGCACTTAGCGGGACTCCCCCATCTTGGTGTGGTAGACAGATGGCTGGCAACTCCTAAGCGAGCTTGTATAATAATAATAATAATAATAATAATAATACAGCCGATCCAGCACAGGGGTGCCACGGAAACAAAGAAAGAAACAGTATGTTGTGATAGCATTAAAGTTACCGTATCATAGAACAAAAAACATCGAAAAGATATCACCATATTACAGCATCCAGTTGGCAGTCGTCCAAAGATGAGGAAAAAAATGAGTGGTCCAAAGGATTTAATAGTATTCCACATGAATCATCAGTTTATCAGATTACATCAGTTTCAAGAGATTATGTAATTTACGTTTAATAAGTTAGCATTAAGATTAACCATTAAATATGAAAAAGAAACCGAGAAGATGTTAGCAACATTATTCAGGTTATAAAGTATATACAGCAACACATAAACACTATTATATCCAAGTAGCGAAACAAGAAAGAGAAAAAAAAAATAGTTGTTAAGCATGCTTATATAATATACTAACTGACATGCAAAAAGTATCCTCCATGTTGCAAACTATAGTCAACTATCAGATATTCAGAAGCTTAATGACAAATTACATAATTACTATAATAAAAGTATGCTGGCAAATTTAAGGTGTTTACAGAGGCTGCACCCATCTAACAAAAGGCAGTAAAACAATAAAATGCAATATGTAGCAGACATAGCAATAATGAGGCAGCACATAGCAGTAGCATAGCAATACATATAGTACCGGTATACAGCAATTCCAAGGCAATAAGGAAAACTGTTAAACACTACCACAGGGCAGCTCGTTAATTTAAAGAACCTTCCAACTATGAAGACAAATCCAGATTTAAAATAGGCTCAATTTAAACACTCTACTACAATAAAAAGAAATAGAGACAAATGTAGCATAAGAAAAATAAAATAAAATGAAATAAAAATAAAATAACTCAAACAGTAAAACAAAAGCACGTGAATGTCCGCTTATTTGAGGCTAAAGATGTAGCAATGTAAAAATTCCAATCTAAATGCTGCTTCATTGCAGATTGACAGTGTAGCAAAGAATTCAAATTACACACACAGTACTCTGAAAGTTAATTCAAATTACACACACAGTACTCTGAAAGTTTACATGTACATACAGATAAAAAAAAAAAAAAAAAAATCCCAAGATTACAGACACAGTCACACCTAAAAATGAGACATATCATTATCACACAAGTAGGTTCGAACTCTTTTTCTAAACGTGTGTAGAGTCGAAGAGTTTACTACTTCATCTGGAAGGCTGTTCCACAAGCTTATTATTCGATTACCAAAAAAGTGTTTACGACAATCTAGCCTACATTGAAACTTTTCTAATTTGAAACTGTGACCTCTTGTGCACATTGAATTACCGGTATACAATTTAAACATTTTTTTACCAATTGGTGTATGGTTATGTAATAGTTTAAACACTTCACACAAGTCCAAAACATTACGTCGAGTTTGAAGTGATTCCAGATTTAGAGCTTTCAAACGCTCATTGTAGCTTTTGGATCTTAAACCTTTGACACATTTGGTCGCTCGATGTTGCACGCGTTCTATTAGATCAATATCCCTTGACAGATATGGGTTCCAAATACACACAGCATATTCTAAAATAGGTCTCACTAATTGCTTGTAGAGTTTCAAAAATATGTTTTTATCACGAGAGACAATATTTCTTTTGAGTACTGCTAGGCACTTTTCAGCTTTTTGTACAATTAGTGATACATGAGAAGTTGATTTGAGGTCTGATCTTATTAAAACGCCGAGGTCCTTCTCAGATTCAGATTGCTTAATTGACTCATTCATCAAGCGGTACTGGAAGTGGTTATTACCATGTCCAAAATGTAGGGAGGTGCATTTAGACAAATTAAAGTTGAGCTGCCAGTCCAAAGACCATTTCATAACTGAATTTAAATCATCCTGCAAAGAGAGTCTCGCACTGGTATCATTCTTGGGGAGAACCTTATAGCATTTAATATCGTCAGCATATTTAAGAACAATGGAGTTTGCAAAACATGAATCCACATCATTTATATAAGCCAGAAACAGAACAGGACCCAAACAACTGCCCTGGGGGACCCCAGATGTCATATCCATAGGTTTGCTAAGTGATCCATTAACGACGACAATCTCTTTTCTGGAGTTTAAGAATGACCTTATCCACTGTAGTGTATTTCCTTTAATGCCCAAAGCCGAGAGTTTCCTAATTAGCCTTTCATGGGGAACGGAGTTAAAAGCCTTAGAAAAATCTAAATACACAACATCAGCCCAAAGATGATCATCTACTGCCGTTGTTAAATCATCCAGAAAGTGTAGAAGCTGATGAGAGGTGGAGGATGTAGGAGTGAAGCCAAATTGAGATGGATTGATTAGACTTCGCTCAGCCCAGAAATCCCAAATACAATCTCTTATACATGACTCCATCAATTTGCAGCAACATGATGTTAAGCTAATGGGGCGATAATTCTCTGGAAGATTTCGGTTTCCTTTCTTAAAAATTGGAATTACATGGGCCAGTTTCCATGTTGTAGGAATTGCACAGTTGTTGAAAAATATTTGGAACATTTTGCACAAAATCGGTATTAAAACCGTTGATCCAGCTTTGAAAACAGAATATGGCAAGCCATCTGGTCCTGGAGAGGAAAAATTGTTGGCTTTTGCAAGGTTTTTTGACACAAGCTCTTCTGTAAACGAAATGTTAACTAATTCATCAGATGTTTTTGGTGTGGCAAAAGGGATTGCTTTTAGATTTTCTGTTGTGAAGACCGAAGAGTAAAACGTACTTAAAGTATTTGCACAATCCTCATCATTTTCTGTCATCTCACCTGCAGAATTTTTAATTAAAGGTCCAACTCCCGTCCTTGCTTTATATTTGCTTTTCACGTAATGCCAAAATGGCTTCACATCACTGTTCGCTGCAAGAGAAGTTTCAAAATCTTCGATGGCTTGTCCAACAGCTTTTTTCAATTCTTTAGAAGCATGATTGCGATTCTTTTTTGATTCTGGTGACTTTCTGCTTAAGTACTCTCTTTCCGCATGGTTACGCCTGACCCTCAATTGCCTAACAAGTTTAGTTTCCCAAAGTGCATTCCTTGGAGAGTGATGCATCTTTTTTGGAGCACTCAACAAAACAGCTTCAGTAATAACTTCAGCAAAGTTATTCCATAGATCATCTATCGAGTCAGATTGAAGTATTCTTTCCCATTTGATCTGAAGTAGTAGCTCATTAAAATGATTCCAATCAGCCTTTTTGAAATTTATATCACTCAATGGTAAGTTTGATGTACTGCTACAGTTAGTAGGGGCAATGGTGTTAAAATTTAGATCACATAACACCATCTGGTGATCAGAAGTCTTCAATGGTTCAAGGATGTGGACATTGGCAACCGTTTCTGGGTGCTGAGAGAAAATCAAATCAAGAATATTTTCCCCGCGAGTGGGTTCCAGAACATGTTGCACCAAACAAAGATCTAGAATTGTATTCATAAAATTGTCACAAGAGGGTGGATGAGCTGAGTTCAGCCAATCAATTTCAGGGTAATTAAAATCACCAACTATCAGTTTAAAAGTTGATTTTCTTCTGGATATGCTATTCAACAGCTTAAACAACATTGCTTCACTTTCTGAGTTATGAGCAGGTGGGCAGTAGATTACACCAATAATAAGAGATGTGATGTCATTTAGCCAAACTTTACAAAAAACATATTCATTGAGTTCACTGGTTGTTGAGTTTTCCAGGAGGCTGCATTTGTATTGTGAAGAGACATATAGAAGAACACCACCTCCTTTTTTATTCTTTCTGTCTTTTCTAAAACATGCATAGCCACTTAGGTGTAGCT
Source organism: Trididemnum miniatum (assembly GCA_964006365.1). Taxonomy (NCBI): domain Eukaryota; kingdom Metazoa; phylum Chordata; class Ascidiacea; order Aplousobranchia; family Didemnidae; genus Trididemnum; species Trididemnum miniatum. The sequence continues at coordinate 8,702,621 of OZ023240.1, read as the reverse complement.
CAGAGTCCAACACCCCAGAATGAGTCCACGATTCTGTTACACCGATGAACGTGGGTTTGTGTTCTTGTATATACAATTGTAGATAATCTAATTTGTTACAAATACTTCTGGCATTTAACAAAAGCATGTCATGTTGGTAACCAGTGGTGCAAGTCCAAGCAGGTCGGTTTAATGTGCAGATATTGTTTGGCTTTGAGCTTGTAAAGGCTGCTGAGCTGGAAAAGGAAGAGCAGACATTGGCAGCTGTGTTGGTGCAACGGGCACTGACTGTGCAGGGTTGTTTGTCCACAAAAAATTTTGTAAATTTGTTATTTGTTGACACATTGCAGAAATTGAGTCCTTAATGGAGACATTTATTGAGTCTATTGATTCTTTTATGCTCAAAATTGTAGGATGGGCTTCCAAGTTGAGCACAGCCCCAGATTGGGAATTGTTATGTCCAATTTTGATACCGATACCAGTATTATCTGGACTTGATAAATTCCATGTCCGACTTGTTGTATCAAAGAAGTGGCGTGGCCTAAATCTCTGCTGTCTACCAGGCTGTTGATCCTGTAAAGCCTCCTTAGTTTCAAAAGTACTTGTTTCATATGTAGGCATTTCAAAAATAGTATTTTTTAGATGCCATCTTTGGCAATTTTTATCAAGACAGCATAAGTCTCTGAAAGAGTGCCTACATATTTGTGGATGAAAAAACTCACAATTCCTTCCCAAATGACAACCATTGCTTCCAAAAGGCCCATAGTTAATAAAGCGCCTGCATACTTTGGGATGAGTAAATTTACAAGTCACCCCCTTGTATATCTTGCTGCCACTCATGCCATGGGGGCAATTACCATACTTAAATTTAATGCAAACTGGCACCTGAACTTCCGGTTTCTCACACGGTACTGATAGTTCTACTTTTCTTTTTTCATCTTTTTCACAAATTGAGAATGGGATTGCCTTGGTTGATAAATGAGGAGAGTCACTATCAGTGTCAGAGGGCTTATCTGGAGTAACATCATTTTTTTCAAGCTTGTTTGCATCATTCATGTCTAGTTCAAGTTTGTCTTCAAATCTTTGAAGGGTACAGCAGGCGCATGTAAATTTAATGTCTTTTATAGAAGACTTTAACAGATTCTGAAGTCCAGCACAGGTTATGTGCCACCAGGGATTGGGACATCCCTGCACATCGCACTGTATCCACTCTGACCCAACAATCAGTTCACCACAGATACAACTGTGGTCGTCAGATATTGGAGTTTCTTTTCTTTTAAACATCATTTTCACAAATCTTATTCAATAAGTTTACTTTAATCTTATTCAAATAGAAATATGAACCTTATTCAAATAGAAATGAACCTTATTCAAGTATAGTGCTTTGATCGGTTTCTTGTGATAGGAGGATAAATATGCAACTAAATAAATAAAAAGAAAAAATTACCTCCCTACCAGGGCATTATTTCCTAATATGCCCTACCGGTATTACTGGTACCCTCTTCCACTGTCGATCCTTTTTAAATAATTCAGTTCTTATTCACTGCTAGTCTAAGTAACATTTGACAAGGCACCACACTCAAAGTGAGTGAGTTTAACTATACGCCTAGCCCAGAATCTAATGCACAGATAGTCTGATGGTTCGGTGCGCGGCTCACTAGCTTTTCCAATAGGAAGTGGCTAAAGTTACGTGACCGTAACATTTGCCTCTTTAGTTTATTTTATTACTTCGTCACGCTTCGCGTACAATCGGGGAAGCGTGAAGGGATAATAAAATAAACCAAAGAGACAAATGTTACGGTCACGTAACCTTAGCCTCTGCCTTTCCAATAAGTACCGGCACAGTGTACTTATAGTTCTAACAGTGGACCCACTTAACGAAAAAGCATTGTTACGTACGTCCACTAACATGCAGCAAATGCTGTGATGTAATAATTGCTTTTTAAAGAAGTTCATTTGTCTGCTCTATTGCCGTACTGTTGCCGTTTCCAAATTTTGCTATTTTTATTTTTAAAATTGTCACGGAGTCATTGCAGATTGGTTCACTACGTAGAAGAAAAAAAAAAGTGACGATCAGTTTATAGTTTAATAAATACCATGAAATTGCTCACCATTATTTTTTTTTATTTCTCCGTATAGGAATGGGCAACACGGTTTGAACAATTAAACTCCTAACTCTGACTTTCGTTCCGGACTCTGAGCACAGAGAGTGGTTCCATTGTTTGTGATAATGAATACACTGTGGTACCGGTACTGTATTTAAAATCTGAAAATGCTGTTCGCACTGAAACACTGTCATCGGCATTTTAGCAGTTTGTTATAAACGTGTGTTTACACTTTACACGGATTAAAATGCGGTTTTTAGCATGTAAAGTGACATAGGCTAGGGGTCGGCAACCCCTGGCATGCGTGCCGAAGGTGGCACGCCGGAGGGTTTTGGCAAGGCACGCGAAGGGATTTAATGCGCAAGCAAATTTTAAGCTCTTAAGCTTTAACAAATTTACTTTTGAATCTATGAGCGATTTTCAGTGCTGTGGGTTCAAAAGTCACTCAATTATAGAGGTATTTTTTTTTAGACAGGACGTCTACGGACGTGAAGACCTTTTTTTTGGTCTGCACTGAAATTTTCAGAGGAAAATAGGGCAACCGTTTGGCACGCGGAGAAGTTTCTATCGTAACACTATCAAAAAATGGCACGCTGCGCTGAAAAGGTTGCCGACCCCTGACATAGGCCACAAAACACTACGAAGTCATGACGCGTAGCTAGCCTACGTAACTTTGTGCGGCATTCTAGAAAACAATCGTAAGGCGCTTCGCAAAATAACCGTTAAAAAGCAAAATTGTTTGGGTTCGAATTCAGTGTAGTTTTTCTTTTTTATATTTCAGTGTTTTTCCTATAACAAAAAATAAATGAATTGGAAAAAAAATGAAATTGTGTGGAAAATGCTTCCGTTGACTGATTACTTCTAAAAATGGATGAAATTTCGTACGACAACAAATCGGATTAAAATCGCATTTAGTGTAAACAGACCTTAAATCACTATTTTTCTCCTACTCCGTAAAAATTCAGCAATATATTTGCGTAACTTTTTTCTTTGCCTTAAAATATTTCAAAAAAAATCATGTGTTCCGAACTTTCGATTATGGAAGGGTTGGGAATCGATACCCAAAAAAGTAAAGAAATAGGCTAATCGATATTCGATAGTTCACCAAAAAGTAAAGGTCTGTTTTCACTAAATGCGATTTTAGTCCGATTTGTTGTCGTACGAAATTTTATAAGATTTTTGACGTAAGCAGTTGACGAAAACATCTTCCACACTACTCGAACCCAAACTATTTTGCTTTCTACCGGTTGTTTTGCGAGGCACCTTACTATTGTACCGGTATTCTAGAATGCCGCACGAAGTGACGTAGCTTTACGTCATACCCTCTAACCAGAGGTGGGTATTCCGCAATTTGAAGCGCAAAACGCAAGTTCCGAGGCGCTTTAACAAGTTATTTTTAGTCTTTGCGCAACTTGCGCTGCGTTTTAAGAAAAATAAATCCTGCTTGCGCTTTATTGCGTTGCAAAGTGAAAAATATATAATAGTGAGCGCATTATTGCGCTGTGAACTGAAAAGAATTTGGTTGGTTGCGCTTTATTGCATTGCGCACTGTCGAAAGTTGAAATACTGCGTTGCGCTTTGTCGGATTGATTAAAGCGCAACGTGCTGAAGTAAGCATTTTTTTGCAACTGTTTTTAATAAAGTAGCAATTTATTTCTTGAAGCGTACAATATCGGTCAATTTATTGTAGCAGAAATTTTCAGCCAATCAAAAATGTGGTTCACTAAAGTCTTTCACTTTTTAAAATTGCAAGTGCTTGAAGAGATCATTGAGTGTTGAATAAATCGTGTTTGTTTGTTGTTGTGCTGAGCTTTGCCGCATAAGCAAATTAAGATTTACGGGGATGAGATGCTTTTAACGGCACGTGACAAGGCAGCAACGCATCTTTTTTTGCTTCTTATTTAATTTTCCTGTTCATTGACCACGCAAAACTCTTACATTAACTTGCATTAAAATCGTTGTCGCGTTGTAGCCAACTGCGTGCTGTTAAAAGCACCTACAAAATTAACTAAAGAAAAAATTGCATTGCTTAGGCCGCAATACATCTGCTCGTTGCGCTTTGTTAAATTTTTCATTGCAAAAGTTGCGTTGCGCTCTTAGTGTTGTTTAAACCTCATTGCGAAAGTTGCGTTGCGCTTTTTCTTTTGTATAAACATGATTGCGGAAGTTGCGTTGCGCTTTTACGTTCGTATAAACGTCATTGTAAAAGTCGCGTTGCGCTTTAATGCCAAAAAAATTGATTGCAAAAGTTGCGTTGCGCTTCAGTCAAATTAAAAATAAGGTTGCGCTAGTTGCGTTGCGTTTCATAAATTTGCAAAAATTTTGCGCTTTGTTGCGCTGCGCTTCAACCCATTCAAAAAATGTTCACCTCTGCCTCTAACTGTTTCGTAGCCTACGTCACCGTACGTACGAAAAATTTTATCGTATTCTGTGTAAATGTAAAACACCTTAAAAAAATAATCGATTTCGATGGTAGTGTAAAAAAGTAAAGAATAAAAAATATTGTAATCGATATTTGATATTACGCTGAGCATTTAGCGATGTACGCCAAACATTTTTTGTGATGTCCTCACACTCACGCGGTAACTTACAGACAAACGACGGACATAGTATATGCAAAGCAACTTTTTTGCTGTAAATAAAAATATTTTGTTTTTTTTTTGGCACAAAAAAAGTTATCTGGAAAAACAAGGCAATGACACACCGACGATTATTTTAAATTTACTAAAGTGAGATAAAGTAACCTGGACAAAAAGAATCGAATATGGAATATCAAATTGCGCCGAAAAAAAAGTAAAGACTAGGCATACTCGATACTCCTTCAAAAAAGTAAAGGCTCCAGTGCATTCGATGAACAAAAAGTAAAGAATATCGCAATCAAATATTGATTACAATCGATTTTCCCCAACCCTGGATAATGGTGTCTGGTCTGGTACCGGTAAGTTATGTTCACAATCTAAACCAGGGGTGGCCAACCTGTGGCGCATGCGCCATACGTGGCACATTGGCTACTTAGAAGTGGCGCATTGCACCTTTTTGATGACAAGCCACTTCTACTCACTAATTTTTTTTTTATTTGCCCTCCACCGATATTTTTCAGTGGAAAACTGAACATCTGAGGGCGTGAAGATCTTTTTTTATTTTTTGCTCTCCACCAACATTGTCAGTGGAAAACAGGACGTCGGAGGGCATAGGTGCACGCAGGGAAGCCACGGTGCCATGCCCCCCCCCCTTTGGCCCTGTAATAAGGTGCTAAAACCTAACTTTTAGTCTATAATTTCTCAAACTAATAATGGTTGTAGCCTCCTTTCACTTATTTTAGCCAAGCTTCTGCTTTTAGACATAAGCTGCGAAAATATTTTTGCTTTGTCCGTAGTGACTGCACGTCCTTTTTCGACAACAAAGTGTGCTAAAATGAGGGTTTTTTTTATGTGAAAACCGGAAAAATTCGTTGGCGGCTGGGGGTTTCACCCCCAGTCCCCCGGTTGTGGCCCTCTTTGCCAAATCCTGGGTGCGCCCCTGCCTAAGGGCGTGAAGTGAAGATTTTTTTTTTGTTCTTCATCGATATTGCACGCCCTTGTTTTAAAGAACTGCAAAGAAATGGATGCTTGATGTGGCGCATCTAAATTAAGAGTGAAAAATATTGGCGGATGAAATCAAAAGGTTGGCCACCCCTGATCTAAACGCATTGTTTTAAAAAACAGGGGTGACGAACATGCGGCCCGCGAACATTTTGGCGAGATCAGTAGGCTTACTCTTAGACTTTCTTTTCCCCATCTAATCTTTGCGATGCGATATTAAAAGCTGAGCCCCCGATCCAATGGCGTACGCATGGGGGGGTTGGGGGTCCCCCCCATTGTCGATTTTAAAAACATAAAAACCTCTTTTTTTGAAACAATCCGTCTTTTTTCATACAGAGTTTGCCGAAATTGCTGTCATGTTTTTCTGTGCTATCCAATTTGCTGATTAATATACACCGGGTTGAAAAGCAGTGGGGTAGTATACGAGTAACTATTTGAGAGAGAGCTTAGCTTGCTTTACAGTAATAGGGATTTTGTACGCTTGCAGAAATGAATTGGTGAGCTTGTAGTATCCTACTATATATGCACATTTATAGCTCTTTTAAAGTAGTTGTTATTCTGTTTTTCAATCAATATTTATCAACCCGTTTATTTCAAGGTCTTCAGCAAAGAAACGAAAGATGGTAGATGGATTTTTATGGTATTAGTATCAAGGCTGCGTACTCGATCGAATTTTATTCGAGTTCAAGTTCGAGTTCAACCTATTTTAGCAAGTCCGAGTTCAAATTCGAGTTGTCTAATTTAATTTTTACGAGTTCAAGTTTGAGTTCGAGAAAAATAAGCTTTTTCGAGTTCTAGTTCGAGTTCAGACAGATGAATATCCAAAATAGCGACAACTTTTTCACCGCAGGTGCTCATGCAATTAAAAAGATAAAAGTATAGGTTGCAATGGCATGAACAAATAAACGACATGCACCTTTTCTTTTGGTAAAATCGTAACTTCAATTTACACGGATTGCGACTGCTTGAACAACAAACTATATTTCGTAGTGATCTTTTATTTCTTTTTAACAATTTAAATATCTTTCTAATGAACTCGAACAGTTTTATTGGAGTTCAAGTTCGAGTTCGAGTTCAGACAAAATATTTTTTCGAGTTCAAGTTCGAGTTCGGCAAAATGATCGAGTTCTTTCGAGTTCGAGTTCGCAGCCCTGATTAGCATTACTTTCGATGTTACTGCTGGTGAACAATTTTTTTTGTGATTGATGAGTTTTATAATAGGTCTATGACTAGAAAGTTATGCGGCCCGCTTGCTCATTGATCAGCGACAAAGTGACCCGCGGAAGCAAATAGGTTCGTAACCCCTGTTTTAAAGTCGATGCAGCTTTTCGACCTTGCTAGAATGTGTAGTGATATCCACTAGGACGTTGGAAGTGTAGTGCTGGGGGGATGAAGCCCTCTTCTTTATTTTTTTCAGTTCCCTCTCTTAAAAATCTTAACCTCCCCCCTAGAGCCCCCCTTTTAAAATGCACGCACTTTAATGGTTTATTCTTTTTCAGTATATTAGTATTTTTCACATTACACAAATAACAATGCGAGTATTGTTCGTGCGCACAGCGCAGGGCACGAGCAATGTGCCGATCAAAGCTGTTACGCGGCAAAGTTTACGCAAAATTCAAGCGATGGATACAGGTAATCACCGTAGCCTACTCTATTTGCGTGTATACTGCCGCAACATTTTGTGCAATTTGGTTCGCGCTATTCTTGCCGAAAATTGGCGAAGAAAAAACAGGTGTTGCATTGGAATCGTCATGCGGTACTGCCAGGGCTGCAAACTTGAACTTGGAACTCGAACTCGCTGAACTCGATCGTTTTTGCCAAACTCGAACTTGAACTCGAAACTTAAAATTTTTTAAACGCAAACTTGAACTCAAACTCGAAGAAAAAACACTCGAGTTTGAGTTCACTAATTCAGTGCTTTAAAATTTTTGATTCAAATCTCTCGAGACGAACTTTACTTTTGTTTTTTTGTTGTAGATTGAATGATTGCAAATTTGCAATTTTGGTACCGATACTGCATTGTTTTGCATTTCATTCAGCGTTATCTCATTGAAACTTATTTATTGCATCATAATTAGTGTTTCGAGAGCGGTCCTACTAAACACCGCAAAGGACTGAAACACCGCGAAGGACGACAAAGGCCTTCAAACTGATGTAGGCCTAGTACACACTGCGAACGACAAAGGACTTCAAATTAATCTACTGAGCACCGCAAAGAACGACAAAGGACTTGAAATTAGGGTTAGATTAGGTTAAGCCGTGATCACACGAGGCGAGTTACTCGCGCAAGTGACTCGCACGAGCGACCAGCGCGAGTAATCGCTCGCAAAAGTGGTCACACGGAGCGAGTTACTCGCGCGAGTTTCGACCAGCGATAAGCCTCGACGGTAAGACAAAAAATAAGGCAAGACAACTAACACAAAGCTTGGTTTATGACGTCCAAATATGACAAAACAAGAACGCAAACCAAAAATAAGGACATTTCTGAAAAATAAGAACAATAATATTTTCAAGAAGCAGACTCTCAAAATAAGGACAAATCTTTGACATAAGGACGGTATGGAATCCCTGCGTATAACTGGTGCGTGAAGAATACTCATTTTTATTAAATTCTCATTCTTAAGAACACTCTCTGGTTCCACAGGGCAAGCGTTTACCGGACTACCGGCAAATGTTTTACCTAAAATCGTTTTAACACTTAAACTGCTGGCTGTTTTTTGTGCGTTATTAAGCGTCATAATAATAAATTAAAATCAATTACAAACGGCCCATCACAGTACGTGTGACATGACATGGGAAAAAGCAGGAGAAAAGTATCCAAGAAAATCATCAATCCATCTGGCAATAACCGGTACTTAAAAGAACAATTGAAGTTTAAAGTAGGCCTTACATAAAGTTATAATATGTCATAAATTTGAACTGAGCGATCCGTTTGACGAACCAATTTTGCTCCACTTTGCTTGCTGAGTCGCACACCCCTAATGCTTTTGTGCAAAAACCATGGCAAACCTACAATCTTCTAAACACCAACCAATACCATGTACGACCTCATTCGAAGCAAGGCGCATGAAATAGGAACTTAATATTGCTGCTATAACTTGAATGTAATAAAATGTGTATTTTTGACAGAAGAAAATTATGTTTTCGGTTATTCAACAGATCAAAAAATCGTTTACATACAAGCCTATATTTCAAACAAGAGCGGCGCCATTGAAGTCCAACATTCTTCAAGCCCCTACCCGTCAGCACCTTTCCACACACACGCACACAAACAAATTAATATTGCGTCGTAACTCGTATTAAAATCATTTCCAAGTAAAAAAAAAAAACGCAGCAATGTTCAGGGCGGGGCCCCTGACCAGGCCTGCCCCCCCCCGGCTGGGGAGTTCGTGGAGCGGTTCCGCCGGCCCTGGCTTGAATAATAAATAAGTCTTATTTTATAAACCCTGTAGTAGTGACATCAGTTCCCAAATTTACGAGGACCATGCTTGCCTGTGACCATAGGTGGCAAAAGCGGGGGAGCCGGGGAGCTTTGGCCCCCCTACTTTTTTCAGGGGGGCTCTGGGGGAGCCCTAATTCACGCGTTTATTTCTACAGTATTGCCTATGTATGAATGAATTTGAAACTAGCCTCCCATCGAAATTGAAACCCATGAAAGAGCTTAAATCCAGAAATGTTTTCTTCAAAATTTTGTTTGTGGGGCGGAGGGGCATAAAAAGCGTAATCTTCTTATAGAAAAAAATTAAATTGCGACTTGTTTATGTCAAATTGAGCATCTTAACATATAAAAGGCAAACCAGCGATTGGTATAGCATCTAAGCCAGGGGCAGTGTGAAAGTAAAAAAAAATTTTCTGACCGGTACTGTGCCAGAAGCTCAGAACAGAGGTTAAAGTAAAAAAAATTTCGTAGTTGTTGATAAAAAGAGGCAAATGAGTCTTAGGTATCCACTTATCCAGTCACAAAATCCTAAACGCCTTAATTATACCCAAAACTTAAATTTTAACGAACTATGAAATATCAGATAATCCGAGAATGACTAAAACACAAATAACTAATAATGTCTCCGGATTAGAATGAATCGCTCATCTGAGACTCGAAACAATATCCTGTAGTGCTGTTGCCTGCAATATTGGAGAGTAAAAGGTTTGCCGCAAAACTATTTTGACACCAAATTAATTTGAAAAAGCAATTTCGGGGGGGAATCACGTTGTCACTAAAATGAGGCTATCATTTGCGCGAAGGAAAATTTTGATTATATATGATGTCACAGTTGTTACTGATTTGTTCTAACCACTGAGTAAATTTTCCATCTCTACTGCCTTGGTCCAAATAGGCCTATTTCCTCTCACAAAATACCAATTTCCACGTCAATGTGGCCAAACTTTCGTAAAAAAATGCCTAGCCTAGGCGGGTCCTGGAAAACTTTGGCAATTTTTTGGGTTGCAGAAGAGACTCATTCTGTACAAAAATAAATTTACCGTATTGTTGCAGAACCAACTGCAATATAAGCGCCCGGAGGAACTCCGAAGGCTCTACTTGAGCGAAGCTTCCAACCAACCTTGTAACATGAATTAATCTATTTCCAACTCTCTGACGACAGGGAAAAAGCTTTGAAATGAAATAAACTTAAAATAGACTGAATAAAACACTTGCTGTGCTGGCTTCGCCTGGGTTTAAAAACTGAGGTTTTCGTTGGTAAAATAAAACTGGTCCGAACCATAAACTCAATAAAACGAATTTGAAATGAAATGTTGTGTGGTTTTAAGGTGCTTTATAACTACTAAGGTCCTTTAGCGCCAGGACTAAGTTTTGTCAAGAATTCACTGACGTATTTTATTCTTTGCTCATTTCATCCTCCGCGCTACACTTAATTGCTGAGCGTTTAGCAAGTGTAACAGCAGATACCAGTTTTAAAGTCTTTGGTTTGACCCGACTGAGAATAGAACCCAGCCTACCAGCTTCCAAGGCGAACGCTCTTAACCACCAGGCCATGGCGCTGGTGGAAAAAACGTACGAGGTGCGAGAAGAAAACAAATCACGTGATCAGTAATTTCGCAACTCACTCTGGGTGTCTCTTAAAAATTGCAGTAAAATTACTGAAGTGCGGAAACTATAAAATAACTATCTTCAAGCCAGAAGCGGTGACTTGAGGCACTATTGCAGTATCAACGCGGTGACCAAGCACTATTCCAGTATTGACAAACCCTGCTTGACGCTCAGCATTAAAGGGACAGTGTGGAGAACAAGCCGGCAAGTTTACTTGTTGTGCCGCTGGGAAAAGCACTTAACGGGATTCCTCCATCTTGGTGTGGTAGACAGATGGCCGGCAACTCCTAAGCGAGCTTGTATAGCGCTTTGATCGCTTATTCGTGATAGGAGGATAAATATGCAACTAACTAACAAAGGAATGGAAAACAAACATGCTGGATCGAGCCCAGCCCAGGGTTTAAATAAATAAAATTGTAAAGCCGGTGCGGGAACAATAACACGTATATAATAAAAGTGAGCCCATTCTTGGAATTTTTTTTTGTTGATTTGACTTGTGGAATGTGCCATAGGCTGGATTTAGAGTTAAAGTCTTTTACCGGTACGGCGTTCCGGCAGCAAATCTTTTACCGGAACGGCGTACCGGACCGTTCCGGTTTACTTTCACCACTGACCAGAGGTTCTCAACTGTGGTCCTTGGCCCCTCAAAGGGTCCACAGAGTGCTCTCTTGGGAGCCACGATGGTAAAAAGTAGGAATCAGTTATATAAATCAAATTGAAATATATAAAACCGGGACTTTTAATCTTACACACTATAGGGGCACGGTTTTTTTTAGAGATACAGTCAAAGGGCAACGACTCAGAAAAGATTGAAAATTATTGATATAAGCTTTCAGTATGGAAAAAGTGTTTTACAGTACGTTTTGAGACGAGTCGAGGTACAGTAGTTGTCGTAAGTGTCGTTTATAACTTAGTAAACAATAACAACTAACCTTCAAAATCAATAAAATAGGCAGCTGTCATAAAATAAAAGCGGCGGACTGTGCAAAATATTTGTAGTCTGGTTTTAAAATTTTTTTAAAATTTAATTAAATTTTTTAATTTACTTTGTTTTGTTGTGCAGTGCTAACCCTAGCAATGCCTTTGCCAACAAAATTGCTTTTTCTAGTCAGAGAAAGCAATTAAAACGTTTCGATTCTAGTTTTACGAGTGGCGATGCGATTTATAAAGTTCTACTATTTCTTCACACATCGATCACCTTATCGGTCTAAAAGATAACGTTAATTGGAGTTGAGTTATTGATCATCCCAACTTTATCTTTTCGTACGCTCCAAAAAAACTAACTGCTCTCCTTGTTTCCGTGACCGTAAACGCGACATACCGTGAAACCCTATTAGAGCGCCACACGGCCACAGCGCTCGGCCTTTTCAACCTTTCTCTCTTCCTATATTGGCGTTCTATTAGATGTGGTGTTCAGTTAGAAGATGGTCCTCTATTTCTTGACTAACTGGTCAGAATTTCGGAAAGATAAATTTAATTAATGAACAGAAAAAAACTTAAAACAGAGTTAACATTTAATCTTCAAAGAAAAAAAAAAAAAAATATCCACCGTAACGCAGTTACTGATAACTTGGTAAGTAATCAGAAATTCAAAGCGGAAAATCAGGTGACACGTCTCTGCGTAGCCGTCCTCGTCATTTTCAACACCTTCCCCTGTCCTGGGATTATAGGCAGTGTTCAATCAGAGGGTGGCGCTCTATTTTTCAGTCCTTCCTTTATAGTGGCGTTCAAACAGAGGCTTTACGGACGGTTATGGTATCTACAGTAGCTGTTGGGGTAGCTAAAACAATAAACTTTAGCAACACAATTGCCCTGTCCACATGTCCAATTTATGCGGGCTTTAGACCCACGGTTTTTGGTTCTAGTTTCTGCATCACAAATAAATTTTTGATGTCATAATTTAAAAGTGATGATGACATCAAAAATTTAATTTTGATGCAGAAACTATAGAAGCAAGAACCGTGGGTCTGAAGTCCACATAACTTGGGCATGTCACATGTGGACAGGCTAAATATGGGCGTAATCAGACAGTGAAGGAAATCTGGTCATTGGTTTTGGTCCCCCCCCATCAATTTAGAAATGCTTCCGCCATCGCTGCTCATGACGATGATGGGATATAGTAGTAGTAGTGTCTTTTATTTCCGTACCATCAACGCAATAAAAGAATACAATGAAAATAAGGAAATATAACGCGGTACAAAAAAAGAGAAGAGGCAACAAAACGATTAACGTTATGGCATGCTGGTAGGAGAAGGACAGTTAACAGAATACAAGAGTGGGCATGGTCGCAACACCCAGTCATGGTACACGCACGACCGGTGGCGTAATCAGACAGCAACTTTTTTTTGGGGAGGAGCAGAACAGTATTTCCCGTCAGTTTATCTTTGAATAAACTCACTCACTCAGATTCTTATTTTAGCGCACGAAAGGCACAACGAGGATAACTGCGAAAGAGCGTTGCAAAGAGGTCTTCCCCAATCGGTCTCTATGTACAGGGTGGGGCAGAAAGGACGGACGTTTTAGAAATGGTTATAACTCAGCAAAAGTAGTAGTTACATACATCAGACCGGTACCATGTAATCCGTTACAGCTTAGCATTTTTCTTTTAGTTACCCACCCATCGATCTGTTGCGCATTACCAATTGTTTTTTCTTTTTAGATGTGTAGGCCTAAATTAAATTTTCAGGATTAATGATGACTGTGTGGACGATAGAACATCGCGTGTTTGCCTACGACAGTTTCGTAAAAAATAACGAGTCTGTCACAGCTGTTCAGCATGAGTTCCGGCGTCATTTCAAGATTCACCGAAATGATTCTGTTCCAGCCCGTAACACAATCTTACGTTGGGTAAAATCACTTCGTACTCGAGGTACGCTACAGAATGCAAGACCGGTTGGGGCCCCACGAACTGCAAGAAGCCGGGAAAATGTGGAACGCGTCAGGCAAGCTTTGCTTCGGAGTCCAAGACGCTCGGCTAGAAGGCATTCTACTGAACTTGGGATCAGTGCTCGGTCAGTAAGGCGTATTTTGCATGAAGACCTGCATTTCCACCCATACAAAGTGGTCATTACACAGCAGTTAAAACCAATAGACCATCAAAAGCGGCTTAACTTCGCACGACAGATGAAAACAATTTTTGAGGCAAATGACAATCTTACTTTGTTAATGAGTGATGAAGCTCATTTTCATCTAAATGGCACGGTCAATAAGCAAAATTTTCGTTATTGGGCTACTGAAAACCCAAGAGAAATTCACGAAAGACCACTACACAGTCCAAAAGTGACTGTCTGGTGTGCTATGGGAAAAACGGCCATTATCGGTCCATACTTTTTCGAAGACGAACATGGAAATGCTGTTACTGTTAACTCCAAGCGCTATATTGAGATGATAAATAGCTTCTTTGTGCCTGCATTGCGACGAAGACACATGAACATCCAACATGTGTGGTTTCAGCAGGATGGGGCGACGGCTCACACAGCCAGAGCATCCATGGCCGTTCTTCGTCCTCTTTTCCAGGATCACCTCATTTCCAGGTTTGCTGACACTCCTTGGCCCCCTAGGTCCCCTGACTTGTCCATGTGTGATTATTTTTTGTGGGGGCACCTCAAGGCTTGTGTATATGTGCATCGTCCCCGTACACTGGACGAGTTGAAGAACGCTATACGCGTGGAAGTCGCTCAAATCGACAGAGAAATGTTGGAGAGAGTCGAAGCCAACTTCCATCAACGCCTTCAGAAATGCATCGACGAAAACGGACACCATATGAGGGATGTTGTTTTCCACACGTGATTGTGTCAAATGCTATTTCTATACGAACACATTGATATCAATAAAATTTGCTTGTACGTACAATTCATTATTTTGTGAACTTTTCAAAAACGTCCGTCCTTTCTGCCCCACCCTGTAGTAAAAGACAATACTGCTCTTGACACTGTAATCGTTCTCTTGTGACCATTTTTTTTGCTTTTGTGTACCGGATTTATGTTTTAAATATCATTTCTTACATTCATTTTACAAAAATATACCTACTACCAATTGTAAGAATAATTAATCCTATTCCAAAAAATTTTTAAAACTTATGATACCAAATCAATCAATTTGACAGCATCTACTTAAAAAACACTGAGCCAAACGGTTCATTTTTCGAAAAGGCGATCATCGAAAAGACTTTCTCCCATCCGGGGATCGGCAACTCTTTTTGACCAAGAATGCCACAAAAGCTGGACTGTTTTAATTTCATTCTCGTGAGAGCCACATAACATTTTCGAACATCTATTCGAACCAAAAGTGTTTTTACCCCTACACGAGGGCACTTTGATACTCCGGAAAACTAAAATTGTGTTTCGTTGACCTCGTGTTGTGCACTGTCGTGCTGTTTCGCCTTGCCGATTACTTCACGCAATGTGTTTTAAATACCGGTATCTTTTCGCTTCAAGGTGTCTTAATTTTTAAATGAAACTGTTCTTGTGCTTCCATCAAACTCAAGCCTTTGCCTGAGCCACAACATCTACTCGATTGTTTAAAAATTCTCGAACGCTGCGTACATGAAACCTACATAAATTTTTCCACTGATCTCTCCAGCTTCAAGCTACAGTTGGAATGCAATAACTAGTCGCAATCGCATACTCGCAGTTGCGCAGCCACAAATCTCAGATAAACACGTTTATGATTCAATATTATCTTTAATTAAGACGAAGCCGAATGAAATACAGATGATTGAAGCAAAAAAGTCTTGATTTTCAGGTTAAAATGCGCGTTTATGCATAGCATACTCATAAAAATGATGCAACTTTACTTAAGGGGCCCACACGCTCCGAAAAATTGGTAATACTTGCATGGATGTACATTAAGCTCAAATGCTATTACAAATTTTCATATTTTTTTGCTGTATTTCGTGAAATAGGCCTATGGGTTAATGAGCTCCTAGAACAGTATGATGACTTATGTTGGGGGCCCACATGCGCTCCATAAAATTGATTATTTGATTGAGCTGAAATGTTGTTTTAATTGCTTTTTAAACTTGCTTTGGCTCTATCTATTTCGTTAGATATGGACTAATGGGCCCTCTAGTACAACATGGGCCCCGAGGCCATTTGCCCCCTCTCATGGACCCTGCTCTTGTGTACGTTTTTATTTTCCTACTGTATCTTGAGTAGCAATATTTTCATGATAAACTTCATTTACAAGACAGAGCACTGATAAGGTTGCGCGTGTTTACAGCATATCATAGTCGTATCTCTTGGTCTATCAAATAACTCGACTGATAGAGCAGCTGCAAAAGGGGGACCTGGGGGCGAAGCCCCCCTGACATTGGTCCGGTTTTGTCGAATTCAGTCCCTACCTCTCTCCAGGTCTTAAAATAAATTTCAACGCCCCTGGATATTGATGTGCCTTTGCGAAAACACTTTATTTGCATAATTGCAATGTTTTGCATAGATGCAAGGTTCTGCAATCTGCATATTTGTGCTATAACACTCTATACCGGTGGTCGCCAAGATTTTTCGCTCAGCGGACCGGTTTGCAACCGAAGTTTTTTTTGCGGAGCAGCCTTTGAAAAATCTCAAATATTAGTAATAAAACAGCTCGTATTTATTCATAACTGTCTACTGAAAACCTCGATCTTGTTTCAGCCTACTCGGACTAAAATGATTAGTCTAAACTTTTTTAAATCGTGCTACAGCAGCAGCTTTGCTTTAATTTTTATAGTATTAGAGCTTCTCAAATCTGATCTCTAACGATATTCTTTCTCTTACCTATAGCTTATTTAGCCAAACGTTATTTGATTTACACAAGATTTACAATAAAAAGATTTGCCTTCGTAACTTGGTTAATTTTATGATTTTGAGTAAATTTGCATGACTGGGTCACCAAAATCGTGCTATATTGTATCTGTAAAAGCGCCCAAAATTGCGTTTAACGTTATAAAGAATGTTTCAAATTTAAAGCATTTAATCTGAAAACGCATACGGACCGGTAAGAAACTTTGCGGCACCAAGCCGCGGCCCGGTGATTGCCGACCAATTCTCTATACCATGTTCTACACACATTATAGTCTACGATTCGTCACCGCGTAATTATTCACTACCGGTTGTACACCACTCATGACTTCTGCATTTGACTTCACAACTTACTCTTTAGCTAGACCTACCTACAATTCATCCGCTAGAATGTCTAATTCATCCTCTATATAATATCTCTCGTCTGCTGATTCACCCGCTATACAATTACATTGAATGTTAATTCCATTAGATGACTTTGTACTATTCGCTTAAGTTCAGTTAACTGTTTGATTGTTTCAACAAGTGTATTTTACCGCTACCGCTCTTGCATGCTGGGCAGGAAATAAGCTGATATAGATGAACGCTTTACGGATTCTGCAGATCATAGAATGCAAAACAGAGTTCGGAGAGTTAAGACACAGTGTATGTTTAATTAATGTTGTTTTGCTGCATCACTATAAACGTAGATATTAAATTTGGTGATAACCTAATGCCACATCAATGATGACTTAATTTGGAAATTTGGAGTGTCGGTAGAGAGGTAGATTTTTTATACCATAATATCGTGAAAAGCACACTTTTAATGCATTTTGCATTTTTATTAAACAAGATACAAAAAAAAAAACAATAAAAAATCGAACGTTTTCGGCTAAATCAACTAGCCCTCATCAGGACATCTAAAAAAGCATACAGTTATTACAAATAAATGAGAATATTACGAAATAAAACAAAAAATATTGAACAATTTATAGATAAACAATAATGTCAGTCAAGCATAGGAACAAGAGAAGAGAGCAGCTGCTGCAAAATTAAGTTCAGTCTAAGAAATTAAGAAAATAATACGCAAAAACGTAGGACTTCAGCGAAGAGATAATAATTTATAGAATGAAATGGAAAAATGGTGAAATAGAAAAATATTGAAATTATTGCAGAAAAAATATTCTCTAAAGATAATGGCGATGCACTACCAATCAGAAAAGATATATTTATCAAATTGATGCATCTCGCCACGGAAGGTTTTTTCACTTTCAATGATAAGTTATATAAACAGATAGATGGTGTGGCCATGGGGTCACCTTTGGGTCCAACTTTAGCTAATTTCTTTTTGGGTAATCTAGAAAATTCAGTATTTGAACATTCGTCACCGAGCCATCCGAAGATTTATTTTCATTATGTTGATGACGTATTTGCAGTATTTGATGATAACCCAGCTGTTGATTTCTTTCTGAATGTCATAAATAATTTACATAATAATATTACATTCACCGTAGATAAATCTACAGCCTCTATACATTTTCTCGATGTTGATGTGAAAGTCAATAGTGATGGTACTTTTGAAACCTATGTTTGGCGAAAACCAACTCACACTGGCTTGTTTCTAAATTTTAATGCTGCTTGTCCTGTGAAATGCAAATTTGGTTTGATTTTATGCATTCTACATCGTGCTAAGTCAATTTGTTCTAGGAAAAAAAGAAAATTATTTTTTAACGAAGTGAACAAATTAATTTCTTTTTATCTTACAACCATCCTGCTACATTTTTTGACAATGTGTTGAAACACTTTCTAAATGCAGATACTGATGTTAAGGAAAAATTGAATGAGGATAAGCGCACAATATGCTTTTTTCGAGTGCTTTACATCGATAAAGAATCAAGGCGTTTTGTAACCTCTCTCTCCAGCTTAATTGCATCTAGATATAGCCTAATATTAAACTTTATACCATTTAGCTGCATCTAAGGTTGGTGACTATTTTCAATCAAAGTGTCGTACTTCTCATGCCATTTGCTCCAATGTCGTTTACAAGTTTACGTGTTCGTGTGATGCGAACCTCTCACACGTAGGTATGTCTACCGACATCTTGGAATAAGAGCAAGGGAACATCTTAACTAAGCTGATCAGCGCAAAAATAGCACCATAAAGGATCACTTGATGTTTTGCGATGTTTGCTGTGAAGCCTGCAAAGCCCAATTTTCTACTGATAACTTCAAGAATCTGAAGAAATGCCGGTCAGAATTTGACACCAAGATTCAAGAAGCTCTCTATATCAAAAAAACCTACCATAAGCTTAACAAGCAGTTATATGCTCATGGTGCATCTTTCTTATTGAACATTTTCTAGCCATATATTACTGATCCTTTTCGTTCTCTTACCTTCTTTCTCACCGCACACTATTTTTCTATTTCATTCTATAGCTTATTGTCTCTTCGTTGAAGTCCTTACGTTTTTGCGTATTATTTTCTTAATTTCTTAGACTGAACTTAATTTTGCAGCAGCTGCTCTCTTCTCTTGTTCCTATGCTTGACTGACATTATTGTTTATCTATAAATTGTTCAATATTTTTTGTTTTATTTCGTACGGTAATATTCTCATTTATTTGTAATAACTGTATGCTTTTTTAGATGTCCTGATGAGGGCTAGTTGATTTAGCCGAAAACGTTCGATTTTTTATTGTTTTTTTTTTGTATCTTGTTTAATAAAAATGCAAATGCAAATAAAAGTGTGCTTTTCACGATATTATGGTATAAATAATTTGGAGTCAGATCAATCGCCATATTAATTTTGATGACATCCGACGTGCGTCCTACCAGCCGAAGATGGAAACGGATGTTTGGATTTTCGCTACTTCGGAAATAAAAGAAGAAATGAAAAATGAAGAAACCTTTCGTTGATGAAGATTTGCACTTGGCTGTTGTTTCTTAAATTAAAAATTTCGTCAACTTAAAACACTATCGCCTGTAGGCTGCTCAAAGCAATCTTAAATTAAAGAAAATTGGGGTGTGAAGTAACTCGTAATACTGTACCTTATATTTGTGAGTAGACCTATTGTGTTGATATTGTTTTGAGACTGGTTTAAATGTTTTTTTGCAAAGCACCGTGATTAAAATATGGAATATTAACTTGTATGACGAGGTTTCAATTTTGCATTTGTGTTCAGAAATCCTACTTATTTTAACTCCAACTTTATTTTTCTCTTCTAACTTTCCGTGATTTCAAAAGCTGCAATATCGGATTTGTTTTTGCAAATTTAGTCATCGTCGTAATTCATTTTTTCCCAACGTCATTTCGGATAATTAAGAAAAATTTCACCAAGAAATTACAGGTCACGTGGTCTTTTACTTTTAGCAGAACTCAAGTTGTAGTCTAATAACGTGAATTCCAGTCAGTTACTATAATTTTCTTTCCCTGGTATTTCCTAACAAATATTATTTATCAATCTTATTCATGTAATGTAAGATTACGATTTACTTTGATTTATACATGAAATTTAACAGAGTAGACTGCAACACTGTAGTTACACCAACTCACCTCGTAAGGATTTTTCGCCCTCAAACAAAGGAGAACAGCTAACGCAGGAATCGCAGCATCGACCGACGAGGCGGCAAATTATGCAAAAATTTCATGCATGAGCTGGAGTCGATTATATCCTTTTAAACGAATAGATTGATCAGCAATAATTGATCCTTTTCTTGTGCAATGTTGGCACCATTTTAACGTTGTTGCTTTTTTCGCACGTTTTTAGCTACATTTGTGATAGACTCGTTTTTTTTTAGACAGTTACAGTACAAGTTTACAACCAATTAGTACGGTATTGCTGATGGCCTATGGTCAAACTTGGAAATATTTGTTTAAACAAACTTAAAAAAATTATTTCCCCGCGGAGTAATTTCATTTTCTAAGTTTGACCATAGGCCATCAGATCAAGCTTATAGTCAGTCCTAGACTTTAGACTTTAGTCCTAGACTTTAAACTCATAGTCAGTCCTAGGCTCCTAGCCATCAGATCAAGCTTATAGTCAGTCTTAGACTTGAGAGCAGTCCCATACTTTATAGTCATCACGGGGGTGTAGTGTGTAGTAGCACCTAATATGTCTTTGCTACCTCTGTTGTGTGTATGCACACCGTCATTGCCATGCAGGATCATTAACATCATGTCTCCCAATGAAATCGAGAAACAAGAAACGCGAATTAACCTTTATAGGTATTAGGTAGAATAAAGGTTATCTGGAAGAATGCATTGTAGGTTGATGGATGTACTTCATGGATTTGAAGCTCATAGCACCACTGAAGAGACTTAATTTAATAGTCGAAACGTATCCCGTCTGGTGCAAAATCGTAAAAAATACTACAATCATCCACCTCGACGTCATCACCTAGCGAGCAATTTCCTCATACCAGCGATACAGAATGATCAAGTCCAGAAAATAATGAAGAAAATCAAGCAGCAATATTAATTAAATACGAATCAATCAACCAAACAAATAGCATTTTTGTCTCTATCATGATAAGAAAATTGTGTTATGCTTTACATTGCGGAATAAGTTCTTCAACATGCTAATGCTTTCATAAATGATACAGTCAACAGTAAGTGTTCTAACCATTTAAATCATACAGCTGTTTCTTGAAACTGTTGGACTGAAATCACTGAATATTATAGCCAAGGGTGGAAGCCCAAACGTAAACCTAAACTTGAAAACCCGGTTTTAAAGGAAATTTTGGAAACCCAAACTGAAACTGACACCTACTTAGCCAAACTTTTGAAAACCTAAACTTGAACCCAAACCGTTTTTTCTTGAAACGTTAAAACCGAAACTGAAACTAAAACCTGTGCAAAGTTTTCTAAGGTTTTGGGTTTTAAAAATTGTCATCACCATCATTACCAGTACAGTTTCTTTGACGCTGAGCGTCCAGTAGAGAGGCTGTGAATACTAATTTTTGAGTCTTTGGTTTCATCGGACTCGAAATTATACCCAAGTCGACAAATTCTGAAGCAATTGCTCTCCTTACTCGGTCATCTGAGCTGCTACTTATCATCGTAATAAAACAAAAACGCCAATAAGTAGAGTATTTAATCCCTATTCAAAATAAAATTGATGAAACTTAAACCGAAACTGAAACCGAAGCTGTAACCGAAGCTGTGCGTAAGCCAAACTGAAACCGAAACTGGAACCTATTTTTCAACAGCCGTGACACCAAACCAAAACTGAAGCCTGCCATTTGGGTTTCAACACACCGAAACTGACACCCTAACGCCAAGTAGCCAGGTTTCCACTCTTGATTATAGCATAGCAACCATCCACCTTCAATTTCTTCTATCGGACACGATTGAAGTTAGATGACTAAGTTTATTTCATGCAGTTGGTTTATAATTAAATTTCAATTAAAAAACAGTGTATGTTTAATTATTGTTGTTTTGCTGCATCGCAATAAACGTAGATGTTAAATTTGGTGATAACCTACCGCTTCATTTGGTGACATGCAGAGCCGGCGCCAGCGTAGTCGACTTAGGGAGGGGGCAAGCGTTTAACAGGGGGAGGGGGGCAAAGTTTGAAATTAAGCACAAAAACTACTGTTTTCACAAGATTAGCTAGTTAACTGGGGGGCCAAGCATGTCGATTGGGGGGGCCAGGTCCCCCTGATCCTCCCCCCTTGACGCCGGGCCTGGTGACATGATTTGAAGCCAGATTGATCGCTAAAAAATGGAGTGCACAGCCGTACGCTGAATTTAATTTGGCAGCCCTTTTGTTCTTTTCATTTTTCCACTACTGACCTTACGGTGCCCGAATTGCAAAAAAGGTTTTGCTTGCGATACATTACAATTTACTGACATCTGCAATAAATTTTAGTCTGATCTAATCAAATCTGATTAAAAACATTTAATTATGAGCACATTGACAGCATTGTTGCATTACAATAACTTTGCCACTCAACTGAATAGACAGACAAGTGAATAAACGGATATATTTTTTGTCACAAAAGTTAGCCTACCAGCATCTGCAGAAAGTATGTGAAGGCAAAAGCAATCGTAGCCTAGTCTACGAATTCACAGAACAAACAGCTTTATTTAAGCTAAAAGCAATTTTGTGAGTGTAGTTACAAAATGAGGAATTTAAATGTAGGGTGAGAAAGAGCTAGCGATAATTTCGAGGAAAGGTGCAGCCTTGCTCAGTGCTCTTTGACAGTAGCCTATATACCGGTGCGCTGGGCTAGGTAGCCTTAACTTACATTTTTGGAGTTACGATTACAAACAAGCAATGATGAGACAATAGCCAATCAATCCAGTTTAAGTAGATTAAATTTCAAGTTCATAATTTACGTTTGTGCCGCAGCCTTATCAAACAGTGCGAGTTCTGCTGGCCTGGCCGCGAGTACGGTAACTTAAAATGTTTATAGCCTACAGTTTTTCCGAGAAACAATGTTTGATGTAGCATGTTTAAACTAGGATCTAACGATAAGGAAATTTGCAGTTCTTACGAAGTTGTGTCCTTTCACGGACAACACAATGCGTGTTGGCTGGCTTAGCCACTTAATGCTGCGTCACTACCGAGTCTAAAATAAGCCTTTGCCTCTCCGCAGGCTTATTTCGAGACTACAGTTCCCGGAATTTAAACAGAGTTTTTGAACTTAACCAACAGATTGCTTTAAGAAGTTTACCTACAAAAAAGCTATCTTTAATCTGTCCATAATTAGATTTACTTCATCGTGGGAGAGCTACATCATCCTGTGTTGCTGCGTTACAAGAAAACTAGGTAAGTTTATTTTAGTAGCCTTACTATCCGGCTTGCCTCACCTGGCCCTCGGGTGGACAACGAAGTCACTGAGGACTGTACGACGAAGGTTCTGCTTGAAGTTACAGAAATTTTTGAAGTTTTGTCGTCCTTAAAAGTTAGAACCAGTGCACCAGGGCCGTTGAGAGAAAATCCGGGCCCTGGGGCAGAGGTATACTTCGGACTCCCTATCGACCTTTTTTGGAAATCATTAGGTTAAGTGTTTTGAAGTGATTTCAACTACGGGCCGTTACCCCTCTCATAATCCTGTTTTTAGTAATACGTGACCGAAATATTTAAAATATTCTTTTGATCGTAATTTTCATGCGACAGTTTTATGTCCCTCCAAGTCAGCGGTTCTTAACTTTTTTTGGTCCGTTTCCCAACGACTTTAATTATGATCGAATTTCCCACCCGACTATTTTAGTCAATGTTAACATGAGACATTTTATAAATAGCCAATAAGTTTTGACAAACTAACAGAATTCCCACACAAACTGCAATTACTGCATTACTTTGAAATACATCAAAGCAAAAACAGTGTGAATGTTGAGTTGTCGACTTTAATGTGACTTTTGATTCTCCTTGTTGTTCACCAACAAGTCGATGCGAGGATTGATGTTGGAAAGAAAACTGCATAGGTCAGGGGTCGGCAACGTTTTATTTCCAGAGTGCTAGTTTGTAGAACTAAATGTCAAAAGATATGTTTGCGTGCCGATGAAAAATTGTTTTATAATCGGCGTAAAAAACGTGTTTACCAGTAGCGGCTCGTGACCAAAATGATTGGGGGTGCTGCAAATGCTAATAACATTGAGACTAAGCCAAATGTATCCTATAACTTCTTACGCTTATAAACGAAGTGTGGGCTATGGGATGGGCCATAATTTCCAGGTCGTTCCTAGTACTAAAGTGTATGGTATTATCCTACGGCTCAGAGACACGACGCGTGTGCTACATCCTCGAATTTTTTTTTTGCTCTTTTGGGAACAGATTTAACAGAAATCTACCATCCAATTCAAACATGCAAACATTGATGGGAAAACTTTTCACCACTAGAAATGTAATGGGTGCACCTTGACCTTGTTCAACTAGACCACGTTAGAACAACGTCAGCTATGTGCTGCAGTGAAAAGTCTTCAACCACTCACGATTTAATTAAAAGCAGAAAATATCTACGGAATATTGTGTGCCAAGGATCGCAATGAGGACACACATGAAAAAAAGCCCTAGTGAGGATTATGCTTAGCCCATAGGGCGGCAAGGTTTTGTAAATTAATTAAGTGATGAAGACAGACAGTAACGTAAAATCTTTCGTGACGAGGGCCATCGAAATAGAGTTTTGGCCAACCCTGTACAGATCTAAATACGAGCTTACTCATAGAAGCAAAAAATAAACAGTCAATTGACAATGTACAAAATAACCTTAGGTCTGTCATCAGTGACAATCGAACAGAACATAACGATAGCTAATGTACTTAGTTACTCAAACGAAACATTGCAAAAAACACCTCCCGTAAAATACACGACTTAAGCCGCAAACTCAACCATTTGCAAGATCTCCGTGTGTTAAAAACGTCAGCGTTTTCACCGCCTAATAGTCACATTACAAGATTAGTGTGAAACAACAGTTAATAAATGAGAATCAGGCACGTTTGCGTTGCGTGGTCACTTTAAATGACAACAGTTAATAGTATGTTGCTTGTTGCTGCATCTAGCTTGCGCATCCATTTCATATCTTTTACTCCCAATCTTTTTGTCGCAACTGGTCAATCTTCTTCTTTAGCAGTTGACTATCCACGGCAGGAAGTAGTGTTTCAGCATTGCCTACAAATAATATGGCCAGTTAAAACAACAGCACCTTCAAAAAGCATAAAGTAGGAAACATGCAACAAATAGTACTAAAAATGAATAATAAAATAGAAGAAAATATAATGAAAGTTACAAAAGTATGCAACTATGGTGGTACGTTCAGAAAACGTCGCAAAACTATGAGGCGTTCCCTAAACGAAAAAACAAAGAATGACAGCTGACTACTGTCCCCGTTGATTCTAATTGACAAGGAATATGCTGTCCTATCAGCGCCTAACGTGCGATGTATCAACAAATTCTTGTCTTCAACGAATTCTATTGATTCAACCACATGCAACACGATAATTAACCGTAGCATTTAAACCTAACTTAAACACACTTAATTAGACCTAACTAGCTGCGGATACGCTAGAGGTAACTTTAGCGTTTCCTAAAGAAATAGAGAACAAAGTAAACACACTGACCAAAAATTAACCGGCATGCAACAACTATACAAGCAGCAAGAAAAAATAACCCTAGCACCAAGTAGCAAAGGTACAAAGACCAGTGGTAGCCAGCACAGGCATCACGGGAAAACTAGACAGACTAACAACGGTTCCGTAGTGTAAATCATAGCCAGCACCGAGCTACGATCCAACCGAGAAAAAATAGCTACGTTTCAACAAACACAGGGCTAATCGCGCTCGCAGGCTAACAAATACAGGCATAATAATAGGTGAAACACACTTACCGTGCAATCCTATTACACTATAAACTACACTACATGTCCCGACACTGCACTTATCCAATCTCTAATATAATGGCAAATACAAACCCGCCAACATAGAACATTATTCAAACAGGTTTCTACTGCAGAATCGGTACCCAGCCCTAGGCTATAACTCAATAAATCCTTCACAACAACAGACTAGATCCCACAACTATGACTTCCCGCAAAGGCTCTAATAACAGTCAAGCAACTTAATACACAAATGTAACATGTCTGCACTCTGCACTGTCCAGCTACAAACAAGAAACAACAGCTTGCAGCAATGCGCGAGCTAACTAACCAGTATGACGCAACAATTACCAAACAACAAAGAGCCAAGCAGACATCCAGCAGAAACGGGGAAAACCCTATACGTATATGAGCGTAACATATGGCAGTGAACAAAAAAACTAACACTGTAAAGGTATTCCAAATAATTAACATGCAGGAACGTACAGTAGATCGAGTATAGTGCCTTTTTTTAAATTGCACATGCCGAATTCGAAGCAATCAACTTTAGGACGCTGATCAACATTTCTACTACATTGAATTAAAGCCTACCAAACCTGGGCGCTTCCTACCTTGTATTTATTTCTATTTTATTACAGTAATTCAAAAGATGAGCCTCAAAGCTGCATTAAAATTTGATAGAGGTTATAGCCTAATATTACAAAAAATGACAATTTTTTACGTGTGTTCGTATAAACATGAGGGTTATGAAGTTAGTTAAATGTTTTTCTGTCAGTTAAATACTCTATTATCAGAATCAGATTCGTAATTATAACTTTCCTCACTTCTGCATAGTCTTCTCTCTTCACCATGAGTTAACTTGAAAGAGTACGTTCTTCAGTGTTTACTTCGTCTTTTGTAAACTCAAATGATATAGCTGCAAATTCAACAAATGCAAGTGGTTGCTGCAAATTCAACTATTAAAACACCTACATTAACTACCGTACCGATACTTAAAAATATTTGAAAAATGTAACTGCTTGTACGTGTAACCATCAGTTTTTCACAAAAAGAAAAGTGCATTATCACTCTTTTGTTGCTTAGAGTTTCTTCACATATGCAGAAATACATAGAAGAACAGTAAAAGTGGCAACAAAAGAACAGTAAAAGTGATAAATTTACAGCTTAAAAGCACTAATCAACTGAATTTTAACTGCTAGACTACTTGCATTCACATTACAAAACTGCAAAGAAGCAGACCATGAGCAAATTTAGATGTACTTAGTATTTAAGAACAGTTTTGTAAAAGCCAACCACAAATCTTACCAGTCTAAGTCTAAAGCAACCAGTATTTTTCCACACAGTCTCTAGTAACCAAAGTTATTTTTGTAGACTAGTTCCTTTTTCTAGTTTGCCAGGGTTACATCTAAAGTTACTGTTTAAAGATAGTTCAGCAAATCACCAGTAACAGCAAAAATGGAATTCAAATGCAGAATTGACTATCAACCTAATGCACAATCAGCTAATCCTTACATACGTATATGACATGGTTGTAGCCAGCCCAGGAGGGAGGGCAAAAGAAGCGATTGACCCCCTCCAAAACATTTCAGGTTGTTTCAGCTTCGAACTCGCGTCCCTGGATTAATCTTATTTATATCGCAATTCTCATAAGCATTGTCTTGTTTCTCACGCTGTAGGATTGTAATTGCAAACATGTTGCAAACTACAGCGCGCTCACTTTGCACTTCTCCGTTTAGTTTCTTGTTTTTATGACATAAGCGATTTGTCTACGTGGATTTTAACTTTTAAAACCTAGCCGTCATTCTGAAAAAAAAAAATTCGTGATGGTAACTGCAGTTATCTGTCATTGGTTTTTATGGAACGCTAAGTCTTAGCCGGGAAAGCGTTTAGTCAATTGCCGCTACCGTTCTGCGTTTTTGAGTTATATGATTTTAATGCAATTATTTCCTTAAAGTTGGTTTGAAGAAGTGAGGGCAAGTCCTAAATAAAGATTTCTTAGGAAGTAAATTTTCCTTGGTTTCTATTTCGTTCTCCAACACAGGTGTCAGCGCAAATGTAGAGATTTACCACCATAGTGACCCAACCGCCCTGAGGGGCAATAAGAAGCAGTTTTTGCCATTTAAGTGGCTAAAGCAGTGAAGATCTAATTGCCATTTGAAGTGGCAAAAGTCAAGTTTATTTGTTTGCACTGAAATAGTCATCAAATAGTCAATCACACAACAGCTTTTAACATAAAAATGATGATACAGTAAAAAGATTAGTTTGATTGGTAATCACACAGTGGCAAACTGAGCGCAAGACCATTTCCTGGTCACGTGAGTCAAGCTGCCCGTAAGGTTAAGCTGGCTAAAGACTAGAGATAAGCAACAACACTGCAACAGTTGATACAATTTGAGGAGATTGATCATCAACGATCTGTTTTTCGAGATCGATTAGTGAAGACCTCTTGCATCTCCTTCCCCAAACAAATTTTTGGCTGGCTACGCCACCGGTATATGATGTAATTGATGTTTCGGTTCTAGCTAGTGCAGGCAAAGTGAGCATAGTATTTTAGTGAAAACCACAAGTAATCAAAAACTGTCAGCTTTACATAGAGAACATAGAGGGTCTGCCACCGGCATAGAACAGCAGACTGTTAAATTGCGATGTTACAGCACAGAGCATAATGTCTATTGCCAATAGGAAACATTACCTGAGTGAATACCAGTAATTCTGCTGCTAGCTATACCACCAGACTAGTAGTCTATGCGGCTAGCTAACTAGCTCCACGTGGTAGCCCAATACAGTTAACTTCAGTCTTCAGGTCATGTCATATCCCCTCGCTTTTTCTGTCTGCCAACCTTAACTTATTAACCTATGACCTTGACCACCCTGTAACCTGAGTACTGACCCTAATCAAATCTAACCCTAACTAAATTTAACCTTAACCAAACCTAATCCTAACCAAACCTGACCCTAACCGAACCTGCGGGCTGATACTTGACGTTACTCCAGTTTTCATCCAGACTACACACCGGCTATTACTCAACCACACACTGACACAGTGTGCGTACCATCTCATCAAGGAAAATGGTAGTCTAAGCCTGTACAGCCATACCCGTATCATTGTAAGAAGGCGAGTCTTTACCAACAAAAACTGCAGGAACTAACTTCACATTTTTTCTCTTGTAAATAATTTAAACCTGCTATGAGCGGGCCTGCGTGCAGCTCCGACCATGGCCAATATCTACATCAATCAGAATCCTATTCACATGACTGCTCAGTGCTCACGGTTGTTTCATTTTCGGCTGGAGGTGTGGACTTTTTCCGAACTCAGTTGAGTAGAGTTTCCAATTTAAACAGTTGGTTGGTGGTACAGAACTTGGAGATAACCAGACGCAGAGGTTTCTTTTTTCCCGAAGCTTTTCGTCTGACACTTGTCAAGGGAATCGTCAGAATAAAGAATGTAGAGCTGAGACCGCTTATAAAAGCGCGAAGAGAGAAAAGAGAAGTAGTTTCTGATTGGACGAAAAGTGTCGACCAATCAAAAACAGAAGCGCTAGTGAGAGATTTTCAGCGCGTCGACAAACTCCTTTTGCCGGCACAGGATTGGTTGAGAAACTTTGATGTAAGTGGCTTCTAAGGCAGATAGATGGAAAGCCGAGCGACCTTTTGAAAGGATCGAAAATCTGTCATCGCTGTAGTGTAAGGCACAAGATTGATTGGTCAGCAGATGTTGTCCAATTGCCGAGTCGCAAATAGGTTCGTGATTGGTCACTTTGCACGAGCGATTGAAGGCCTTGCGATCTTGAGAAACTTGACCAGTTCTCACAGATTTGGGAACGTGTTGTTTAATTCGGTCCTGCAGCCGTTGAGATGTGCGACCCACGTACCGACTGTCGCAGTGGCACGAAAATTCATAAACGATATTGCTCTGTTGAGAAGCAGGAAGCACATCTTTTTTGCTTGCGGGCAGAAGTTTTCTAGTCGTAAAAACGACGCGAGGCTCCACAGAGAAGTAACAGCGTTGAACTGCTGAAGCGACTTGCTTTTCGAACCTCGTCGAAATAGCACCCAACCATGGAAGATGTAGATAAACAGGACATTTCTTCGGTCCGTATGACGGTGGTCTGCGGAAGTTTCGTATCTTCCTGGTAATGGAAGAGTTGACCACGTGGTCGGGATAGCCATTTTCAGCCATGATGGAACGGATGTTGTCTAATTCGCTCGAGAGTTTACCTTTGGAGCAGATCATCAGAGCACGATGGACTAGAGTGTTAATGAGGCTAATTTTCTGCTTCCTCGGGTTCAAAGAATTCCAACGTAGGTATTGTCCTGTAAATGTAGGCTTTCTGTAGACGGAAGTGATGAATTCAGTATCATGTTTCTCAACGAGAACATCGAGAAACGGAAGACAATTGTCACACTCTTTTTCAAACGTGAAGCGTAGAGAAGGATGAGGAGAGTTAAGGTGACAGAGAGACTCTTCACAATCCACTTCATTGTTAAACGCTACAAAGGTATCATCAACGTAGCGATGGTAAAGAAGAGGTTTCTTTACGTTTTGAAACAGCTTAGATTCACAAAAACCTACAAAGATGTTAGCAAGAGCTGGTCCCAAAGGCGATCCCATAGCTACGCCGTCGATTTGCTTGTGCATAATATTGTTAAAACTGAATTCAACTGAGCACGTAGCAGTTTGCATCAGTTCAACAAAAATATTACGCGGGAAGGGAGGAAGTGTGAGAACACTATTGTACAGAGCGTCTGCGCAGATTTCAATAGTGTCTGCGAGGGGGACATTAGTAAAAAGGCTGGAAACGTCAAAAGAACAGAGAAAGACAGAAGAAGGTGAGAGGCCAGAGTTACGGAGGGTGTCAACGAAAGTAAAAGAATCGCTGATGCAGTAGGTAGAGTAAAGAGAGAGCACGGAATCAAGAACAGATGTGAGCCATTTAGCCAGTTGATGCTGGGATGAGCCAACCATCGAGAGGATAGGGCGTAGTGGTATATCCTTCTTATGCGTCTTCGGAAGACCGTACATCCGTGGTCTTAGGGAGCCTGTGGGTCGAATAGCTTCATAAACTCCAGGTGGTAAGAGGTCGTCCTCATGAAGCTTCAATAACCGACGTTGTAATCGAGACTCCAGTTTGGCTGTATTGTCGTTGGAATGGACTGGGCCAAGGACCTTGAATTTGGACTCATCATGAAGGATAGACTCCATTTTAAAAATGTAGTCTGTCTTGTTCATGATGACTACGCCGTATCCTTTGTCGGGCTTCGTGATGAGGATGTCATCATTAGATCGTAATGCCTTGATAGCCTGAAAACACTCTTTTTTCTTAAGAAAATCCCCAATGTCAAAGGGGCTGCCGCAATATGCATGAGCTAAATCACTCAGCTTTGCCCGACAACATCCGTTCCATCATTCCTGAAAATGGCTATCCCGACCACGTGGTCAACTCTTCCATTACCAGGAAGATACGAAACTTCCGCAGACCACCGTCATACGGACCGAAGAAATGTCCTGTTTATCTACATCTTCCATGGTTGGGTGCTATTTCGACGAGGTTCGAAAAGCAAGTCGCTTCAGCAGTTCAACGCTGTTACTTCTCTGTGGAGCCTCGCGTCGTTTTTACGACTAGAAAACTTCTGCCCGCAAGCAAAAAAGATGTGCTTCCTGCTTCTCAACAGAGCAATATCGTTTATGAATTTTCGTGCCACTGCGACAGTCGGTACGTGGGTCGCACATCTCAACGGCTGCAGGACCGAATTAAACAACACGTTCCCAAATCTGTGAGAACTGGTCAAGTTTCTCAAGATCGCAAGGCCTTCAATCGCTCGTGCAAAGTGACCAATCACGAACCTATTTGCGACTCGGCAATTGGACAACATCTGCTGACCAATCAATCTTGTGCCTTACACTACAGCGATGACAGATTTTCGATCCTTTCAAAAGGTCGCTCGGCTTTCCATCTATCTGCCTTAGAAGCCACTTACATCAAAGTTTCTCAACCAATCCTGTGCCGGCAAAAGGAGTTTGTCGACGCGCTGAAAATCTCTCACTAGCGCTTCTGTTTTTGATTGGTCGACACTTTTCGTCCAATCAGAAACTACTTCTCTTTTCTCTCTTCGCGCTTTTATAAGCGGTCTCAGCTCTACATTCTTTATTCTGACGATTCCCTTGACAAGTGTCAGACGAAAAGCTTCGGGAAATATGAAACCTCTGCTTCTGGTTTCCAATTTAAAAAAAATTAACAAAATTTTTTTATTAAAGATTTTTTGATGCAATTTTTTTAAACTTTCCAACACTTTTTGCAAAAACTTTGAGGGTGCTGCAGTTCCGAAGCTCCTCAACACCAGCCGCCACTGATGTTGATTTTTTTTTTGCTCTTTACTTATGTTTTCTGTGGAATACAGGACATCTGAAGACGTGTTGACCATTTTTTTGCTCTTCCAATCAGGCAGTTGCAAAAGCCATCCTGGTTTTAGAGGGCCACGAGCAAATAAAGTTGAAAAATCCTGCTATATGAGCAAAAAATATTGAAAGCCCTGTTTTAAGATTTAAAAAATGTTATTTAAAAATTTTCACGACTTTGCGTGCCGCATAAAACCACGTCGCGTGCCATGATTAGCACGCGTGCCAGCGGTAGCTGACCCCTGGCGTAGGTCATCCTCCTAAGCTAGTTTGTTGCGTGCTTTGATTTTGATAGCAACAGCTGTAAAAAAAACAGCTTCGTACAGATATGTCGTGTAAAATCTCCTAATTCTTCTCTATATTACTCATAATTTAATGTTTTTCAAATTTTAGCATAGCATATAAAACAGTCACCCCGAAAGTGTTTGTCTTACACTCTTCAAACGAAAAGTTAGCTAATGGAGCTCATTGTTAGAAAGGTTGATTATTTCTTTTGATTTTTGCCGTGAGAAATTTGCCGTGGGAAATTTCCCGACGGTTAAGAATCACTCCTTTAAGTCCTCATTAAAATTAGATTTTTTGAAGTTAGTTGTGAATAAGCAGTTATCTGTTTACTAACAGCAAGTTGATGGGTAAGGGATGTACATTTGTACAACTTCAAAGTAGGACAACAGTCACAATACAATAAGGGCGACAAGAGCTAATAAACCATACCACCGGAACTAGATATTAATACTAAAACCCAATGGAAGTGAAATTACTTCTGTAAACTCATGGTCATGCCGATAAATTGCATGAAGTGAGCAGAAGTCAATTGTATATGGTTTTAGAAAGGCTGTTTCCAGCCAGAAGGCAAGTACTATACATGCTGGCAACGTAAGAAGTTTTTCGAACAGTAATGCTGCCGGGCCCCGGTACTTCGTACCCCCTTCTCCCCTCTCTCACCAGCCCTGCAGTGCACACCACCTAATTGCAATTCTTTATTCACCAGCCGATGTTTTTATTTTATTTTTTTACTGGTCCTAGTGCTTTTCTTAGCTCAGTGGTTCCCAACCAGGAGTTGCTGCTGGGGGTCCGCGAGTGCATAGGAATTGACGAATTTGATCATCAGTATTCAATGAACTTCATTTTACGTAAGCACAAGGCAGCAATTTCAAGGTATGGATATAATGTAGTAGGCTGAAGTGTTTTTGTATTTGGCTAAATGCTGTACTTACCCTTTCCGCATGTCCAATTTTAGTGGGCTTTAGGCCTGCATTTCCTGGTCAAGTTTCTGCCTCATAATCAATTTTTTGATGTCATAGCTAAAAGTGATTAAGAGTTAATAAATCAGAAAATTGATTATGGAGCAGAAACTAGAACCAAAAACCACGGACCTAAAGCCCAGCTGGACATGTGGACAGGGAAATTGTGTAATCACTGATCATCATTCAACCTACCGGTACCACAGTTCAACGTTTTAGTGCAAATAAAACAACAAGAAGGCTACTCATTAAACTGCACCTGGGAACCTGTATTCTTTGAAGTTACTTTTCTGATGATTCTTGCATGTAATATGTTATGATTCGACAATTCGTAATTTAATTGTACATAGGCCTACTATATTGCATTTAAAGTCAACTATTTTGTTAAAATGTGCTTAAACGTAGTTTACTGAATTGTTTGTTTAGGGTTGGTCACAGAAGCCATGCATAGGGGTCCGTATAAGCTTAATAATTATGTGAAAGGGATTCGTGACTAAAAAAAGGTTGGGGGCCACTGCCTTAGCTTGTTGAAAAGCTTTACATGGACTAAACGGAGTTAATATTCGTTACCTGGTGAATGTGCTGCGAAACGATACCAGAAGGAGGTGTGTTGACCGAAGTTTACTTTTTGGGTTTGAAGCGTTAGGAACCGTGCCGTCGCAAAGAATTTTCTTATGTCCAATCGGTATTTTTATATTTAAAAATGCAGTTCTACCTTCGACGAACATGCGAGCTGGAGCAAAGCGGAGTTGAGGTTTGCTTGGTTTTTGTTATGACGCCGTATCACGCTGTTTGGCTCCACTTTATTGAACAACTTCTTTCCACTTGCTTAACGCAAACAGACGCAATTATTTTAGTTTTTTCTGCTTTACTTCTGAATCGCTTGTAACCTAAAACAAAATTTTAAGCCCTTTGTCTCTAGAAGCAGAAGTAACTGAGAGATTCACGTCACTTTGCGTTAAGCAAGTGGAGTGAAGAATTAAAGTGGAGCCATACTGCGTGATATGGTGTCGTAATAAAAAACAAGCACATGTAAAAGTAAACTTCTTGCCTTTCCACGCTTCATGTTTATGGTACGCCAGCACCGTTTTTTTACAAATGCATTTAACTTTTGGCGCATCACAGCCCACTAACTTGCACTAACGTTTTCTCGCTGCTGATTGCCTATGTCCATTAATTTAGGGACTTATACTTTGCAAAAGCAAGCACGGATAGGAGCAAAATTAATTAACAAAGTAAGAAAAACAGTATCGCGGTAGCCGCAGGGAAAAGTTGCTTGCTTGCACACTGCACCAGTTGTTTCATCGAACTACTACCCAAATTATGTTCAAAATTCAAGGTATAATAGAGCTGGGCACTCGGTACTTCTGAAGTAACGACGATGTCGATATTTTGCCAAGCACTGGTCAATTTTGCTAGGGCAAGTTTAAAGAAATTTTCTCGAAAGCTCATTTTTTGTACAAAATTTGTATCTACTCTCACATTTTACATCAGAATTGCTTTAAAATGTGGAAAAATTTATATGGTGTGAAGGTACATGAAATAACGGAGCGATTTTTGGAGTTTTCTTTTTCTTAAAATTTTATTAAAAAGAACTTTTCAAAACCTGTTACTATATTCTGATTCCTTATTTCATAACCTTTCCGACGGTATATGATAAGTGGGGTGTGTAAAGGTGAATAGCACTTTTAAAATAAAATGTTTACGTGCCTATCAAAATATCGCTATAATGTTAGGTCTGTCCCCTTAACAGTTATTAACGTAATAACTTATACCAATATTGGTAATAACTTGTCTATCTATGAAACTTGAGTATTTTTTATTAGATGCATGTAATCAATATTTTACGTATAGCCTACATCGGTGGTATTAGCTTACAGGGCTCCCAGAGTTACGGATTTCCGGCATTTTGCACTTCAAATCGACACCTACCGATATTATTCCATAAATGCTTTCCCCCCCCGCGTGCCATCTGCCGGGATTTTTTGCATTAGGTACTTGACTTTTCTCTCCTATGCATGCGTTTTTATACGAATAAGAAAATTGACATAATTATCTGCAGTGTTGTAAAGTCTCATCATGCTGCAGTGAAACGAACTCACAATTGTTAGATTGTTGACTTCATAAACCATGTTGACAGACAAGCAGCTCGCTTGTTATAAAAAGTTGCAGTAGCATAATTGTGACATCACACAATGTTGCATCGTGGTCGATCCCTGCGTAACTTGAAGTTATTGCTAGGGCCCGCTAAAGTCAAAAATTTTTCAGGACTTTGTTACATAATCAAATGTGTGCTAACGTTCGTTTCGGGTGTTCAGGAGTCTGTTTTGGTAGATTTCATAAGTCAAAATAAAGTCAAAACTTTGCATAAAGTCAAAATTTGTCAAAATTGTCTTTATCAAAAATTTCCTTACAAAAACGAACAAATTTATATTTTTTAAATATTTTTTACATTTTTGAGCTGCTATTAAAATTTGATTTTAAACTTTTAAACTTTTGAAATAGTTGCAATATTTGCACTATCGTCGCAATAATGCGTGCGGTGGTTGAGAAGGAAATAGCCCTTATTATGCATGAAACGTCAGTGTTGATGCATAAATACATAGTTGTTAGACAATTAATCTAATCCTATAAAAGCCTTGCGCTCTTTACACATGGTCTTTTAAGTCGTAGCTTGCGAAGCAAAGAATGCCAAAACAAGCCAAATCTTCTATAGCGAAAGTTAGGCAAACTTGCCACGAATATCCGGATGAGTTTTCGGCAACTCTTGCCGGCGACTTGCGATGCAACTTTTGCGACGTGTTAGTCAAATGCGACAAAACGTTTTTTGTGGAAAGCCACCGAAAAAGTAAGCAACACCAAGGAAAATTGGAGACGAAGAACAAATCTCAACGTAAGCAAGCCTTTTTACATTTCGATCAAGTAAACGTCAAGGAACAGGTTGTTTCTTCATTCGTAGCTGCAGATATCCCACTTC
Source organism: Trididemnum miniatum (assembly GCA_964006365.1). Lineage (NCBI taxonomy): Eukaryota > Metazoa > Chordata > Ascidiacea > Aplousobranchia > Didemnidae > Trididemnum > Trididemnum miniatum. The sequence goes on along the minus strand of OZ023240.1, from coordinate 8,666,221 downwards.
ATAAACTGAACCATCCTTCTTGAAAGTCTCTGTTTGCTAGAATGGGAAAAGTATTGCCTTTGGAGACTGCAGCCCGGGCATGTGTTGCTAAATTGGCATCCCAAAAAGAGGAACAAATTCAAGAATTACTTCGTGACAAAAAATTTTTTTGATTGGATGAAGCAGAGGTTGCTAAACAAAAGTATATTAGAGTGCTTGTGGGCAGCTTAGATGCTCCAAATCAGACATTCCTCGTTAATTGCCATCCACTTGACAGCGGTCGTAATGTTAATGGGAGTATTATTCTGCACACTGTGGATGACATATTGCGACAACTTGAAATAAAACACGAGAATTTTTCATTGTTCTTGACTGATGCTGCTCGGTACATGTCTTCGGCTGGAAAGACATTGAAGGAACTATACCCTTCTTTGATGCATGTCACCTGCGTTGCGCACTTACTACATGTAGCTTTGTCAATGATTTGATGCCTGTCTGAGAATCAGTATCGGGGTTCGCGTTTGATGTGGTAGGCATAGTCTATTTGTATTTCGTTGCACGATTGCGAAAGACTGCGTGCTGACATGTAATTTAGCAACGCACAACAAAGCGCTCTCGGGCAGCAACTTTGCTTTCTTGACTTGCTTGAGTAAAATGACCTACGAGATCGAGCTTGCACAGAAAAGCAAGGAGGTCAGTATCGTAATGTATTCTTTATGTAACTGGAAAATTGTTACGAATCAAATACCAGAGGAAGGTTATTGTTTGATCTACTGTGAGCCCTTGCTCCTGAGCTGTTGCTCGATTAACTGTTATCAATTATCAACATCAAGGTTTCTTTACATCGTTTTGCTGTCGATCCTTGTCTCGGAACTTGTCGGTGAGTTTAAATAATTTAAATAATGCGTTATGTATGCAATGGATGTGAAGATTAATTTCTGCCTTAATATTCGAATGTGTTCATGCTATGCTGGTTGCGCTGCTTTGGACTAGTTTGTTGTAGGTTATAACGATTCTGAATCGAGCTCTTGCTTATATGTTGTTGTAATTTGTGCTTTATCGTGACTGTTGGCGTCTAGCGTAGTGAATTATTGAAGTAGCTTAATTTAACTGTTTATAATTATTAATAGAAACCGTAAAAGACCAATATTCAACGTGTTCTGTATCGACCGTTAGACGACAAGGGTCTTGACACTCACTAAAGTCGTTACACTATATAACTGCGCTATGCGTGTGCGAGCTCATTTTAAAAACATTGATGAAGTAATAGCAACGATCAAGGCAGCAACAATCAAAAACAAAGATCGCAAGAAAGATTTTCATGATGCTGGTCTGCCATCTCCTCCTGACCCTGTAATTACAAGATGGGCAACTTGGCTTAGAGCTGCCTTATATTATAGTGAGAACCTTCCAGCTGTTCGTACCATTGTCAACAATTGGACAAGTGCAGGCCTCTTAGTCAGCACAGCAAAAGACGCTATCAATGTGGAAGGTTTGGTGTCGGACTTGGTTAAAATAAATCAAAACCGGACTCTAGCAGCCAACGTAGAGTTCTTAGAAGGAAGTGCCTGCACAATAACCAAAGCATACGGACTGCTGAAGAATATGCAATTCGATGATGATCCTTGCGCAATTAAAGACTACATTAACAAACGACTATCCAACTCTGATGTAGAAACAATAATAAACAGGGTTGCCAGGTTTTGCAGAGTAAAATATACCAAAATGTTTCAAATTATATACCAAATCTATACCAAAATATGTTATCAAAAATATACCAAATATATACCAAAATTTCGAAAAAAAATCATCAGTTTATCTGTAAAAATGAAAAGTAAGTGTTGCATTTTTGAATGACATAATTAATTTCTTGCTCAATCTCCCAACAGAAGTATTTTTACAATGAACATAAATCAGTTGTATTTGCTAAATACAATCAAGCTTTCATTACCAGTAATGCAAATTAAATAGACCAAGAAACCGAATCAAAGTTTCTCACGCTAAACAAAAAACAATAGTCACAAATACAACAGTTTAATTGAAATTAATCAACACTTCACAGTCCACGATTCTCGGCTAACAAAAAGATGTACTGCACAAAACTCATAGTTTCAAATAAACTAGCCCCCATTACTTGAAATTAATCAACACTTCACAATCCACAATTCTCAGGTAACAAAAAGATGTACTGCACAAAACTCACAGTTTCAAATAAACTAGCCCCCATTACTTGAATTTAATCAACACTTCACAGTCCACAATTCTCGGTTAACAAAAAGATGTACTGCACAAAACTCAGTTTCAAATAAACTAGCCCCCATTACTTGAAATTAATCAACACTTTACAGTCCACAATTCTCAGGTAACAAAAAGACGTACTGCACATAACTCACAGTTTCAAATAAACTAGCCCCCATTAGCCTACTTGAATTTAATCAACACTTCACAGTCCACAATTCTCAGGCAACAAAAAGACATACTGCACAAAACTCACTGTTTCAAATAAACTAGCCCCCATTACTTGAATTTAATCAACACTTCACAGTCCACAATTCTCAGGTAACAAAAAGATGTACTGCACAAAACTCACAGTTTCCAAATAAACTAGCCCCCATTACTTGAATTTAATCAACACTTCACAGTCCACAATTCTCAGGTAACAAAAAGATGTACTGCACAAAACTCACTGTTTCAAATAAACTAGCCCCCATTAGCCTACTTGAATTTAATCAACACTTCACAGTCCACAATTCTCAGGTAACAAAAAGATGTACTGCACAAAACACACAGTTTCAAATAAATTTCAAGTAAGTTCTACATATCATACAAATGGAGCCACTAGTAGTGTTGCCAATTATGTAAAACTGCATTGCTCAAATCCGTAGAAAGGATTTATTAGGTAATCCGGCAATTAAAGAGCTTTCTAGTAATCTTCAACATATCAGTTATATTAAATTTCTGAAATATACCAAACGCAAAAAAACACTACCAAAAGGCATAAAAATATATCAAATTTAAGGACATATACCAAACCATAATTTCACCTACCAAACGGTCCAAAAAATATACCAGACTTGTGAAATCTGGTATATAAATATACCAGTTGGCAACACTGATAATAAACTGCACCAACTTGACAATTGACCCAACAAGCTACGCACTATTGCAAAAAGCCCAGCCAACCTCTACTGCTATGGAGAGGTCGTTTTCTATGCTCAATAAATCACTGAGAAAAGACAGAAATTTTGATGTTAAGAACGTGAAAAAATGTATGATGCTGTATTACAATAAAACGTCCTTGTAATTATACTGCGTGGCTTTCGTTAAAAAAATCATAAACATACTGTTAGTGTACAGTACAGTTGCGATAGCAACGCAATTTTTGTATTACACACTAATTGATACCCTACACACCATGGCTCGTTATCCTAGGTTTTAACGTCATGCGTCGCTTTGTTGCATTAGCTTCAACACTGAGTAATTGAGAAAATGTTCGAAGTAGGCTACCTTTTTCTTTAAAAACTTATGTAAATTGCAGATTATAAAACATATTTAATTAATAAAGTGCAACAAGACATAAGTAATACGCGGAAGCGGTTAAGTCAAAATAAAATCAAAATTTTACTAAAATAAAGTCAAAAATATATTTTTTTAGGTCAAAAAAAAGGAATAGTTATTGCACTTGCGCGCTACCAACTAGGAAGAGCTTATTTTGAAGGTATGAAGACAGGGCTTATGAAAATGATTGTCGCAATTCAGATTCGGTTCAGTTTAAGTGGAAGTGATCAGGCCTAGGTTTGGTTTAAGTAGAAGTAATCATAGGCGCAGGCGGGGAAAGGCACGGAGCAATGCCCGCCCCCCTTTGGCCTTGTAATAAGGTGCTAAAACGTAATTTTTAGTCTATAATTTCTAAAACTAATAATAGTTGCAGCTTCCTTTCACTTATTTTAGCCAAGCTTCTGTTTTTAGACATAGCTGCGAGAATAGTTTTGCATTGTCCATTGTGACTGCGCTCACTGCACGCCCTTTTTTGATAAAAAAATGTGCTGGAATGAGTGTTTTTTTATGTGAAAACTTTAAAAATTCGCTGGTGGCTGGGGGCGTAGCCCCCAGACCCCCTCAGCTTTCGGAGGCTGGGGGTTTCGCCCCCAGACCCTCGATTGCAGCCCCCCTTGCCAAATCCTGAGTGCGCCATTGGAAAGTGATTGTCACATGTCAGAGCATTTTGTGTTTGCATAATACATAGTACATAAGATCTTGTTACAGCATATTATACAGTTAAACGCACTAAAAATTGCTTTTTTTAGGTAAAATATGTAAAAATTTTCACTGCCCCAACACTTAATTGGGCTCTGCCCCAACACCCCCTTGCCTCCGGCGGCTGGGGCTTTGCCGTGCCCCCCCCCCCCCTTTGGAGCTTTGCCCCCAGCCCTCTTGTCCCTCGACATAACCCTCCTGTTGCCACTTTCTGATCACCCGTTTTTTTCCGACTTTTTCACCATTTTTGGCTGGGAGCCTTGCTGGACTAGTGAGAATTTAGATTTTTTAATCTTTGTACTAATTTTTTATGTGATCTACAGACTCCCAAACTTTGTCTTAACTTTATTGATACATTCATCGTGCTGAAGCTGTATGAGCAGAGCGCAATAAAATTGAAAAAATAATTTTAAAGCTTGTAAATAGCTTTCTCCTAAGTAATGTTAAGTAATGTTTTTTGTTGTGAGAGCGTCTGCCACGTAGGAGTAGCGCACTAGGGGCTCCGTTTCGATTAAGGTCCAACCAAAAACTAGCAAAATGCAAATTGGTATACGCAGTTTCCCTGCTTGACGTTCACCATTGAAGAGATAGTGATGATAACTAACAAACCGCTAGGTACTGTTGCAAAGTTGGCATTAAACGGGATCTGCCACGTCAACTCTCCAAGCAGGCTCGCGATAACGCATGGGATAGCGTAGGTGTTTCCGTAGGAATTTGAAATATGAAGGTAAGTTTACCTAAATGCGATTTTTATCCGATTTGTTGCCGAACGAAATTTCTCCCGATTTGTGACGAATACTGTTGACAGAAACATCTTGCGCAGTCTTCGAACTCAAACGACTTTGCTCTTATCAATTGTTTTGCAAGCACTTTACAGTTTTTTCTAAAACGCCGCGCAAAGTGACGTAATCAGGCGACACAACCTATAACTGTTTCGTAGCTTTTGTCTCAAGACACAGCCTACGAAAAATCGTATCGCATTTTGTGCAACCTCACTTTTAAAGACTTGTAGGCTGAGAAAGGGCTGTGTTGAAGCGGTGAGAGATGTTTAATTTTTTGGGATCATGTATTACGAAAACATTGCATGATGAAACACATCGTGAACCTTTTTGGTGGTGAGGTGTTACAGCACCAACTTTGTGTTAGCAAGGTATCGAACCTGAGGACCTATAACGGCTCTCACGTCTTTAATATGTTGCGAAATCATCTGAACTTTTTAATTAGTACAGCGCGCTTCACACTGCACTGCAGCTTTTTATTTCCTAATTATGATGATTTTTTTTTGCTATTTTTTCAGCCACTTAATTGCAGCTTAGGAATTTTGTTGTAGTGAAGTACATGCATCATGGAGATGACCTAGTTAAGCATCGAACCCGCGAAGCCAGCTTCGGAGCCCAATGCACCAACCACTCGGCCAACTCCATGTGCCCTAATTATGATGATTACATTGTATTTCACCATCTGTGCACAGCTGCTTGAAGCAGTTTCCCCTTTTTTCTTAATTTGTTTCCTACACTGACTGGCGTGTCTACTGTAGATCAGATTAAATTGTGCAACGCCGAAGCTAGACACAAAATTGCTTTGGTTATTCAAAACTTCAGTTATTTTTTACCGCCTTACTGTTTATTGCCTCGCCATTTGGTTGAGATCTTTTGTTTCTGATTTTAAATCAATAAAGCCTCGTCTGAAAAGTCAAGTGCCTTTAAGAAGTCAGACATATTGCCAGGCGGTGAAGGTCCACTGGCTCCCAGTGGACATTGGAAATTCTGAGTATTCCCGTCGTTGTTAACATGAGGAGAATCGCCAGCGAACCAATGATATAATCCCGACGATTTTTTATAAGTTTTAAAACATTTTACAAAACTGTTGAACACAAAATTAGTCAATATTATTCCTGCTTGTCATTAATTTATTATAAATCGGAATTTCGGTTAAAAGATCATCATCAGTATTCTGCAAACACGCAATAAAAGTTTTTAATAATACTACGAAAAATCGTATCTAAGGTCTATCTTCCGACCCAACACGTGGAGCTCGCTTTGACTTCCCATTCAGCAGGCCACGTAGGACGACGTTGTGTCTTACTGTTGTAGCCTACCTTGGCCACGTGGGGAATTTAACTTGAGTGGTTTTCTAACATGATGGTAGGTACCACAAGAGTTAAATTGTTTTGGAATACGCTAATCCGGAGGGGTGCTTGGCTGATCAAGCTCAAGCATGTTGAAGGATGAGTGTATCTTAGCCTGAAGGCGGGTGATGAGGGCTAATAGCCAGAATCAGCGATGTTTCGCTCTATGGTAACCTAGAGTAATTAATTAAAATAGTGCAAAACCACGAAAAAAATCAACAAATTACTCTCAAAAACTCTGAAAGAACCTCAAACCAGGCCGACGCTCTAAAAAAACACCCGGAGCCTGAGATAAACTAACTCTACAAAACTTCAAGAGTCTAAAAATCTAACAAACCTAAACTAAGCTTCGGAAGGGTGAAGTAAAAAAAAAGTTTTTTAAATTAAAAGTCCCTCAAAGCTCACTAAGAAAAAAAAATCTGAACACTCTTACTCAACTAACAACTTTCCTCGGAAGAAGTCGAAAGGAAAATGTAGACCTACGTAAAAAATACAATACAAACGGAGGACTATGAGATCCTATAGGTAAGAAAAATAATAAAATTACGTGAAAAATATTAATTACGGTAAAACAAGGTACAATGAAAGAAATAAGACTAATAAAGAAGTAAACACTTCAACGATAAATGGTGAAAATGATGTTACTCATACTAATTTCAGCGTTACGTTAATGAATCCATTGACTCTCACATATATATGTCTTTCTTACGTTTCGGGGTTCACGTAAAAAAATTACAGTTTAGAACAGTGTGGTCCAAGACTAAGAGCATTAAGGACCGCATTAAGGTTTGAAAAAGTTTCGCGGGCCGCAAAGATAAAATCTAGATTTTACTTATAAGTTATATGGGCGGAGAGATTGTTATTCTAGCATTGACTCTATACTTTACTAAATGTCTTACGTTTCATGCTCGTTTAGTAGCGTTTTGTAATGTCGCTGAACGTTTAACTCTTTGCGAACAGATATTACTAGAAGACACACCAAACGTTGTGGTTTACCAATATTATTGACGAAGAAATATCTGTCCTCCCAGTTAATATTGAATTCTCCGTTTTCCTCGGACACTTTCTTTTGGCTCTCAAAAGACTAAAAGTTAGTACTCCTCACTAAATTTAGCAACTTTTACGCTGCGCATCTCGCTGAAGACCGTTTTGAAAAGGATCACATGACAGAATGCGAGATGTTGCATAACCTGCATTAATACGTAATAAATGGCTTATTGTGACGTCAGTTGCATTTCTACTTCAAAATGTTGCGTTCAAGCGCACTATTCTCGTCATTATTCTAAGCTTGCAAATTCCTCGCCTCTTAAAAAACCTCGTTATTAATGCGAACGAGGAAGTTTCCAAGCCTTGTTAGATACAAAACGGGCAACGAAGGTTGAAAGTGTTCGAGGGCCGCATAAAAGTGGTTTGGTGGGTTTGGACTACACTGATTTAGAACAATCTGATCTTTTTCGTCGCGTCATGTATGTCGTGTAATAGTGATGTCGGAAGCGTTTGAGTAAGGCTGCCTGGTTCGTGCTGTTATAATCAGTAAATTTGTTGTTCCAAAACGACTTGTGTGTGTGTGTATGCGGTCCATCAAATAGAGAATTTGTTTTTAGTCTGTCCTACGTATACGCAGGGGCCTATCCTAGGGGGGCCGCTGGGGCCGCGCCCCTCCCCGCAGACAAATGCACAAAACTTTCGTGATGTAAAGGTGATATACGTATAACGGACAATCTGAGGGCGAGACGATCCCTTTTTTTTGCTCTTCACGTGACTTTGGGCGGAAAATTGGACATCTGCGGACGTGTCGACCTTTTTTTTGTTCTTCACTTGACCTTGGGCGGAAAACGGACGGCTTCAAATTGCACTCCCTCTCCCCTTTTAAATTCCAGTGCACCCCCTGGTATATGTGATTGCATATTATGTGTTGGGCTGCATAATTTAGAAAATTTGAGCAGCATAAATTATAAAATTTGAGCAACATATTACAAAATTAGAGCAGCGTAAATTATAAAATTTGAGCTGCATAAATTATAAAATTTGAGCATTTTAAATTTCGAGAAAGATAAGTTCGAACACCGTTCTTGTTGACAATAAATTGCACAGTTTGAATCATGGAGTTACGTTGCCCGTGATTGCCGCATAAGGAGCATTTGTTGCTGGGTGAAAAATTGCCATTTTTCGTCTTAGATGTTAGAGTGGGAATGTTATGAGCTATTTGCCTGTGGTTGGTTGAAATAGATTGAAATGTTGCAGGTTTTTTGTACACAATGCAAGAGCTAGGAATAAGTCTTATATCATTTTGATTCAACTTAAATAAACTGGAAAAAGGTGAATCCCAGATTAAACGTTTTGTCTTATTTTCTTCTGGTTGGGTGATTTTGTGTCAGGACCAAAACATTCTTTCCAGTTTTTGGCTAAGGCGATAATGTTACTGCCAATATGTTTGCTGAAATTAGATTTTTGACGTTTAGCGTGCAGACGTTGAAGGCTGTCTATGTAATCTGATTGTGATTCATTGAATATTCATTGATGGCTGCTTTACAGAAATTGATGTTAATAGGGTGCAAAATATGTTCTAAAACTGTAATTTTAGAGGTGGTAATCAGGGTGTAGTGAAAAAATTTTTTTGTAATGTGGCAAATGGGCCAAAAATGGCTGGGCCAAAAATGACGCTGAAAATGGTTTTGGGATATTGCCCCCCCAGATGGCCTAGCAAACGGAACAAATACCCTTCCAAATGAAAAATTACCATATCTTCCTCACCGCTCATGCTAGAAGGTCGAGTTAGAGCTTGAAATTTGCGGAACTATACACTTTGATTTAGATCTGAAGCTATTGACGACCTATTCTTAACATCAAAAAAGCTTCATTTTTGAGGGGTGCAATTTTTGGTCAAAGTTTCAACTACAATTTTCCAAAAACCATGCTATTGCAAATATCATGGAGAAATTATATGGCAATAGACATTAATATTGGCTGAAATGAAACTGGTACACAAGCATATAGAAAAGTAAAAGCAGCCTAGTCAAACAATATAATTATTGTTCAAGGTACTCTTGGTCAGTGGACATCCAAGGAAAACATAAATCATCAAAATTCTGCACGTGAAGTTTCACCATCTCAAGTGAACAATTAGTTTCATTTTGAGATATTGAAGGTTACTCTCTGCTGAGCTTGTCATCACTGTTTTGCATATCCTGGTATAGGGTAATAATGTTGATTGTGACTCAGATCATCGACCACTTTTGGCGAAACTTCTGGAAAGCATGGGATTGAAATGCTTTTCAACTGTAAGATGAAGAAATATAATTATTGGATGAAGAAATATAAGATGAAGAAATATAACTTAGATTGAAATGCTCTTTAACTGTAAGATTTGTTGGTGTGAAACAACTCGTACTTGTTTTCTCAATAGGATATGCAAATGTTTAAACAATTGGTTTGTGGTACAGAATTTTAGTATAGCAAAGTATAGTGATTTCGTCTCGAAGCTCTTCGTCTAACACTCATCGGGAGAAAATCGTCAGAAATCAGGAAACTAAAATGCAAGTCTTATGTATCAAGAGAGAGAAAGAAAGAGAAAAGGAAAAAAAGGAGGCGGAAAAGCACTGATTGGCCAGTCTGATCAGCTTCGAAACAGCTGAAATGGTGAAGCCGCTCCTTGGCGTTTGACGCGTCGAAACAGCTGATCAGACTGGCCAATCAGTGCTTTTCCGCCTCCTTTTTTTCCTTTTCTCTTTTCTTTTTCTCTTTCTTTCTCTCTCTTGGTACATAAGACTTGCATTTTAGTTTGTTCGTCATGTCATGTCCCTTAACAGCGTTCAATCATTCGTGATTGAAAATTGTAATGGGCCGACAATTGAAAATGGCCTAAACAATATGTGTTTGCACCCGCTGTCCCGTACCTTTACCTTTTACCTTTCCTGATTTCTGACGATCTTCTCCCGATGAGTGTCAGAGGAAAAGCTTTGAGATGAAATCACTATACTTTGCGATATGCAAATGCTGTTGAAGTATTTGTTGCATCCATCAAAATGAATGAAAATATGGCAAAGAGGAAAAGTCGGAAAACTGGGCCATTAAAACTTGATCATCCAACCCACAACCAGGCGGTGGAAAAACATGCTAAGGTTGTGACTGAAGTCTCTGGTAATTGATAGGACATGGGAAAAGAGATGCGCTATTTCGTCAAAAATCGAAATCTCATGATCGTAAAAAAGTTCAATGCTTAGTAACAATTTGTGGTTGTACCAATAAACAATGATCAAGAGTAACTTGAATAATAATTATATTGCTTTATGTGGCTGCTTTTACTTTTCTGTATGGTTGTGTACCAGTTTCATTTCAACCAAAATTAATGTCTATTGCCATATAATTTCTCCATGATATTTGCAATAGCATGGTTTTTGGAAAATTGTAGTTGAAACTTTGACCAAAAATTGCACCCCTCAAAAATGAAGCTTTTTTGATGTTAAGAATAGGTCGTCAATAGCTTCAGATTTGAATCGAAGTGTATAGTTCCACAAATTTCAAGCTCTAACTCGACCTTCTAGCATGAGCCGTTAGGAATTTATCGTAGTTTTTAAATGTTTTTGGGAGAGTGGGGGGTGTTTGTCCCATTTGCTAGGCAATCTGGGGGGGCAATACCCCAAAACCATTTTCAGTGTTATTTTTGGCCCATTTACCACAAATGGAGAGACCACTTTTTTGAAATTCCAAAAAAAGTTTTTTTTTCACTACATTCTAGTGGTAATATTCCCAGCTGATTGTAAAAGGCGTGTAGGAATGTTAAAAATTGAAATTTCTTGTAAAGTATCTGGTGTAAGTTTATGCGTCTTTAGTAAAGGATAAGCATAACCAGGTGTATCACAAACAAAATGTTTGGCCAAGTTTCCCGGATTTTTTTGATACCCTGTACTTGTGTGTTTCTTTACCCCAATGGTGTGATTAAGCATAATGTCGTCTATAAAACCAAGTTTATGAAGCTCGATTGCGAAATTGTAAGCTGAGCGTACAATGTGGTTGAGATGGATACTACTATTGGTGGAGTCAAGATGGGTGATATTCTCAAAAATTCCAAGTTCTTTGGCCATAATTTTGCTTTACGGTAACCTTACCGTTTTTATTATGGGGCGCCGTTTGTAAACACAAGCTTGTGCAACGTTTTTCTGTTTATTCACATAAATAGTCAAAAAATAAATAATCAAAAATATATTTACAAATTCTTTTGTTCATTTACTAAAAAGTTTTACATTTAATAAATACTTACTTTAAAATAAATACACACAAATAAATAAACATAAAGTTTTGAGTATTTATTTTTGTAAATTTATTCATGCTTCTTTATTAAATAGCCATTTTGTTTTGTCCATATAATATAGTTTATTTTCTTCATAAATACCCAAAAATAAACACTCAAAAATAAATAGACAAAGATAAAGAAATAAATAAATAAAAACTTTTGACTATTAATTTCATGTTCATGAAATATATTATGCATAAGGTTGATTAGATACAAAAATTGCCTAGTCATTCTTTATTGCGGGTACAGGAGAAAGGATGAAATGGCTAAGGAAGGTAGGCAGGCCAGTCGAGCTGTTTCTTAGCTCCTAGGGTATACGAAATGGGAGAGTGAATACAGGTATTGACAGTAGTAGGACAGTTTGAGAAAAAAAGAGAAGCAATTAAACCAAAAAGGTTCAAGTAAAGCCAAGCAGTGAAGGACTGCAATGGTTTAACAGCGCTTCTTACAGCATTCCTAGTGTGAATTCGACGCTTACCCAGAAAAGATGACAGTTGACAGAAGATGGCAATAAGAATCGGAGTTAGGTTCAAGGTTATATGTAGGGTTGGGGTCAAGAATTAGGGGTTAGAATTAGTGTTTACAGTGTGACAAGTTCACAAGCAACTGAAGATAGTGGCTGCTGGTACATACTCTAGTTGATTGAGTAAGTAGTTTCAGAGCAAAAAAACAGCTTGACTGGCCTGCCTACCTTCCTTAGCCATATCATCCTTTCTTCTGTACCCACAATAAGGAATGACTAGGCAATTTTTGCATCTAATCAGCGTTCGGCATAATTTATTTTATAAGGATGAAATAAATTGTCAAAAATTTTTGTCTATTTATTTTTGATTGTTTATTTTTGACTCTTTATTTTTGTCTATTTATTTTTGAGTGTTTATTTTTGGGTATTTATAAAGAAAATAAACTATATTAAATGGACAAAACAAAGTAACTATTTAATAAAGAAGCATGAATAAATTCACAAAAATAAATACACAAAACTTTATGTTTATTTATTTGTGTGTATTTATTTTAAAGTGAGTATTTAATGAACGTGATACTTCTCAATAAATATACAAAAGAATTTCTTAATAAATCTACAAAAGAATATAAGAAGAATATTCGCTGAAAATACAAAAGAATTTGTATATTTATTTTTGATTATTTATTTTTTGACTATTTATGTAAATATACAGAAAAACGTTGCACAAGCTTGTGTTTACAAACGGCGCCCCATAAAAAAGACAGTAAGATTATAACAATCCCTGGGAGTTCCAAACACCATATAGCAGGGGCTACGAGATAGGTTATCAATTGAGACGCTGTTTAGTCTGTTTCTCAGTAAATTTAACTCTGCTTTCAAGATGCGTATATGCATTCATCTTATTCACACGTTTCCTAAAGTTCGTTGGCATCCTCATTCTAGTTCAGTTCAATTTTTATTCCCGTATGCTTAGAAATTCATACAAACAAAAAGTATAAATTGTTTGTTTATAAAAAACGGTGCCCCGTTTTCCGCTAACTAACAATTCAAAAATTAAATTGAATTGAATTAGTTTGAGGATTATTAGTCACTTTTCGGTTCTGCAATGTAAGCATATTGTGACTGTATTGTTTTTTTTGGATTAAACATCAATACATTGTTTGCGTCTATTTTTTCATGCATGTGTTCATTTATTATATTTTTTTTGCAATATAGGATAGTTCAAAAGAATGAGTATGACTAGTTTTAGATAGGAAAGCTTATCCTGCATTTAACGCGCGTGTCGCATAATTTTCTAATAGTGCATTTACCGCTACGTTAAATTACATTAGTATGGAAGAATGGAGTGGAATATGGAAAAAAAATTTGGTATGGAATGGAAAATATTTAGTATGGAATGGAAGAAATTTTGCTGTATGGAGTATGGAAAAATCGTTTTCCATTCCATTCCATAGCATGCCCTGCTTAAGGAAACGCTGGTTCAAGACCTTCTGCTAGATTAATGTAATCTGCTGCCTATTATTATCCTGTATGGATTTATTGTCAGTTGTATTCATGATGTTGTTTAGAATGGTTGGTGGTTTGATCAGACTGATGCTGAATACGTAGAATGAGTTAGCGATTGCATGGCATTAAGCTTCCACTTACGCAGGGAAATACTACATATACACAAAAGCTGAAAATTGTTGCGTTATATTTTGCCCTTGAGCAAGATTGCCCAGTAGCTGTTAGATTTATACTATTTTGCCAAGAAGAAAACAGCAAGGTATGGGTTTTGGTGAACTAGGCATTGAAGTGATGGAGAAAAATAGCTTAGGCTAGTTGGAACAATTATGTTACCGGTACTGATATCTCGTACAGAAAATTAGGCTTATTACGCAGTCTGTTATTTGAATAGGCTTGATCATGTTGAGCCACGCTATTAATAGTGTAAATTTTAATGCTCAAGGTGATTTTTGTCGACTAGTTGAAGAGTGGCGCTTGGAACGACTAGCTAGCCTTCTGTTTGCTTCCGTATGATACCGTCAATGTTCGATCCCTAATCGGCTCTTGTGGGTCCTTCTTTTAAAAAGGGACATACAGTCATACGAAAGCCTTTATCGTCTCCAGAACGACTAGCCATCGCACTAGGGTAAATTTGCTATTGCATTAAGCAACTTGTCTAAAGTACCTTGTCATTATCAAAACACTGTTGCACCAAATCGCTTGTTTGTTTTGAAATGAGTGGATCAAACTTTTAGCAAAAGTGGCTCTGCAAATTGCTATTGAGCTAAGCATATTGAGCTTCATTATTCCTTCTATAAAGTGTTGCCTTTGCGAAACACCAAATGGCGGAGTCAATCAATCAGCTTTCTCATTATCCTGTTGTCGAACGTTTCAAGTTTTATCGTATCACTCCTTGATTCCCTTTGTTGTTTTTAGGTTTTTGGCTTCTGAAGATTCTTGCGAAACGATTGCCTATTCCTTTAGGACTCACAAGTCCACGGTTTGTAGCATTATTCGTGAGGTCTGCAACTCAATATGGAAAACCTTGTCTCCCGAATACATGCCGAAACCCACAAAGGATTCTTGGAAGCAAATTGCGAACGATTATGCGCAACGGTGGCAATTTCCCAATTGCGTAAGAAGCATCGACGGAAAGCACGTCTTCTTGCAAGCACCAGCGCATTCTGGCTCTTTGTTTTATAATTACCAAAAAGCGTAAAGCATAGTTTTACTTGTTGTAGTTGACGCTAGTTACTATTTTGTTTGTGTTGATAATTTGTGCGTACGGTAAGCAAAGTGATGGTAGTGTTTTGTCCAATTTAGAATTCGGAAAAATGCTTCTTGACGATACTTTACATTTACCAGACCTTCCCCTTTTCTGGAAGAAGAACCTATTCCTTTCGTATTTGTAGGAGATGAAGCATTTCCGCTGCGTCATAATCTGATGCGTCCGTTTCTTGGAATTGGGTTACCTCTTGAACGTCAAGTCATTAACTAACGATTATCTAGGGCGAGTCGCCTCGTGGAATACGCATTTGGAATAATGAGTGTGAAGTGTCGTGTTCTTCGCCGTCCCATTATATTAGAGCCTTTCAATGCTGAGTTAGTTGTGCAGGCTTGCACAATTTGCGTAATCGCCTTCAGTTTCATTCCTCTGAAAGCGAAAGGTCTATCGTTGATTATGAAAGCGAAGATGGCATGGTTTACCCAGAGTTGTGGACAAGAAATGGAAACGATAGCAACGGAATGACAAACCTTAACAGGATAGGAAAAAACCACACAGGAAGATCTGCTCGAGGGCGACAAAAATTTTGTGCCCATTTCAATATCGAAGAAGGCAGGCACTGCATTGGCAATACGGTATTTCGCACAGAGTTTTATTTTAGTGCATTAAAAGACATTTTATTTTGCCTGCTTGCCCATCTGTTGAATGATTTCATTAAATGATTGTGTTTTTGAAAACGGTGTTTCAGATTAACTTTAACATGCGTTGATTTTGAAGAAATAGACTAGTTCAAGGAAGGCACAACTAGTTACTACTTTTCAAGGAAGGTACAACTACTTCTACTTCAAGGAAGAGCACAGGATTAGCGATAACAATTTTAGACTAATTCACAAACATAAATTTTACAAATCTTACCTAAACCACAAACGCAACATGGTCGCAGCTTTTTATGATCACTGATCGAAATCTAAGCTGAATATCGTGTTATCTCCTCCAGCGATGATTGCCCATGATTGTTGCTTAGTGTGACAGAAAAAAAAAATGATCAAAAACCTTCGTTTAAACTTAATTGTCTCCAACTTAGAAGCACGAAAATAGTTGTTTCTACGCGCTACGCGTCTTGAATAACCTATTCTGAAATTTGCAAAACAACCAGTTTTACAAAATCCTTACAGGTATTTCACCAATAGTAGTAGTAGTCATTTATTGTCGAGCATTAACACATATACAAAAAACAATAACCAGCACAAGTTTAGCTGGTTTTTATTAAACGAAATAATACAACTTCAATAGAGAAATCTTAACAGGACAACGAACTCGCAGTTGCTGAACTTGGTCTTTTTTGCCGGACTCCAACTATCAAAATCCCCAAACTCTTAACTCGATTTCGAGAAAACTTGACTGAGGTTTGAACTCATCCTAAATTTGACAAACTTGCTTGGACTTGGCCTAACCCCGAAAAAAATACTTTAACTTGGCATAAACTCGGTAAAAATTACTGAACTTGAACTCACAAAATCAAACATGAAGATTTTGCACTCGGCTTACAAAGTTTTAATGAACTCGAGCTTGAATTCGAAATTTTGATAGTTGATTGTTAAAAATGGTGGCAAGTTCGCAGCCCTGGATCTTAAGTAGTCATGTGGTAGCAACAGCTATTATTTTCAGAAATTTTTCAACAAAAGCCTATACTGTATCAGGCCTACATGATAATTTCCGAACATATCTTTCTCAAAAATTAAACTGCTCAAATTTTGTAATTTATGCAGCCCAACTCATAATATGCAATCACATATACGTAGGACAGACCAGAAACAAATTCTCTATTAGATGGACTGCACACACACACAAGTCGTTTTGAAACTACAAATTTTGTGATTAGGACAACGCGGACCAGGCATCCTTACTCAAACTCTACCAACATCACCATTACACGACATACATGACGCGACGTAAAAGATCAAATTGATCTCGCTACTTATTTGCTAAAGATTTGTTTTATTAGATGATTTTTTTCATCTTTCCACAGTATTTCTCGGATACTGTTGTATTGTTTAATCTATTTCAACTGTACAGTGTTTTCCTCGGTATTTCTCCGAAAATTTTGTACTACAGCACTTTAATTTAAAGACTCTATAATAGCGTGTTTGCAGAATACTGATGATGGTTGTTTAACCGAAATCTATTTATGCCAAATTATTGTAAGCAAGAATAATGAAACACATTGTTAGTGTATGGGACTCGAGTTTAGTTAAGAGTTTTTTAATGAAACATAATAATTGGAAATAAGGGAAACAAACAAATGGCAGCATTAAGTAACAGATGGGAACATTATTAGATAATAAATGCCCCATAGAATAGAAATTACAAAGAAATTTTCGAAAATGGTAGCATTCTGAATTGTAAGACCAACGTGTAAATTTGTATACACGCACTGTTAGCACTTTTGAGGAATATTTGAAGTTTGCTAGATATCTGAATCTAAAACGTCCACTTATGCAGTTACCACGTTATTTTGCTGGATTACTCGTTTGTGATCAAAAAAGTAATTTGCATCTCCCTTTGAGCTTTGCGTCATAACCGGTTCACGATCTAAAACGTCTTAACTGCTGCCTTATTGCGAAGCAAAAATTAATGATACCCTGCAACAAATGAAGCTATTTTGGTGGTTTATGAAGATAATAAAAGGCAAAGAATGCACTGTTGATGCGTATATATATTCTTTACTATTGCCTATTTTCAGGAACTTGGACCTGATGTTTAATGCTGATCAAGAACAGTCCGACACCAGTTCGTTACCACCACGATCACCAAGACGTAGCCAAAAGGACGATCATTCAAAACGATGGACTGGGACCGGGCATTGCTCTACTCAACCGGAGAATCATCAACATCACGTGGAGAAAGACGATAAAGTTGTATTAGAAGTTTTGACCTCTGCTTTTCAGCAAGCAGCAGAACTTTCCACTGAGTCTGCTAGTAGCAATTTTGTAGCTGGATTGAATCGTCTTCATGAAATCTCAAAGAAAATTAGTTTGCCTGTCAGGGAAAACACTTTATCTATGTCAGGTGGTAATAAAAATGATGAACGATATGAAAGCCGTAATAACCAACAAACGAAAAGATTAACTTCTACTAGCTCTTTTGATCGTTGTAGTCAATATGACTTTCACATGCACGGGGAAGTTTTGAAACCGTCAGAAGCTCCCTGTAAAGAAACTCCAACTGGCTATGATATTCCAGGAGTTGTTGAACACGAAAAAGAATCAAAAGACGGAGGTCTAGAAGGTTCGGTTGGTTCGCAAGAGCAAGATTTTTTTTTGCAAGAACACGAAAGTGAAAGTTTTTCGAGTAGACCACAACGGTTTGTAAAAACTCTGTCACCACAAGTCTCTGTACCATATGTTTCAGCCGGACGAGGAAACGATGTTTCCAATAATTACTCTTTACAAAGTTGCCCTGACGCTGCTGAAGCTTTTCGTTCCTCAGATAACACACGAAGCAATTCAACTGTGGTAACAGGTAATGCTACGCAAAACTACGATAAGAGTCATCAGGAATTCATTGACTCGCACACTTTTGTAACCACTCAAGATATCAGTCTATTGCTGGATTCGGTCTCTTCTCGAAATCCTAAACGCTCTTCTCGTTCAAATCATACTGAAAGTAAAAATGATGGACAATCATCTGTTTACGCAGATCAAGGTAATCAAGATGAATCGTGGAAGTCTTTGCCAACATTTTTACCCGAGGGTTTATCAGATGTGGATAATATACCATGTACCACAAATGAGTTTTCTACTTTTAGCGTAGTTACGAACAATACCGAAACCATTGCAAATGATACTTCCGTGGAAATAGATAAAAGCAAACCAAAACGAATCAAGCGCAGAAAAAAGAAAAGCAACAAAACTTCTCTTAGTCCTTCGAAAAATGAAAGAGAAAGACACGATAAAGTGTGCAAAACGCCGAAAGAAAATTTTAAACACTTGCGGAGACCATATGGAAAAAATAGAAGAAAAGAAACAAAAAAACTTGCTATTGTGGATAGTGCTTCTGTTGAAAGAAGTGAAAATACTCCCAAGAAAAGTAAGCTTTGGAACTTGCTTACAGCAATGTCAAAGCAAACTGCGTTTGGAAATACCTCCAAAGACAAGAAAAAAGCCGTAAAAATTGAATCTCGAAAAGAAGCAAAGCGATGTGCTGAAAACTCTTCGTCTTTGCAAGATTCGTCTTTTACATATGATTCTTACATATCCACCACTACTAATGTAAGTCGCAGAAGAAGCAGAGAGGAAAAGGATTTTCAAAGCATCAAGTCTAATGCGCCTGAATCTAAAAATTCAAATTTTATTTCGTCCGCTACGGATTGCAAATCAATAGATAGAAAAGTTCCCCCCATTCAGTCTAATAAGCCAGTGTTTGCTGTAAAAAAAGATGAACCACATCATCAAATTCAAGACTCGAACCCTGATAAGGTCATGTTAAAAGAAAACGTGAATCCAGTAGATGAAATAGGAAGCAAGCAGATTGAACAAAAGTTGGTACAAATCGATGATGGGCACTTAGATGGAGCTGGTGAACAAATAAACAGGATGGCAAAACAACCAGAAATGACTGTGGGGTTTATTGAAGATGACTATGCGCCTAAACTTGAAAAACAAAGAGAATTTTCACTCAAAAGTTTTCGCAGTTTTCCGGTTGATCAAGTTAGCTCAAAAACATTTGGAGAAATGAGTGAGCTAGATGTTGACGAAGAGTGCGAAGAAAAAACAAAATTTAAAGCAAATACCACCGGTTCTCCAAAACTTCATTTTAGTTCCTTTCGAACAGAAAGAGATTCACTTGGTAACAAGCAATCAACCAACACTGAAAATAAACTTGCTCGCAAAATGAAAAAGAAACACCCTGCGAGAAAATTTGGCGCATGGGACGCACATAAATCTGCCAATAGTGAAAGTGGGCCAATGGGAATTATATCAGCCCGACTACGGCAAAGTGAAGTTAAGACAATTATGGACGGACAAAAAGATGATTCTCGCAGTGTAACGTCGGCAAAAAAAAGAGTAACAAAACTTCCGAAAGCACAAGTGGTAAAGGAAGTCAATCAAGCTCGTGACGTCACGAAGAAACTACGTTCCTTAAAATTAAGAGGAGTAACTGTCAGTCAAACATCTAAGCAAACACTTGAAATAAATTTTGATGGAAAGCAACTTGGGGAAAAACGAGATGGCACCGACTGGCTAGACGACGTAGTGCTCGCATTGCTAAACAAAGAAACTAAATCTAAACTAACCAGAAAAGAAGTTTCAAACTTGACGAAGAATTGCAGTTATGCTTACCGTCGTCGATTAACTATCGATGCTTTGAAAGAGAATTGTTGCGTCATTGTAGTACCGTTATTGGTCTTGGTGTTGTTGCTTGCAGTTTTGTTTGGTTTTCTATTTTCCACATTCGTCGCACCAAAGGAAATTGATCCTGCGGAAACTTTCAGTCCCCGGAGCAATGCTTACCTAAACGCCCAAAGTGCATCACGCGTCCCCATTACTGGAATACTTCATGTACTGGAAATTCCAAGTGAGTCTAGAGTTTTAAGTATACTGTAACATTTTTAGGTCATACGCAGGTTCAATATATAAGATATGAACGTCTTTCAGTGCGGCAAAATTTCTTCAGTATAAGCTCAAAGTTCATAGTGATAGAGAAGACGTTTGACCTAAAGCAATATTCTCAGATTTTTTGATGAAGTATGGCATTGTAACTTAGGGTACTTGTGATGTCATAATAAAGTATTTTACAAACTTTATTATTGAATTTGGGACAAAAAATATTAACCTTGCGCTATTTTATGTATCCGCATATGATCGTTTTATGCATATTTATTATACGTTTATGTTATAACACACATACAGTAAAAGTTCACTTAGCTTTGGAAATATCGATATAATGACAGGCTTACTTGCTCTATCGCTTTTTTAGTACTAACAGCATAGTGCCACAATCCTTGACCGATTGTAAATTAGACATAAATCACGGTTAACCTTTGCGTACGCACAAATGTGCTCGTAAACGTAAATATATACAGTACCGTAGAGCGGTACAGCGCTGTTTCGGGCTATTAGCCTTCATCAGCCGCCCTCAGGTAAGACACATTCATCTTTCAGAACGAATGATCTTGCAAGGATCACTCATCCCTTCGGATAAATTTATCTTAAAAAATTTAACCTTTGTGGTACGTATCCACTCGTGTGGTTACGTCATCGCGCTGATCAAATCCTTGCTTATTTAGTTATCGTAGATATACAGTTTTGGTGCACATCGATAGAGTTCTGCAGACTCTTTACCCATTCGTGTATCAGTTTATTTAACTTTAAGCTATACTTAAAATCATCACTTTTATTTTTTAAGTGTGTTTAATTTATGAAAGATCTACTACCATTATAAATTAATTGATGACCTGGTATGTTCGCTTTGTTTAATGAAGCGTGAAGCTCTGCGATTTTAAACTAGCGTTTTAGGTTTGCGCCTGCGAAACGCAGCTATTGTCTTTATATCCTCAGTCAATGTCAAAGAGCAGGCTTTTTACTCATATAGAAATTTTAACGACAATTTTAGTATTACAAGTTTGGTGTAATTTAAAGTCGGTAACTTTACGCATACATCTTTTTGGTTGCCGCGTCTTAAGCTGTTGGGCTTCACGTATCACCCAAGCAAATGTTTAGCAAGCATGGATCCCGCAAAAGTGGTTACTCATGGGTTGCACGGGCTCCTTTTTTCTCGTACTCCTTAATCTTTGGCTTTATACTTGGGGCACAAACAAGTAAACTTGAAAAACGTTTGCGATTGTATTTTGAGATCTTTATTGAATTAGCAACAACCACATCAAGATTACTTTTCGGCTTCACACAAAACACGAACCCGAAATAGCCGGAAAGTGTAAATACCGAGGAAGCTGCAAACAGGTTTTCAGGTCATCAAGTCAAGAAACAAAAGTATAAGTAAAAAAGTCTTTGTGTCGAATTCGATCGATTTCTGCGCAAAAATAGAAATTTCTCCGAATACTGCAAATACGAAAGAAAAACTTTGTTGCAGCCTAATAAACAGTATATATCACTTCCTTCATGTTTGTTGATCTTGCATGATTGTTTTTAAGTGTAACCATATAATATGCATTTTACAGAAATAAAAAATTTGCAAAAATATGCTCAAGACTGGCAGAGATCTCCAGAAAATCGGGAGGCGATTCGGGATATTTTATCAGATGCTATTAAAGAGTTATACGAAAAGGCAGGACTTTTAATGGACCAAGTGATGGTTACAAATATGTCTCTTTTTGCCAATTCCAACTTGATTGTAAGTTTACAGCCGTGCCTACAGTATTGATGTTATTTACAATTAGGATACCTGATTTTGGCATCGACTGGCTTGTTAATCCAATTTAATTGTTTACTCTGTATACCACAGCTTATTTTTCTTATCACTTGTAATACCCTAATTTACTCTTCGAAATACTGCAGTAACGATATTTATTGACTTCGTGGAAAAAAAAACTTTGAACTAAATAATAGTTAGGCGAGAAGTGACAAAAATGGTGTACGCTTACATCAAACTGATCAATCGCCGTCTTTACTGATTTTGAAAAGATTGAAGAAATGTAGTCGGCTTATTTAAAAAGAATTTATAAGTATAGGTAGCATATTTTTTCGGTATTTACTGTTAAAATTGCCGGAATAAGTTTTTTTTTAAGCGCAATTTTAAAAGAATCACAATTCCTCAATTGTTACATGAACTGTTAATCTTTTTTTTATGAATTGAAGGTCTTAAGCTTTTCATATTTATTACACCAGGGGTGTGCAACATTTCTAGTCGGTGGGCCATATAAACAACTCAAAAATCTAGCTGGGCCACTCCAAAATTTTAGTTTTTCCGTTTTCGCAACGAACTAAAAATTTCTCACAATGTAAAATATTATTTGTGTAACATTTTAGCGGGACTTTTAGAATTTGATGTTCTTGCTTAGTTTGTTAACATCAGCCTTGACACAGGTTGTAGCAACCCGTTTTTAACTTTTCCCAACGACACAAGTAAACTTGCCAGCTTGTTCTCTACACTGTCCATTTATCTGTTTATCGCTGAGCATCAAGCAGGGAAGCTGTGATAACCTATAATAAAGTCTCTGATTTGTCTGGACTTGGCATAAATCCTAGTCGACAGAGACTTATGTTGTATCGGCTATCTGAGACAAAACACTAATAACAAATGAACTGAAAAAAGAATGGCGGCTAACACCACTTTCTTCCTATTGCGAGTAACACATTGTAGTACGTAACGTAAATTTTTCAGACACAGCTGATAAGTGAACGAGTCTAAACCACAGAGCAAAAGAATGCTTACTTCGCGCACAATCATAATCAAATTACTGCGCTAAGCTATAAAAAAGATTCACAAAGTGTAAATCGTCACTTAAATTTAACGGTCGGACTATGATTTTATGCTTTGAAGGGGAAAAATGAGAGTGTTAATGAGGGCCATTCTAAATGGCTTGACGGGCCGGGTAGTGGCCCGCGGGCCGCCTGTTGCACACCCCTGCATTACACGATAATTTAACCAAATCGTACTGAGGCTGCTCAACACTGGGCCAATTCATATACTGCTATTTTCTAGAGCTTGCTAACCCTTATGGTTTTTCAAGGTTATTTCTGATCGCCACAGCAAAAAGCCTGCAGTTATTCAATATGAAATTTACCCAACTAGAGATCAAAATGAGCCATTACCTCTGGATGACATCATGCGCAGAATAGAAAAATCGCTTAGACATTCAACTGATTGGCAGTTTGATCCAAACTATTTTGAACTTTCGCAAGGAGATATAACCAAAAAGGCAGTTTCACTTCAGTCTTTTCTCTCGAAAGACGTACCACCTTTGGACATGTATTCGTCGGAAGGGGGCTATTCGTGGCAAACAATTTACAACATGACGTGCCCGAAGATCCTTACCCAGTTAAATGTGCGTGTTTATCCACTTAATTGCAGACTAAATAAAGTTAGCCCAGTTAATCAAACATGTAAGTTTTTCTGTCCAGATGGATTTACCTTACTGGGAGACGAGTACACGGTGTGCTTAGCTAATGGCATATGGAGCGGAAGACAAGCAAACTGTTTGAAATCTTGTCCCGCTTTGCCGTTTCTACAACATGGACGCATTTTCCCTTCATCATGTATTCACACCAACTCTACGACAAAGGTTCTTTCTGGGACTCGATGCATGCATTTTTGCCGAGAAAACTACCAACGTTTTGGAACTTTCTATCGCAAATGCACAAAAGAAGGAAAGTGGTCTCATTTAGAACCAGTGTGCAAGAAACAGTGTTTGAAATTGAGGCCACCCCAGTTTGGAAAGGTTTTCCCTCTTCGTTGCAGCTTAGATAATTCTGTTGAAGGAAATGTTTGCATCTTTTTTTGCGACGAGGGTTATGGTTTGCAAGGAGTAACCTCAACCACATGCGATAGCAATGGAAGGTAAACTACTAAACTTAAAAAAAACTATGCCGTTAAATTTGATTTTAATTTTATTAATGTTCGCGACTCCATTAACTCTAAAGCGCAGGACAGTTGTCTATTTACAGGAACCTTGCTCAGGCAAAACAAATTTAAATTATAGATTGTTATGGTTCAGGGATGGGCAACCCCTGGCACGAAGCCCGACATTTGTGTTACTGTAAAAAGCAAAATTTTTCTGATACTGTACTAAAAAAAGCAAAAAAAAAAAAAAGCAAAAAAGTACTAAAAAATACAAAATAAAAAAAGCAAAAAAATTTTAAAAACTTTTCTGATACTAAAAAAAAGTTCTGCTATTACTGTAAAAAGCAAAATTTTTCTGTGATAAGGACCTGAAGAAATGGATCGAAAACGTTCAGTTTTTTAACAAAAATACAATTAATTTTAAATTTGCTGGCGATTTCAACTTTATGGTATAGAAAAAGTACCTCTTTACCAAAGCTTGAGTTCAATCCGGAAAATCTAAAATCACGTGATAACGCTTGACAGTTTTATAAACACAGAGTTCAACGACTTTGTTTCAAGCTCGGCTACAGTTTGGTATGCGCCGTAACAAATAAGAACTGCGATAATCACACAATATTTAACAGTCTTAGTCTTATTTTCTCTCAGTTCTATCTCAATTTCTTGAAAGTCTATCCCTGCTTTCTAAAATTATTGCAAGAAAATTTTGTTTCTTTTCGTCCGACCACAACAGGGTTAAGGTAAGTACCCGAACAAAAGCGCTTATGACATTGATCGGAAGTAAGTGTTATCACACTTAGAAGTAAGTGTTATCACACTTACTGTTCTAATGAGACCAAGTTGTTCTCATTTGAATAAACCAAAGTTTTTGAGACGTTTCGGAACCCGATTCGGGTCGAACCAAATTAGGAAAATTTATAGCGGAAGTAGCTTTTTGATTTTGGGTTCCTACAAGTATATTTTGGGTCTCTACCAGTTTATTTGGGGCATCTCACCCTTTAAAATAAGGGGTGATAAACTCTCTTTTAAACTGAAATTAATCGCTGTATTTGTTTTAACTTAGGTGGTCACAGAATGTACCTGGATGCAGAAGCGCTTGTCCCTATTTGACTCCAGTGGCAAATGCAACTATATACCCTCCTAGATGTGGTCAATCTTCAGCATTTGAGGGATTGACTTGTCACTATTCTTGTGAAGATGGATACCAGTTAGTTGGAGTTCCGACTAGATCGTGTGGAGGTGATAAGTGGAGCGGAAGCGCGCCTCGGTGTGTTAGAACTTGCATGCCTTTGCCAAGACTATCTCATGGAAGAATCAACCCAACGTCGTGCACGGTAAAGCCACAATTAGCTTTAAGCACGTGTGGATTAGCTTGTGATAACGGCTTTATATTAAAGGGTAATGAAAGTTTAGCTTGTTCGACAGATGGCTTTTGGAATGAAACGCAACCAGTTTGTATTGCCAAATGTCCCCCTTTAGAAACGAATAAAAATGGTTTTGTCAATTGTTCAGGAAACATGGAAGGTTCAACATGCGAGTTGCACTGCCTAAAATTTCAGCAAATAAAAGGCGCTTTATCTGTCACTTGTGGCAAAGATGGCACTTGGAATGAACCATTAGGAATCTGTTTAAACACTTGTCCAAAACTTGGAGTTCCAAGTCATGGCTATGTTAAGCCTACAGAGTGTTCCACTGGCGTTAGCTTCGTAAACGACTCGTGCAACTTCTATTGCTCAAAATCTTACGGCATTTTTGGATCACTTACCAAAACCTGTTTAAGCAATGGCACGTGGTCTGGAAATCACACTGAATGTGTATATGAAAACCAATTTTTTCTTATTTTAGAAGAACACAATATTCATGTGTGTTTAACAGCAAATGATCCCGATGCGCCAAAGCCGGAAAAACAATATTTTGCTTTCTGCACTGGAAAAGCGTTTGATTACTGGTCTGTGTACCAGGAGCATTTAATAAAAAACTCTGGTAATGGCAAATGCCTCGGGTATGATTATCCAAACGAAATGGCGCCACTTGCATTTTTGAATTGTAACGCGACAGATCCGAAACAAATTTGGGATCTTTCATCAGATAAAGCTTTGTTAAAACTAAGTTACTATCCTTACTATATTTGCTATGGGTATACATCCGCTAAGGAAGTAGTTGCAAGTAGTGAAAAAAACTGTTTTTCTGACTGGATGCTTTATAATCCTGATACAAAATCGAAAACTACTTTTTTTGGTGCACTTAATGACGGTAAATGTCCTGCTTTAAAAAAGCTATCTAAAGGAAAATGGCTACCTGATTCTTGTTGGAAGCAGTCCTCGACAGATGGAGCCGCTTGTACGTTTGTTTGTGCAAGTGGATATAGTATGCTAAATCACGTAACTACAGCAACATGCAACTATGGTATATGGAGTGGTGATATCGAACCTTCTTGCGTTCAGTCGTGTCCTGCTTATAATCAATATTCACTTATGAACGGAAACATAACTCCAGAGTATTGTTTCCTCACCAATTACGTACAAAGTGGAAACACCTGTTCGTTTTCATGTGAATTCACCTTTACGCTCGTGGGAGAACCGATAACAACTTGTTTGGCGGACGGCCAATGGAGCACGCCTGCACCACAATGCAAAAAGTTTTGCCCTCCTTTATCAGCCCCCATTAATGGAAAAGTGTCAGCGACTCAGTTATGTAAATATCCGCATGCTTCTCAAGAAGTGGGGTCAATTTGCAATGTTGTCTGCAATGATGGATATGTTGTGCAGGGCTTTGCAAATAGCAAGTGTTTAGCAAACGGAGCTTGGAGTGTTGCAGACATTATTTGTGTGAGAGCATGCTTTAAGCCGAAATCTCCGCATATGGGAAACGTTGTTTGTTCTGAAACAAGATCCTTGCATGCTGTTGGAACCACTTGTGACTACAAGTGTTATGATAACAGGTTCCTAAGTCCTGACATACGCAACACGTCGTGTTTGGAAAATGGAGCGTGGAGTAATAATCCTCCAGATTGCCAGAAATTTTGCCCTGGTCTTACTGCAGTTTTGCATGCTCAAATTGAACCTGCCATATGTGCAGAACCAAATGCATCACTCTCAAAAGACTTTAAGTGCCGTTTCTTATGCGATCACAATTATACGTTGGAAGGAGAAAGAAACTTAGTGTGCCTATCTTCGGGGAAATGGAATAGGGTGCCACCTGTATGTAAACCTGGAAAAAATTTTCTGCTTGTCCATGAAACAAACACTGCTCCCATTACATGCATAGCAGTCTTAGAGTACCCTTATCACAACGATTACGAAGTCATTGCACTGCCATTTTTAAAATGCAACAGCTCAGACTCGTTACACTTATGGTCAGCAGATTCAATTGGGCGAATTAAAAATGTTGCTACTGGATGGTGTCTTACCGCCACTACCAACCCTGAAGAAAAAATGTTGCAACTAGAAGAATGTGATAACAGTCATGAAAATACTCAACGATGGGAAAGCGTTTTAAAAGGACAATCGATATTTTTGCGCTTAAAGCTGAGCAACCATTACTTGCAACACAAAAATGGATACGCATTTGTTTCAAAACAATATAAAACCGCCGTCAAAATAAGTTGGAAAGCGTACGATTTATCGAATAACCACGGATCAGTATTTGGCATGGTGTATGGTAAGAACGCTGGTACTTGTCCCAAACTTTCTTTGCCATTTGGTACAAACGTTCGACACTTAGCCTGCCGAGTACGGGTAAATGTTGGAACTTCGTGCTACATCACATGTGATCCCGGCTATCAGTTGCGCTCAGGAGCGACGTCAACAATTTTAGCTTGTGGAAGTCATGGAGTTTGGAGAGCCACCGATATATATTGTAAGCAACGGAAATGTCTTCCACTTCCAACGCTTCCAGCTGCCACTTTCATTAACAATAAAACATGCACCACTCGCAGTTTTAATGCGTTTTCAAGTTCTCATTGTACTTATTCTTGCGCATTTGGTTATTACTTGAATCTTTCTTTTGGGGCCACTGGTTCTTTATATTGTTTAGGTCAAGGTCAATGGAGTGAACCAGTACCTATATGCATGCGCTATTGCATAGCTCTTTCAACACCAGCCCATGGTAACGTTTATCCGTCTGTTGCTTGTACAACGACAAATAACGCTTCTCACGGAAAAATTTGTACTTTCTCTTGTAAACGCCACTTTTACCTGATGGGCGCTCGTTATTTGAGATGTGATAAAGGAAAATGGAACGGAACTGAGCCGAAATGTCTGCGGTTGTCAGGATCTGGTCACTGTCGTGGCTTTCGACCTATCAGCTTAAATAATGCTCGAGTCGGGCCTTCTGTTTGTACCAATAATATCGTCCCCCAAAACACTGTTTGTCGCATCCGTTGTAGCTTGGGTTACTCAGCTGTTTTGATCAAAGACGAAGAAGCGGTTTGTCAAGCGAATAGCGAGTGGAGCTCTCCATTGCCTGTTTGCAAAAAAATGTGCTCACGACTTCCAGCTCCTCTACACAGCGATTTGTTTCCAAAAGTTTGTAACCACGGCGTAGTCACTGAGGGCCAGTTCTGCGACGTAATATGTCACAAAGGGTACGCTCTTACGACACAAGGACGACGCACATGTTTAAACTCGGGAATATGGGATGTCAATCTTCCTTCCATTTGCAAACCTAAAGCGCAGTTTATGCTGCAAGTCTCCAACGAGTGTGCCTATGCTCCTAACGGTGTCAACAGTTGGGTCTATTTTCAAAACTGCTCCGCGAAAGATCTTTCTCAATGGTGGGAGTGGCTTGGCTTAAGAAAAATTAGAAACGTAAAAACTCAAACTTGTTTGGTTCCAGAAAGCTTAAAGTCTTATTCTTTAGTTAAGCTGTTTGATTGCAACAAAATAAAGTATGGTTGGGATTGTATCTTTTCCGGTTCATCTAATGAAGGTTTGACGTATTACAATCAATACGAATTGGCTAAAGCAAACTCTCCGTCTCCCCGTAATCTTTTTATTGTGAACCATGAAGACGAGGACCCAGAATGGTTGCTGAAGCGGGACACACACTTTCATGCACTTACCAATGAAAGCTTTGCTTCGAGGCCTTGCTTGTATCGCTCTAGTTCAAGATGTCCGCCACTCCCCCCTATTGCAAACGGTCGAGTAGAAGAACATTGCAAGGGTGAAGGGAAAAACGTATTTGTGGGAACAACTTGTAAATATTATTGCAATTCTGGTTATCAGCTGGTTGGTAAAGCTGAACGACAATGTCAACCCAGTGGTGAGTGGTCCAACAGCGTTATACCGCAGTGCAGAATAACTTGTAAGCCGCTTCGTGTACCTGATTTTGCGACTGTGCACCCTGTTCAGTGCAAAAAGAAAAATGTTCTTGAAGGTTCTTCGTGCATATTTGCTTGTGATACCGGCTTTACTGCTTCTGGTTCAAGCAAAAGAATTTGTAAATTGGATGGAACATGGTCAGGTCTATCAACCATTTGTCATCGGTCGTGTCCTCCTATTCAACTCTTACCGATGTTAATTGTCATTCCACAAACGTGTACAACATCGAATCAAACAATGGGATCAATTTGCTCCGCAAGCTGTCCGGTAGGATATACTTTAGTGGGGTCAGCAGTAAGTATTTGCGAGGCACATGGAAGTTGGACAGGGTCCATATTTGGTTGCCAAAGATCTTGTGCTCCGTTAAAACCTCTTGGAAATGGAAAAGTTTTGCCTGTAGATTGCACTAAAAGAGGCAAGTATACTGGTAATACATGTATGTTTTCCTGCGATTCGAATTACGGATTAGTGGGAAGTCGTTTACGCACGTGTTCTCAAGATGGACTGTGGACCGGCACTACTACAGCATGCTTAAGAAAATGTCCGATTCTTTCTACGCCTTTTCATGGCTTGATGAATTGCAGACGAAAGCAACCCCTTGCTGGTGATTGGTGTACCTTTTCTTGCGACCCCAAATATGAAATCGACTTAGAATATGACACGAGGGTTTGCACGGAAACTGGTAAATGGTCTGGATCAGAGCTGAATTGCATTGAGCAAAATCAGTTTGTTTTAGTGCAAAGTGCGCCAAATGATGACGATCAATGCTTGTTTGCGACACTGGATAACAAAATAGGTGTTGCAACTGGTGACTTGTGTAGCATTTGGGAGGAATCAAGTCGCTGGTCTTGGCATAACAATCACATCCAACATTCAAAATCGCGTCTTTGTCTTGCTGGAAAAATTATCGAATCAGGCAGTCACTTGGTTTTGAAACGATGCAATGCAACAGATTCTCAACAAATATGGAGTTGCAATGATCTGGATAGAAGCTGGTTTATTCATCTGGAATTTCCAATACTCTATCCTATATATTCTCCTCTTTCTCGAAATTTTGTTTTGTTGCTGACAGACCAAAACATTGAAGTAGCTATAAAAAAATCTTTTCTTGTGCACAGACAAACTCAGTGGCACGCAAAAACTTTTTCTGTTGAACGTTTACCAGTTTGCTCTGTGCGAAAAGTTGAAAATTGCAAACCACTGCAAGTTTATTCCAAGACTATTGTTGAACCAAGCTCTTGCTTGAATGAGGAAATGCCAATTGGATCATTATGTTTTTTTTATTGTCCTGCCAGTTACACTTTAAATGAGCCTACGACAGAAACTGAATGTTTGCCTGGAGGCCACTGGTCTTTTTTTGATGTAATGTGTGTGCCAGCGTGTGAGCCATTTTCGATGAACAATTCTGAAGCGCTTAAAGTCAGTCCTCCCTCTTGTTCTACAAATAATCTTCGTCCTGAAAGTTTTGTGTGCAGGTTTTCATGCCCTCCAAACTTGCTTCTAATGGGCAGTCCTGTATTGACATGTCAACGGAATATGGAATGGAATTATCAAGCTCCCACATGTGCGGCATATTGCCCACCAGTAAATCTTTTAAAACACGGAAGAGTAGAACCAAGTGATTGCACGGCTAGCAGAGTTAAACTCATTGAAGGAACCAGCTGTCATTATGAATGTCTTCAATCTGAACTTGTATTTAGCGGTGAAAAAGTTCGCACTTGCACTAGCAAAGGATTATGGGATAAGCCAGAAGGAAGATGCGTAAAACCTTGCCCAGTGCTATTGCCGCCAGAACATGGCACTGTAGCCCCTCCTCGATGCTCACGTATACGTTCAATCGCTGGTGATAACTGCAGCTTCTCGTGCAGATTTAATGCGACCCTCGATGGCGTAAAAACCCGAACGTGTCTCCCAAATGGTACTTGGACTGGAAAGCAATCCAGATGTAAAGTTGTGTGTCCGAAACTTGAAGTTCCTGAAAATGCCATCATCGAGCCTGGCATGTGTTTAACTGATCATAATTCTCCTGGTCAGGCTTGCTTTTTAGGTTGCTCTTCCAAGCATGAGAGCAATGGCAACAAAGCCGCTGAATGTTTAGCTAATGGGGTGTGGTCAACGACAATGGGAAAATGCAATCAACGCTGTGCCAGGTTAGTGAGACCTTCAAATGGAGAAATTACCCCAAAGTCTTGCTTGAATGGAGAGCTGACCTTCGGTCATGAATGCTCGTTTTCTTGCGAACATGGTTATGTGCTGCTAGGTTCTATGATAAGGGCTTGCTTAAGCACGGGTGAATGGAGTGGAATTGAAGCGATTTGTGTCATAGCCTGCAGTCCAATTGGTCCTGGATTCAACGTAGAATATACTCCTAGCAGCTGTGATGATCAGTTACAAGTGAAGGGTTCTGTTTGCAAGGCGTCATGTCAGAAAGGTATGCAAACTCGAGAGGGGCTTATTTCTTCCACGGCTGTATGCGATGATAACGGATACTGGAAACAAAGTAGCATCAAATCCTGTTACCCCATTTGTAATAAACCAGTAGTGGCTAATGGTGAAGTGGCGTGCTTTCAAAAAACCGGCAAACCCACTTTTGTACTTACTCTATCCACGGTGTGTAAAATAACATGTAATGAAGGCTTTGTGGCTGGTGGAGTTTCAAAGTCGACATGCCAATCTTTGGCTGGTAATTACAACAAACCAAATTGGAGCCCATCGCTTACTACTTGCGACTACGATCCCGATCCTATGTTAATCATAAACCGAGTTGGTTATGAAGTAGTGTGCTTAGGGGTTGTTTACCAAAGAGTAGTTTTGGTTGAATGGCAGCAATGCAAAAACAATAGTCGAAATACGAAATGGGTTTGGCACTCGGAGTTTCAAATTCGAAACGCTGCAAATGGGTTTTGTATGGATGCATCTCATTTTCAATCAAATGCTTTCGTCACCACGTCTCCATGCAATGATTCCAATGTGATGCAGAAATGGACTTGCAGTGATGATGAACCATACTTAGTTCGTTTGGTAAATGATGCTCTGTACATAGACGCTACTATTAAAAAAATTAATGGGGTTGTTTTAACCAGAGAGAAACTCAAGTTCAGCAAAATGTATACTTACAACCCTGACAGCACAGATAGTTATGGAACACTGTGTTCTCGTCGATCTTACAAAAAGAAGGGAAAATGTTGTGTCCTACCGAGTTTGCCTGCGTCCGCTACTTTTGCGGAAGATTCTTGTACTTCCAAACACGACATAAAAGTGGGTACGGTCTGTTCTGTGCTTTGTAATGTTGGTCTCAAAATCACCATAATTTGTCAGGCAAACGGATTGTGGGAGCCTAAGCCCAAAGCTTTGTGCAAAAATTTTTGCGAACCTTTCACTTTATTGGAACCAAACGCCTTGTTTGTAGAAGATGAATGTGCATCAGGATCAGTTACATTTGGAACAGTTTGCACTCTAATTTGCAAACAAGGATTTGTTCTTCGAGGAAAAGTGAATAGCACAAAGTGCGTGCATGGTGCCATGTGGTCCCCACTTCAGGAATACAAATGTGTAACTAGTTGTCCAGAAATCTCGCATGTTGAAAATGGATTATTAACACCAAATAAATGTTTAACCGGCACATGCAACTTGACATGTATTCCTGGTTACCGCGTTTTCGGTCCGCGTTTCAAAACTTGCAAAAACAATGGCAAATGGTCTGGAGCACAATTTTCTTGTGTTTCCGACACACAATTCAGCATTGTCAGTTCAATCAGGTACAAACTGCACTCTCTTTGTCTAGAAGGGACAAGGTCTTCTAACGTTGTTAAAGCTAAATGCGCAAAAACTCAAAAGCTGCAGCGTTGGCGCTGGAATTCAGGATACACGATTGAAAACATCATCACCAAGGAGTGTTTGGCTGTGGATACGTCTCGAATAAGAAAATTTAATACACGGAATCGCATCAGTTACGCCAAAAACGGGTCCTTCATTTCTACTTACCAAAGCAGCATCATTCCAATACAACTTGTTGATGACGGAGAAAAAAATGTTGTTACCAAAAAATGTGATGCCATGGATTTTACGCAACGATGGGACTGTGGGTTAAAAAATGCATTTTTGCTACACGTAGTCGCAAGAAATGTTTACTTGGAAGCGGGAGCTCTTTTTCAAAGCAGTTTGAATGTAACCAATGTCACAAATTCTAAAGAGGTGCAATGGCTTGGTCAGTTAAATGGGCGGCAAACCACTGTTTGTGCTAATCGAAGAGTGGGAGCTTGTACAACAGTGGCGAGCTTACGAAACGGTGCTGTAGAACCATCTGCATGCAGTACAATATTTGTAGTCCCGGGAACTCATTGTGAATACACTTGTGATACTCATTATATTTTAGCTGGTCGCAGCACAACAACATGTTTAAGTAGTGGGGAATGGTCAAATCCACCACCATCCTGTTTAGGGTCTTATAAATGCTCCAGATTACGACCCCGTACTCATTTGCTGATTGAGCCTGTGCAATGTACCAATGGTCTTGTATTTGAAGGACAAGTTTGTAAAATGCAATGTAGAAGTGGTACCACCTTGCGAGGCGCAAAACAACTAGTTTGTCTATTCGATGGAACTTGGAACAAAGTAATGCCAACTTGTGATGTAGTGTGTCCTGCTATTCCCCCGCCGCATGCTGGATCTATGTTTCCAGAACAATGTGAAAGAGGCAATGTTCCTTCTGACTTTGTATGTGCTTCCAAGTGCTCGCTAAACAAAACTTTTGTTGGTGCTGTTAATCGTATCTGTTTACCTGATGGATCGTGGGAAGGAAATAACGCACTTTGTGAACAGTTTTGTCCTCCACTTCAGAACCTCACTGAGGGAGACATAACTCCGAAAAGGTGTATCGCTAGTAAATCAGCGTCGGGGGACGTTTGTAAAATGGCTTGTAATTTTGGAAAAGCACTGGTAGGAAAGGCTTTGATCTCTTGCATTGGTGGTAAATGGTCAGATGCAATGCCCGTGTGTAAACCAGACCATTGCAATAGGATCGTGTTCAATCGGCACACTGAAAACATTGCTTATAGCGGTGTAATTAATGGTGCTTTGGTGTCAACTTCAGTTGCAAAAATAACTTGCAAAATTGGTTATCAAACACCAGTATCTCCACGTCGTGTTTGTCTCCCGAACGGTGAATGGTCTGACAATTCTGAAACGTGCACTGCAATTAGATGTCCAGTGCTCAATAAATTATACAGAGGCAATGTTTCACCGCAAAACTGCTCTGAGTCGTTCTACGGTTTGCCTGTAGGAATGGTTTGCTACTTTTCTTGCAGCATTGGTTATTTGCTCGAAGGAACTACTTCGAAAGAATGCTTGTTGAGCGGGCTTTGGTCTTATCCAGAAGTTAATTTAGCCTGTGTAGACACCATTCCCAAACTGTATCCGATTACATTTAAAATTTTGCAATATAAACAAATGAATAATGGGTTGACATCAAGTGTTTGCTTACAAGTTTCTACGAACAATAAAGAGATCCTCTTTTCAGAGTGCAATCGAGACAACTTCTATCAGCGATGGAAGTGGCTCGGTAGCTCACAGTTGCAAAATGTCGGAAGTCAAATGTGCTTACGATTAAAAGACGCATATTCACAGCGAGAAGAAAGCGTGGTGAAGGGATATTTGCTCCATCCTGATACTTGTATTCTTAGCGAAAACTCTCAAGTTCAATGTGGTGATTTAAGCTCAGAAGCTAGCCGGTACAAGATTTTGATTGGAAATACAATAATAGGAGCTTCCATCGTCAGTGAAGAAGGAGTAAACGTGGTTACTTGGGGAGGAGTGTGGATTGATTACACAAGAACTACGGCTTATGATATGAAACCACCTGTTAACGAGGAACGTATGCCTGTGTGTTCATTTATGTGTGGCGGTAATTTTATAGCAGAAAGTGGAGATCTTTCATCACCTAATTACCCTTTTGATTATCCAAAAAACGTGCACTGTGAGTGGGTTATCAAAGCGCGAACAGAGTTAAAAGAGTTGATTCTTGATTTGTCGTACATATCCTTTGAAAGTTTTAATCACGGTTTCTTGAAAAGTGATGAATGTATACATGATTTCCTTGAAGTCAGAGAAGAACAATTCTCTGAAACAAACATATTGGTTCGACTCTGTGCAAACCATAAGCCGTTGCGTTTAAGTACGTATTACGGACGTCTTCGTATTGTTTTTCATTCCGACGGAATCAAAAACGATAACAGTGGAAAAGGATGGTCAGCTCATTGGTGGAGTAGATCATGGCCTGCATCGCAATCTCACTGTGGAATATCGGATAGCAATTTTCCCGTCAACATCAATTCAGGTGAGAAGCAGTGATCTATATCTGTATTGTTTCATTTTAAATGTTTCTTATAACACTAGGCGAGGTTCCTCTATAAATAAAAATATAGATCATCATTAAAACACAACTGAGTGTTTTCCTATGCTCTATTGTTTTAGTTTTCACGCCTGACAATATGAACAGACGAATCATAATGCTGGTTTTTTTAAAAGTTTTTATGGTTTTAGCTTCTCAAGTTTATGCCTAAAGTTTATACTTGTGACTTGTTCTTTGAGCTTTTTTCTGCACCAACTGTTCGCCCGCTTGTTCATCCAGTGTCACATTACAGGCACAGGATTGCATGCGTAAATAATTAATTCTAAGTTTAAATATGAGCCCAATATTCTCTGATTTGGGGTGAAATAGGGATTAGTGATAGGAAGAGCCATGTAAGAACTATAATGCCTTTTTTTAGACACCAGAAGGAGCAGAAGCTCCTTTTATGCTCTTTTTTTTATATGATGACGATCAAATCATTAATTTGGTAGACACGCACGTCATTATAAACAGATTGTTTTCCAGTATTCTCACAACTCGTTTGAATAACGGTTTTTTAACTATGTAAGAAAGTTGCATGTTCCTAATAGCATGTAACTTGGATTCATGATTTCACCAATAAAACGAACGCTTCATTTTTCATGGACGTCATAAAAAGCTTGTACCGTTGCAAACTTTTTCCGCCAGTTTTTCATAGATTGTGTTTGACCAAAATTTCATTTAAACTTGAAACGAAACACTTTATTTATATTTCTCTCTCTTAAAATTGAACAAATTTGAAATCGCTAAATTTATATTCAATTATAGCAGTAAATGTTTACCCACAACTTTTGATCAATATTTTATTCTTGCCAAAACATCTCATTCTCAATCTACCAGATACTCAGCATCAGACCACTTGAGAATCCCCTTATATAAAACCAATCGATTGCAACGATCCATTAAATTTGTTGGTCCTAAAATTTGGAATTCAATTCCCTTAAAAGTTCGAAAAACCTCGTATGCAGAATTTAAAAAAGAATACAAAACTTATTTACTAAACACAACTGAATAGTCATCTAGTATCATAATGATTATGTTAATTTGTTTAATTCCATTCCTGCTCCATCCCTTCCATCCCATTTGCTGCCTTCAGTGTGTGTTGCTACTTAGTTTTTTATTTTCTTTATAAGCCGGTTTATTTAAATTGCCATTAATTACACTAGGCGACATTTTATGACTTTTTTATTATTTTTTTCAAACAATTAGATGAGTTTACCTAATTTGGCTATGCTGATTCCAAATTTGTAGTCAGAATTCACCCATCACGTCACACTTTTTTGCTAAATTGATTTTTAATTTTACTCAAAAACGCAATTATTTCAGCGAAATAGCACAAATTTCTGTTTATTTACTCAATAAAATTTCAAACTAAATTGGGCTTTTTCGTTATCGGTGTGAGGCATGAATTTTCTTCTTTTGGCTTTTCTTCCAGTTGAACTCTCACAATCGCGTTTTAGGCACCAACAGTAGTCCGCCATCAAGGATACATCCCATCGCCCTTGGTAACGAGTTTCCATACTTTTGATGTCCTGATGAAAGCGCTCACCATGTTCTTCACTCATGTCTCCCAAGTTTTGTGGGAAATAGTCCAAATGTGCATGTAAAAAGTGAACTTTCAGACTCATGCGACATCCAAGAGCTTCATAAGAAGCCAACATGCTTTCAACTATGTTTTTGTAGTCAGGATCTTTAGTGTTTCCCAGAAACTTTGATATTACTTCTGTAAAGGAAAGCCATGCGTTTTTTTCCACATCTGTCATGGTAGATAAGAATTACAGGTCTTTGGTGAGTTTTCCAATTTGAGGTCCAACAAATACACCCTTCTAACCTTCTCAGCACTCAAATTAGGGAACTTCTCTTGAATGTATTTAAAGCAGGCACCTTCTTTATTGAGAGCTTTTACAACTGTTTCATGAGACCCAGTTTAATATGTAGTGGTGGAAGTATCACTTTGGATCTATCAACAAGAGCAGGTTGTAAAATATTTCTATAACCTGGTGTAAGGGACTCCCTCAATGGCCATTCACGTTTGATCCAATGATTACTCCTATCCCTGCTCTCCCATTCACACATAAAACAAGGGTACTTTGTAAATCCAGACTGTTGACCAAGTAGCATATTTAGGACTTTAAAATCAACACAGATCTTCCACGTATGAGTGTTATATTGCAACTTCGAAAGCAAAAGTTTCATATTTTCATAAGACTCTTTCATACCAGTCGAATGAGCTAAAGGGATGGAAGCAAAGCGGTTTGTATTGTGCAACAAAACAGCTTTTAGACTTGACTTTGATGCATCAATAAAGAGGCGCCAGTCATTGGAATTATAAACGGTTCCCAATTTCTCTATTAGACCTTGAACATTCACACAATAGACTAGTTTCAGTTCAGTCAGTTTCTTCATCTTTATCCTCCTATCACGAGAAAGCGACGGAGGCGCTATGCGTAGGACGAATCCAGACTCGCTTAGGAGTTGCCTTTGTTTCCAAGTTTTCCGCTTGAATTTTCTTCTGACTTTTTTTTTGATTTGCTGCTTGCCAGATTCCACCAAGCAGAGATAATCATCGTGAAGCATCTTATCCAAGGACGCAACAATGAGACTAGGTTGGGAGGTGAACCATCAACCTTGCGATCATGGTCGTCGTAAAAACGACGCTCCGAACCACTACGCCACTCTGCCGACTAAAGAGTGTTCTCTGGCAAAGAAGCGAGTATATTCACTCTCACGATGTTTATACCAAGCAAAAGTAGTATCAGAGCTCAACAAATTGTTTGCTTTTAATCTTGAACCCAGAATAAGAGCAGACGCTTTTAGCAAATTCAAGTCTCTGACAAGGTCATCTAGCTCCGCTTGATTAAGTGGCTTTGGCTGCTGATCATCATCACATTCATACTCTGAACTTTCTGTCAACTGGCTGTTGGACAAAGACTCCTCACTGACAGAATCTTCAACTGTTTCCAACACTCTTGGAGGCAATGGAATTGGGACATCTGGCCCATGAGGAATCGGTCGCATGGCACAAGGCAAGTTAGGATATTGAATTTTATGCTTATTTTTAGCGTTGAACCCAGCAACAACACATGAGCAAAACTGCAAAAGTAACATTCTTTGCCATGTCCATTCGGCTCCCTCCGAACCATTGGAATACCAAATGTTAAAGATTTTCGCTTGCCAATGCTCCACTGCCTCAACGACGACACACAATTACGACAAACTTTGTATGGGGCCCATGCTTTGCCTTGATCGCCCAACGTAATACCAAAATAAGCATAATAGACATTTTTAACAAATGGTGTTATATTCTGCCGTTGAACTGATGGAACAAAACTTCCACATATGTAGCAAAATAAATCTGGGTCATTGATGCAGCCTCTTCGCTTAGATGACATTTTCTGTTTTAAAACTCAAGCAACAGCGTAAACAAAAAGTTACTGCAAGACTAGATCAACGATAGACAGTTCAGTCATTTTATAGTAAAACCTTTCAATGATGTTACAATGTAATGAATATGACATCACAATGAAGTGTAACAACTACAACAATAACAAGATATGACGCAACAATACGGAATGTTTCTTGAAACAGACCGTTATTACAAGGGTAATGCAAAAATCTTAAAATACAGATTACCAAAAATCTTGACGTGATAGAAAAAAAACGACTTCAGATTCGTAATCAGCGCAAGCAAATTGTCTTGGAAGCAACCATTTTAGCCCAAAAATAAAAATCATGTCGACCAGTGTTATCTGATATTATGACAATTGTTGATTTAATTAAATTTAACTTCAGGAGGCTGCTTGACTCGAAGACCTGACGGTCCCTTCGCAGCCTTCCTGTTGCTGTTTTTCTGATTATTTTTTGTTTTTCTGTAAATGTAAAATTGTTGTTTGCAGCAACGAAATAAACAAACTTGATTGATTGACTTTTCTGCATTTCTAAGACAACACGAGAGGCGTTCAAGTTCTGCCTCTCCATAATCATGCTAGTTTGAATGTACTCTTGATGAAAATTTTGTTTGGCGAGGTTTTGATATAGATTGAGAGCTTTTTCTTTTTTTAATCCCAGAATTGTGGAGGTTCGGCACAGCTGTAGGGGAAAGTGCTATAAATTGGACCAGTTGGTAAATTGGACCACTGCTTGTTTCTCTTTTACCAAATAGAAGAAAAATTTTTTGTTTTAACAGCTCGAAATAAGAGCTAACACTAAATGGAATTACGTCATATCCGAAGAAAAATTGACTAGTTGGCCTGAGCTGTTGCTGTTTTAAGCTTTTTATTTGGTTTGATGTTATTTTGGGGCTAAGCTATTTTGAGTGTTATCAGAGTTTTACGTTAGGTTAGGCAAAACAGTTGAGTTTATCTGGTAAAACAAGGACACATGAATGTTTTTAGCAAAAAGCTGGTTTTGGCCAGTTCTTTGTAGCACCGGAAAATCATAATTTAAAAATAAGGGTTACGATTGTTAATTTGGACCACTTGGCAGTTTGTAAGATCTGTAGGGTTAAGTCAAGTAGTGACTAAGGAAGTAGCTGTTAAATAAGTCACAAACCTTTCATTGGTGATTTTGAGCAGTGGAAAGCTGGCCTAGACTAGTTACCCGTATGTTTTGACATTACATGTGCGCCACAAATCTTTCGATGCAGGTTCAATTCTTCGCTAGAGCCTACCGGTACCGCGTTTAACAAATATTTTGACAGACTGCAAACTCAAAAAAGGCATGATCATTTTCAGTCTCCCTCAGTCACTGTCAACTTTCAACTTCAATAATTTCAGCAAACTCTTAGTGTAGCAAGTTACCGTACCGTACTTAAGTAAAAAAATTTGGTAGCCTACTAGTCTAAACCAGGTACCGTACTGAGGTAGGCCTTACCAGTTTCAAAATAGGCCAACAGCTAATGGGAGACTTGCTATCATATTATGATAGTTGATTCAACCTGTTACGTGGTCTAGTATAAATCAAATGATTGATACATGTATTTCCAATGGTTAACACCATTACTTTGTCAAACATTCAGGTTTATTAGTGGTTTAGTTCATAAGCTTAATTGTCTGGTCATTTATCTGCTAAATTTGACCTTGGAACCTGTTGTTGGTAAACTTCCAATGCCAGCATGCCAAAATTAAAACATGGAAAGCGGAAGGAAGAAATCT
Source organism: Trididemnum miniatum (assembly GCA_964006365.1). Taxonomy (NCBI): domain Eukaryota; kingdom Metazoa; phylum Chordata; class Ascidiacea; order Aplousobranchia; family Didemnidae; genus Trididemnum; species Trididemnum miniatum. Next base: position 8,625,004 of record OZ023240.1, on the reverse strand, counting down.
AAACTCTTTAACGTGTGCAAGACAACCTTACGATGAGATGTAATGGGCTATGACAAACATGCAGTTGATAGAAAAAAACACTTTTGGGGCAACACCGGGATCTTCTGGATGAAATTGAAAATCAATTGGTGGAGCACATATTGCTGCTTGAATCAAAGTATATTGTTACTGTGATCATTGTTAACCTCACCAATGGTGTTTAGTGGTTTGTTTTATCTAATTTTGGTGGGAATCTTGTTGCCGTCCCACAATCTTTTTGCTGTGACCTATGTATTTTTGTAAATATTTTTTCGTTTTTGATGTTTTTGTTATTTCTTTTGTTTTTGCTCATTTACAGTGTTATTTCAGTTTTGATGTTTTGTTAATTCACTAAGCTAGATGTTTGTGTACAATTCTTGTTTATAGCAAGGGTCGGTAGTAAAAAAATTGGTGGTCCAAATTAAAAACCAGGGTGGTCCAATTTAGCAACCAGATTTTAAAATTGACAATTGTTGAGATTTTTTTCAAATGTGTATATTTTCTTTGATTTTTATTTTTTGAAACTAATTTTTGCAGTATAGATGCATCAACTACTTACTAATAAAATGTCAGTGGCTGGACTTGAATTGCGTTTGTAGTTTTTTATAAATGACAGTTTTCCTTAAGTGGTCCAATTTATAGCACTTTCCCCTACTTAGACAAACGCACCAACCTTCGTAAAAAATTCTTGTTATTGTTTAAAGGCTTACAGTATGAAAAATGGAAGCCTTCTATCGTAATTAAAATACTCCTGCCTTTCAATGTCACTTCAAACGTCTTACAATATCATTTTCTACTCAGTTCTTGAGGCCTAAACTTTGCCTTAAATTACCAGGGTTGACCTGTTGGATGCTGCGATGCGAATACTTTCGTTTCTGGGAAGCATCTTCTAATTTCTACCAAATGTTTTATTAAATTATATTGTTTTTCTGGCGTTTCATAAATTGTTTTCGGTCTTTTTTGCACTCTTGCTTTTCCAAGCTTTTCTCAAATTCACGAGAGGGAATTAACCTGCTCCGAACTTTTTAACGGCGCATTCTCAATTTTTTAATATCCGAAATGTTTTTCGAGTCTCTCTCTCTCTCTCAACTATTGGTTTTCACCATGGTTTTCACTCGTGCAGCGTATAGCGAAGCATTATTTTAATTATAAATTTTCGTCTGCACTAATTTATTTTTTTCCTTTCAACAACCTAGCATTTGTCTGCAAAATAAGTGTCTCAAACTTTTACATGGCATTGTTTAAGCTCTTTCTATCCAACATGCCTGATTGCTGTTGCTATCCCTACTAAGCTTACTGGTATGCATTTATTTGCGCTTATATTCTATCACGAAAAGCGACAAAGGCGCAATAAAGTTCGCTTGCATGTTTTCGACCTTGCTTTGTTTGCTCAGAAGAGGAGGCTCGTCAAGTGCCTTTTCCACCGACACAACAACAGAAATTAACGGCTTGTTCTCCAGACTGTTCCTTTACGTTGAGTATTCATTGAAAACCTGAAAACATCAATTGTTTGAGTTTTGCTTTTGCCCGACTCGCAATCGACTCCCAAATCTATCGCTTGGAAAGCAAACGCTTTATCCTCTCAGTTATCTTACTACTAGTAGCTACTGTCGCAGAGTCATTCCGGTGCAGCCTATTTCGAAATTCAATGATAAGATGTTGGGCCTACTAATATGTGTAAACGATCTTCTCATTTATACAGTAGTAGGCATCGTACCCGCCAGTCCTTTTCCAGCGCGTTTTCACGTAACATTTGGGGAAGACCATTGACTTGGCGTAGCTTAAAGACAGATACATTATAGACGAAATGTGTTTTTTATTAGGCCTACATGCAAATGCTCCGAGGCACCGGCATATAAAACGGTCTTTTTAAAACTCCTCAGGGTTATGCAACCCTAGGCCAAATGGCCTTTCTGCTGTACATGGCTATATTGTCGCATGCACTGCACTTGAAATCTGATGGGTTTGTTGGTTTGATGACGCTTTGTTATAGCTTTGTTTATGTAAAGGTGATATCATTGACGTAACTGTGTAAAAGTTTTATTTGTGCTTAGGGATCTCTCCGTTAGCTGCTCCTTGGCAGGTCCATGTGATATACACGGAACGAGATATTTGCAACGGAGCGATTTACTCTTCTCAGTTCGTCATTACATCAGCACATTGCATTGAAAGCTTTAAAGATTTTAACGCTTTGTCGGATGAGCAGAAAGTGCTGGTTATATACGGTTTTCAAGACCAAGCAAATTACATTGAAAGATTTCAGCAAAAGGATTTTAATCAAGTTAAAAAAATTTGGTTGCATCCTCAATACTCTCGAAGCCTTTTCGAAAATAACATTGCCATCATTATGGTCAAGAAGAAAATTTCTTTTGGGACTGTTATTCAACCCATATGCCTACCCTCGCTTAAGCAAGCAAATATTGCTCCACTAGGCTTTTCAAATTGCTGGGGTGTGCATTGGAGTCGCGATGTTTTTTTGCACAAACGTTCAAATTGGGATTTCACCCATTATAGTTATCTTGCTCTGCTGGATGGTCGAGAATGCGCCAATATCTTGCAGCGACAGGCAACCGAGAAGCAGAGAGATGATTTGATATGCGCCAGAGAAGCGGAAGGTGCTGATGTTAAGCCTGCTTTACAACCACGTCCGTTGATACCAAATCAACTGCATGATGAAGGAAATATACTGCAATGCAGATGGAATGGTAATTGGTACCTTGTTGGAGTGAGTTCCTTCATCGTCTACGACGATTCTGACCAGCCGGTTTACACGTACACACCAGTTCGTTCCCATGAAGAATGGATAGACAAAACAACAATAAACTCGTTGTTCCTTTTACGAGACGAAAACTTGAACACTTTTCTGTGAGAGTCACAATAGAAAATTGTTTATTTGTTCTTTTTGTTTGCTGGACGAAGATTTTAAAATGTTATTTCTACACTGTGATAATAAAATTAAAAATAACTAAGCGTAATATTAACAAAAACAGCTCTAGTATTTTGAGAAGAAACCAAAAGATTGTGCGTACAAAAGAAATTATGTAGCTTCTTTACACGTTTGAAACCTTAGCGTAATTAGCCGAGTACAGTTTAAAAAGCATGACGAAATGGCTACAATCGCTCGCTGTCAGGCAGGGTTTGTAATATTTTCTGTCGGTGGACCATAACCAATTTTAGAAATCTAGCTGGGCCACTCGAAAAAGTTAGTTTTTCCATAAACACTACGAACTAAAAAATTCTCACAATGAAAAATATTATTTATTCAGCATTTCAGCGATACATTTTCAATTTAATGTTCTTGCTAAGTTTACTGACATAAGCTTTGGCAAAAGTTACAGCAAAGTGTTCTTAACTTTTCCAAACGACACAAATAAACTTGCCAGATTGTCTCCTCACCGTCCCTTTGATGCTGAGCATCAAGCATGGAAGCTGTAAATACTAATATTAAAGTCTCTGATTTGACTCTACATCAGCCATCTCAGACAAAAACACAACTAAATCAACTGAAAAAACAATGGCGGCGTGAGACCACTTCGTTCCTATTGCCCTTAACTCATTGTATCTATCGTAAAAGGGGCGGCTCGTCTAGAGGAGCTGCGGAGCTGCAGCACCCCCAAGAAAATCCCAACAACAATTTATGAATTTTAATTATTTTTTCAAAATTATCATTAAATGTTTATGTGCTAGTGAAGTTTTCTTGAAAAAAAAAAAGAAAAAAAGATGAGGGTGGACCCCCTAGCCCTTTTTTGATTTTTGAAAGACAAATAATATTTTAAATTTTTGATGAAATTGCTTAAAATGGCAACATTTCTGTGAAATCTGCGGCTGTAATGGAAACATTAAAGCGGGCTTTACACCGAAGCCGTTTCCGTCAACGTTACCGTTACGTCAGTCGTTACGACTTCGTTAGGGTGTTCACCAGAGGTGTACGGAGTCACCTTTTTTGGACTCCTGCTCCTGTTTTGACCAACCAGACTCCTGATCCTGCTCCTGGTCAATGTCTACTTTTTATACTCCTGCTCCTGTTCGACTCCTGTTTTTACGCAAAAGTGTCTGTTTAGGAAGGGAAATGGACAAATAATTCAGAAGGCTATTTTACCGCAGCGCTGCAACTGCTCAGTGGTTTGTAACATTTCTAAGTACTTGGGAAGAAGCAGAAAAAGATCAATTGCTAATGCTCATGCCCTTCTGCAAGTCAGGCACTTCAGAGATACTCAAGTTGTATTTTTATATAAACACACTGCTGAATATCAAGACTTAAATTTTCATTTTGGACATGTGAAACTGTTCAAATGAATTCAATTCAACTTTGATGCGTACCAATAACTAAATGAAAGTTGAAAAACAATTTAAAATTGTAATGTACCGGTAGCTTTTTTGAAAAAACCAAATACTGCAGTTCAAAACGAAACAGCCTTTGTACACTGATCCTAAGCTCTGTCTGAACAAGTGCCCACTGCCTAATTGTAATACATAACTAACAAGCTCAACTTCTAGCACTGCAAAAGCGGGATTACAAACATTTTAAATTCAAACTTTAGTAATTAAATTAAATAATTTAAATTAAAAACTCAGAGCTATTTTAAACATTCAACAGGTAGATAACAAGTAAAGCAAACTTAAAGATCTATGCAAAAGAAATTAACTAAGTGAGCACTTAGTAGTGCAAATTTGAATGTGTCACTGATTTCAGGACCAATGCCTTATATATGTATGACGTGCTGTCTTCAACAGTCATGTTTCAATATTGCTTCTTTAATGACATGCTTGGCTTCGGGTTGCTACCCTTAAATTAACCTTCAAACCTAACTAAACACTAAACTCAAAATTCTGCACTAACCCAATTACTTCAAAATAGTGAGGTATATATATATAATAAAAATATTACCGGTAATAACTAAGGAGTTATAGCCTAATAAAAAACTCAAGTTAAAAAAACAGATCGACGAGGAAGACTAAGTTGAGCTTGCGCTCATCAAGTTAACAGCCACACAATCATGTGTGAAATGTGGTCAGCCAAGTCGTGACTTGAACCCGTGATGTTTGGTTTCAAAGCCCAATGCCAATTCCGCTCAGCCATGTCACTTGATAATGGTTCAGTACATAAAAATCAAACTAACAAAATAGTGGCAATTACTTTTCCAATCATTAGCAAAACATGGTCATTTCTAACACCATTGGCTATACAAACAAAGCAATCTACCGTAAAACCCTAGCAGCAATAAAAATATTTATACAATTACCCAGTAACTTTCAAATTTTCTGGCAAACTTGTGGGTTGTGCAAAACTTGAATTTAGAACTTTTGGCCTATGTAAAGTGAAGAAATGTTGGTTCAGTAGCTGCTGGACTAAGTCAGCCTATCTGCAATCTACAAAGGCTTACTGCAAGACTGTTTTATCTGTTTGTAGTCTGCATTAAAACACTAAACTGCGGTACACAAATAATTCCACATCGGCTTAGCTGACTACCCCTAGTACTAGCAGTCATAATTAGTTGGTTAGATTAGGCCTGCCGCGTGTGGTCTATCGTCTGGTACTACCCGCAACTAAATTTTTAATCCAGTTTATCAGTTTATTTGCCAAGTGATTGCATTATGCTGCTAACATCAGAAGAACTTGTTTTACTTAACTTGTCTTGTTTTTAGGTATACCTGTATACTATGGCTGCTATCTATCAATACCGGTATGTTGGTAGAATTAAACCGTACAAAACAAGCAAATTATCAGAACCAAATCATGGCAAATTTTAAACAAATATCACAAGAATGCGGTAATTTTTCACTCCGGATCCTGCTCCTGCAACAACTGGAAACTTATAACTCCGGCTGAAACATTGACACTCCTGCCGGAGTCGATTCCGGTACTCCGGTTTGTGTACACCTCTGGTGTTCACACCAAAAAAGTGTGGTCTGGCGGTGACGGGACGTAAGAGATTTTCTTGGTTTTTCCGTCATTATTTTGAGGTAAAAAATATTTATCTCAACGTAATGACAGAAGGAAAGAGAACTGATTTTGAGTTATGTGAGTGGGCAAATTGCAGTACTAGTGTACTTGTTGTGGCATAATTGCTTCATATTGGCAACTTGTTAAGGTTTTGAGGATTGAAATTTTGCTCAAAATGCGTGCTAAGCAACAAAAGAAGCATTGGTAGGCTACGGTAGTAACCGGTATTCAGTAACCATAGCCTAGTAGACTACAGTATGGTAGGTTACTACTGTACATTTCATGAGTGAGTTGTAGTACCGGTAACTCTACGATGCTGTAGGCTATGGTTGCTAAGCGGTAGTCTATAGCTGGGTAGGCCGTAAAATAAAAGGCCTGTTAGTATGTGCCTCCGCCAGTCTGTCCTACCATTCCAGAGTAGTATCACATACCGGTAGTCTAGAAAGCCTGTTATTGGTGATAGCCTACGCATACAGTTTTCTTTCACTGGTACATAGTACCAGTAGTAGCCCATATTAGCTGGTCAACTGGTGCAACTCCATGGCTGTGCAGTGTCTGAGTGAGTAGAGTGGGCTACAATGGTTGCCAACTTGCTAGTGAAATCATCGCATACATGGTTACTAGTATGGGTTAAAATAAGGGTTGGGGGTACCGGTTAAAATAAGGGTTAGGGAGATAAAGACCGGTAGGTTAGGCCCTAACCTTACCCATAAAAATAAACCTAACCCTAACTTTGACCCTATAATTTTCATAGGCTTATTCTTTTATCTATTGTACCCACTGGCAGAGTTCTCTAGTCTAGCCCAAACAAAATGTTTACAGTACCGGTAATTTGCCGAAATGTTTTTTACTAGCCTATTTCACGACTTTCGCCCAAAATATTGCTTTCAAACTGGTTTATAAAAAAAAAACTGAATTAGCAATTGTTTGCAGACAGAAGTTTTCAGGTGGCCTACATTCAATATAATTTGCCCAATATTTATTTTGTTTTTCTATCTTTGCAATATTTTCCCAAAACCTGCTCAAATTTCTCATTTTTGCACCTTATAGGGAACACTGTTCACCATGTGATCTACTGGTACCATAATGTTTCTTCACTGTTTCTGTGCTGGTGTGTGCGTCCTACACTGCACAATTTTACGTATTTGTGATTAACAGATCAGGCAATAAGCATGGCATTTAATGAGATTTTAATTGAGCAAGTTAAGCAACGTCCCTGCTGGTATAATGTATCATAAAAATAAAAGATTTCAAGAGTAGAAACATTAAAGACAAAGCTTGGATTGTTATTGGCAATGAATTAAAAGATAGCGGTAAGTTTGTGAGCAAAAAAAAAAAACTGTATGTCTAATATTCCTATAAACTCTGTACTGACACAGTAGGATACTTGTACTTGACTGCAGTGATTAGGAAGTTAGGCCAATTCATTTGTTGTGCCCTGCACACACAAGCTAGTTCAAATAAAAACTTGGCCTACCATTATGGTAATTTCTGAATCGTGCATGTCTGGGGCTCTGGGCCTACCATTTATGAATTCATTGTAGTAATTTATGAATTCATTGGATATGTAATAGAAGTGCAAGTGCATACCATAATTATATTGTACAGTACCTACATTTAATTGCATTAAAGGGCAAATACAGATATCTGCTGTTAGTTTTGTTGTTGCAGATTTTAGTTTTTCCCGATATCTCCCAATCGATGAGCATTAAAAATTTCTTGGTTTTCCAGCTTCCATTTCCAACAATTCTACGTTGTGTCAAACATTTCTTTAATCTGTATCAGTTTTGCTGTGTATTAAGCTGACTAGGTCACGAGAACAATTCAAAGAATTTACTGATGAAAGTTGATCATTATTATTTTTTTAACCACTACCGGTACCTTATTTAAACGTCAAATTAAAATTTTTTTGATCATTACCGATTACGTGGCGTAGGCCTATTGTTTTTTTAGTTGTGTCTATTTTTTTTTTTTACTTCCTGCACGTTTCAACGTAACCTGTTTTTCTGCCATTGCTCTTGTTTTTGTTTGGTGTTTTTCTGGTCGTTAAATAAAATAAACTACTACCGGTCCTACTACTACCACCACTATAAGCAAGTCAGCCTGCGCAACATTTGAAATTGGTGTGAACGCTCACGTAAGCGTATTACGTTTGATGTTAAGCGGCACGGAAACGTAGACGGCTGTGAAACGCCGACGCCCGACGTTGACAATAATGGCTTCGGTGTGAAGCCCGCTTGATTTACTCAGCGCCAACTCCCGCGTTTTTTGTTAGTTTTCTATTCAAGTTAATACCTGATTGTTAGTTAATACTTGATTGTTAGTTTTCTATTCGATTGACAAATTTTTTGTCACTTTAGTGCAATAACAAGATCAATATTAAACCAAATTATTTTTTAATAATATTAAATGTGATGCTTAGTGGCTTTCTCAGTGCTACCATGATTTTCAAAACGGAGAAGGAAGCTTCGATCAGAATGCACTTCTTTTTGCTATATTGCAATACTGCAGCTGCAGAAGCATTTTCCGACTTTGCAACGACAATGCAGTTACAATGGTACAATCATAGTTACGTAATAATGGGTAGGCATACAATACGTTTGTTAGCTGAATGACAGATGCCGCTACTAGACAACATGAGATCGTGCGTGTAATGTGAAAACGTTGAACAAATTAAAGGTTAGGTTTTTTATAACGGAGCTGGTTTAGCTATTAAGCTGAAAAAGTTAGGAACAGAGGTAGTTGGAGCAGGTGTATTTTCAGTGTTGTCTGGCATTAAAATTATCCGTCTACTTGAGGCCAAGTAAAATATTGCCGTATAGGCTAGTCAGCTAGTTTCTCAGGTACCAGCACCGGTAGCTCTGAAAAAAATGTAAAATTTGAAAAATAATTTAAGTGTTATATAACCTGTTAACTGCTGGTAGTTCGAGTCAGATTTCAACTTAAGTGTTATATGGAAAATAACTTAAGTGTTATAAGAATAACAGCGTTAATATTTTTATGATGTAATGTTATTCATATAACAGCTAAATTTGCAGATCTAGGCCTAGGCTGCGTTCACTCAAGGAGGTTTTCGCAACCAGGCACAAAACTTCATTTTGTTATTGCAGGCGCTATTTTAATTCTTTTCGAACTTGTTTCAGCAATTCAAAAACCGAAATGGTTACCTTTTCGAATCGCTAAAACAGTTTTTAAAATCTTAAAAAATGCGTTCACAATATCAAAATCAAGTGTCGTGCCTAGTTGCGAAAACTACTATGTGTGAACGCGGCCCTAGTTGAAACAGTAGAAGCTGTAAGTTAGACTAAACTTAAAAATCGCTTTGCTGCTTAGTTCCTACAGATTTACTTGTGCCACATGGTCTAGTGGTTTTACGAAAAAGTTCAACTGCGTACTTGCATTTGTAGGCTTACCGATGCTGAATAGGGTATGGTATTCACGTGTAGCTACCGTAACTAAAATCAAATCTTCATTATACTCGCGGTATTACGCCGAAGCGTGTAACGAGTGGCGGGAACCATCTACGCGGCTTAGCGCCTGAGCTAACAGGTCCGAAGGAACGTTGCAGCGGTGGCGAGCCGTTCGCGACACTGTGCCGATTTGACCGACCCGGGATTTGAACCCAAGATCTTCCGCACCGATAGCGTGCACGCTAAGCAACTGAGCTAACGGCCGGTCTTTAACTAATTTGAAAATGATACTAAGCATATACCACTGACCAGTAGACCTGTTGGTATGATTGACGCTAGGCTTATTCGATATCTACCGGTGCTGTACATATAAGCCTATGTGGGAATTTTATGTAAAAGCAATGCCACAGGTCCCCATTCGTGCTTGGTGTCATTATTGCATCACGTCAGCCAGGTTTATTGTTTTACCTACTTCGTTGTTTGTCATTTTGTGAAACATTTTATAATTACTTTTACTCGGTCGAGTTTGTTAAACAGCTGATCAAAAACGTAAAATTCATATAGAATTTTGACATAAGTTTGAGCCGTGCGCGTGACTGCTAAAAATCCGGTTAACTTTAGCGGATTCATAAACATGTTTTTAGACAGCTTTATCGCTTTCGTTGATATTTTTATGAAGTGCTGTTATTCATGAATGAAATTATTTAAACATTCTTGTCGAGTATCCTTTAATTGCTAATTGTTGTTATTACCTAAAAGGTGACCAGAACATACAACATACAGCACGTGAAGACGGTTGCTTTGCGTGTAAAAAATGTTGCTGGTTTACGATGAATATAATTCTTGCAGCATCCCCAAGTTTTTACTTGACGAGCCGCCACTGTATCGTAACTGGCCGACAATAGACACCGCTGATAACTGAACTAGTCTAAACCTACCAGCGAAAGAATGCTTACTTCACGTACTATCACTTAATGAATTTAACTTGAATCTAACCCACCAAGACCTTAGGTTAAATTAAGCGTAATAAAAAAATCTCATTACGAGTGGGATTTAAACCCACGCCCGCACCGACCAGTGACGTATCATCAAGAGGTTGCGGCAAGTTTTTGCCGGAGACACGGCTTTATAACCACTGGGCCATCGTAATCTGTAGCCGGAACCGCCCAATTTCTCGTAAATGTTGTTGTTAAGACAAATTCATCATCCCACTATAGGAAGCCAGCCATTATTCAGCTATTATAACTGTGACGCTGGTAATTATTCCATATCAATGAGCAATGAAGGCTTGCGCCGAAGTCTATCCAGTAAGACTCTCTTAGCCTTTTGGCTAGACTGGACAGATTTCGGTACACGCCTTCCTTGTTCACGTGCTATCGTAGTAAAATTACTGTTTCTACGTTACAGAATGATACACGAAGTCTAAATTGTGAGTCTAATTAAACTATCAGATTACGATTCTATGCTTGTGGGGGAAAAGTTAAGAGTGTTCACGGGGGCCATGCTAAATGACTTAGCGAGCCGCCTGTTGCACACCCTGCTCTAAGGTTTTTAATGTTTTTCCCCACTTACTGCAAACAGTCTCTTTGAAAACAGTTTTTGATTCTATTTAAAATAGGTGAAATAGCGAAGTCATAGTACGAAGTAGACCTGCCGTCAAAATTCAACACTAACTCACTCCTGTTTTGAAAACAAAATCAGAACCTTTGCAGCTTAAAGATTTCTATACTCATCCCAAGGTTAACCAATAAGTGTATGAGTTCTAGCTGCTATTTTCTACAAGTATGCTTGGAGCCGAAGCTCCTTTGGTTGATGACGAGGACAATCAATCGTGTTCATTTATTTGTCAGATAAAAACGATACAGAACAATAATTCAGAGTTAGGCTGTAACGCGGCGCTTTTTCAGTGCCGTCATCTTTAACGTCGATACTTTTTTAAAAATGTGCTGTTTTTGTTTCGTCGTTTCGTTTTACTTCTTATTTCGGAATCTTTTTTGGAATGGATTTTAAGCAAGAACGAAAAATTTTCAATATCCAAATGGTAGCAACAGCTAATAACCGGAGAACATTTAACCAGAGTTTTCTTTATTAGAGTTGTCCGACTCTATCACGTGATTTCGTTTTTACGCATGAGTACTTATAGATCGATTTCAGCAGATTACAGTCAGCTTGCATTGTGAAAAGTGACTAAAGCCTTCAATCGCCGGAGTTAAGCTAACGAATTAGCTAAATTTGATTTCAATTACGTGAAGGATAGTTTTACAGACATTTGCAAGAGAATTTTTAGTGATTATGTAGCCTAGTTAGCAAAAGCTGATTTAAATAACGTGAAGGATAGTTTTAGTGATTAGGTAGTCTATATAGCTGTACATTAGCATGGGTTACTAAGACACCCTTTGTTGGACACAAACTGCATTTAGTGATAGACTAGAGTTCCAGTCTAAATGTCATTTCAAATCGAAATTGATTTCTATCATTAAAACTTTTGGAGTAATATTTTCAGGAATTTGATCGAAATTAAATTCGACATTTTTCTGAATGCAAAATATTTTACATTAATTGTTTTTTGATTTTTTATTAGATCTTAGCTGTAAAAATAACCATTAAAGCTTATGGATCTTATTTAAAACAGGGAAAGTAGGGGACCTATCGCATAAGTTTTACTGAATTCAATTTTTTGTCCAACTGGTTGGACAATATATTAGGCCAAATGCTTTTTAGTTTGTTAGACTTAGTTGTAACGACATCGCTATCGATGCGGGAGGTCTGGGGTTCGCGCCCTGGGTCGGTCAAATCGGACAAAGTATCGCCAGGGACTCGTCACCGCGCAGTTTTCTTCGAACTTTGAAGCTGAGTTGCCTGGGCGCTGTGGAAAAATACGCAGTGTTCATAAAGTCTTGTTGCGATTTAAACAAAATGTCTCTTTGTTTTGTTGCCACGGCAGAGTTTGTGAACTGCTTTCTTTTCTTAAAAATCTAGAAAAATATTTTTGCAATTTGACTCCAAAAAAGCTTCATCAAACATACCAAAAAATTTAATGCAACATATATCGGAAGAATTTATCGATTACCGATATCACTTCAAGAAATTAAAATTTACCGATTATAATCGGTATCGCCCAGGGAATTTTTGAAAGTATCGGTTATCGTTATTGCTCAAGTACAGAAAATTTTAGCCTATCGTGCCCATCACTGCCAGTGCAAATGAAAAATTAGCCAAGTATTTTGAACAATAGGTTATCAGTACGGAACATCAGAATAGCTTTGAAAAAGCTGTTTTCGCCAGGGAGTCGAACCGTTTAATTTGTACGGTTCAGAATCGGTTTGGGTTCAACAGCGGTTTCAAATTTCGGTTCAGTTCTGGTTAAGGTTCAGATGAATTGAAACGCTCTGGTTTGGGTTCGCTCCACTAAAAAAACATTTCAAACCGGTTTATAAAGTTCCGGTTCAAGTTCGCAGTTAAAAATGGTATAATTCTAGTAACATATTTTAAAAAATAAAACGTACAAAGCAATTTTTCTTCGCATTGACAGGCCACTATAATGCATAAAATACTAGTAGTAAAACTAGTTTCGCGATAATTAAATTGCTACTATGCTCCGACGCCAATGGCCTAATCTTTGATAAAGAAACATATCGTCACATTAACGGGCCAATGCACAGCTTGTAGTGCTGTGCAAGTACTGTATTTCTTTAAATGTTAGCCACCTTCAAAGTGTCAGTCGGCTACGCCGATCAAAGTGACGCGTGTGACCTCACGGAGCGAGCCCCTTTCTTAATCGGTTCGATTAAGGTTCGCAAGTACTCAAATTATTCGGTTCAGTTCCGGTTCGCTCCTTGCAATTTTGAAAAATACGGTTCAGGTTCGACCAAATTAGTGTAAAACCGGTTGATAAAACTTCGGTTCGACTCCCTGGTTTTCGCATTTGGAAAAACCTCTATCATAAATACTCTCGATAGCTTTGAAAAAAGCTGTTGTATACCAGAAATTTTTTGTGACGCGCTCGTCAAATATTAGTAATGTGTGCTGTGCAAGCTTCCAAAGATCTCAAATTATCCAGCGCAATTTTTTTTCTTTTAACTAAAAAAATTGACATTAAGGCTCAAAATTTGAAACTAACCTACTTTGTGCAGAAAAAACTGCTCGGGTAGCGTTACTTTATGCTGAAAATACTCGTTATCGAAAATGCTAGGCTTATTCGTTATCGAAAAAGCTGCTGGTGTAAAAGTCTACTGTTACTTTCTTTTACACCACTGCGTATTAGCCTACCTGCGTTAAGCAGTTTTTGCTAAATATGCTAAGAAAAGTAGTGGCGAAATATCAGGGTAGACTTTAAGTTTGCTTTTCTTTGGCGCAGTAGCAGAGCGTTGCTAGTTGTTGGCACTAAGTTTTTAAAAACAAATTCGTGCATTTCATGTTATGATTTCAAAGCAAATAAAATAATGCTGCTGCAAGCTACAAGACTGGATTCAGACTTTCAGAGCTGCTGGATTGCTGCATTCTTATGCTGCTGCTGCTATTGTATCTTATGCACTGCGACGTTTCTGTGACACAATTGATCTATTAGTATTGAAGCGTAACCATTATAATAAAGAAACAAAAATGAGAAAGAGTCGGACAACTCTTATAGAGAAAACTCTGATTTAACATTATGTATTTACATTATTTACAAAATAACAAACGGAAAATAAAATACGCTGAACGTTTTCGGACATATCGACTGTCCTTCATCAGAGCGTCATTAGAAATGGAAAGTGAAAACAGGGCAAACTAATGTAAGCGGAAAACAAAAACAGCAGGGGTTATGGCATAATCTTATGTTTCACAAAAGTAATGAAGTGTAAACGATCAAATTACGAGGGCCGACAAAGTTTATTAACGCGTGGTTTAAGTCGGAATGTGGTTACTATTTTACGAAAACACGACAAAATTCAAAACAAATTTGCAATCAATTTTAATCCAACTAAATAATGGAAAGAGTTAATACACTATTAATAGAAACGAACAACCATTGGCATAGAGCTGGCGGTTTAATTTCGGTTTGAATTTCTCAATAAGAGTGCTTCATGAACTTTCGTGTCATACTCATTTTTATAGTTTCGAAGAATTTTGAACGAAGCCAAACTGTGCGATGAATTGAAACATTTAACGCAGTCCAAAATGTGGTCTTCAATTGCACTTTTTCGAGATTGATTTAGGTCCAAATGTTCCTTGGCTCTGGTGACCAGATGTCTGGAAGACATACCCAAGTATGTCAAACCCGTATCACACGGGCATGTATAACAATAGACGACATTTGAGCACAAACCCAAGGGAGTCATTGATATTAAGTGAAAATAAGTAGAAACTTTCATTATTTTGTATAAAGGCACTAGTTTTAAGCCTGCTATCTTTAAACACAAATCTGACATGTTTCGGAAGAATTTTCGTGAGCTTTTTCCTACGTATGGTATTTCCAAATACAATTTTTGGTTGTCATTTTCATCTTCACTAGTCTGGTCATTAGACTGGGCTAAATTGGACAAAGTTTTTTAATATTTCTTGAACTTTCCAGAAAGTTGTAGTTGACTGCAAGAAACTAAAATGTGGAAAATTTTTTTAAAAATAATGATGCCTTACGGTCGGACAGTGCGTTTCTATGGCAACCAAAGCCGATTTTTTTCCTAAAATGATATTAAATCAAAAGTTGAAGTTGGAACAGCTCAGATACTGAAGTTGGAACAGCTCAGATGGCCGAGTGGTATAGAGCATCTGTCTCTTGAGCTGTAGACTCGGGTTTGATTCCGAGTCGGGTCAAACCAATGACTTTATAAATTGGTATTCACAGCTTCCCTGCTTGACGCTCAGCGACAGTGTGGAGAACAAGCCGGCAAGTTTACTTGTTGTGACGTTGGGAAAGGCACTTAGCGGGATTCCCCCATTTTGGTGTGGTAGACAGATGGCTGGCAACTCCTAAGCGAGCTCGTATAGCGCATTGATCGCTTTCTCGTGATAGGAGGATAAATATGCAACTAACTAACTAACTTAGTCCCTGGTGCTGGTCAAAATGATCGCATTTATATCTGCCTTAAGAGAAAAGTTTGTCCAATTTTTTACTTGAAATAGTTGTAGGCTTGCCTAAAAAGCTGTATTTTTGGTGTAGGCCTACAGGAAGACCCTAAGTGTTTTTCACGCAGTTTTAATTATATGTATGCATATACATATACATAAGGAGAAAGCACAATAATATTATACTTTTCACATGTAGAAAATCAGTAGTAAGTTTAATTAAGCGTTAGAATCCTAATTCAAGCAACTCTAATAACACTATATTTTTAACTAATTATGATCTTACCTTACTTTTGTATCAGTCTTAGGATTAGGCATAGGTTATGCCCAAAATTTCTATGATTATCATTGTCATTGACTGTTTATTAATGACAGATAGATAGGTTTGATAGGTTTTGAAAGATTTAACCATAATAGAATGATCCAGGAACAATTAAGACGGTATACAAGGTTGCTTTCTTTTAAGTATCTTTGGGTATCTTTGATATAAAAATATTGCTTAAGTTTGTTTGTTGTGTGGATGAAACGCAGTATAAATCTAATGTTAAATCGTTTAGCAATAAATCCAATCTATCTTGATCGTCTCGAGTAAATATATCATAAATTTGGGTGATTAATTTGTCGTAACAGTTTTCGTCTTCTGGTTTGGGTATATTGTATAAGTGTTCTAATTCAGAGTTGCTGAGGGCTTCAAGAACAGCCATGTATTTATTAATTTGCGTCGTTATTTCTGACATGCGAAATTTAGCTTCGATAAGAGCTATCCATGAGCCTGCATTATGTTTCCAAAACGCTGGTAATTTAAAGTTATTGCAGGGGCGACGTTCATCGAGCGGCAAGCGATCGTCGTTCGATTGCGATGTTTGTGGTGAATCTTCATTTTGTGGGGGACGATTATCATTAGATTGCGAGGTTTGCGACAAATTTTCGACCTCGGTTGAAAGTGAAGGGTCGTTCTTTTGTTCTTCCATAATGTGCGCTCTGTCGGTTAGCCTAGTGCTAATAGTGAATGGGACTTTTATGAGCTTTTTGCCTAGCGATGTTTCTTTTCTAGACGTCATAAGCTAACATCGTTATAAAAAGTAAAAACTCTTACCTTGATTGAACACGTCGGGTGTCACCAATGTAGCGACTGGGTCACCAATATAGCTGTCGTCTGACTCCAAACAGGAATGTCTATTTTATGCGCTTTATTCAAGAAACAGCATTACTAGTACGTAGATTACATAATGATATATCGTGCCAAATCAAATATAGTGGAAGATTATATAGTGGCACAAAGTTATTAGAGATCCGTGCATACATTAGCTTACTTCCTGCTCAGCATGCAAGAGCGTTAAAAAGGTAATCATCAAAACAACAATATTAAACTGAAGCGGATAATAACAAATCATCAACTACGAGAACAAATCATCAACTACGAGATTGCATAACGATTAGGCCTAAGCTCCAAAGTCGAATGTCGTAGTCATGAGCTGAATAATTATGCGATGACTAATTAGGCATTGCGACTACACAAAGTATTGCAACTATGCAAAGCATATTTTGCAATCACTACATAACAATCAGAGATGGGCATTTATCGCGATAATTTATCGGCGAAAACTTTTTATCGATTATCATTATCGCTCAAAATCGTTTGGATTTATCGATTAGCGTTATTGCTTTTGTTATATATTTTGTTATCGCCGATAAATTATCGCGATAAACGATTTTTTATGCACGCAGTGTTTTAACTTCTAAGTTAGTGAGTTGGCGCTATGGAAAAAACACATTGTCCATTAAGACTTGTAATTTTCAAAAATTATTTCTTTGTTTGGCTTAATTTCACCGCAGAGTCCGTGAATTGCTCTCTTTTCTTAAAAAATCTAGAAAAAACGTTTTTGCAATTCGACTTACAAAAAAAAACTTCATCAAACACATCGAAAATTTACCCCAACATTTATCGGAAAAATTTATCAGCGATAATTTATCGATTATCGGTATCGCCCAGGGTTTTTTTGAAGTTATCGTTATCGCTTTAGTTTAGAAAGGTTTATCGTGCCTATCACTGATAACAATAGACGACATTTGAGCACAAACCCAAGGGAGTCATTGATTTTAAGCGAAAATAATTAGAAACTTTCATTGTTTTGTATAAAGGCACTAGTTTTAAGCCTGTTATCTTTAAACACAAATCTGACATGTTTCGGAAGAATTTTCGTGAGCTTTTTCCTACATAGGCCTATGGTATTTCCAAATACAATTTTTGGTTGTCATTTTCATCTTCACTAGACTGATCATTTTGTTGCTGACTGGAGTTATAAAAACTATTAATGATTTCGTTGAAAAACCAAGCAGGGTAACCATTTTTGAAAAACATTTCTTTTAGCTTTGTAACTTTGGAACGGAAGAGTGATTCTGTGGAACATATAGTTTTAGCGCGGTTCAGAAGGCAGGTAATTAATCCGGATTTCCATTTTAAAGGACAAACTGCATGATAATTTAAAAGAAATCCAGTGTGTGTAGGTTTTCTCCAAACTGATGATTCTAAACTGCCTTCTCTTATTGTAATTTCTGTGTCCAAGAATGGAAGCGAATTAATAAATTTTTCAACAGTAAAAGCAATATTGGAGTGTTGTTCGTTCAAAAGATTTAAAAATTCGGAACAATCTTGTTCATCTTCAAAAATTGTAAATATATCATCCACCGGGAAAGCTTTACGTGCTGATCAAAACTCACAAATCTGGCAACCCTGCTCGTCCTGCCATTTCAATGATTGGTTCCCCTGAATACGAACTGGCAAAATTCTTAGATTCCCTTATTAGACCTTACATTCCTGACACTTACATGCTTTGGTCCTCTCAAGAGTTTGTTAAAACATTAAAAAATTTTCAATTTAAACCTAATCACAAACTGGTGAGTTTTGATGTTAAATCTTTATTCACCAACGTACCGCTGGAAGAAACGATTGATAGTATTGCCACTACAATTTATTCAGATGATACCAACATATTGCCAATGCCGATCAGCAAAGAAGTTTTCAAGAAGTTGATGATTATGACTACTTAGGGAATATTCATGTACAATGATAAATTGTACAAACAAGTAGACGGAGTAGCAATGGATCACCTTTAGGTCCTACAATTGCTAATTTTTTTCTCGCACACTTAGAAACAGTCCTCTTAAAGAATAAATCGAAATCTTCCCCTGCCTTGTATTTGAGATACGTAGATGATATATTTGCAATTTTTGAAGATGAACAAGATTGTTCCGAATTTTTAAATCTTTTGAACGAACAACACTCCAATATTGCTTTTACTGTTGAAAAATTTATTAATTCGCTTCCATTCTTGGGCACAGAAATTACAATAAGAGAAGGCAGTTTAGAATCATCAGTTTGGAGAAAACCTACACACACTGGATTTCTTTTAAATTATCATGCAGTTTGTCCTTTAAAATGGAAATCCGGATTAATTACCTGCCTTCTGAACCGCGCTAAAACTATATGTTCCACAGAATCACTCTTCCGTTCCGAAGTTACAAAGCTAAAAGAAATGTTTTTCAAAAATGGTTACCCTGCTTGGTTTTTCAACGAAATCATTAATAGTTTTTATAACTCTAGTCAGCAAGAAAATGATCAGTGGACCGGGCCAAATATAGGGCTAAAAAATTTTTTTTATGCTAGAACCTTTTAACTTTCCAGAAAGTTGTAGGTGGTCAAGCGAAATCACAATATGAATTTTTTTTTCAAAATTAATAACGTTTTACGGTCGGACAGCGCGTTTCCATAGCAAATAAAGTCAAATTTTTATTATATTGACATAACTCAAAAACCACTGTTGCTACTATGCTAAATTTTACATCAAAATGTTCAGAAGCAACATGTTTATATCTGCTCTAAAAGGAACTTTTCTTCTATTTTGCTTATAAAAAAGTTATATGCAAAAAAACGAAAAATTGCGCTTTTGTTTGGCGTAGGCTGTTAAGCAACGTCCTTTCTGGGCTACTTAAAAGGGTTATCATTTCGACTTCTCGCTGCCGGGTCGGGAGCTATAATCACCGAAAGGTGAAAACACCTCCAGCACGTTCCATAGAGCGGGACAGCGCTGTTTCAGGCTATTAGCCACCCATCAGCTGCCTTCCGAAAAAGATACATTTATCCTTTCAAACGACTGACTTTGAAAAGCAGTGGTGATCCTTTCGGATAAATATCCTTTAAGAGAATTTTAACCTTTGTGGGACGTGGTCACACACCAGTTAAATTTCTGTGTGGCCAGGGTGAAGATAAAAAGTTACAAAACAATGTTCTTCCTGGCTTTTGTTTTGAATTATAATTCTTGGCAATAAAGCACCAGTTGCCTTATTAACGGATTTCACGTGAGTTTTACCTAATATAATAAGTATTTCCTTGCTTTAACATTTATAGCATGCAATTCATTAGAAAGTACAAAGTCCGCTCTGCTAAGAGCTCTAACATGCATAGCGAAGTAGCCTATAATTTAATTTCAATAGCAGTTTTCTGCAGCTAATGGTTTTTCGGAGACATTTTCTGTTGAGATTGCATTTGCTTTACCCAAGTTCAACAACAACCCCCTCATTATACGGCGTACCCAAACTCCACAAACCTGGGGTATCTATTCATCAGTACAAATCCAGGGAGGATGTTTGCACCCCTGTATCTATAACACCACTACTACACTGCTGCGGATCCTATTATTACGAACGTGCTCGCTAACTATTCCAGTTTCTTAGTGACCTTGGCAGCACCCTGCTAACCCCACTGATTTTTTCAACTTGCTAACTACATTAGCCAACCACATCATTTGATTTCAAAAGTCTTTTCAACAATAATATCTCATCCACATTTACCATACAACCTATATTAGTCGGCATCTTCAAAGACTGTTGAAATGAACGGAATGGTCTCAATAGAAACTGACTAAAAAGTTTTTAACCTGATCTATCCAAAATACTGCTTTCCAATTTGACAACAACTTCTATTAAACTATTCAACGGCGTGGCAATGGGCTCGCCAATTGGATATTTGATGGATCACATTATCATGAACAACGCCATTGATCAAGCCCTCAAAATCACCCCCTAGAACAGGGGTCGGCAACTCACAGCCCGCTAGCGAATTTTATTCAGCCGGCGGTCTCTTCCCGCACAAACGTATGAAGTATTTGTAGATTTTAAGACATGGAAGAGATGGTTGCCGGCCGAATTCATTTAACTTGCCAGACGTTAACGTAGCCTATCTCACCCAAAAGCTGGCTTGTAAACCGTAAATGCACGCTTTTGGAGTGCGACTTCCAAAAAATAAATCTTCCATAGGTGTATTGTAATTTTCGCGATGACCAGCTGACAGTTGGCTTAGAAAAGAACGTGCGGCCCGCCATGACCGTTGGTTGTTTTTAACCCAGGGATACAGAAAGGTTGTCGTCGTCGACTACTGCCCTAGAACTAGATCACCGACCTAGTTTCTTTTACCAACACATAGATGACTGCTTTGCCACCTTCACAGAACCGACCTCTGTCGATATCTTCCTCAATAACCTGAATAGCATACACAGGCAAATCCAATTCACGAAATATATAGAATTAAACAACTTTCTAGCCTTTCTTGACGTTTTTGTTGAAAAATCTCACTCCGCAATTAATGCCAGTTGAAAACCTACCATAAACCTACCCACACCAAACTTCTTAAATATTCTAGTTTCTTTCGCATTCGCTGGAAATACAATCTAGTCAACAACCTCTTCAACTCCTTTTTGTGATCTGGATTTCATACATGCAAATCCATACTGAATTGCAATCAATCCAAACAACCCTTGTGAGAAATATCCTGCTACTTTTATAAACAGGTGCATTACACAATTATTGATCAAAAAATTTTTCCAACGTCCAATAACTCAAACGCAATTTTGTAACTACATCACCTTTAAACTACTATATCTCGGCAATATTTCACACTAATCGAAAAAGAAATGCAGCAATTCATCAACAAGCATCTTCCCGCCTCCAAACTGCGTTTCATCCACACAACAAACAAACTTAAGCAATATTTTTATATCAAAGATACCCAAACATACTTAAAAGAAAGCAACCTTGTATACCGTCTTAATTGTTCCTGAATCATTCTATTATGGTTAAATCTTTCAAAACCTATCAAACCTATCTATCTGTCATTAATAAACAGTCAATAACAATAATAATCATAGAAATTTTGGGCATAACCTATGCCTAATCCTAAGACTGATACAAAAGTAAGGTAAGATCATAATTAGTTAAAAATATAGTGTTATTAGAGTTGCTTGAATTAGGATTCTAACGCTTAATTAAACTTACTACTGATTTTCTACATGTGAAAAGTATAATATTATTGTGCTTTCTCCTTATGTATATGTATATGCATACATATAATTAAAACTGCGTGAAAAACACTTAGGGTCTTCCTGTAGGCCTACACCAAAAATACAGCTTTTTAGGCAAGCCTACAACTATTTCAAGTAAAAAATTGGACAAACTTTTCTCTTAAGGCAGATATAAATGCGATCATTTTGACCAGCACCAGGGACTAAGTTAGTTAGTTAGTTGCATATTTATCCTCCTATCACGAGAAAGCGATCAATGCGCTATACGAGCTCGCTTAGGAGTTGCCAGCCATCTGTCTACCACACCAAAATGGGGGAATCCCGCTAAGTGCCTTTCCCAACGTCACAACAAGTAAACTTGCCGGCTTGTTCTCCACACTGTCGCTGAGCGTCAAGCAGGGAAGCTGTGAATACCAATTTATAAAGTCATTGGTTTGACCCGACTCGGAATCAAACCCGAGTCTACAGCTCAAGAGACAGATGCTCTATACCACTCGGCCATCTGAGCTGTTCCAACTTCAGTATCTGAGCTGTTCCAACTTCAACTTTTGATTTAATATCATTTTAGGAAAAAAATCGGCTTTGGTTGCCATAGAAACGCACTGTCCGACCGTAAGGCATCATTATTTTTAAAAAAATTTTCCACATTTTAGTTTCTTGCAGTCAACTACAACTTTCTGGAAAGTTCAAGAAATATTAAAAAACTTTGTCCAATTTAGCCCAGTCTAATGACCAGACTAGTGAAGATGAAAATGACAACCAAAAATTGTATTTGGAAATACCATACGTAGGAAAAAGCTCACGAAAATTCTTCCGAAACATGTCAGATTTGTGTTTAAAGATAGCAGGCTTAAAACTAGTGCCTTTATACAAAATAATGAAAGTTTCTACTTATTTTCACTTAATATCAATGACTCCCTTGGGTTTGTGCTCAAATGTCGTCTATTGTTATACATGCCCGTGTGATACGGGTTTGACATACTTGGGTATGTCTTCCAGACATCTGGTCACCAGAGCCAAGGAACATTTGGACCTAAATCAATCTCGAAAAAGTGCAATTGAAGACCACATTTTGGACTGCGTTAAATGTTTCAATTCATCGCACAGTTTGGCTTCGTTCAAAATTCTTCGAAACTATAAAAATGAGTATGACACGAAAGTTCATGAAGCACTCTTATTGAGAAATTCAAACCGAAATTAAACCGCCAGCTCTATGCCAATGGTTGTTCGTTTCTATTAATAGTGTATTAACTCTTTCCATTATTTAGTTGGATTAAAATTGATTGCAAATTTGTTTTGAATTTTGTCGTGTTTTCGTAAAATAGTAACCACATTCCGACTTAAACCACGCGTTAATAAACTTTGTCGGCCCTCGTAATTTGATCGTTTACACTTCATTACTTTTGTGAAACATAAGATTATGCCATAACCCCTGCTGTTTTTGTTTTCCGCTTACATTAGTTTGCCCTGTTTTCACTTTCCATTTCTAATGACGCTCTGATGAAGGACAGTTGATATGTTTCGTTCAGCGTATTTTATTTTCAGAAAACGTTCAGCGTATTTTATTTTCCGTTTGTTATTTTGTAAATAATGTAAATACATCATGTTAAATGTTCTCCGGTTATTAGCTGTTGCTACCATTTGGATATTGAAGATCTCCTCTTTACCAAAGTTATAAGGAAAATTTCTTGTAAGAGAACACAATTTTTACTTAAAAGATGATCTCTTGTTTCATTTATTACGTCACAGCATCGTTTATGCACACAAGGTCGTTCACTCCGTTCCGCTCTGATGCATATGAAGAAAAACCGAGATGCCTGAACCTTTTACATGTGTAGCAGAATTCAGTAGAACAAATATACGGATTTATTAACAGAAGACAGTAAAACAAACTTGCGCAAGTAAAACAAATGAATGCACGATAATGGCGGCGTCGCTTTATATAGTGGGGTGACGTGGAGACACGTGACACTCACGAAAACGTCACATGATCATATCACGCCACATCTTCCTTACAAAAAGGATAAAATATCAAATATACGCAAATAAAAACACAAATATTAATTTGGATGACGCTGGGGACGCTTCACTGCTCTACCGTATCGTGTAATATAGGGCTCGGAACTTCCTCGGGGACTTTGCAAGAATATAGGGATTATATCTCTTCGGTTTCTTCGAAAGTTTCTTCATTCTTGCTTTGCTATGCAGATTATATATCTTCTGTTTCTTCATTCTTGCTTTGCAGTTCTAGTGAACGGATGTTTGTCAGCTGAGAGCCAAAAAAAAGCACTGCAGTCGTTCTTCAGCAAAAATTGTAACCGCGTGCTTGTGTAAAGCTTCTTCGCTGCAATGGAAGAATTACTAGCAAAAATGGACAGAGTTTTAAGCGAAGTTGCGAAATTATCTAACGACATGAATGGTATTAACAAAAGCTTGAACAGTCTTGAAGGAAGAATAAATGACATTGACAAAAGTATTGCGAAAAACTTAAAACGATTGATTTATCGCTGAGTCAGAAAGCATCAGTTAACGATCAAAATCAGTCAAAAAGTCAAATTACTGCACTTAAAGACCAAAAACCATGAAAACGGAGGCTGTTATGCAAGAATGTTATAACAAAAGGCTCAACCTACTCATACATGGAGTTGCTGAAAAAGCTTGGAAAACCAAGGATCAGAGAAAAATCGTGCTTAAAAACTTCCTGTCTAATGGCCTGCTTCTTGACCCAGAAGAAATTGGGGTAATTGACGCTCATCGCCTACCTCAAACAACTAAATCTAAATCACTCAACAAAACTCGCCCCATTATCGTGGAATTTGCTACTGCTTTTGACAAGCACAGCATCATGCGATCTCTGAGGCATTTAAGACAATATATACGACACCGAAGATGACGACAGTCTTCCTTCGACAACATCTATCGATTATGTTGAACCAATAAGACGAAACATTTATGTAAACGAACATCTGCCGAAATTTTTTTGGACCAAAAAAGAAATTGATGCCAGACTACCAACGGGCTAAACGGGACGGTAAAAGGACCAAATGGGTCATAGAAAAAGGTAATTACTCTTTATGTGTGAATGGAATTAAGATAAGCTGAAGTATTGTACTGTGTTATGTGCGTCCTCTATGTCTGTAACAAAAATCTGTTAACAAAAAACTCGATAATTTTTCCGTAACTAACACTATTGATTCTTCTTATGCTGTTATTTATTTATTCTGATTAAGCTCGTGCCTATGTTAATCGTTCCCGCCCATAAAACAGCAGCTCTGAATGATCCAAAAGTACTAAAGTATAACTAGAACATAGCTTATATTATCAGACTACGTCAAAAATATACCAAAAGATAAATTATCTTTTGGTATAGCAAAGTATAGTGATTTCATCTCGAAGCTTTTCGTCTGACACTCATCGGGAGAAGATCGTCAGAAATCAGTAAACTAAAATGCAAGTCTTATGTATCAACAGAGAGAAAGAAAGAGAAAAAGAAAAGAGAAAAAGGAAAAAAAAAGGAGGCGGAAAAGCACTGATTGGCCAGTCTGATCAGCTGTTTCGACGCGTCAATCAGCGATAGATCTTAAGACTGTAAACAAATTCTTTTTGCCTGCAAAGGTCGGGATTTGATGTTTTAATAAAAATGGATTCCAAAACAGAGAGATGGAAGGCAGAGCGACCTCTGGCGAGAATGCGGAATCTGTCTTGGTGATAATGTTTAGCACATGAAGCGTTTAAAAGGAGATGGAGCCCAATTGCCGAATCACAAGTCTGGGTGGGGTTAGGGGTGGAGGACTTACAAGCACGTGATGGGAGGCTACGTTTCAAAATGGAATTGGCGTTTCTGATTGACTTTGGAATATGTTGGTTGATTCTGTCCAGCAACCTTTGGGATGTACGACCCACATACCATTATCACCACCAATCAGATGTCGCTCATTATCACCAAGACAGATTCCGCATTCTCGCCAGAGGTCGCTCTGCCTTCCATCTCTCTGTTTTGGAATCCATTTTTATTAAAACATCAAATCCCGACCTTTGCAGGCAAAAAGAATTTGTTTACAGTCTTAAGATCTATCGCTGATTGACGCGTCGAAACAGCTGATCAGACTGGCCAATCAGTGCTTTTCCGCCTCCTTTTTTTTTCCTTTTTCTCTTTTCTTTTTCTCTTTCTTTCTCTCTGTTGATACATAAGACTTGCATTTTAGTTTACTGATTTCTGACGATCTTCTCCCGATGAGTGTCAGACGAAAAGCTTCGAGATGAAATCACTATACTTTGCTATACTAAAATTCTGTACCACAAACCAATTGTTTAAATTATCTTTTATGTTGCCTCTTGGCTCTGCTCACAGCTGCAGTTTAAATCAACACTCACATGTTAACATTTGATAGATTCGTGGTTAAAGGAATAAAGAAGTTATTTTATGTAATCAACTATCGTCTTGAAATCAGTTTCGTTAAATTATCATATTGACTGCATTGCCTAATTGCTTTCAGCTGACTTGTTTTGGATTGCTTTACCATGGTGCTGGATTATTTTTGCGGTGAGGAGATGTCAGAGACCCCTCGCACGAACCAAGCAGTCGACTTTAGTAACGACCCTTCAAACTTATGCAACGATTTTTTTTTAGCTCGGTGAAGAATAACATTGCAAATTGTGGCTCATTTGAACTATTTGACGATAACTTAAAATTTTTTTCTAAAAACTCTGACTCCTTGACTCTGATGCACCTCAACGTCAGAAGCCTGCATAAACATTTCGACAAATTAGGAGAATTTCTCGCGTTGCTGTCTGTTGAGATCAGCCCCTAGGAATGCTCCAAGTACTGACACGGAGAAAAGTACGGATTCTATTTTAAACAAGATTAGCTCGACCTCAAACGTCTGTCGGCCTTGAACCTGGCGAAGCTCATGTTCGTACTGTTCACAATCACGTATATGGAACGAAATACGATGTATTGCAATTGTAACAGCTCAGATTCAAAGGGGCAGTAAATCATAGATGATTCACAACAAAATCAACAAATTATGAACCGTTAAGGATAACTTACTCCTATTCTAATTCAAATAGAATAAAAACAACGTTAAATTACTCTAGCCCACCCAGTTACGCCAGGTCGGAGAAAGTATCATCAAAAGCTATCAGAATGCAATAGAACTAGGCCTACTACACTAACAGTCCCGCGGATGGCTAAAAGGGAAATACGTCTACCAGTAGGCTACTGCAGAACCACGTGCACGGAATATCAACAATTAAGAGGTAACTATCTAATCAACCAAAACATACCTGACAAGATACTGCACACTTACGTAATTATCACCAGCAACTGTGCACATAAAACAGGCTACACCTTACTTACTAACACTGCCTAGGAGATTAACAAAGATTGACACAACCACACGTTTACTTAAAACTATCTACCAAACAGCCATTTAACCAGCAAAACAAGATGGTCATAACAACATTACGCACATGAGAGCAGTGAACCGTAAAGAATTAAAATTGATTAAAATTTAGAAAGAAGTTACAATTCTCACTGTGACACGGTCCTTTAAACCAGATGTGATTTGTCTTTCCGAAACTCGCGTACAACAACCCCTTACTAATATACAAATTAATGGATATGACTTTGTAAACGTGAAACTCAACGGAAAAGCAGGCGGAGTAGCCGTTTGCACCAACACTTATTTGAAGTTTACTCAAATTAATAGCTTCCAACTGCACGGAGCTGAATCTCTTTGGCTAAAAGTCTGGCATGAGAATCAAAACAAAACCTTCGTAATAGGTACCATTTATAGACATCCAAACGAAAACGTTCACGAATTCCTAGACGACTTTTCAGAATGCCTAGAAACTTTAATGAATGAAAATAAAACCTTTTACCCACTCGGAGACATCAATATAAATGGAAGTTGTACAAGACCTGCCCAGGACGAAGAACATTTGAATGCAATCGCAAGTAACGGAGTTATTCCTTTAATCACAAGGCCCACGAGAGTGACCGAAAATTCGGCAGCAATCATAGATCACATCATAACCAATGACGTCGAACATTATATTACTCCTTGCGTCGTTGTAACAAACATTGCAGACCATGACTTCACGATGTGCCAAATTAGCAAATTCAATGCGGTGCAAAAAACAAATCGGTGGCAATGTACCGCGATAAAAGAAACTTTAACTCAGAAGTTTTTTCAAGTGAACTAGAAAAAATGCTTGAAACACTAAACATTGAAACGCAAGCAGTTACGCGCGTAAACTTCAACATTGTATTTGATCGATTTGTTGATCTGATTGTCCAAACTGTTGACAAACATGGATGCGCCTTCAAAAAAAAAAATGAGTCGAAAGCAACGAAAACTTGCGCAAAAACCGTGGATCACAAAAGGCATTCTAACTTCAATTAAGAAAAAAAAACTCGATGATTCGTTCTCATTATGTGAAAAAGTATGTGAAAATGGTAACGCTGTGAAAAAGCAATTTTTTCGCCGCTATTCCAATAAGCTGACTACGATCAAATAACTATCCAAAAGGCTTTACTTCATAACCGAAATTGACGAAAATAAATACAATGTCAAAAACAATGGGAAACACTTTGAACTGTTTTGCCAAACAAGAAAATTTTTATGCGCCTTCCGAACTTAAACTAGATGATTCAAATATAACCCATGATCCAAAAAAATAGCTAATCAATTCAATGAATATTTTTGTTCAATTGGAGCAAAGCTGGCTGATGCTATCGAGCACATACCTAATACCACTCCGGAAAACTTTCTTACAAAAAAAATTTGTGACTCAATATACCTTGACCCACCGAGCAACATTGAAGTTTTAAATCAAATATCGTCACTCAGAGACAAAGCGGTGGAACAAGACAACTTGCCGGCTTTTTTTCTCAAAGCTGCTAGATTTGTCATCTCACCGTACCTAACTTTTTTTCTTCATGTGTCATTTAATGAAGGGATCTTCCCTAACAGTAGTAAAATTGCTAGGGTAGCTCCTATTTATAAAAGTGGAGCAATAAATAAAACCAAAAACTATCGTCCTATATCCATTCTCGCCTGTCTTTCGAAAATTTACGGAAAACTTTTATACACAAAAATGATTAATTTCTTCGAAAAGCATGACATTATCGATCAACCTCAATATGGATTTCCACGTAAGGTCTCAACAACTCATGCAATGTTGCCTATTGGATGTCATTACCTCCACATATGATAACATTAATGATAATGCTTTTACGGGTCTAGTTATGGTAGACTTAAAAAAAGCATTTGATACCGTTTCACACAGTATCCTACTTTCGAAATTGCAAAATTACGGCATTCGCGGAGTAGCGGCCGACTTAAGAGCGTTCGTCTTGGAAGCTGGTAGACTGGTTTTTATTCTCAGTCGGGTCAAACCAAAGACTTTAAAACTGGTATCTGCTGTTACACTTGCTAAACGCTCAGCAATTAAGTGTAGCGCGGAGGATGAAATGAACAGAGAATAAAAATACGTCAGTGAATTCCTGACAAAATTTAGTCCTAGCGCTGAAGAACCTCAGTAGTTATAAAGCGCCATAAAACCACACATTTCGTTTCAGACAATTTTATATTATTTCAATTTTGAGTTGAAGATTTTAGTTTTTACCTGAGAATATTCTTGGTAAAATTTCACTCGATCAATCTTTCGCTTACTGACTTGCAACATCAATTTTATAGTCGCTGTATTCTGTAATTCCTTTTATCGTTTTATCCAAAGAAGACTTAGCCCTTCAATAAAGAGTTATAGCTGGATCAAGACTGCAGCGATTTGACTAGAAGTGAGAAACGAGTGAAGGCTTTGGCGCTCCGCCCTAGCAATAGTTTTACCAAAGAAAGCTTCAATGTTATGACGGTTTCGTAACACCACCAGGAAGGCTTCAAAACTAATCCTTGGATTGTTAGGCTAACTATTTAAACTTTTAAGGGCCATCCAAAACTCCTATAATTCAACTTAAAACATGTCGCAATATGTCTGTCAGCATTGAAATTTAGAAGTGTAGGATAATACTTACATCCCCACTGCCTTCAACTGGCTTAAATCTTGTTTTTATAGATTAAGGAACATAAACTATGCCAGCAGACTACCAATCTCCTATCTCTTTCCATTATACCGCGCACAAAATTAGTGCTTTCCTTCTTATGCATCAGAGCGTGACAGGCCCGGCGCCAAGGGGGACCAAGGCAAAAGCTTTCTCTTTCAAGACAGCGATTTTGCGCTTAATTTTACACTTTGGCCTCCCCAGATAAACGTTTGGCCCCCCTAAGTAGACTGCTCTGGCGCCGGCTTTGGAGTGTGATCCAGTCAACGACTTTTTCAAGGTATTCGGGGAGTTGCCAGTCATTAAGTATATAGTCTTTGACTAAACCGTGAACGTTGGACCGCCATTAGTGCATGATTGCAACAGACTGAAAAAAGATATATGTAAATATAATTGTACTGAAGGCTAAGTGCTCTAAAACATTGATTTCCGAAAAAACTGGTCTTTCCTTTTTCGGCAACGCTTAGACCCCTGAAGAAAATTCTGGTTACGCGTTTCTTCGCGAGTAAACTATTAAAAAATTGCCGAAACATTTAACGGCCACGCAGCAAAAGTGGAATATTGTAATTTCCCACCTCCGCAGCCACGATAGTAGAGTAGACTCTCAAGGAAACCATTAAGATTTTTGACAGACTGTTTTAACTTCCGAAATGAGTTACTAAAAGGCAACATTTTTGCTACGCGTTTCATGAAAAATCGATTTAAAAACATGGCGCCTTTAGATCAAATGTGTTCACTACCGGTAAGCGTTTTTATAGGTAATGGACTATCAAAGTCATAATTTTGTTGAAAAAAAAAGACAAGAAAACTTTTTCGTTTGAAATGAATCGAAAGTCTGTAGACCTACCGAGTATCGTTATCCTCTTTACTTTTCGAAAAAATGTCGCATGATCGGTACCGTCGTTGCTTCTTTTTTTGCAGAATATCGATATCGTCGTTATTTTTAAAAATCCGAGTGCCCAGCTCTGACAATAATTAGTACCACTTGGCAAGAAATTGATTAATCGAACCCTTGACTTAATCAGAAGGCGGATGCGTTCATGAGCGTCACCAGGATTTTGGCCAGGGAGGGTCAAAACTCAATATGTATGCGTTGCCTTATAGCTAAAGCCGAAGTTACACGAGGCAAATTTATTAGCTGCTTTTACTCGCTTCGAACATTAGTAGGCTCATTAGCTTCGCATGCTGGTCACACAAAGAGAATAAAATAAGACATTTACGGCTAGCAAATACCGGTAGTAACTAGTAACTGATCAACGTGCAAAATGCACGCGAGACTGGGGGCCTATTTTTGCCATAAAATTTGTAATCTTATGAACTTATACCTTTGTCTTTAAACTTTGTTTGCTTTGAGGTCAACTTTTTCAAAATGAAGTCTTTGGTGTTGATTATGTTTTAGTTTTGCGACAAGCGCGCACTCTTGATTTAAGTTATAATGTCATCATGGGCGCCGGCAGAATTTTTTGTAGGGAGGGGCAAATTTTTGGTGTGGTCAAGTTAACGTTTTACGATGTCGGTCAATCTGCTTGATTTGATTTTAAACAACACATAAGATGAAAAAGCAGTATCATAGGCCCAGTGGCGTAGCGAGAAATTTTTAAAGGGGGGGAGGGGCATAATTTTCACATTTATTTCAAGCATATTTTTTTCGGTAAAACTAAGCTGACTGAGAAACAAGAAAGGCTCTAGGGGGGTACGGGGACATGCTCCCCCAGAAAATTCTTGAAAATTTACATGCTGCAATGACCGTTTTGGTGCTTTTTGAATAATTTTCACGCAAATGTTGATCAAATTTTTTGACCCTAATTCTGAGTGCTTCGCGAAATATGATGCATTTTTTCCCCACATTTTCGATTATATGCGTGCTCAAGGCGTAAAGCTTATCGCTATCGAAGAGGCTCGAAATTATGGACAAATTGTATACATCAAAAACATTTTTGAAAATGGCTGGTGGGAAAATGCATAACCCTCATCCTATCCCCTGGATCCGTCCCTGGCCATAAGCTTGAAAGCTTCAAATCATCAAAATAGTCTGGCATATCTCAGTCACTTGGCACCATTAATTTTGTTATTTTTTGCTAAAAGGCAGAGTCAAAAGGGGGGGAGGGGCATGGCACAATGACCCCCCCTAAATACGCTCCTGCATAGACTTATCAGTTATCATCATCTTTGCAATTTCATAGAGACATATCGGAAAGCAATAAATATGGGACGAAAATAGCTTAAGGAGGAAAAGTAACACCACAGTAAATCTCAAAAATGGACGTTTCGACAACATAGATTCAGCTGTCATGATCAGCAGTGTATGCAAAGCAGTACAAAATTGTTTTGTACCGCTTTAAGCTTTAAGCAGTACAAAACTGAATCAAAATTGAACTCATTTTTAGGGCAACACTTATTGTATGCTTAACAGTGGCGGCTCGTCAAGTAAAAACTTGGGGATGCTGCAAGAATTATATTCAACGTAAACCAGCAACATTTTTTATACGTAAAGCAACCGTTTTCACGTGTTGTACGTTGTATGTTCTGGTCACCTTTTAGGTAATAACAACAATTAGCAATTAAAGGATACTCGACGAGAATGCTTAAATAATTTCATTCATGAATAACAGCACATCATAAAAATATCAACGAGAGCGATAAAGCTGTCTAAAAACATGTTTATAAATTCTCAGAAGTTAACCAGATTTTTAGCAGTCACGCGCACGGCTCGAACTTATGTTCAAGTTCTATTTGAATTTTACGTTTTTGATCAGCTGTTTAACTAACTCGACAGAGTAGAAGTAATTATTAAACGTTTCACAAAATGACAAACAACGAAGTAGGTAAAACAATAAACCTGGCTGACGTGAAATCAACGTTTTTACACCAGGCCATCAAAAATGACGATTACAAAATTATTGCAATAATGACACCAAGCACGAATGGGGACCTGTGGCATTGCTTTTACATAAAATTCCCATATAGGCTTATATGTACAGCACCGGTAGATATCGAATAAGCCTAGCGTCAATTATACCAACAGGTCTACTGGTCAGTGGTATATGCTTGGTATTATTTTCAAATTAGTTAAAGATCGGCCGTTAGCTCAGTTGCTTAGCGCAGTGGTCGGCAACCTTTTTCGCACAACGGACCGATTTGAAACTGAATTGTTTTTGCGGACTGGCCTTTAAAAAATCAAAAATGTTTAAGCAGTAAAACTCTCATATTTATTCAGAACCTGATTCTTAACGTTATTTTTTCTCTTAACCAAGCGCTGTTTGATTTACAAAAGATTTACGATAAAATGACAGCATAATCAAATGTTCGCTGTTCCATTAAAAGATTTGACTTTTCAATTTGGTTAGTTTTGTGATATTGTGTAACTTTGCCATACTGGGTCACCAGAATTGAGTTATTTAGCATTTTTACAAAAACGTCCCAAAATTGCGTCTCACGTAATAAAAATGTTTTAAACTCAAAGCATTTATTCTGAAAACGCATACGGACCGGTAACAAACCTCACACGGACCGGCACCGGGCCGCGGCCCGGTGGTTACCGACCACTGGCTTAGCGTGCACGCTATCGGTGCGGGAGATCTTGGGTTCAAATCCCGGGTCGGTCAAATTTGTTCAACGTTTTCACATCACACGCACAATCTCATGCTGTCTAGTAGCGGCATCTGTGATTCAGCTGCTAACAAACGTATTGTATGCCTACCCATTATTACGTAACTATGATTGTACCATTGTAACTGCAATGTCGCTGCAAAGTCGGAAATGCTTCTGCAGCTGCAGTATTGCAATATAGCAAAAAGAAGTACATTCTGATCGAAGTTTCCTTTTACGTTTTGAAAATTTATAGCAGTACTGAGAAAGCCACTAAGCATCACATTTAATACTATTAAAAAATAATTTGGTTTAATATTGATCTTGTTATTGCACTAAAGTGACAAAAAATTTGTCAATTGAATAGAAAACTACCAATCAAGTATTAACTTGCTTTGAAATGGCAACATGAAAGCGCGGGAGTTGGCGCTGAGTAAATTAATGTTTCCATTACAGCCGCAGATTTCGCAGCAGTGTTGCCATTTTAAGCAATTTCATCAAAAATTAAAAATATTATTTGTCTTTCAAAAATCAAAAAAGGGCTAGGGGGTCCACCCTCCTCCTTTTTTTTTTTTTTTTCAAGAAAACTTCACTGGCACATAAACATTGAATGATAATTTTAAAAAAATAATTAAAATTCATAAATTGTTGTTGGGATTTTCTTGGGGGTGCTGCAGCTCCTCTAGACGAGCCGCCCCTGATGCTTAATGTACTGTTGGTTAAAATTACAAGCTCAAAATGAACTCAGTCAGTCAGCTCTCCTGCATATCCAACTTCTATTTCTTAAAGTTTTTATTGGCTACAAGCCAGCCCTGCAGCTTGGTTGAGTGGTTTGGAGCGTCGTTTTTACGACAGCCTTGATCGCAAGGTTGATGATTCAACTCCCACCCAAATCTTGTAGCAGCGTCCTTGGATAAGATGCTTCACGGCAATTACCTCTGCTTGGTGGAATTTAACAAGCAGCAAATCAAAGAAGTCGGAAGCAAAATTCAAGTGGGAACTCGGAAACAAGGGCAACTCCTAAGCGAGTTTAGATTAGTCCTAGGCATAGCGCCTCCGTCGCTTTCTCGTGACAGGAGGATAAAAATGAAGAAATTATTCAATCAATCAAAAACTAAATGACGTAACAGAAGAAATTGAACTGGTCGTTCCATGATAATAATGATATCGTCGTGTGATAGCTCATATCCAGTTTTACTGCGTGTATATCGCTGATATCAGCATAATTTAGGCTTGTCTTCAATTTATTCTTTTATTTAAACTTGTCTTCTATTTTCAATAATTTAGACTATTGCAAAAATTACTTGTGAGCATGAAACTAAACTACTACTGCTATTCTACTAACACTCCTAAATCGAATTTATCAAAACTGATTAGAATTCAAGATAAAGTTATGCGACTGCTAGCTAATGCAGATTGGAAGACTCATGCACCTCCACTCTACTCCAAATTAAATATTTTAAGTCTAAATAAACTTACGACTCACGCAATTGCTAAATTTATACATAAACATGATCTCGGAAAATTGCCGAAGAATTTCGATAATTATTTTACTTTGGTTTCGTCTGTGCATTCTCGCACAACCAGAAACTTTTCGAAGCTTCATCAACATTTCATTCCTCAATTTCCCACCAATAAACTTCAACGTAGCATTAAATACAATGAAAGATTAAAAAATTTGGAACAACGTCCCAGAAGAACTCAGAAAACTTAACCACACCCAATTTAAACGTATAAGCATAAATCTTATTTACTCGGCAATGAAATATAGACCTTTAAACCTAATTCTTCAAATAAAAAAATTTGTTTTCTTTTTTTTTTCGTTACATAGGCTAATCAATTAAATTCTTATCCCAATTTATACAACTATTTGTTGGTAGTCGTTGACTCAAAGACCGAAAGGTCCCTTCACGACTTCCTGGTACATCGCAAATAGCTAAATCAAGACTATCCTGTTAATAAAAATAATAGCACGAGTTCATACCATCGTAAAAAAGTGCAATGAAATTGTATTATTAATTTTATTACATACCTGATGTTGTAATTTGTAGGCCTGCAGTACTTCGAGTTAATATAAAGTATATTTTATCCACTGTATTGTACAAATATGTGTTAATATTTTACTCATTGATGAGTTGATTCATTCCGCTCGTGTACCAAAATAAATTTGATTGATTGATAATAAAGACATTTGAAAGTTCACCCACGATACAGATAAATGTTGGTGTATGATTATCATAATGCTTATGGTGGTGACTGGTGAGTCGTGACGGACTGACGGTACTTTTTATCAGCTTCTATGCGAACCGTCTAAAATAGACATGGGCAACATACGGTCCGCGGGCCGGATCCGGCTCGCGAGACCATTTTATGTGGCCCGCCGGCACTTACAGAAATATAAACTCCTACCGTGAATCAAGCCCATGACCTTTTATTTTTTTTATGGGACATCTGACGACGTGTAGACTTTTTTTCTCTTCACTGATATTTTCGGTGGAAAACAGGATATCCGAGGACATGTACACTACAGTCAAATCTCGTTACTATACCACCCGTTGGGACCGAGCTAAAGTGGCATAATAGTATCGAGAGTGGCATAGTAACGAGAGTGTGCAAAATGGCTGCTGAATACTGTACTTAATGTGTTGTACTGCAAATGAAACGATAAACGCTACCAACGAAACAACAAACGCCTACCCTATAGTATGTTCATGTCATTTATTCTCTCAAGTTAGCTTAACTCCGCCCAAAAATTTGAATAATCAGTAGCTCGCGCGTGTTCTTTCGGTACCTTAGCTTCGTAGGCAAAATTTAGAATTCAAAAGTACTTTGCCGTATTGTACAGTTAATTGCACTTCTCTGATAAACAAAACGTCTTCCCTACAAGCAAATGCTGTATTACATTGTCACGTCGCAAGGTTGTTTTATCTGCAGTACAGTAATGCAGATCCTGCCGCACGTGGCACAGTACCGAGATTAAGGTGAGGCATAACCTCTATGTTTTCTATTGAATTTTGTTAAGGACGGTCAAAAGTGGTATAGTAGCGAGAGTGGCATAGTAGCGAGGTGGCATAGTAACGAGATTTGACTGTAGACCTTTTCTTTTTGTTCTACCTATCAGTGCGGCCCTGACAATAGTAGTCCAGAGTTGCTGAAGATGCTGAACTCGATCCATCCACTAATCCGGCCTGGGAAAGATTTCGTTTTCCCACATATGGCCCACCGACTAGAAAAGTTGCCTACCTCTGGTCTAAAAAGTTTACAAAAATACTTTGCGTTATTTGCGTAACTTTTTTTCCAGGGGTAAGACCAACGCCTCCTTCTCTTGGCTTGTTATAATTTGCAACAAGCTTACTTTGAATTAAAAAGTTTCAGGCAATGCGGTTGCTCGGCTTAATCAATCTCTCAGTTGATATTGCGTCTAAAAAAAAAACGAAAAATAATTCAAAGAAGGCTTGTAAATTAAACGAAGCGAAGAGAACGAGGCTTGGGACTTAGTCCTTGAAAAAATTCACCTTTATCAGAATCAGAATATTTTTTAAACTTAGCGTTAGCATTTAACATCTTTAGCATTTTTTTAAGCTTTTAAAACGCTAAGAATAAAATTTCCCCTGCCAAACTCTTTCACCATAGGCATATCGCCAATTTTGGATTTAGATAACTTGATTTCACCCAAAAGTTTTTGCAATTATTTTTATTTAGGTAGTGGTAGCCTATTCTGGTTTAGCTCCTTCAGCTTTGACGTCAAATTTGTAGTGCATTTTTACAATCAAGATAAAACCCATTGAAGCGATGGAGCAATTGTGATTCTCATTCATAATCAAAGGGGCAAGTGCCATATTGCTCCCTCTGCAGACGCCTACTTGTGTGTATATTGATTTGGCACTTTTAGCTTTGCATCAAACTTTGTTGCGCATATTATAACTAAAATAAAATATATATTAGGATAAAAGTACTGTGCGGTTGCGCATTTTTCACTCAAAACCCAGGAGGGGCAAGTGCCTCATCTGCCCCCCTGAGGGCGCCCATGAATGTGATAATGTATGGCAATTGGCGCTCATGATTAGCATTCAAATGAAAACGGATAAGATTTGCGTAGCTGGTTGTCAAAGCAGTGTGTTACGCAAGTACTGTGAGATTGTCTTATTCTTGCAACATTGCAGATAGTCTTGAAAACTTTGCTTGGCATATTTTAGTAAGTAAGCTAGAAGAACAGGTAGAACTGCCTGGAAAGTGTGTGTTCAGAATAACAAGTAGTGTAGAATAAGCATGCGGTAGGTAAAGAATAAGCATAGAGTAGCCCAGGAGAGAAACCAGAAAGTTTTGATCGGGTAACGTAATGTTGAATAAGGTTGAATGTTAACTACTGTAAATGCAAAGACGTTACGATCCGGAAACGAACGTAAATAAACCCTTTCAAAATGTTTCATGTCAGGGGCGTATTCAAAATTTTTTGCAGGGAGGGGGCACCAATTTTCGTGACTTTTTCAAGAGTAGTTTTTTTCCGGCAGAGTTAGTTTTAAGCTATTTAAATAACAAAAACGACTCTAGGGGAGTCCGAAGGCATGCTCCCCCAAAAAATTTTGAAAATTTGCATACTGTAATGGCCATTTTAGTGCTTTTTGAACAATTTTCTGGCAAAGTTTGTTCATATTTGTGGCCCCTATGCTTTGAGTGCTTCAAATATGATGCATTTTGTTCGCACGTCAGTTTTGATTATGCGTTCTTAAGGCGACTAAGGCATATTGTTATGAAAAGGTTCGAAATTATAGAAAAATTTCATTCATCCAAAGCATTGTTAAAAATGGCTGGTGGGAGGGATGCATCACCCCCCCTGGAGTAGCCTATACATATCTTAAGCGCAAAGCTTACAACAGTCCAGGAAAAAATTAAGAATATGCCGGATGGCAAATTTGCCGGATAGCCGGATATCCGGCAAATCTGATTTGCCAGATATCTGGTATACGGCTGGATATCCGTTACGTCACTATCCGGCCGGATACCCGGCCATATACCGGATAGTAGCGTTAAGCCGAAATTAATATTTTGATGGTTTTTGTACTCGCTATCGCCTTGCTCGACTAGCGAGCGATGAAACTAATTACATTGGAATGAGATCATGTGACACACAGGAAACTTCCAAAAGTATTGCGTCATTGGAAATGGACTTCATTATTCTATAAGTTAGCCGAATCGGCAACGTGGTCAAGCGGCAGGAGCTCAGTTGATAAAATGACCATCTTACTGATCGCTTTTGATTCAACTCCAATCCACGACA
The DNA here is from genome assembly GCA_964006365.1 of Trididemnum miniatum. Classification (NCBI taxonomy): domain Eukaryota; kingdom Metazoa; phylum Chordata; class Ascidiacea; order Aplousobranchia; family Didemnidae; genus Trididemnum; species Trididemnum miniatum. Next base: position 8,586,297 of record OZ023240.1, on the reverse strand, counting down.
CTACGTTTGTGTAGTAACACGTTTTCAACGCTGGGCTTTATTTTTTGGTTTAGGAAGAATTGTGTTAAGAGTGTGGATTTGGTCAAGAGTGTGCCGAAAATCGGACGCCAAATCGGTCGGCCGCCATAGGTGTCTATACGGCGGTAGCCGGAGCAGTGCTTCTTCGGGTCTAATACCGAAGGGGGCGGCATATATCTGGTCTCCAGGGTGTTTTCATTATTACACCAAAAGTTGACTGCATGCACATTGCACAGGAGTTAAAACAGTTTCAAAATGGAACAGCGCAAAATCTCCGCATTGTTTTGACGAAATTTTGCGCTCATGCAATGTATAAAGCGAGAAGAATACTCTATTAAACATGTGACCAGCGTCAGCGGCGTGATTTTACGAGTGAAGCAATCGAGTTAACAATCGCCATTCGTTGTGTTGATTTTTGCGGTTTTGCGCTTGTAAACAATAATTTGTGATACCCATCGAATTCGAAAAGCAAACTTCAAAAAAAATCAATTCTTCATGTTATTCGCGGTATTACGCCGAAGCATGTAACGGCCCGCTAAAGTTTTAAACCTGCGGCCCGCTAAAGTTTTGAATGTGGCCAGAGTCAGAACTTTGTTAAGTGTACAACAAACTGGTAGAATATAAAACGTTAAGATTTCTTAGAAACTGTTTCACATTCAACTATATGCTGTTTTCGTGGCATAAAAAACGTGCAAAAGTCTCTGATTTTTGCGGTAAAAAACAACTCAACATGAATGCGTAATAAATTTGCGACGTAATATTATGTATTTTTAAGACAAAACTTTCAAATTGAGAGTGAATGTGGCCCGCTGGAAGTATCATGCAATCAACGCGGCCCGCTATGCTTTGCCGATTCCCCACCCCTGATGTAACGAGTGGTGGAGCCCATCCCTGCGTCCGTGCAACACAAAAGTCGCTACGATGGCGAACCTCTGCGCCGATAGCGATGTCTTTAACCACTACGCTGAGCGGTTGGTATAACGCAAGTTTAAATTTGAATTTTCGCATGTTTTGTGCTATCATCAAAGCTACTAAAAAACGCATGGTTTCATGTGTAGTTACTCTACCAGAAAATTACTGCAAAAAATCGATCCTGCGGTAAATCTGTAACGATGGGTAGATTACATCAAACTTTAATACAAACAGCCGATTGATGAACTACAAGGACGTTGAATTAATGACTGCAACTCAGCCTACATAACGCTACAAAACCGCACAACATTCAAAAGCAGAAACACATCCATTACAATGCTACTGGTACCTTAAATCGTTTTTTGAACGTAGAAAACAAAGTTTCTACAAAAATTCTCTCTCCCTGCTGTTTGCCTTCGAGAAAGCAGTGGCGCCTATGTACGCCGCTCATTGCATTTTTTTTTTTCATTTTGAACAAAAGACGAACATGTCAGTGATAGGACAGGATACAGGTTTTTCAATGTAAATTATTTCCATGGTGTTTACGGATGAAACAACAACAGTGTTCCCCGAATTCATACCGTCTCGGTTTGAAGCCAATTGATTACTGCCTTACTGCTACACCATCGAAGTGGTTTTCCTGATGACAAAACTCACAGCGCCAAACGAAAAAAAACTTGTAAACTCTATTTATTTATTTATTTCAGACTCTTGGTCCATATATAAACAAGCACAAAGAAAGCAGTAGGCCTAAACACAAAACACCAAAAAAAAAATAAAATAAAATACTCACACACAAAAAAAACAACTTAAAAACTCAATTTATGTCAACAAACTTGAGTCATCAAAACAACAATAACGACAATAAGCTGTTGTTCGTCAGCAAATTGCAGAAAGCATGTTTCAATATGATGATTAAGATATTTTGACAAACATAAGACATCAGAAGACGTCAGTGACTTAATGCAATTATTGCGTGTTTTATTATATAGTCTAAGGTTTGGAATAGGTTTTGCTTTTAGTAGAGAGCCTAAACAACACTAAAGTTTTCAAACTTGCACCAAAATTTTTCTCATAAATCGAAGAGGTAGATTTTATTTTTACCGAGTCTACTCTACCCAATTTACCTGAACTTTAGAAATATCCGGTATCTGGCCGGATAGAGAAGCACTGTCCATCCGGACATGGTTGCCAGATTGGACTATTTTAGGTCGAAATTCGAGAAATTTGGACTTTTTTAAAGTTGTTTGTAAATTGGACTTTTTTTGTAATTAATTTGGACTTTTTTCTTGATTGAAAATTTGGACCCAATTTGGACTAATTTGAGAAACATTTTGGACTTTTTTCTTGTTGATCATCTGGCAAACCTGCGGCTGGATACTAGAAATGGGATGGGCCACTAAAAGACCCGCAAAGGAGCCGGTAACTGGTCTTTTTATTGGGCCGCTAGCTGCCCGGTTCAACCTTTTTTTATTACTGGGCCGCTAACAAGCCGCTAACAATTTTTTCAAATTTCCTTTGAATTTTTATAATAAATGATTTGTGAATGAACATTGAGCAACTAACACTGCGCTCATAAACGACCGGTGCAAACGTCTTCATTCTTCAGGTTCAGGGTGTAAAATTTTGTGTGAGGTACACAGGTAAATTGCCAGTAGCCAGGGTTGCCAGGTGGCATCTTAGGATATCCACTTTTCTTATTTGGTACCCTGGAAAAATTTGGTATCCGCTGCAAACAAATTTGGTATCTAAATTCAGGTTTGGTATCCTTAGTAAACGGCAACTTTTTATCAAAAAGGAGAAGGAATTGAGTTAAGGATTTGTGCCTCGTGAATGTTTTGTGTGTTTCGCACGATTAGGGACTGTTTACTTTGACTTTGCTAGACTGGTGTACACTAAAAGTTGTCAAGTACAACTTGTTGAAATCTGAAATGGTGCTAATGTTGCAATTCGTAACATTTTATCCTTAATTTGCTATAGGCCTAACCAGCATATTGGTATTTCATAACTGTTTTGATTGCAAGCTGCCGGTAGTACCGGTACTAATTCACAGACTTAAGTTTTTGTTTTTTCAACTGATGGGTAGAACTTCGCACCCACTGTTTTGATTTCTGTATGTACATTTTTGTTTCCGGTATTTACTTGTTTCTTAAAAAAGGTAGATATAGAGAGTAGAGACCATTCTCCGATTTCATTTTACTTCTAGAAGTTGCTTTTGCTTATCTCATTTATTTGTAGTGGTGTTTTGCTTTGGCAGACTGTGATCTGTTTATGCTGTACCGTACTGTGTTGTGTTTTATTTATTTCATTTCCGGCAGGATGGCTTTGCCAGTTTGCTTTTGACTGTGCTTATTTCTTCATTTATTTTTTCTGTCGAAAAACTTATTTTTTGATTTTTGAATTTTAGCACTATTTCACTGGAAATTACGGTTTTCGAACTTTGAAAATCGTGGCTGCGTAACCGTTTTTCGGTTCCTGTAATGTCATTCTCACAGTAGGGTAACCGTAGGGGAAATTAACGGTTACCCAACGACGAGTTTCAAAGTTTGGTAACCGGAAATTTCAAGAAATTTCCGGTAAAATAGAAGCTTCCATAATTAAAATAGTGATGCTTAGTTCGTTTAGTGTGACAAATATCAACCCCCCAAAATTTGGTATCCAACTCTTGATTTTGGCATCCACCTGCTGAAAATTTGGTATCCAACTGCAAAATATACCTGGCAACCTTGGCTGAAAATTTGATATCAAACTGCAAAATATACTTGGCAGCCAGTAGTCCGTTAGACGTTAATTTTAACTTTTGATTATGCTCGAAAAGTATGCTATTAACAGATTAAGTAATTTTGGTGTATTCCAGAGATGCCAGATTGGGCTACTTATCGCCAATTGGGCTACTTTTAACTATGATTGGCGACTGAAATTTTGGATTGGCGACTTGCGACTTTTTGGGCTACTTGCGAGCAAGTTTTGGCGAATTTTTTAGTCATTGGCTACTTTCATAAAAATGTTTGTCTATAGAAAACTACGTTGAATGGTAAGAGAAGTGTTTGATTTTGCAACACTGGGTCTGCGTACGAAACGTTTGCACCACTAATTCATTTTTGTAGGCGATGGGATCGGAATGGGAAGGAATACCAGTAGTTCAAGTTGGATGGCTTTTTGCAAGCTGCTGCGGTCACGTGAGGTTTTTAAGCCAATCAGCCAATTCTTACCAGCACCAGCGCATTAGATGATGAGTTAGAATTGATTCTTGACAGTTGATTGTTATGTGGCATTAAATTTGTCTGTCAGTGATAGTAGGCTTAGGTTAGTGGAAGTGCGCCGATAGACACAGGTGCATGCATGGGGGCCACGGTGCCATGCCTCCTCCCTTTGGCCCTGTGATAAGGTGCTAAAAGCTACCTTTCAGTCTATAATTCTTCAAACTAATACCGGCAATGATTGCAGCCTCGCCTCGTTTCGCTTATTTTAGCCGAGCTTCTGCTTTCAGACAATAAACATAAGCTGCGAAAATATTTTTTTATTGGCATTATGCGACGCTCGGTGTGTCGGTTAAAAGCGTCTGCTTAGTAGCCGGAAGACTGGGGTTTTATTCCCGGTCGGGTCACACTAAAGACTTTGAAAGTAGTATTCGCAGGTTTCGCACCAGGCGCTCGGCACAAGCGAAAGTGCGAAGGGTTTTGTGTATGTGTTGCATGTATGTCCCTTAACAGCGTTCAATCATTCATGATTGTTGATAATGGCCTAACCTGCTGTCCCGTACCTTTATCCAGGGGGGGGGGGGCCTGAGGAGACCTTTCTTTTTTACTTGATATCGAGCGGTAAATTGGACGTCGAAAGACGTGAAAACCTTTTTTTTCTTTTTTTTTTTGGTCTTCAGTTGGACGTCGAAAATTGCGGCCCTCCTTTTTCAAATTTTTGGGCACGCCCCTGCTTTACCTTTATAGTGACTACACTCAGCGATGGCGGAAGCATTTCTAAAGTGGGGGAGCCCAAAACCAATGACTAGATTTCCTTTACCTACAACCAGGGCCGGCTGTGGCAAAGCGAAAAATTTTAAAAGGGGGGCATAATTTCCACATTTTTTCCAGCGTATTTTTTCGGCAGAACTAATTTGAAGCTGATTAAATAAAAAAAAGAAAAGCTCTAGGGGGGTCCGGGGGCTTGTGTACCCCGGAAAATTTTTAAAATTTGCTTCATGTAATGGCTATTTTAGTGCATTTTGAATGATTTTCAGGCAAATTGTGTTTAAATTTTTTGACTTTTATTCTGAGTGCTTCGCCAAATATGATACAATTTGTTCGCACATTTTTAATTACTGGTATGCATACTGAAGGCGTAAGGCTTATAGCTATCAAAGAGGTTCGAAATTATAGAAAAATTGTATGCATCAAAAACATTTTTGAAAATGGCTGGTGGGAGGATGCATATTCCTCATCCTGTTCCTACCCTTCTGGATCCGTCCCTGGCCATAAGCTAGAGAAACCATCAAAAGAATCTGCCATATTTCAGTCACTTGGCATCATTAGTATTGTTCTTGTTTACTAAAAGACAGAGTCAAAAAGAGGGGGGCATGGCACAATGGATGGCCCCGCCCCTAAATACGCTCCTGAGGGCCGAATTTAGACAATGAGAGGCCCTAGGTTATTTGATCACACTGATTGGAAGAGCAAAAAAAGGTCTTCACGTCCTCAGATGTCCTGTTTTCACTGAAAATATTGGTATAGTGATGAGCAAAAAAAAGGTAGCATGTCTTCAGATGTTCTGTTTTCCACTGAAAATATTGTTGAAGAGAAAAAAATAGATCTTCATTGTTCGTGATGAGGCCCCCCATTTTCTCCGAGGCCCTAGGTTTCAGCCTGCTTAGCCTATTCGTAAATCCGGCCCTATGCCTACAATCCATACTTAGCCTGTCCACATGTGACATGTCCAATTTATGTGGGCTTCAGAGTTCAGACCCAAGCTGCCGTCATTTGGCAAAACCCATTAACTCCAAAATTTTAAAATTTCGTTTTTTTTGCATTTTTTCAATCGTTACAACAATGTCCTTCTTATGTGCAAATTTCGAATTTGTACTCCTAACCGATTTCGAGTTATTTGTGGTGGCGAAACCCGTTAACTCCATTTCTGTACAAAAAGTTGTCAAAGATTTTGAAAAGTAGATGGCAAACCCGTAGTTGTTAATCTGTCATTGCGTCATAAACAAAGTTCAATGCATTCCTCAAAAATTTTCATCTCACTAGTGAAAAAATTGTGCGTAACAATCCGAAACAATGATAATAGTGACGTAATAGCTAATTGAGTATAATGCAAATTTGGACATGTAGCGAACGCAAATCTCATACGCTGTTTATACTTTCGTTAATTAAAATTATTCACATTAAACTTTTATGATCAAGCACTTTTATGAAACCAAAAATTAAAAAATCTACAATCAGGAACATTCTTAAAAAAACCTAAAAACTAAAACGTGATTTTCTCAAAAAGTATAAAAGTGGAGATAATGGGTTTTGCCAAATGACGGCAGCACGGTTCTTGCGTCTAGTTTTTGTTCCCCCACCCCACAAACAAAATTTTAAAGAAGACATCTCTGGATTTAAACTCTTTCCTGGGTTTTAATTTTGATGGTAGGCCTATTAAGTTTCAAATACATACATGCAGAGGCAATATAGTAGAAATAAACCTGTAAACTAGGGCCCCCCTGAAAAAAGGTGTAACCAGGACCCCCTCGGTCCCCCGGTTTTGCCACCTGTGACTGCCCTTTTTCAATAAAAAGGTGTGCTAATACGAGTGTTTTTTTGAGTGACTGATTACAAGACTGAGAACATTTTACTGCTTTTTAAGTAGCTTGCCTTATGAATTATCTGCAACTGTTGGAAAAACCACGCCCCAACACTAAGCGTCCAGGGGAGCCCTTAAGACCTTCACCTCTCAATTTTCACAAATAAAATATACTTGGAACTGAAGTATATTCAGGCTGATTCTTCATAAAATAAATCATAAAATATACTGAGAGGCAAAAACTCACCGAGGTTCACTCAAATAAATCAAAATAACTCAGCAGAAATAACGTCTGTTATCCAAGCCCAACAATTCGATTCTGCTACAATTCGGTAAAACACAATTAATCGAAAACACAAAAAAGGGGAAATTTGCCAAACTGTGAAAGAGTGCGATTGCTTAATGATTTCGGTGCAAGCTAATAAAAACGCCAAGACATTGCGTAATTCAGGAAGCCGAATGATTACTACCAAGTCAAAATTGCGAAATCCAAATTCTTGTGAAGAGTGGAAGCGCTAACAAAATAAACCCAGGTTCGGTTCCCAATGACGTATCAAATTTATAATTTCCTGACTGTGCGGGAACAGCAACTAATAGCAAAAATGTTATATGATTACTAAAATAATGTTGTTTTTTTGGACTTTTTGGTTATGAAGTCTACGTCAAAAAATTGGGCTACTTTTATGTGGAATTGGCTACTTTTTGGCTACTTGAGGTAAAAATAATCTGGCAACCCTGGTGTATTCACTGCTGATTGGGGAGACGTGGTGAAATGACGTCACTAGCACAAATGTGCTACTAGCACATCGTCACTCGCACATTTCGACTCGCTCATAACCAATCACTGTACTCGCACTCGCACATTTCATGTTCACTCGCACATTGTAACTGGACCACTCGCACATTTCAACTCGCACATAACCAATCACTCGCAAATCACGGTACTCGCACATTATGACCGAACCACTCACACATTTCGACTCGTACATAACCATGGCAATCACTCGCACATCACCGTACTCGCACATTCCATGTTCACTCGCACATTATGACCGGACCACTCACACATTTCGACTCGCACATAACCATGGCAATCACTCGCACATCACCGTACTCGCACATTCCATGTTCACTCGCACATTATGACCGGACCACTCGCACATTTCGACTTGCACATAACCAATCACTCGCACATCACCGTACTCGCACATTCCATGTTCACTCGCACATTATGACCGGACCACTCACACATTTCGACTCGCACATAACCATGGCAATCACTCGCACATCACCGTACTCGCACATTCCATGTTCACTCGCACATTATGACCGGACCACTCGCACATTTCGACTCGCACATAACCATGGCAATCACTCGCACATCACCGTACTCGCACATTCCATGTTCACTCGCACATTATGACCGAACCACTCACACATTTCGACTCGCACATAACCATGGCAATCACTCGCACATCACCGTACTCGCACATTCCATGTTCACTCGCACATTATGACCGAACCACTCACACATTTCGACTCGTACATAACCATGGCAATCACTCGCACATCACCGTACTCGCACATTCCATGTTCACTCGCACATTATGACCGAACCACTCACACATTTCGACTCGCACATAACCATGGCAATCACTCGCACATCACCGTACTCGCACATTCCATGTTCACTCGCACATTATGACCGAACCACTCACACATTTCGACTCGTACATAACCATGGCAATCACTCGCACATCACCGTACTCGCACATTCCATGTTCACTCGCACATTATGACCGAACCACTCACACATTTCGACTCGCACATAACCATGGCAATCACTCGCACATCACCGTACTCGCACATTCCATGTTCACTCGCACATTATGACCGAACCACTCGCACATTTCGACTTGCACATAACCAATCACTCGCAAATCACGGTACTCGCACATTATGACCGAACCACTCACACATTTCGACTCGCACATAACCATGGCAATCACTCGCACATCACCGTACTCGCACATTCCATGTTCACTCGCACATTATGACCGAACCACTCACACATTTCGACTCGCACATAACCATGGCAATCACTCGCACATCACCGTACTCGCACATTCCATGTTCACTCGCACATTATGACCGAACCACTCACACATTTCGACTCGTACATAACCATGGCAATCACTCGCACATCACCGTACTCGCACATTCCATGTTCACTCGCACATTATGACCGAACCACTCACACATTTCGACTCGCACATAACCATGGCAATCACTCGCACATCACCGTACTCGCACATTCCATGTTCACTCGCACATTATGACCGGACCACTCGCACATTTCGACTTGCACATAACCAATCACTCGCAAATCACGGTACTCGCACATTATGACCGAACCACTCACACATTTCGACTTGCACATAACCAATCACTCGCACATCACCGTACTCGCACATTCCATGTTCACTCGCACATTATGACCGGACCACTCGCACATTTCGACTTGCACATAACCAATCACTCGCAAATCACGGTACTCGCACATTATGACCGAACCACTCACACATTTCGACTCGCACATAACCAATCACTCGCAAATCACGGTACTCGCACATTCCATGTTCACTCGCACATTATGACCGGACCACTCGCACATTTCGACTTGCACATAACCAATCACTCGCACATCACCGTACTCGCACATTCCATGTTCACTCGCACATTATGACCGGACCACTCACACATTTCGACTCGCACATAACCATGGCAATCACTCGCACATCACCGTACTCGCACATTCCATGTTCACTCGCACATTATGACCGGACCACTCACACATTTCGACTCGCACATAACCATGGCAATCACTCGCACATCACCGTACTCGCACATTCCATGTTCACTCGCACATTATGACCGGACCACTCGCACATTTCGACTTGCACATAACCAATCACTCGCAAATCACGGTACTCGCACATTCCATGTTCACTCGCACATTATGACCGGACCACTCGCACATTTCGACTTGCACATAACCAATCACTCGCAAATCACGGTACTCGCACATTATGACCGAACCACTCACACATTTCGACTCGTACATAACCATGGCAATCACTCGCACATCACCGTACTCGCACATTCCATGTTCACTCGCACATTATGACCGGACCACTCACACATTTCGACTCGTACATAACCATGGCAATCACTCGCACATCACCGTACTCGCACATTCCATGTTCACTCGCACATTATGACCGGACCACTCACACATTTCGACTCGCACATAACCATGGCAATCACTCGCACATCACCGTACTCGCACATTCCATGTTCACTCGCACATTATGACCGGACCACTCGCACATTTCGACTTGCACATAACCAATCATTCGCACATCACCGTACTCGCACATTATGACCGGACCACTCGCACATTGACCAAACTAGCACTCGCACATTTCGGTGTTGTACAAACCGGACCACTCGCACATTGACCCAACTAGGACCCGCACATTCCATGTTCATTCGCATATTATAACCGGACCACCCAAATGTCCGATCGAGTGCAAGTTTGGTCAATGTGCGAGTGGTCCGATTTTTATAACACTGGAATGTGTGAGTGTTAATTAGGTCAATGTGCGAGTGGTCTGGTTGTAATGTGCGAATGGAAATGTGCGAGTGAAATGGAATGTGCGAGTGCTAGTTTGGTCAACGTGCGAGTGGTCCGGTTTGTACAACACAGGAATGTGCGAGTGCTAGTTTTGTCAATGTGCGAGTGGTCCGGTTTGTACAACACCGGAATGAGCGAGTGCTACTTTGGTCAATGTGCGAGTGGTCCGGTCATAATGTGCGAGTGCTAGTTTGGTGTGCGAGTCCCAGTTTGGTCAACGTGCGAGTGATCCGGTTTGTACAACACAGGAATGTGCGAGTGCTATAGTTTGGTCAATGTGCGAGTGGTGTGGCTTTTACAACGCCGGAATGTGTGAGTGCTAGTTTGGTCAATGTGCGGGTGGTCCGATTATAACGTGCAAGTGAACATGAAATGTGCGAGTGCTAGTTTAGTGTGCGAGTCCTAGTTTGGTCAATGTGCGAGTGGCCCGGTTTGTGCAACACAGGAATGTGCGAGTGGTCCGGCTATAATGTGCGAGTGCGAGTACGCTGATGTGCGAGTGATTGGTTATGTGCGAGCCGAAATGTGCGAGTGACGATGTGCTAGTAGCACATTTGTGCCAGTGACGTCATTTCACCCCTGTTGTGATTGGGGTTCTTGAGTGGTGTATTTGGTTTTTAGGGCTATCGGATGTTGTGCAGTGCTGGTACCGGTACCTATATCCTAGTCTACAGGTCGGGTTAGATCTAGTATCAGCCCCCAGCTGCCCAGGTACGGTTAGAGTAAGAATTAATTAAGATTAGGTTCGTTAAGGTTAACCTAACTTAGGCTATAACCTGACCCTAACCAAATGCAACCTAACTGAACCTAACCCTCACTAAATTTAACCCTAACTGAACCTGGGGCAGTGGGGGCTGATACTAGATGTTACTTCCTGCCCAGAAATGATATCTGGGTCATTATTAGATGAGGTAGACAATGGCACAGTGGCATTGGGGTCTAGCTGGTCTAGTAAGTAGCAACAATATACCACGGTACCGGTAGGTTTTGGGCAGGCCTACCGGTTATTGTTTTTTAAATAAGTTGAGTGTGAAGAAAATGTAGAATTAATTCAATGGCAAAGTCAGTCAGTCAGGTGTCAATAAATCTCTCAGCCTTGCTGCTTGTTAGAGTAGCAGTCTGGTGAATATTGCTTGCAGGAAGTTTCTGGGATATCAGATATTAGTTTTGCAATAAGATACTGGTAGTCCAGTAGTCACAGAGTGAGGTAGTGCATTCTGTGTTGAAGTGCAAAAGTTCTAATAAAAACAGATAGCGGTACAGATCAGCATGTCAGTGGTCTCCTTCAAATGCAATTTTTTTTCACTCACTGCTTGTTGCTATAATTTAATTTACGATACAACACAATGGTGCTTGGTCACAAGCCAAAGCACACTAACTAGTGAAGAAAAATAATACTGCAAAAATACAACTACAAATAAATAAAGTAAACTTATAAGCAACTGTAAAGAATAGCAAAATATGGGTCATCCTTTTTTTAGGATCTTTAGGATTTTTAGGATTTTGCAGACGCAGCCGCAAAATCCTCAGCGTCCTAAAAAAAGACCACCAGTAGGGGTAGTCCTTTTTTTAGGATCCTGTAAACGGTTTGCTTTTTCGAACGTGTTTCAGCATTGTCAGCTCCATCATGATGAGTTATAGCCAATAAACATCGGAAACGATCGATTTTCTAACCGCAACCTAACCGAAATTGATTTTAAATGCGTAAAATCCTAAGCGTCCTAAAAAAAGACCTCCAGTAGGGGTAGTCCTTTTTTTAGGATCCTGTAAACGGTTTGCTTTTTCGAACGTGTTTCAGCATTGTTAGCTCCATCATGATGAGTTATAGCCAATAAACACCGGAAACGATCGGTTGCGGTTGGAAAATCGATCGTTTCCGGTGTTTACTGGCTATAACTCATCATAATGGAGCTGACAATGCCAAAAAATGTTGGAAAAAGCAAACCGTTTACAGGATCCTAAAAAAGGACTACCCCTACTGGTGGTCTTTTTTTAGGACGCTTAGGATTTTATGCATTTAAAGTTGATTTTGGTTAGGTTGCGGTTGGAAAATCGATCGTTTCCGGTGTTTATTGGCTATAACTCATTATAATGGAGCTGACAATGCCAAAAAATGTTGGAAAAAGCAAACCGTTTACGGGATCCTAAAAAAAGGACTACCCCTACTGGTGGTCTTTTTTTAGGACGCTTAGGATTTTACGCATTTAAAGTTGATTTTGGTTAGGTTGCGGTTAGAAAATCGATCATTTCCGGTGTTTACTGGCTATAACTCATCAGTAGTAGTAGATGCGCCATTTCAAACAGAAAGTGGTGTGCAATTGGTGTGCAGGCGATGACGTCATGCGTTGCGATCAACTTACGCGTCACAATGATCTATGAACCTCCAAAAAAGCAAAATATTTTCGTTGTTTTAGAGATTACGTTCAGTAATTTGTGGTAATATGAAATATTTAGTTTACAATGTACTTGCTAATTTAATTGCATTGATATAATTACTTGTTTACTAATTGACATAATTTGATTTTATCTATGGTAAGTTATGTAAATTGCTTTTATATTTAACATTTTTAAGTTTGGAAAAAAGTGTTTTTTCATTTTGAAGTATGTTATGTAAAGATTTAATTACTTCTAAAATTTTTGCTGCAGTATTGCAATTAAAAATTTAATAGTTTTTTAATTTTTATTTTGTGATAAAAAATCTTTTTGTTACAACATTGCATTAAAAATTTAATAGTTTTTTTAATTTTTATTTTATAACAAAAGAATTATTTTGTTACAGTATTGCAATTCAAAATTTAATAGTTTTTTTTAATTTTTATTTTATAACAAAAGAAATATTTCGTTACAGTATTGCAATTAAAAACTTAATAGTTTTTTTTTATTTTGTAAGTATTTTTATTATAAAATAAATTACATAAAGATTTAATTACTTCTAAAATTTTTGCTACAGTATTGCAATTAAAAATTCAATAGTTTTTTTAAGTTTTGTTTTACAACTAAAGAAATATTTTGTTACAGTACTGCAATTAAAAATTTAATAGTTTTTTAATTTTTATTTTGTGATAAAAGAAATATTTTTGTTACAGTATTGCAATTAAAAATTTAACAGTTTTTCTTTTAATTTATGATGAAAGAAATATCGATTTTATACTTCTTAGTTAAAATTATTGCTGCATTTTAGTTTTACATATGTGATAGAATTTATACTTTAGTTATTTTGATAATTCTAAAGTTGTTGTTACATTATTTCTTTTCCCGTATTTTAAAAAAACTTTTACGTTAATAGTATTATTTACCAGTTCAATAACTTAGGGAATTATTGTTATCTTCCTTGAATTTTTTGGAAGTAGTTTTATGAAATAAATCATGTAAAAATTTAATTATCTCTAAAATTTTTTGTTATTGTATCGAATTTCAGTTATTAAAAGTTACGCTTTTTTCATGGTTTTGTGCAAAAAATATCGAGGCTTGCTGAGTTGACTTGATCACAAACATACCACCACACTGAGTCGCTGACTTGGTCACAAACAAAAGACTAGATGTGGTTTCTGAGTTGCTGTCAGCAGTTACGTTGTTACGTACCACAAGTATAAAATCATGTTATCTATTTAAATTCGGGCAAAATACGCACTAACGATTTTTACTAACAAAAAATATAAAGGATAACAGGTATTTGACTTTCATGGAAGCTAGTGTATATTGCGCAATAGTGTGTAAGTTTGTTTATATTGACTCGGAAACGTCATGGACGCTGAAATAATTTGTGATATCTGTCATAAAAAATTCACCAACAAGTTTAGTTTAAATCGACATGCGAAAACAATACATGAGAAGAAAGAAGACTTTGCATGTATGAAATGTCAGAAAAACTTCAAGGAGATGCATCATTTAAAACGTCACCAGCAAAAGTGCGGAAAATGTAGAAGATGCGGAGCACAATTTGATTCGCTGACAGATTTTGCAAAACATTCTTGCAAAAGAAAACACACTGAAAACGAAAAAACACCAACTAAAAAAGCAAGGACCACGTATCGAAAACCGAATTACACCGGCGATCTTCGAGCAAAGAACCGGAAGGAGTTTGAGGTTTTAGAAAATGAACACTTGGATGAAGAGGACCCAGAATTGCGGGAGTTTCTTTCAAAATACTGGTCCAACATCAGAACTTTCTCAAAACATGGAAAAGTACAGAGCTTACATAATTTTTATTTTCGAAATTTTGAACACATGATCGACACAATTGCTAAAACAATAATGAGGGATCAACAAACCAGATTCAAACTGAATTATAGCTTTGGGTACGTCCTGAGGAATATTGACACTGATGAATTCCGTTATTATCACCCCTCCAGCAACAACGCTCAAGTATTGGACGCGGCTGTGACCATAAGCAGCAGCAACGAGTTAGAGGAATTTTTACACAAGACAGCAGCGGAGGATTTTTTGGAAAATTTCAACCGACCGGATACAAAATGGAAAATAATCCGGATTGCGAATTTGGTCTTTTACATCAATCATTTGGTGGATGCACCTCTATCAGGACCTGTAGAGCTTCCAGACTTTTTAACGCATAATCGAGGGATGGTGAATCATACAGCCAACGACAATCTATGTTTTTTTCGCTGTTTATCTGTCTTTCGCGGTTGTGATAAACGTTCGTGTGAACAAGATACTAAACAATTATTCGCCGCTTATTGCAAACATTTTCATGCCGATCCCGATCAGTTTCAAGGCGTTTTTCTCATTGATTTTCCAAAGATAGAAGATTTTTTTGAGATTAATATCGTTGTTTACGAGCTCCAAGATAAAAAAGCGAAACTAAAACAGCGTAGTCGCGAGTTGTACAGCGAAACCATGCAATTGAACGTTTTTAAAAATCATTTAAGCTTGATTGTTGACTTTGAAAAGTATTGCGATGTTTACCAATGCCAGCGATGCGATAAACTTTGGTATGGACGAAAAGATTTTTTGAGACACACCAGCTCTTGCGACCAAACTGTTACACAATCTTTTCCTGGAGGTATTTTTAAAAACCAACCAACTATTTTTCAAAAATTAGAAGATATAGACGTTTTTGTACCCCACGATCAACGACATTACCCTTTTTACTGTTGCTACGATTTCGAGTCGATTTTAAGTCAAAACAATTTGCCTGAAAACGGTGAAAAACTTTCTTTTACTTCCAAACACATCCCTTTAAGTGTGGGCATAGCTTCCAATATCTCAAATTTTGAAGATCCCATTTGCTTTGTTTCTGAGGGTAACGAAACTGTATTAGTTCGAAAAATGGTTGATTATATGGAAAAACTCTCAGATGCTGCATATGCAATCCTGCAGGAAAGATATGAATACGTGTTTGATGCTCTTGCTATCAGTCCCAACTGTCGGAGCGAAAAACTTTTAAAAGAATTTAATGCTTTCATTCGAGAACTCCCTATACTGGGTTACAACAGCTCTAAATACGACCTTCCTTTAATTCAGACCATACTGATTAGCGAATTGGTGGAAAAAATTGATTTTGTGATTAAAAAAGCAAACACTTATCTCTGTTTAAAGACTGCCAAACTTCGATTTTTGGATATTCGAAATTACATTTCTCCTGGTTTCAGCTATCGATCTTTTCTTTTGGCTTACGGCTGCACTGCAGAAAAATTTTTCTTTCCTTATCACTTCATTCGTGATTTAAAAGCATTAGAACATCCGTCTGTTCCACCGTACGAGGCATTTTTTAGTGAAATCACAAATTCTAACATCTCTCTCTCAGAATATGAGTTTGTCAAAAAGATCTGGAAAGAAAAAGAGTGGAAGACTCTCAAAGATATGCTCATTTATTACAACGTGATGGATTGTGGACCTTTTGTTGAAGCTGTAGGTAAAATGTTACAGCCTTATTTGGCACAAGGTATTGATATATTTAAATCTAGCTTTTCTGTTAGTGGAGTTGCTAAAATTCAAATGCTCCAGAGATGTGAAAAAGAAGCTTTTTTCTGTCTGTTTCCCAAACGACACGCTGACCTTTATCATACTTTGAGATCCAATATCACAGGCGGACTGTCCATTGTTTTTACCAGACTAGCTATGTAAAGACGAAACAAAAATTCGTCCTCATGAGGTATCTAACCCAGAAACGTGCAAGAAAGTAATAGGTCTTGACGCGAATAGTTTGTATTTGCACGCTATATCCCAAGACTTGCCTTGTTCATACTTTATTCGCTATCGAGAAAAAGATCATTATCGCCCAGATCCTTGCTGCAAATACGGGCTCTCATCTTATCAATGGTTAAAATGGATCAGTTACACCCAAAATAAAGAAATTCAGCACAAATATTCAGGTCAAGGTGAAAAGAAACTGACTCAGCACTCGTTGATTGTTGACGGGTTCGCTCCAGCGACTAATGAAGTTTTTGAATTTGATGGCTGTTTTTGGCACGGATGCGACAAGTGTTCAACAAATCCTGACGGTAGTCCCAAAAACGTTCATCCGGTAAACGGAAAAACCTATGAACAGCTTCGACAAGACACCTTGAATAAGACCAAAAAGTTAGAGGAAGCAGGTTATAGAGTCAATAGAATAAGAGAATGCGAGTGGAAAAAACTAAAAAGAAATCCGGAAGTTGCCTCGTTCCTAAAAAAGCTAAAGTGTGTAGAGCCTCGCAAACAGCTGACGTTTGAAAAAATTATAGAGGGCATCCAGTCTGAATCGCTTTTTGGATTACTTATCTGCTCTATTCACACCCCGGAAGAATTGAAACCAAAGTTCTCTGATTTTCCACCGATCATAAAAAACACAACGATTTCACGTTCTGATATTGGAGAATACATGCAAAAAATCGCAGAAGAACAAGGATTTCTGAAAAAACCGAGAAAGTACCTCATCAGCAGTTATTTTGGAGAAGATATTCTTATCAATACTCGGATGGCAAAATTCTATCTGGAGTTGGGGTTAAAAATTACTCGCATCCAAGAATTTATTCAATTTTTCCCCATGAAGTGTTTTGACGAACTATCTCAGGAAATTGTGCAAAACCGTCGTCTTGGCGATATCGACCCAGATAAAAAAGTGTTAGCGATGACGTCAAAGCTCTGTGGTAACAGTCTTTACTCTGCTACTCTTTTGAATCGAAGCAAACACCGTTCTGTTACGTATCATACCGATTCCAACATCAACGAAGCAATCAATAACCCACGGTTTTCTCACTTGGAACAATTGAAACCCGGTCTATACGAAGTAAAGAGCTTGAAAAAGCAAATGAAACACGACTTACCCCTTCAATTAGGGATCTCTGTTTATTTAGAAGCAAAACTCCACATCCTTAAGTTTTTTTACCACTTTTTGGATAAGTATATCCCAAAAAAATGCTATTCATTGATCGAGAGCGATACAGACTCTCTTTACTTTTCTATTAGCCGCGACTCTTTAGATGATTGTGTCCCTCAACATCTCAAAGAAGAGTATTTTAGAGAAAAAAGGAAGTATATGCCGGCAGAGTGCTGTGATGAGTGCCTAAGCAAGTTCATTGACGTCAAAGTGTCTGGAGGTATCTGGACATCACCTTCTTGCTGTCAAAAAAGAAATGCTTTTGATACAAGGGTGCTCGGATTAATGAAAACCGAGTATGAAGGAGAAAAGGCGGTTGCTTTAACTTGCAAAACGTATTTTTGTGAGGGAAAAAGCAAAAAACAAGTCTGCAAGGGCGTTACTATCCGACAAAATCCTTTGACTTTTGAAAAATACTTCCATGCACTTGATTCTACGCAACCATTAAGCGTTGTAAATAGAGGGTTTATTACTCGAAAACACAATATCTTGACATACCACCAAGAAAAAAGAGGATTGTCCCCTTTTTACTGCAAACGGCTTGTTCACAAAGACGGAATTCATACATCTCCCCTAAATCTATAATTCTACTTTACTATCAACCGATTTTATGCGAAAAGTTAGGGCTGGATTCATTTATCTTAAATTCACTGCCTTGAAAAATAGTTCGTTGAGTTTGGAGACTCCAAATTCATTGGCTTTAGAAAAAAAAAACTAAAGTCATCAAAATGCTTTTGATACAACGGTGCTCGGATTAATGAAAACCGAGTATGAAGGAGAAAAGGCGGTTGCTTTAACTTGCAAAACGTATTTTTGTGAGGGAAAAAGCAAAAAAACAAGTCTGCAAGGGCGTTACTATCCGACAAAATCCTTTAACCTTTGAAAGATGCTTCCAAGCACATGAGCGGATTCAACTTTAATCCAACCCTAAAACATATTTTGTTGAATTTTGTTTGCATTTTATTTCGCGTCATGTGAATACTTGATTTGTGTTAGGAATAACGTTTGATTATTCAAACTGAAGTGAACATTACTGCTATTTTGCGAAGAGAGCGTTTTCTTTGTATATACCATTATACCTCTGTCCTGTACATTTTTGTTGTAAATATTTGTGCGTGAGTGAAAATATACTGATGAAAACAACGAAGTGAGTGATGGATACTACACACGTTCTCTTGTTGTGTTTACTCAATTTACTGTGACGGTAAGGCTCTATCTTACGGTAATTACTAGACACGTCCTCATATTAGACATGTATTCGCAACGGTCAGACGTAACAATGAGATACTAACCTAAAAGTTAAACGTATATTTAAATCATCAAATTAATTTTATACTTGTGGTACGTAATATATTTCTTTTTTAATTCGGAAACGTTGTTTTATAGACTGCTAGTGCCGCAGATACGGCAGTGAAAAGTTAGAAAACAAAGACCACAAATCAATAAAAAGTTACTTCTTAATAATTATTCATCGACAACCTTAATCATAATTTTGATTGAAAACCAGTTTGAATACTGCGAACTACACATAAAATAACGTCCATATGGCCTTTTTTATACAATAACCTCAGTAAGAAACTGCACATACGGTAGCGTTACGCGTAAAAGCAATGGAAAAAGTACGGGTTAAAAACATTTTAGCTAAAGGTCTGCACCGTAGCATATTCATGTAAGAATCGAACCCTTAAACGATTGTTTCTTTTCAAATTCAATCCAGTTCAAGCGACATTTTGATTTACAATGAACCATATTCGTTCTCTGAAAGCTGATGCACGATGAATAATCACAGCTTCCTGAACTTTACAAAACCGTCGCTAGATCAGTGCTCACTCGCGAACAAACGTTGATTTTACTTAATGGTAAAACACAATTTTTCCGATCCTTGCAAGAAAACTACGAAACTTGAAAATTTTGCACTTGAAAACTTGCCGTGATACATGCAAAATCAAAGGTTGAACTTGCATATGCAATAAAGATATATTTTCAAACTAAACAACATTAAAGGGTTTGATTACACACCACAGACATAACATTTACGTTTTTAGCAGGCTTCTTTTCGTTTTAGTAATATATTTCTTTATATTAATATTTGAAATACGCTAACACATGTTTATCATACATCAAAATTGCTATAAAAGTGTAGACTTAAAACTAAGGAAATACGTACTACAAATATTTTATAAAGTTTTTATAAAAAATAATTCTTATCTACCACAAATATATTACATTTACTTAATGCAGGACGTTTTCACATACTAAAAATTTTATAAATTTAAGTTTGTGATAATTCTTAATACGTACCGCAAACATTACGTCACGATTTCACCTAATAAAATCAAACTGAAGCATGAGATATAATCTACGCGCGAGCTCGTTTAATTACTTCCTGTTTCTTATTACAACGAGATGAGGAGCTCTAGTAGTGTACTATGCGCATTTCGACCCCCAAGTGGAGTGAACACTTCCGGTGGCGGAAGGGAGGTGGAGGGAGGTGCAAGGGAGGTAGAGGGAGGTAGAGGGAGGTGAAGGGAGGTGCAAGGGAGGTAGAGGGAGGTGGAGGGAGGTGGAGGGAGGTGAAAGGGAGGTGCAAGGTAGGTGGAGGGAGGTGCAAGTGGAGGGGGAGGGAAATGGAGTGAGGGGGAGGGAAATGGAGTGAGGGGGATGGAAATGGAGTGAGGGGGAGGGAAATGGAGTGAGGGGGAGGGAAATGGAGTGAGGTGGAGGTAGGTGAAGGGAGGTGCAAGGGAGGTGGAGGTAGGTGAAGGGAGGTGGAGAGACGTTCAAGGGAGGTGCTCGAGGGTGGAGGGAGGTGCACGAGGGTGCAGAGGTGCTTCGATTTTTTTTTGGTGGTGCTCAAATTGTTTTTTGAAATTTTCCGATTTTTTGAATTTATAAATTTTTCATAAAAAAATTTTTTATTAAAAACCGCAAAACTTAAAAAAAACAAACAAAGAATGAAGGGTCTC